>CM056204.1:8322037-8922037 GCA_029692085.1 Gymnothorax javanicus
TGCTATGGTGTTTCCATAAAATCATCACATGACCAAGCCAATTCATCCACAAGAGTCCTGAATCCCAAAAAACAGATGCCGGGCCGCAAGAGAGTCAGTGGAAAACCGTGAGGAGCTGATATTTGCCATTTAGCATAATTATGTATTTTGGGTCAAGGAAGACCCTCGTGAAAACAGCAAGTTGATAGGACCAATAGTCATATCAAATGCAAATGCTGAAGGAATGAGCGCTAAGAGAGCCCGCAAGAGAAAGCGTCTCAGTCAATGACACATCCCCCGAAAGACTTCAGCGCCACACTACAAATGCTGAAAGAGATAGAACCCGAAGAGCAATTGAAACTACTTCTAGAACCCGTGGATCCCCACGGGCAATGCGCTAGTTTATTATACTACATAGAACCTTCTCCCAGATTACTATTCACACAAATGCCTCGGTAGCAGTTGGCGTCGAATTTGTCTCCACTCTTGAAAATGGGGGTAACGAGTCCTTGATTCCTGACTTAAGGAAAGTCTGAGATCAGTCACTCAGAATCATATTGAACAGTTTCAGGATTGCATTCTTAAATTTATCATCATGTGTGTGTCAGCATCTCATTTAAAATCCCGTCTGGCCCACAGCCGTTTTTGGGTTGCAGTTTCTGTAGGTTTTCTCTTCATTCCTGGTCTGTAATGGGGGAGTCCAGTGGGTTTTGGTAATCTTTAATCACTAATTCAAGTTTTTTTTTGAAGTTTTTTTTCACCAATTAATTTTTGTTCTTTATTTTCCGTAATTTTTCTATAAAGGTTCTCGTAATGATTCTTCCATATGTCCCCTTTTTGAATGGCCAATTCTTCATGGTGGGGTTTGATGACAGACCTCCAATTATCCCTCTCTCCCCCCCGTCTCTCTCTCTTTCACACACACACTCACACACACACCTATGACAGAGCTGAATAAATAAATCTTCACTGTGTTTTTACACTCCAGCCGAGTGTTGTGCCTCTAATCTAAAATAGAGCCTGTAAACAGCCTCCACTAGACAATTATAATGACTGTTTTTGGCCAGTTATATAAACTGTTTTGAGTGTGAAAGCAGTCTGTGATTTTGGAACCTGTAAATGATATTGAAACATGTTTATTTTTCTGATGCTGGCAAAGACACAGCATTGTGGTGTTAGTCATTAATAGAGTTATAATTACTCCAGACTCGCTGTGCGACCAGTGGCTTAAGGATTGGTAGTCATGGGGACAGACATTAATAATGTCTTTGGTGGAAGATGCTGTGATTGTGACATCACTTTTTGTGTGGTCCGAGAGCAAAATAATATGGCACCGTATTGGCAGCACAATGGTGTGATGGGCAGCAGTGCTGTCTCATAGCATGGAGATTGTGGGTTTGAATCCAGCCTGCGGCTTTTCTGTGTGGAGTTTGCATGTTCTCCTCGTGTTCTCCCCGTGTTTCCTCCCACAGGCCAAACACATGTATGTCTGACTAGTTGGAGACTCTATATTGCCCATACTGTCGGTGCCTGTATGAGTGTGTGAGTTAGTGTGTGAGTGAATGGCGTGTGAATGGCGTGTGCGCCCTGCGATGGATTGGTGAGCTGTCCAAGGTGGGGCCCTGCCTGTGATGGCTGGTATTTCGAGACGCCAAATGCAGTGGCCGGAACGAAAGGAAGTACAGCAATATGACGAACACAGACAAAATAAGAGAGAGAGGCTCGCGCTTCCAAAGGACATAAATCTAGTCCGAGTCTAAATAAGGAAGCAACGCGAGCTAGACTGAACGAAATAAAGGAAAGATCTCGGAAACCGAGATAAAAAGATTAAGCACCCAGACGGTGCACAGACAGAGGAAAAGAGAGAGAAAGATTCCCTTACTAACTAACACTTTCCTCTTTGCAACTAATTCCTCACCAACTTTTTAGTTAGAGAACTTACGGGCTATTGTGCAAACGAAACACTGACACTCTAGCAAAGGGTGAGGCGGAACTTAAATAGAGTCCAGGCGCCGCCCACAATTAATGCCAGCTGGCCAAAGAATCCGATTGTGGGCAAAACGATATCGTCCCGGACGAGAGTAACAAAGAAAGCTCCCAAGCAAACGCCAGCCTCCAGAACCATGACACTGCCTTTCGCCCAGAGTCAGCTGGGATAGGCTCCAGCTCCCCTGTGACCCCAGTGAGGAATAAGCGCTACAGATAACAGATGGAATGCAAACACATTGAGGTTGTACACCTGTGATTTTGCTGTAAAAGGTTAATTTAAGCCTGTATACAGATATACTCGGTGAAGGTATTGGTGACTTGTCCGTTTTTCCTGGGGCCAATAAAACCAAACCAGGGGCATGAATGTTGTATCTCTGCCAATCCCCTATCCATGGCCCTGTTAATGTACATCTACTTATGAGCTGTTCATATCCCTCACTCGTTAAAATATTGTTCAATATTAACATTATGCATTTTAGTGTGTATTTGAGTACTGATGTTGTGCTTATATTTGGGGAATAGTAGAGTACAGTGTTGTTTATATCAAAGAACGGAGTCGTTTGTATACACTGCCAGCTCTGCTGTTACAGAAGTTACTTCACTGGAGACGTCTCTGCAGTCCTGTCCCTGCTAATGCGCCTCAACTGCTCTGTGTGGCGCTGGATACGAGCATCTGCTGCGTGACTATAATGTCATGTAATGTCATATAATGTATGGTTTAGGAATGCTTTAGATAACGCATAATTCCTGATTCACCACCTTAAGGTCAGTTTTAACAATCGTGGCAGTTAGTTTGTTGAATAAGTATGTGACGTACCCCTCTGAAATTGCGTCAGAGTCAGGCCTGGCTGCTGGAGAGTACAGATTGAAAACAGCATTATTTCTGTGCGTTTCACACCATAACCTCGCCTGCAGCCCAAGGAAACGCAGAGAAGAGTGTTTACAAATATTCCGTTTAACTGGCTTTGGGCTGCTCAGGGACCCGGGAGGGATACAGGGGGTTTGGGTCAGCATTGTTCCTTGTTTATGTGCCTCCTGCTGGCCAGCCAGGTGCTCAGCAGGTACACCTGAGCAGGCGCACGTTTGCGTACCTCTGCTCTCGTTCTGTGTGCGCGGTTCGAGGACTGTGAGAAGCAGCTGCTCTGACGTGTCAGGGCTTCCCAGTGAGGGCAGGTGGAGTCACACACAGGTGTACTTGTCTTGCACACATTTTGCCGATTGGAAATTTCAGATTCTGGTGGGATTGGAGACGTCAGATTTTTAAATAAAATTTTTTTTAAATGTATAATGAATATTTAAAAATATATATTGGCCAGTGAATGACAAAATCAATGAGATCTAATCCTAGTTTTATTCCAGTCCTTAAACTGCGAGGTCCGTGTCAGTACAATATTCAGCATGAATCTTCCTTTGTGACTTGAAAGAGTGTTTTTACTTTGAAGAATGGGAGGTGAAAAGATTGCATCTTTGAGTTTGTAGGCTAGAAAAACTGAGCTCTTTCCATCAAGAGCAGTCAATTTAAATGGCATTTTTGATTGTGTTTGAACTTTTAATTGCATTGTATTGATTTGATGGACAGCTTTACCCAGAAGGACGTTCAGTATGTGCATACAGCGGGCCATTGGAGCTGTTACGCAGCATAGATAACAAACGATTTTGGTAAAGTGCCAGTCATGTAATGTGCCAGTCATTTAACGAACAAGTCATTTGCTGCTAAGTCCACACTAGACGGTGGTTATGTCATCAACTTTAGCCACGAGATACAATTAACCCTTCACGAACCATCTTAGGATTGAGCAAATGAACAAACAACGACTAGAGCAGAAGAGGCATAAATTAAGAGCGAATCAGCTCTGGCAGGGACAGTCACCGCTGTGCATCTCGGTATTGCTGTCTCTGCCTGGTGCTCTGTAGCGGCTTTAACTCTTCTCATTTCTGATCCCACGTTTGCACAATAAACCTCTGTCCCTGTACTAGTCAATGAAAACAGGCCACTCTGGCCATTTCGATACATCAACACCTTCAGTCAGTTTCACCTGGTATTTTTGAATGATTGTGAACTAATCCAATCCACCTCCAGTGTATTGAGCTCTTGTTATTGTATGTTATTTACTGGGAGATAATCTTCATTGCAGCAGTTAGCTTCAGTGGGGAAACGGAAGCATTTATCTGAGCGGAGCCGCTAGGGAAGGACATAAAGCACCTATTGTAATTAAGGCCTCTTTAGCTTCCGAGCCAAGTCTCAAACTCATTTATCCTGCCAGTTTTACTCTGCGCAGGCTGTATGGGTGCTGGTTGCTTCTGTGACGAGAACAATGACCGAACGGACCTTCAGTGCCGCTCGGTGCAATTGACACGAGACGCAGGCACCTACCTGTGTGAGAAAACTCCTCCTCAGCACAGCTGCTCTGATATCCTGCATCAGTTATACAGTATTAAGCATATATAAGCAGTGCATGGAGAGGCATTGAGCCGTGGATATGTGTCTTTAATCAGTCAACCTGAGGGGGCTTGTTCTCTGGCCTGTGTCAGTGCTAAAGGATTCATTATCTTCTTCACTTAATGCTCACTTCCTTCCTTCCTTTCCTTAAGCCTGGCTCGGAAATTGACCATTAAGGAGTCAGAATATGATAAATGCCGAATAAGAGAGTTGGGACCCAGCACCTACAGGACTCACAAACATATCCTGACCAAGATAAGCTAAGACCACCCTTGGCTGAGAAGAGCCTTTGATGATGGTGTGATGTATAAGTCCTGTAGATTTTACTCTCCCTGCGCACCACGGCTAAAGCAGTCTGTATGTAACTGACGCTGAATCGAGCAGATTCATGACATCTTCCTCGTTTCTCTGATTTCCCAAATCCTTGCTTATTTTTTCACTCTTCACGTCCCTTGTGCCCTGATGGGTGGCGAGAGAGGAGGTGAAAAATAATGAATCACACAGCGCTACCTCTCCACCAGCCACAGCTTCAAAGAGCAGAAAGGTTGTTCTTCAATCCCCACATACAGCTGATCTGATGTGAGTTTCACCTTTGGCCTGATCAGTTCAGCTCCCCTCAGAGGGGAGTTACGGTGTCTGATCTGGTGAAAATCGCTCCTCTCCTTCAGTGCTGAGCCCTACGCTTTAAAGCGATGGAATCAGTGGCTCCTGTTCCGTGGAGATGCTGCGGCTCGAAGCTCGTTTGTGTCTCCTGCTCATGCTCAGTACAGCCCTGTGTGTCTCCTGCTCATGCTCAGTACAGCCCTGTGTGTCTCCTGCTCATGCTCAGTACAGCCCTGTGTGTCTCCTGCTCATGCTCAGTACAGCCCTGTGTGTCTCCTGCTCATGCTCAGTACAGCCCTTTGTCTCCTGCTCATGCTCAGTACAGCCCTGCAACTCAACACCTGACTCACTGTCATGGGTCCGCAAAACATCAAACCTCCGACCCTCCACCCCCTCCTGAAACATACACACACCAACCCCCCTAAAGTCACTTACAGAACCCCCACACAGCCCGCCCCTTCCAAACACACACACAGAACCCCCACACAACCCATCCCGCTGAACGCACACACACAAACCCCACACTAATGAAACAGCCACACACACCACTTAAGCGTTAGTGAGATCAGGCCCTCCTGAGTTATTGCTGAAGATCTGCTACTGGTAAATTTGGCAGATGGCACAGCTGGCAGCTGCTGGAGGGCAGGCCTGAGTGAGGATTTGCAGGAAGCTTTGGTGGAGCGAAAGCTACGATCACGCGCAGCACAGACGCTCAAGCGCAGCACAGACTCTCCCCATAACTGCTCACACGCAGCACAGACTTTTCCCATAACTGCTCACGCACAGCACGGACTCTCTCCATAGCTGCTCACGCGTAGCACAGACTCTTCCCATAACTGCTCATGCGCAGCACGGATTCTCCCCATAACTGCTCACACGCAGCACAGACTTTTCCCATAACTGCTCACGCGCAGCACGGACTCTCTCCATAGCTGCTCACGCGCAGCACTGACTCTTCCCATAACTGCTCACGCGCAGCACAGACTCTCTCCATACCTGCTCACGTGCAGAACAGACTCTCCCCATAACTTCTCACACGCAGCACAGACTCTCTCCATAACTGCTCATGCGCAGCACAGACTCTCCCCCTAACTGCTCATGCGCAGCACAGACTCTTCCCTTAACTGCTCACGCGCCGCACAGACTCTCCTCATTACTGCTCACGTGCAGCACAGACTCTCCCCATAACTTCTCACGCGCAGCACAGACTCTCCCCATAACTGCTCTTGTGCAGCACAGTCAGTGTTGCGCATGAGCGGTTATGGGGAGAATCAGTGCTGCGCATGAGCAGTTATGGGGATAGTCAGTGCTGCGCATGAGCAGTTATGGGGAGAGTCTGTGCCGCGCATGAGTAGTTATGGGGAGAGTCAGTGCTAAGCATGAGTAGTTTTGGGGAGAGTCAGTGCTGCGCATGAGCAATTATGGGGAGAGTTAGTGCTGCGCATGAGCAGTTATGGGGAGAGTCAGTGCTGCGCATGAGTGGTTATGGGGAGAGTCAGTGCTGCGCATGAGCAGTTATGGAGGGAGTCAGTGCTGCGCATGAGCAGCCATGGGGAGAGTCAGTGCTGCGCATGAGCGGTTATGGGGAGAGTCTGTGCTGCACATGAGCAGGGAGACTCAAACACGCAGCACAGACTCTCCCCAGAACTGCGGAGGAGGAGGTACTGTCTCTCCTCTCAGACCGGACTGCACAGCGCTCTCCCCCAGTCGGGTTAGAGTCTGTCATGGGCCTAAATCTTTATGATCTCTGTTGAAATTCAGTGTGTTCTGTTTGAACTCCCTCATCACGGACCCAATAATTTATTCATTTTTGTATTTTTTTGTTTATCTTTCTTCTCCCGCCCAGGACTGACGGTCATGCAGAAAGTTCTGGACTCTGCGGCGGAGAAGAACTGGCTGGTGACCTCAGTGAACCTGGAAGGCATGACGGAGGCAGCGTTCATGAAGGTCTTTCAGGACCTGGACAAGAAGAAGGAGGGACAGATCGTCATCGACTGTGAGGTGGAGAAACTCAGCTCCATCCTGAGAAAGGTACCAGAGCGCTCTTACTGTACACCTGAGAGAGAGAGGGAGAAAGGGAGAGAGAGTGAAAGAGAGAGGGGAGAGAGAGAGAGGGGGAGAGAGAGTGAAAGAGAGAGAGAGTGGGAGAGAGAGTGAATGAGAGAGGGGGAGAGAGAGGGAGAGAGAGGGAGGGAGAGAGAGAAAGAGAGAGTGAGTGAGAGATAGAGGGAGAGAGAGAGTGAGTGAAGAGAGAGGGGGGGAGAGAGAGAGAGGGGCACAGAGAGAGAGAACAGGATGAGTGCGGAGAGGTGTAATGCACAGATCCTGCCTCAGTACACAGCGTAACAGGATCAGCTCTCGCTGTCCTGCTGTATCTCATCTCGGGTCTCATGATTATTTTATTTCCTGAGGTGTTACGGGCTGAAATCTGTACATGGACCCACCCCCCATCCCCCCTCACACACTGGTGACCTAAAGCAGCGCGAGCTGGTGAAATCACTGCCAGCAGGACAGCGCTATCTCTTCTTCTCTCACACTCTCTCTCTCTATTGATCTGATTTATTGTGCTTTACCAGCATGACAAACACACTGCACATATTCCCAAAACAAACAGGAAACATATGAAGTATCATAACAGCACAAACAATCCCCTCTGCCCAGCGTTCGCATTTTTCCCTGTGTGCACACGGGTTTCCACAGGGTACTTTGGCTCTCTGCTACAGCAAAACAATGTAATCTGAGGTCTACACAAGACCGTCAGCCTAATTGGTTAACTCTGCAGTATTTAACCCTCCTATTATGTTCTGGGTCAATTTGACCCGACTTAATGTTCAATGTCTCTAAAAACATGGTTAACATACTTTTTTTCTGCTAGTTTTTTTCCCCCTAACTTTACGGGTAGTCCATGAATTTCACTGAAAAAATATCTCATATTCTGAACACATTTTGTAAGCATCGGTGTTGTTTGGGTCATTTTGACCCCAGGATCAATTATTACATAAAACCATAATTTTGATCTCGTTTTTGCAGTGTTGCCTGAGACTGAGGGCATGTTCAAATTAATTTCTCATTCATTTCACATTTGGTCCCATTCATTTAGCTATAATCATGTAAAATCGATGATTGATGTATAAGGGGAGGATGGGGGAGTTGTGTTCTATTTACTTGGCTATTAAAATGGTCAGTAGAAGGGCATAAATGAGCTGAGAGGAGATTGGGTAAAACTTTCAGTTACAAACATCTTATGTAGTTTTTCATTGCGGGGATCAAACTGACCTCAGCCAAAAATGGCTTATTAATCTGAACATAATAGGAGGATTAAAGAAACATTAACCCTCATCAGTACAACCTAAAAACTTATGTTGGCGTAAATATGGGTCAGAACTGACCCAAATTTTTAAAAATTCACAAAAAATCTAATACTGCTCCTATTTTAATGATCAATTGCTCATTTGAAAGGATAAACTCTCTACTTTTATGTATGGTTGACATAAATGGGATTAAAACCATATGGAAGTTTCACATTTCTCTCTATATGTAGAAAAGTGTGAAACTGAAAATTCATTTTCCTTAATAACTCAAGCATTAAAATTACCATTTATATAAGGTAAACAAAAAGTTTGTTTTTCTCAGATATTTAAACAATCCTTTCAATAACTCAGCTTGAATGAAATGAGGTAATAAGCAAGATAATATCCACAGAACATGAATCAATAGTAACTGATTGACACAAATAGCTTTATAATTGCAGGCACAGTTAGATAAAGCATGACTATTATTTTAGGTTGTATATCTTGTTCTTTTACTTGCCATGGTTCACTTCTTTACATTCCTGCGAAAGAAAACCAATATTAGCTGACAAAATCAGAACTTCAGCATGAAATAAGTGACAACATTCGCTCGGGTCAGTACTGACCCGGTTGACAATTTTATTGATGCATAAAAACCGCTCAAGTGATGCTGAAAATTTTTTACACACCGTAAAACAACAAAATTTGGTTCACGAAAAAAATTTTTTGGGATCGATAGATTGAGATTTGTAAAAAAAAATGAACGTTTTTTCATGCTCCGGGTCATTTCTGACCCGCGTTTTACTGATTAGGGTTAATCATATATTCTGACCTTACTTTAAAGACATATAAACTATAAATCTAAGAAGGAAGGTGAAAGAAGCAGGAATCACATTGCTAATGCAGCCAAAGCTGAGCTAACCTTTCACCCCTGAACAGGCTCACTGTAGCGCAGGGCTTCGGGGTCTGGGATTTGTGTGTGTGATACGCGAAAAAACACACGGGCCCCACGAAGAGCAAATCAGATCAAAGTGCCTGGGCTGCCCGCCAGCAAGCCTGGCACCATTACCCATATTCCTCTGAGCACACACATGTCAGAGTAGCACTGCTCCAGGCCATATGACAATCAACAGATAAAGAACTCTACCTGTGATGACTTTGTTAGCCTGTAGCTATGGCGACTGTGTTAGCCTGTAGCTGCGGTGATTGTGTTAGCCTGTAGCTATGGTGACTGTGTTAGCCTGTACCTGTGGTGATTGTGTTAGACTGTAGCTATGGCGACTGTGTTAGCGAAGCTATGGCGACTGTGTTAGCCTGTAGCTGCGGTAATTGTGTTAGCCTGTAGCTTTGGTGACTGTATTAGCCTGTAGCTGTGGTAATTGTGTTAGCCTGTAGCTATGGTGACTGCGTTAGCCTGAACCTGTGGTAATTGTGTTAGACTGTAGCTATGGTGATTGTGTTAGCCTGTAGCTGTGGTGACTGTGTTAGCCTATAGCTATGGCGACTGTTTTAGCCTGAAGCTGCGGTGATTGTGTTAGTCTGTAGCTATGGTGATTGTGTTAGCCTGTAGCTATGGTGATTGTGTTAGCCTGTACCTGTGGTGGCAGTGTTAGCCTGTAGCTGTGGTGATTGTGTTAGCCTGTAGCTGTGGTGACTGTGTTAGCCTGTAGCTGTGGTGATTGTGTTAGCCTGTACCTGTGGTGACTGTGTTAGCCTGTAGCTGTGGTGACTGTGTTAGCTTGTACCTGTGGTGACTGTGTTAATCTGTAGCTGTGGTGACTGTGTTAACCTGTAGCTGTGGTGATTGTGTTAGCCTGTAGCTGTGGTGACTGTGTTAGCCTGTAGCTGTGGTGATTGTGTTAGCCTGTAGCTGTGGTGACTGTGTTAGCTGATACCCGTGGTTGTTTGGAAAGATTATTAAGACTATTAGCCTGTACCATTGGTGACTGTGTTAGCCTGTACCTGTGGTGACTGTTTTAGCCTGTAGCTGTGGTGATTGTGTTAGCCTGTACCTGTGGTGACTGTGTTAGCCTGTACCTATGGTGACTGTGTTTGCCTGTTGCTGTGGTGACTGTGTTAGCCTAACCATTGGTGACTGTGTTAGCCTGTACCTGTGGTGACTGTTTTAGCCTGTAGCTGTGGTGATTGTGGTAGCCTGTACCTGTGGTGACTGTGTTAGCCTGTACCTATGGTGACTGTGTTAGCCTGTAGCTGTGCTGACTGTGTTAGCCTGTACCTGTGGTGACTCTGTTAGCTTGTAGCTGTGGTGATTGTTTTAGCCTGTAGCTGTGGTAATTGTTTTAGCCTGTACCTATGGTGACTGTGTTAGCCTGTAGCTGTGCTGACTGTGTTAGCCTGTACCTGTGGTGACTCTGTTAGCCTGTAGCTGTGGTGATTGTTTTAGCCTGTAGCTATGGTAATTGTTTTAGCCTGTACCTGTGGTGATTGTGTTAGCCTGTAGCTTTGGTGATTGTTTTAGCCTGTAGCTGTGGTGACTGTGTTAGCTGATACCTGTGGTTGTTTGGTAAGATTATTGTGTTGGATGACAAATTAAGGTTTATTTTAAAACTACCCTTTCAAAAACCATCAGTTTTGATGGTTATTATTAGTGTTGCTAATGAGCCTAAGATTTAGCATGGACTGAGTCTTGGTGGTGAACATTTGCAAGTTGCCAATTACTGCTGTAATTTTCTTAATGTTTTATGCACATAATGAGATCATTTTCACTCTGATTTCCAGATCATTGCCGAGGGAAAGCATCTGAAGAATTACCACTACATCCTAGCAAACCTGGTGAGCCAACTGCATCACTTACCTTTCACATAAAACTATGGAGGCCCATAGGGGACAATATTAAAATCAAAATGTAATTCCACTATTGCATTAAAATTTTCCATTTATGAATGAGTTATCTGAGACAAAATTAAATTGGAAATGCATTAATCCAATTATCACTTTCATTTTCACATACTCATATGGGAAATCTATGACTATATTCAAAAGATAATGAAAAAGCTGTTTGACATTTAATTTTCAAAGTCGTGTCCCGGAATAAAGTGGACAATATTCAAATCTAATAAGCAAAACAGCACCCCCAGCCTATTGCATTTACATGTCACCACGCTCTTTTAGGGTCAACATGAAAATGTAAATGCTATTTTCTGACTATTTGAAAATGATATTGAAAATGGCATTCAACATTTCATTAGCAAAGACTTAACCTGCTCTACTGTAGACAATATTCAAATACACAATAAGCCACATAGTACTGGCCAATCTCAGGATGAAAACACAACTATAAGCCAATCTGGGACCAAAGACAACTTTAAATCACTAATCAGTGGATATAACCTTGAATTAAACACTATGCAAACCATTCTGGGCCTCTCGACATGGCCAGGAGTCAATGGTAAAATGAGAACCTCAGCCTAAAACACAGTGCCCTGTGTAATCAGGGGCCCAGACTCTGACAAACACAGTGCCCTGTGTAATCAGGGGCCCAGACTCTGACAAACACAGTGCCCTGTGTAATCAGGGGCCCAGACTCTGACAAACACAGTGCCCTGTGTAATCAGGGGCCCAGAGTCTGACAAACACAGTGCCCTGTGTAATCAGGGGCCCAGACTCTGGCAAACACAGTGCCCTGTGTAATCAGGGGCCCAGAGTCTGACAAACATAGTGCCCGGTGTAATCAGGGGCCCAGAGTCTGACAAACACAGTGCCCTGTGTAATCAGGGGCCCAGACTCTGACAAGCACAGTGCCCTGGCCAATTAGGGGCTCATAGCCTTGACCTAACTCTGCACTCCCAGCTCAATCTGAGGCTTAAATAAAGCACTGGATCCACAGCCAAACCAGCAGGCGCTCTGCGGGGGTCCCCACAGTAAAGTGAGGATAGAGGCACAGACTGGGACAGAGAGGGACGAATTATTAGTCAGAGGCTGTGACATCATCAAAGAGCAACTGCAGCTCCAATGGGGGTACAGCATTGACTGTAGTCTATGGGGTACAGGGGGAGAGGTATGCTGTTCAAGTCTAACAGTGTTTCTGTCTGAAAAGGCCGTGAAGACTGAGCTCTGTGTAATGCACTGTAGGATCGAATGTGCCATTCACACCTTACCGACACATAGGCTGTAAACTCTTGTGTAACAAGAGACAGCTGTTGTGGAATAATCTGCGGAGAGAAGGTGGCGAGTAGCATATACATTTCAATCACAATGGCTCCGGAATCAAAGTCGAAAAGATTTATTAACCATGAAATAAGTTAAATAAATATGTGACAATGACTCCGTCCTCGAGGACCTCCCAGCACGGCGGGGTGCAGATGTGCGTGTGTAGCAGCAGAGGCGAAGAGGCGAAACCATGCCCCGTTTGGAAGGAAGGGTCAGCAGATGAGCAGGGAAATGGGTTCCACGTTTAAGAGGCCGGAGTCCGAGGCCGATCGGGGTGGGAAGGTGATGGGTGACGTGAAATCGCTGCAAACAGCTAACAGAAACACGTGAGGGTCATTTTCATAGAAGACTGATGGTTATGATTGAATGCAGGAGCTTGGGCGTCCTACGTATCGAAATTGAACTTTCGTTTACACTCCCATTTTTTTTTTTAAGATTATTTTTTTGGAAATTTTTCCTTTATTTGACAGTTTACAGTGTAGAGAGACAGGAAAGTTGGGGAGAAGAATGGGGGAAGACATGCAGAAAAAGACCTCAGCCAGAATCGAACCCAGGTCGCTGCGGGAAGGACACAGCCTTTATGGTACGCGCGCTTAGACCGATGAGCCACCAGGGTGCCCCCTACACTCCCATTTTGATATGGTGATTTGGTCGGACAGTTTTATATAGGAGAGGCAATTGGCACAAAATCTTATCAAAGGACAACAGATGGTTTGTCTTCTAGAAGTAGGGGAAATAGTGGTTTGCGGAAGGTTCTATCAGGGTTTGTGATGAGTAACGGACTCGACACTGACAGAGCTGACCATCACTGCATCAGTGACACACATCAAACACACTGTCAGCAGTGCAGTGCGTAGCATAACCATGTGACTGCAGCATAACCTGAGGAACAGCAGGTGAAACTCCGTTTCCATAGCAACCCCTGCAGCTCATTGCACTGTGTTACTCGTTAGATGTACTGGGAGCGAGATACATCTTTACCCTGATATCCAGAGCTCAAACACACACACACACACAACCGCACACACATACATGCACATACGTGCACATACACGCTCACATTCACACATACACGCACTCATAATCACGCACATGTGCACACGCGCACGAGCACACACATGAAAACACACATACACACACTCACGCCTCACACACTGACTTACTCAGACACAAACACATGCACGCACACACACAACCACACACGCATACATACATACATACACACTCGTGCACACACACACGCACAGTGACTTACACACACACACACTCACTTACAGACACACACGCACTAATAAAGCCAGTCCAGAAGAGCTCAGGAGGTCACATATACACACATCTGGGCTGGATAAAGGCCGTAGAGCTCAGGAGGTCACATATACACACATCTGGGCTGGATAAAGGCAGCGTATGTGTGAAATGTGCGAAAGTTCACAGATTGTTCCGTTTTGTCTTTCAAAGAACGCTTGATAAGATCAAGTTACTCTATGGAGTCGCATTGTGGCTTTTAGAACCATTTTCCCAAAGCATTCAAGAGAGGGAGAGAGTTGCCTGTCTATTTATGATATCTTAATGAAAGCCCAACAGCAAATTATTTTTGCGATATCATCATTATAGTGGTATTTAGAGCAAATTATGTTGATAATTATTTCTGGGCACATCACGGAGCAATAGCAGAAACCGATTTTGCATCAGTGTGGGGATGCAGCAAACTCCACTCTGGTCTTTTCCCTCAGCTGCTCTGTCGTCATGGTGACGCGCGTGAGAGCGACTCATGGGTGACATGCTGAAACTGACATTATTTGGTGGCCAAAGGCCTGTCTTTCCCTTCCTCTACTCACTGGGGCTCAAATGCACAAATACATGCATCACTGGGCTTCAAGTAAAGGCCACTTCCTGGTTCAGGGGAGCGCAGACCCCTGGGAAATGTAGGCCAGGAATCAGGAAGTGCGGTGTCATATCATTGGCTCAGCTGGGTGCAGAAGCTGATCTCTGAGCTTTGGTGCCAAACGCAGGGTGTGGGGTGGCGAGCATGCGGAAACTGATGGATAGATGATTTTACTCAGCACAAAGGCGCTCAGAGGGGCTGATCCGCGAACCATGGGGAAACCAGGTCACTGCAACGTCCATTGTCAACTTTCTCCGGCTTGGTTTAGGGTTAGGATTAGACCCTGACCCTTTCTCTGGCTCGGGTTAGGGTTAGGGTTGGACCTTGACCCTTTCTCTGGCTCGGGTTAGGATTAGGGTTAGACCCTGACCCTTTCTCTGGCTCGGGTTGGGGTTAGGGTTGGACCCTGACCCTTTCTCTGGCTCGGGTTAGGATTAGGGTTAGAAGTGTAATTTTAGGTGCTGCCATGTTTTTTTCCCGCCACCACCCCCCTCTTTGGTGGTCAGCTTTATTATTGTTGTTTACATCTATGTATTTGTTTAGAATAATTATATCAAAAGTGATGATGAATTTCTCCTCAGAAGAAGGGTATAGCAAAAACAAAAACGCAAACACAGACAAACATATTCGGACATAACTTGAGGCATGAACAAGACATGAATGATTAGGATTTAGATAGAGCATGTGTATCCACTGTTGAAAGTTACAACCAAAACCATATTTTTTTTAAAGTATGAAACAAAAATGGCCATTCTACCTTATCAAAAGCTTTTTCAGCATCAAAAGTGCAGACAGCCACAGAGGTATGATGTTGTTTTGCACACTTAATAATATTAAATAATTTCCTAGTATTATCAGAAGAATTTCTATTTTTCATAGAGCCAGTCTGATCTGGATGTATCAGTTTTTGTACAACTAATGTGAGTCTTGCCGTTAATATTTTTGCCAGGATTTTATTGTCCAAGTTTGCCAGTGAAACTGGTCTATAATTATTACATAGCAGAGGATCTTTATCTTTTTTATGAATTAATATGATTTGCGAGTAATTAAAAGTAGGAGAGAAGGATCCATTAATAAATGCTTTGTGATAAGTTTCTAAAAGTATTGGCAGTAGCTCATTACAAAATGTTTGATAGAATTCAGCATTAAAGCCATCTGGCCCTGGTGATTTATTTTTTGCAAAAGATTGGATGGCCTTTGGTATTTCTGATGCAGTTATTGCTTTTTCTAATTCGGTTCTTTCTTCAGCGGCTATAGAGGGCAGTGAAATGTCTTGAAAAAATGAGTCAACTCAGATGTGTCAGAAATAATTGACTTGTAGAGGTTCTCATTGTATGATAAAAAGGTTGAATTTATTTCCTCTGGGTCAGCAGTAATTGATTGATTTGTTTTGATACTAGATATATTGTTTCTCGTCATCTGTTTTTTTAAGTCTTACGCTTAACATTTTTCCTGCTTTTTCCCCATTTACAAAAAAATTTAGTTTAGCTTTATTTAGCTTATACTGAATTTTATTTCGCATAATTTCATCATATTTCAATTTTAGTTTAAATAATTTGGCTCAGGAGTCATTATTGAATTGATTAGATAAGGAGATTTGTAGTAATTTTATTTCATTTAATAATTCATTTTCTTCTTTTTGTTCTGAGTACTTGCTATCTTCATTAGTTCTCCCCTGAGACAGCATTTTAAAGTTTCCCAGGCAATGGGAAAGCTGGAAACAGAGTCTCTATTTAAAGGGGACCTATTTTGCTATATTTCCAAGGTTATATTTTGATCTTGGACTCCCCTAGAATACTCCTGATCGTTCAAAGTCCAAAACAGGGTCCTTATTTAGCTCATACTGCCGTCCTCAAAAAACCCCATTTGTAGTCCATTGTAGTCTCTGCCTGAAACGCCTCAATGGGGTGGCTCTTCCGCTATGGCCCCCACTCCCCGTGTGCCCACTTTCTTCTGACTGGCCAGCTCTGTGGAGGGCGGACTTGGGCGAGACGAGGCTGCAGAACGCAGTTTTCCGGGTCCGCCTCCCCAGAGTGAAACGTGAGACACGTCTGCCATCTGATAAGGAGAAGGCGGGGAAATTCCGAAATCTAACGCTATACTTGAATATAAATCTAATGAAATGAACTTGTTCTAATAAATGCAGCGGCGAAAGTGGAGGACGCAGTGCAAAAGTCTGGCCGCTCAAGCTCGAATTTGCTATCGGCTACAGTTTGCTATGGCAACAGTGGTGAGTACAGCGGTTTTTCTACTCTATAGCTAGGATGCAGGGAAAGCTAGAATCTGCCACATATAGACACATTTGTAGAACGGGTCGACATGCCCAAGTGTAGACCGGAGACCGTAGAAATCCGGTGGGTCTGAGTTTAGAGGGAAACATGGACAGTGAGGAGCAGCTAAAAGTGGACCAACAGCTTATGGACTGCTTTGGTATGTATTAGGACCTGCTGGTTCGTGTGCATAACTGTGGTGTGTCGTTAGCGTGGCGTAACGAACAGCTTCTGCGCTGGTATATGACGGAGCGGCGAAAGCTCCAGGCTAAACGGCCTTTTCGGAAATTGCCCGTGGTAATGGTTTACTTATTGCGTCGGAATGACAAGCGTTTCCTCGCGGAAAATGGGTGCGTTATGGATAGTGCGCGAGAGTTAGATAGAGCTCCGGTTATGTTATGAGCATAATACAGGTTTCACAGACCGTAAGTTCCGTTTGCGTGAACCATTGCTTATGTGGAGCTAGCGAATTGATGACTTTTACAGGAAAGAATTTAATATTCAATCGCCGATTTAATATTCAGTCGACGGCAATGCAGAGAAATCGTTTGTTATACCGGACATGTTATAGCCTGTGCGTTTCCCTATTGCTTTCACTGGTAGCATCACAGAGCTTGCCCAGGTATTGGAGAAGTATCAGGCTGACCCCGGTCATGGATAAGTAAAGCGATCATTTCACAAGCACCCAAAAACGCGCCCCAAGTTCTGCAAAACCTACGTCTGGTCTAACTGCAGCCTTCGCAGCCACATACAGCACCTCTCCGGTTAGCTTCAACTGTAGTGGCTACAATCAGGCAACGTTATGATGGAACTGCCACATTGATGCTTACTGAAGTAACACAAGCATACTGATCAGAATACTGCCTATAAGTTACCAGGAGCATTTTAATTTGCACAGCACGTGAACTAACATGCAGTAGCTGATAACCGAGCGGTCATAACAACTACAGAGACAAACGTTACCCTGCAATACAGGTTTTACAGACTGTAAATTCCGTTGCCGGGGGGGCAGTTGTACCAAGCATCCAAATTACAAACAAGTATAAAAAGTTCGCTTCAAATGTTCACACACCTTCTGTTGAATTTTCCCTGATCTTACTCTTGCATATTTAGGACACAAACATTAGCAACAGTAACTTGGATACGTTAGCCGCAGTGCTACAGCCACATTCAACCAGCAATCAGTTGGGTAGGCTTATGCTGTGAAGCAACTGCTTCCAGCATCTGTAGCCATGTTTCCATCCACACGTTCTTATACGAATTAAAGTAGTAAAGAAGTAAACGGACGAGCAGCTTTGGGAGAGATGCTGACAAATTTGCACCTCAAATAATCTGCGGTTCTTCTTTTGTATTTCTGGAAGTGTAGATGCTACTAAGGCATAGTATGATCCGTGGTTGTTCATGTCTGCTAGAATAGTTTCCGGTATGGGCGGGTCCAGCGCCGTGATTGGCTTTGGCTAGGTCTGTACTAATTGGACGGCACAACCTGACGTCAGGTTTTACCCAGATCTCGTGAAGATCTAGGGAGGAGCTGATCAGAGAGGAAATCACGTTCACGAAATCACGTTCTTGGATTACAGCAAAACCCCTGTATCTTATGTTTAGAAACTTTTCAGAGGTTGAGTATGGACATCCAACATTATAACATTACCTATATGTATTAAAAGAAGGATCAGCATAATAGGTCCCCTTTAATTTCATAAAAGCATCTATGTATTCTGTTATTTTGTTTTTAATTTGTACGTCTTCAAATAAAGAATTATTGACCTTCCATAGTTTACATTTTCTATAGATTGAGGGTCTTTTTAAGGTTATCTGAATTGGACTATGATCTGAGATAACTATCGGGTGTATCACACTTTGCAATACATGTCTTACAATCTCCTGAGAAACCAAAAAGAAATCAATTCTTGAAAAGGTTTGATGTCTATTCAAGTAAAAAAAAAAGTATAATCTCTAGTAGTTGGTTGTAAGATCCGCCATACAACCTGGAGGTTGAATGTCTGCATTAATTTAAGTTGAGTAAATGTGGATTTTTTGGGTTAAACTACAGCCCCACTTCTATCTAGCTGGGGATTAAAAGCCAGATTAAAGTCACCACCCAAGATTAGTGTTGAATTATGAAATCTAATCAAATTACACTCAATCATATTAAAAAAAGGAAGGATTGTCTTCATTGGGAGCATAAACATTTGCAAAAGTCATATTTTTTGACTCTAAGATCCCATTTATGAATATAAATCTACCAAATGGGTCTGAAACCATTTCATTAACCTGAAATTGTAATTTCTTATAGAACAGTATTGCTACCCCGGCTCGCTTTGATGATTCCCCTCCTCCACATACCTTCCCTACCCAGTCCCTTTTTAATTGATGGAGATTTATTGTTTTTAAGTGTGTTTCTTGAAGAAAGACAACATCTGGAATGAACTGTTTTAAATGTTTCAGAATCTTATCTCATTTAACTTGATTATTAATACCCTTTACATTCCAAGATATCATGCATAATTTCTCGCTACCCATATGTGAGGTTTACGTTTAAATTTTTAGTCGAGCTCCCGGAGGGGTTTGCGAGACTATTGTAATCACCTTGTGAGTCTGTCTGTGTGTGTGTGTTGTGTGTGTGTGTGTGTGTATGTGTGTTTGTGTGTGTGTGTGTTTCCGGGCAGATATCTCCAGAACAGTGGCGGATCTAGAAAATTTTACATGGGGTGGCAAAAGGGTGGCAAGAGGTCTGGGAGGGGTGGCATGGGACGTCCTCAGTGCGGTGTTAGGAAATCCCCAATTCCAGTGAAGTTGGGACATTGTGTAAAACGTGCATAAAAACAGAATACAATGATTTGCAAATCTCATAAACCCATATTTTATTCACAATAGAGCATAAACAACACATCAGATGTTCTAAGTAAAGACAGGCAAAAAAACTGCGTCTATTAATTGGGGAACAATTTCAGAAAAATATTCTTCAATGTATTCATTGTACAGTGTGTCCCAAAAAAAAGGAAACCAAGAATAAATGGTTAATTCTATAACAATTACTTAACATTCTTTGATTAAAAATAACGTTTGGTGTTATATAACTATGTCTTGTATCTAATGATGTCAAGTAAGTGGAGCTTGTGCCGCACTCAACTGGACAACAATGACACTTTTGGAGTAATTCAGTAACCACTTTGCGCCAGATTACATAAAATGATGACAGGCCTAAACACGGATGAACCTGGATGATCAATTTCACCTTTTCATTGTCGGGGCCATTAGTGCTTTAGGTTGTGTAATGTGTACTGCTTTAAATGTAAACCCTACTAGCAGCATGACATGTGCACAAATCATGCAGCTGACAACAGAACAGTGTTCTGACAGCGATGCCTGACTAATTTTGTGTTCTTTGTATGATGTGAAAAAGTACACAGTTGTGTAATTAATAGTCCTAGTTTTATAGATACTAAGTTTCAACAGAATACTTCTGATTTAATTCCCAGTTTCCTTTTTTCCAGATGCACTGTATTATTATGCCTTCCAAGATGTAGTCGAGTGAATATTTAGGCCTGATGAAATAAAAGTACCTCAAAATAAATACAGCAAAAGTACTTAAGTCACAGTCCAGGACTGATATTGGCCATCTCTTTGAAGAGAGCTTCAGACGACGATTGTTGTGCTGTGCAGCAAAACGTCTCACAAACATATGCAAATCTAGCTGTTTTGCACGCTGTTTCAATACTGAGAACAGCTAGATTTCTAAGACGATCGTCTGATGGTTGTCAGGCTACATAGACCTCTAGTCGTGTGGTGGAATTTCCGCCAAGTCGGATTTTGCTCCTGCCGCGAGTACTTATGAGCTACGTCAAGAAACGGAATTGCCAGATCTATACAAACATATATACGGTAAAATAATAACAATGGAGGCGTTGCACTGGATGCAGAAACCATAGTGTAAGTCACGTGATCCCCGAAGTAACCCAGGAAGATGGCTTTGATTGAATGGGGATGCATCGATTAATTATTATTTATTTATACAAAAAAAAAATGTATTTCCTTGCTCTGAAAGGTCGCATGTATAACCGGATATTGAACCTCAGGTCCAAATGCTCCGCCTTATCCACGACACTAGCTCAACAGACAGTGGGTGCGTTCGAGCGCGTCTGCAAGTAAGCCGGCTGCGCGAGATTCCCGAAAAATTACGCGAGAATCTTGCCGAAGTTGCGCAATCCCATCGCGGGGTTTGGAGGGCTTTTCGCGCAACTTCGGCAAGATTCTCGAGCAATTTTTCGGGAATCTCGCGCAGCCGGCTTACTTGCAGACGCGCTCGAACGCACCCTATATATTCACTGGTGGATTTAGCACTTGTATAGCTGTGCTGTGTTTGAACTTGAGCATATTGGCGCAAGGATTCTCAGTCATAAACCGGTTTTGAAAACAGCAGTTGAATATTTAGCGGTTAATTATCGCGAAAATACAAAAAACAAACCATTTAAGTGATTATACTGCTGAGGTCTTCCAGTGCATAGCACAATGGCGAGAGGACTCTCAGATAGACTGGCTAAGACAATAGAAAGCGCAGATTTTACCCACAAACAGCTTTTAAGACAAAATATCAAAGGTAAGAAAATTTTTTGCTCATCTCTGTAGCATTTAAAGTGAATGCCTGCTGTTCTTTGAGTATGGTGACAATTTAAAATGACAAGGCTTATATCGTTGGAATTTGTGGACTGTCCTTTTTCACTTGAGGTATTGTTTGTATGCATAGCACAAATTCAGCAGAAATGCTTGCGATAGAGCACTGATCTTATTTTATTTAATGTTTTGCTAGATGCTTATTTACTCGCTTGGTACTTGAATTGTGTTCGGTTTAGGTAAAAACGGTCATCACGATCTTTTCGCCGAGTTTCTTCGCTTTAAGAGGATATGCCGCGTGACGAGGTTGCTATTAGGAAACATGCTGTATTTATTATGCAAATTCATTGCCCCTGTTATGGGGGCGTTCAGGCTTAAGGTTAATATTTGTACAGAATATACATTTAACAATAATTTCTTTAAATCTTCACTTTAAAACCAGTTTTTAATTGCAAAAAAACCGTTGACTTACTTATGAACTTTTGGTACG
Source organism: Gymnothorax javanicus (assembly GCA_029692085.1). NCBI lineage: Eukaryota > Metazoa > Chordata > Actinopteri > Anguilliformes > Muraenidae > Gymnothorax > Gymnothorax javanicus. The sequence goes on from CM056204.1 coordinate 8,343,768, forward strand.
TGAAGCAGCTTTTCTCGAAGTGCTCTGGGCAAAGAACTGAATGTTTTGTTGGTTTGTAAGGCTGTCCACGGTCAATTCTTCTTAACAAGCCACTCTTTCAAAAGGGCTTCATTATTTTGTGGAAATTGATGGAAACTTATTTTGCCGTATTTTCCAGACGACTGAATGGCATTATTATTGGTGCAAGCAACAGCAGCACAAGATTTCCTCATATTCACTATGCTGCGATCAACCTTTGTGTACATTTTGCTTCGGGGATCATGTGACCACCTACGTAACTTGCAACGACCTCATTATATTTCAAGTTTCAATGGAATTTAAGAAATTTTGCCTGGTTCGGCTGACACATGCCAAATTCATTAGGACATACCATCCGTATGTTTGCAAGAAGGGCTAACGGTAGTAGGTACGGACCTGCCCGTACCTTTACCTGTGATAGAATGAGACGAGAGGCTAATAATACCGCTGCCTTACCTTTAACATACAGGCTAGAGATACGGGTCCATGCCCGTAGCCACTGCCCTGACAGTAAGGACCTGGTTTTATTATGCAGCCTCATTGCTGTGATATTGATCCATAACACTGAAACTTAACAGCGACCCTCTGGATTCAACACGCCTGGCTTTGATATCTAGCTAAATGCATCATTAACTGCTCTTGTTTTTACTATAATCAAAACTAACCGGATAGAAAAATGCTCCAACAAATCACACGGGAGTAAGTCACTTTTGACAAGCGATTAATGAACGCATTGAACCACCGGGGGGCAGTTTCCCCCCTCTGCCCCCCTGTAGATCCGCCCCTGCTCCAGAACCATTTGACCGATTTCAATCATCTTTCACATGTAAACACCTTGGGCTGACCTCACGGCATGACATACATTTCGGGCTGTTGGATGAGACTTTGAATTCTCTGAATGCTTGTTGTATTATATAGTTTAATCTTTTCTATCAGAAAAAAAAGAAAAAAAGGTTCCTTGAGGGCGGACCTACTTGTTTCCCAATAATTTCCCCTCACATATCTTTCCCCTTTGGCAATTTCACCCCAGCCCCCAAACACATCAAAGTACAAAAAAGACAGAAAGAGAAAGAAAGTGGTAAAGAAAGATAGAGATACATCAAAACATTCCCAAAACACAAATACAAAACATAGCAAAAACAACGGTAACATAGCTTGGTTCTTTCCCTAAACTGCATTAACAAAACAACGAAATATTTGATTAGATTCGATTGATTCTGCCTGAGAATGTACTCCCAGAGTTGGCGCAGGCGATGGCATCATCGATAATCGCCAGTGCTTACTGTTGCGGTAGGACGCAACTCAACTGCAATTGTTGACAAACTTAGTCTTTAGTCATTGGATCGGTATTATTATCTCCGCCGCTTAGCCATGTTGTTATTTTGGAGTTTCTGTAAAGAACCCCATCAATGAACAATTTATCTACAACTTGGCGAACTTTTTTTTTTCGATTTCCTCACTTCAACCATTATTGGATGTAGTGGCCTTCTCCTCCGAAGAATCTCTGGCGGAAATTGATCATTAACGGACATATTAGAACCTTTCAGCTCTCGTCCTTTTTCCATGACCGCAAGCTTCGTCTTATTATGACAAAACTTCGCCACAATAGGACAGACTCGCTTCGGCTGCCCTTCAGGTTTTAGTGCGACCTATCCTATGGACCCTGACGAAGCTTATAGCTTCAACGTGCTGCCATGTTGTGGCATCTTGACGTCCATTTATTTCACTCAGCCCACCTTGATCTGACTTACCCTCTATAGAGGCCTTTCATTCATGGAGTGCAGCAACATATCTGTTTATCTAATCTTACTAAAGAAGGCAGTTTTATCCTGATGCAAAAAAAAATTCTGTGGTTTGGCTCTTTGGCCAAAAGTCAACACAACATACAGTCAGCAGAGAGATTTTAGATTAAAGAGGAAACAATTGCCTGAAATGATTGTGCAGTATTTTTGACTCCATTAATCCATCTCTGGTCTCTGAAATCCCTGCAATAAACCAGAGACAGATGAAGCACCGCTGAGAGGCAACACTGAGACCGATCCCTGCGGAGAGTGAGTCCTGTCTCACGAACTCGTTCACACAGCATCGCACTCATCCATCAGACCCAACAAACGAGAACAGATTACAATCAATGATGTGTCTAAAGGTTAGACGTTACATCCCATAATGCACTGGTGCTGCGTGAGGCTGCGCTGGGCGCTATATTCCCCTGCCACCTGAGAGTTGATTAAAGAGAACGAGGAGAGGACAATGTGTGGTTGTTTTGCTTCTTTCTATGCATACTATGAAAAATACTTTGTACTTGGACGTTGTACATCATGGATTCCCAAAAGGACATGAAATGTCGTAAGGTGTTAGCATGGGCAGCATGTAACAAACTCAACAAGATACGGCTCTCAAGCTTTGCTAACGAGAAGAAGCTCTATCTGTTTCATACACTGATTGAGCCGATCCTGCTTTACGGATCTGGGATGCGGACACTAACCATGCGACAACAGCGATTAGACGGGACATACACTAACCTACGTCAACATGTTCAAAACATTCACTGGTCAGAGCATGCAACACGTGAGCAGATATACGTCAAACTTCCTCTCATCTCCCCGAAGCTGACAGAGGGCCGTGTCCAATTTGCCGGCCGCTACCAACAAGCAAAGGGTGAGATCATTCTATCCCTTCATTTATGGAAACCAAATGGCCCGAGGAAAATGACATTTCCAGATGTGATCACAAGAGAAATTGACTGGGTGGGTCTTGCTAATGCGATGCTGGACCAGAAGGCGTGGATTAAGGTTGTTTGGGGGCATCTTGACCAGAGGGATTGAATGATGATGAAATACTATTGCAGCCACACACACACGCACACACACTTACATACACTCACACACACGTACACACACTGATAGCTACACACACCCAGCCACAGACATACACACAACCACACACGCGCATATATACTCCAAGCCCCACACGCGCACACACACACACACACACACACACGCACGCATTGCTACGCACACCCAGCCACACATTTATACACACACACACACACGCACACACACACACACAAACACACAGTTTCTGGGGTTGCAGAAGTGAATCATAAGAAATTGTCTCTAAACCCCTGACTCTTAGTTTAAGGCCATGATAAAGTATGTCTCCAGGGCTCTTAAATAGAGAAATTCAATAAACAGAGGATGATAAATGATGTAAAAGAGAGAGAGGGAGAGAGGTAGAGAGAGATTGCGAGCTCACCCTGGGGCAGGTACGAGTGCACAGAGAGGCTGTGGGATGCGCTCACACTCCCGCAGTGGTGTGAGTGATGATCCCTTCATCACCTCCCTAAATCCATCACATACAGCCCCTTTAAAAACACGTAAAACCTGCCTCCCACCAACGGGGACATTCTACTGCCCCGCTGTACCTCCCAGCTAATTTACAACATGCGCTCACATCCATGTCTTTCTGCAGAGACATTAAACCCTGGTCCTGACTGCTGGTGCTCCTAAAAGATCCCATGAAACACTGTGCTAAGAGTATGGCTTTACCTGGTGTCCTGGCTAATTCTGAACCAAGCTCTTTCAACCTTTCATCTCATTGTCCTAATATCAAAAATAAATTGTGATCTCAGCCGATGTGTGCTGAGCGTTCTGGCACAAAATGTTTGCTGTGCTTCGCACTGGTTAGTGTTTGAGACAAAGCAGTTTGAGTCTGCGGTGGTTAGTGAGACATGCTTTGTATAAATGCGACGAACTGATCTTTAGCACGGGAAACAGTACAGGGCAGTCTGTCCCATGGGTTCAACACTGCGATCTGGGAGGCAGATGTGTGCTGTTGGAGTGCGGGTGTGTATTGTAGGAGGGTCAGTGTGTATTGTTGTGAACTAAAAATATGCTTAATTGCACAAAATTGTAAAAAGTATTGATTTTTTAATGAAAAACTTTGATGAGTCTGATGGGTCCCAGTCAAATTTCTGAGCATATATTTTATGTTTTGCTTTCACTCAACACAGTGCAGCTTGTTATCAGGTGCCTGTATTTTACACTGTCATTACCACCCAAATCTCTGGCTGTAGTCCCGATAGCTACATGTGTTTATAGTGTGGATTCTACTTATCCTATTCCGTTGGTAATGTTAAGTTGCTTCATTTTGTTTTCTTAAATAAAGACATTTATAGTCAGATATATCAGTTTGAGCAACAAGATGCTTAATCTAGGTGTCATTCAAAGTTATTTCAGGCATAATGTGGCTTAGGAGGGTGAATCCCGCTGAGCATTTAACGCAGTGAACTGTGAAAATGGGACAGACTGTGAGGCCAGCCGACACGGGGTCGTCAGCACTGAGGAGCATCCAGGAACCAGAGCAGACGTTGGGCTGACATGCAGAATCCGGTGTGTGGTCCTCCTGTCTGTCCCCAGTCCTGTCGCTGTAATGCTCCTGATAAAGAGACAGAAGTTGGACTGACATGTAGAATCCGGTGTTTGTCCTCCTGTCTGTCCCTGGTCTTGTGGTTGTAAAGCTGCTGATCAGGAGCTGATATGCAGTAAAGGCCTCTTCCTCTCCACTGCTCACAGTGCACAAAAATCCTTTGAGTAGCGAACGAGTCCAGAGTTTCCGATTCCAATTACCCCCTCGGCGTTTCCCTGTTTTCATGGCCGATTGCGGCTCTCAGACCTGCGCTTTTCTGCCTTTGTGTGGTAAGGAAGGGCTTTACCGGGTTACAGCTCCTCCTCAATGACAGGGATTAGCCATTTCTTACATGCCACGAACCCTGGCTCCCCGCACAGCTCTCCTCTTTTCAAATCCTGAATTAAAGCACTCTGCTCTACACTCAATGGCCTCCTTTTCTCTCATCAGTGCTGCCATCTCATTTTTTCTTTTTCCCTCTCTCTCTCTCTCTCTCTCTCTCCTCTGTGATTATGATTTGGAAGACTTCCCCCTACTTTGCATCTCTGTAGGAATAACTTGTTTTCAGATGTCACTGAGAACTGTGACCCAGAATTTCATCAGAGCCACCCAGAGAGCAGAGATTAAACTCACTGAGGTCACTGTAAAGTGTTTGTGTTTGACGCGCAGTTATTCGCACAGCCTACTCACAGAGGTCATGTCAGTGTTCTTGTTGAAACTCTGTGCTGGGTAGCACGCTAATTTAGAAAGAACTAGATTAAAAGAACTTCAAGCAATAAATATTCCTTATTCAGGAATATATTATCATCCGGAAGCATAAACTTTAAAAGTATATTATTGTTAATCACAGATTTCACATTAGAGTGATATCACCAAGGGATGAGGGCACATCTATGGTCAGTTTAAATTATATACTGTAGAATGTAAGCCTAACTGATCAAGTGAACAACTAGGACTATAAAGATAAAGGAAGTTACAGTAAACAGGTAACTGTCATTACACAGCGACACCTGAAACATTATCCCAGAAAATGTTAAACAACCTCAACAAGCTTAGCAGTCATGTGGAGTATGATTTTTCAAAGCTGTAAGAGGCATTTTTCAGTCTGAAGAGTTTGCCAAAGATGGAGGAATATCAGGATTTTATTTCCTCATACATCCACAGCTCTGACAGGATTTGAAAAATATGTCTCTGGTGAATTTGAACTCAACTGAGAATAATGTTGCATAAGTTTTTGCCGCTGAGAGTAATGTTTCATGACCTTATGAACTTTCCACTTCGAATTCCCCAAATCTGCAGCAGTTCCAGTGGCACCAGTTAAACTGTGTCAGAACATTTTCCTCTAACACAGTGTCATCAATCCAGTGGGACTGCAGTGACTTCACTGCACTGAACAGAGTGGGTTACTCCATTTGATCTTTAGTTAATCAGCTGTATCTCATACGCTGATTTGGCAGAAATAGTGAAAAACCGAGTATTAAGTGTTATATTATTATTATTATTATTATATTTTTTATTGCTCTTGCATCATTCTCAGGGGTTTCTGGACATCAATCTAACGGAGTTTAGGAACGGTGGGGCAAATGTTACAGGCTTCCAGCTGGTGAACTACACGGACCCCAGCGTGAGCCACGTCATCCAGCAGTGGCTGGACTTCGACAGCAAGGACGTCAAAACGCCTAAGAGAGGGCTAAAGGTACCAACCTTAGGGCAAGAGGGGACTGGGAAGGTCAGTAGTGCAGGGCAGCTGGGGCAGGTCAGTAGTGTAGGGCAGCTGGGGCAGATCAGTTGTGTAAGGCAGCTGGGGCAGGTCAGTAGTGTAGGGGAGTTGGGGCAGGTCAGTAGTGTATGGCAGCTGGGGCAGGTCAGTAGTGTAGGGCAGCTGGGGCAGGTCAGTAGTGTAGGGGAGTTGGGGCACGCAGTGGTGTAGGGCAGCTGGGGCAGGTCAGTAGTGAAGGGGAGCTGGGGCAGGTCAGTAGTGTAGGGCAGTTGGGGCAGGTCAGTAGTGTAGGGGAGCTGGGGCAGGTGAGTAGTGAAGGGGAGCTGGGGCAGGTCACTAGTGTAGGGCAGCTGGGGCAGTGCTGTAGTGCAGGGGAGCTGGGGCAGGTCAGTAGTGTAGGGCAGCTGGGGCAGGTCAGTAGCATAAGGCAGCTGGGGCAGGGCTGTAGTGCGGGCGAGTTAGGGAAGGTCAGTAGTGTAAGGCAGCTGGGGCGGGTCAGTAGAGTTGGGCAGCTGGGGCAGGTCAGTAGTGTAGGGGAGCTGGGGCAGGTCAGTAGGGTAGGGGAGCTGGGGCACGTCAGTAGTGTAGGGCAGCTGGGGCAGGTCAGGAGTGTAGGGGAGCTGGGGCAGGTCAGTAGTGTCGGGCAGCTGGGGCAGGTCAGTAGTGTCGGGCAGCTGGGGCAGGTCAGTAGTGTTGGGGAGCTGGGGCAGGTCAGTAGTATAGGGCAGCTGGGGCAGGTCAGTAGTGTAGGGGAGCTGGGGCAGGTCAGTAGTGTAGGGCAGCTGGGGCAGGGCTGTAGTGCAGGGGAGCTGGGGCAGGTCAGTAGTGTTGGGCAGCTGGGGCAGGTCAGTAGTGTAGGGGAGCTGGGGCAGGTCAGTAGTGTAGGGCAGTTGGGGCAGGGCTGTAGTGCAGGGGAGCTGGGGCATTTCAGTAGTGTAGGGCAGCTGGGGCAGGTCAGTAGTGTAGGGCAGCTGGGGCAGGTCAGTAGCGTCGGGGAGCTGAGGGAAAGGGTGATTAATATTAACTCTTATTGGTCATGAGGCCAATGAAGTTAAGTTGATTATCCGAGGAGAATGTTATGTCACCTTAATATAAATAGGTTCTTGCCAAATTTAAATCCTTAGATTTGTAAATTTATCTGGCAAAGGCAGTCATTGTCTCATACTTTGGGTATGTATACTGAATATGCTCAAAGTCTTAAAAAAGATAAACAAAGGGGAATTGATGATTTATGGTATTTAAGGGATTTTAAATGACTTTAATGAAAGAAAATTGAAGTTTTCATCATGCCAATGATTGTGACAAGTAAAGTGCTGTGAAAAAGTATTTGCCCCCTGCCTGATTTCTTATTTTTGTCACACTTTAATGTTGAAGATTCATCAAACAAATTTTAAAATTAGACAAAGATAACCCGAGTGAAGACAAAATGCAGTTTTAAATGATGATTTCAATTATTGAGGGAAAAAGCTGAATCCGAACCTACCTGGCCCTATGTGAAAAAGTAATTGCCCCCTTCACCTAGTGACTGGTTGTGCCACCCTCAGCGACAACGACTGCAATCAGTCCTTTGCGATAACTGGCAATGAGTCTTTCATATCGCTGTGGAGGAATTTTGGCCCACTCTTCTTTGCAGAACTGTTTTAATTCATTCATAATTGCTGGTGTGTTCCGGATCATTGTCCTGCTGCATAACCCAAGTGCGCTTGAGCTTGAGGTCACAAACTGATGGTCGGACATTCTCCTTCAGGATTTTCTGGTAGAGAGCAGAATTTATGGTTCCATTAATTATGGAAAGTTGTCCAGGTCCTGAAGCAGCAAAGCAGCCCCAGACCATCACACTACCACCACCATGTTTGACTGTTAGTATGATGTTCTTTTTATGAAATGCTGTGTTAGTTTTACGCCAGATGTATTGGGACGCATACTTTCCAAAAGTTCAACTTATGTCTCGTCAGTCCACAGAATATTTTCCCAAAAGTCTTGGGGATCATCAAGATGTTTTTTCGCAAATGTGTTCTTTTTGGTCAGCAGTGGTTTTCGCCTTGGAACTCTCCCATGGATGCCATTTTCGCCCAGTCTCTTTCTAATTGTTGAATCATGAACACTGACTTTAACTGAGGCAAGTGAAGCCTGCAGTTCTTTAGATGTTGTTCTTGGTTCTTTTGTGACCTTCTGGATGAGTTGTTGATGCACTCTTGGAGTAATTTTGGTAGTCAGGCCACTCCTGGGAGGGTTCACCACTGTTCCAAGTTTTCTCCATTTGTGGATAATGGCTGTCACCGCGGTTCGCTGGAGTCCCAAAGCCTTAGAAATGGCTTTGTAACCCTTTCCAGACTGATAGATGTCAATGACTTTGTTTCTCATCTGTTCTTGACTTTCTTTAGATCGCGGCATAATGTGCGTTGGCTTTTGAGATCTTTTAGCCTACTTCACCTTGTCAGACCGGTTCTATTTAAGTGATTTCTTGATTCAACAGGTCTGGCAGTAATCAGGCCTGAGTGTGGCTGGGGAGATTGAACTCAAAAAATGTGGTTAATCACAGTTAATTCATGATTTTTACTTTTTCACATGGCGCCAGGCAGGTTTGGATAGCTTTTTTCCCTTAATAAATGAAATCATCATTTAACAACTGCATGTTGTATTTACTTGGGTTATCTTTGTGTAATATTAAAATTTGTTGGTTGATCATTTTAGTGTGACAAATATTCAAAAAAATAAGAAATCAGGAAGGGGGCTAATGCTTTTTCACTGAACTGTATGATATTTATTCTCAGAAATGGAAGAACAGCAGAGGTCTATTGGTTTTCTTCAAAAAATGTATTATTCTCATGTACCCTGGAGGCTGCAATAAAAGACCGGTGACGAGGGCCACAGTTTTACATGCCTATAGGGCACTTCCCCGGACACAAGCTTTTGTAAACATTTCTCATATTTTTTTGGGTACACGTTATTCCAGTTTATATCATTACTTATGGCTATAAACCTGTTCCATGTCTGTGCATATTTGCAGTACACGGGCGCGCTCACGTATGATGGCGTCAGTGTGATGTCCACGGCGTTCCAGAACCTGCGAAGGCAGCGTATCGATATCTCACGCCGCGGAAACGCTGGAGACTGCCTGGCCAATCCGCCAGCGCCCTGGGGGCAGGGCATTGACATCCAGAGAGCGCTGCAGCAGGTACAGCTGCCAATCACACAAACCACACCCACCTACATCACTAATATTACTGTAATATGCTACTGATGTCATATATTACCCTCAACAGCGTGCTCTTCTAACAGAGCTCAGACAGCACACTCCTTCAGCACAGACACACCCCCAACTGCAGTACAAATAACATCCACAGCACTAACACACCCCTTTCTGCAGTATAAACCACATCCACTGCACTGAAACATTGCTTTTCGCAGTATAACCACTCCCACAGCACTGACATGCCCCTTTTTGCTGTATAGACCACACCCACAGTCATGTCACGCCCCTTTCTCTAGTATAAACCACACCCACATCACTGACATGCCTCCGTCAGGTCTGTAAACCACTCCCACCTACTACACTCTCCTGCCCCTACTGCTGTAAAAAGAAACAACATCCAAAAACTGACAAACGTCCCACAGCCGCTTAAAGGAGCTGTGCCACAATTACTGCACATTCTCAGAACTATGAAGATTATTAGCCTAATAAAGACACCAAACAAAGTGATTCTGCTTGACTGCAAGTCATAATCTAATTTCATTGTTGCCAGTCCGTCTTCATTTTGTGTTTTATTTGTATATTGTATTTACTCAGGCATCATGCTTTTATCATAAGATGTTTTCTATGGAAATTTGAGGATTCAAATAGCTATTTTAGCACTTTAGCCAAAGGATATGAAATGAAAGAAACGACCGGCTGTTTTGCAATTACATCCGGCTAATTTTCCTCTAGCTTTTGCTGAACAAGTGCTGGTACTCTGGCAGGAGTGTTTGGGGAATCATCCTCTGCAAACAGGAAGCAAATCATCTGGACATCATGTTGCCCAAAGACGTAGCTTACGCCTCTAAAGTCAAAAAGTGGTTGAAACTTGACTTACAAAGATTGTAAAGACACCGTGGTCAAAACAAAATGCAAACACTTACTGCTAATAAGGTGCATTGGTCTGCCAAAGCACTCATTTCTGCAGCTTTCTAAGTTAACTCATTTGGATTTGTCAAACACAAGCATGTGCAGTAATTGTGACACAGCCGCTTTAAGAGAGTTACAGGAGGAGGAGCTGGTGTGAAATCAAACTACGTTGCCCAAAAACATCCTTCCGTGACATCATAACTGTAGTACACCAGAACTGTGCAGGAAGTGCATCAGTGATATGACCGCAGAAGAAGACCAGTAAGGTCTTTGCAGTGAGCTTTCCAAGCTTGCAACTGAACAAAAGTATTTCAGCACAGTACTAGATACCGGCTGCGAACACCACATGGAAGGCACTGGCAGTGTGCATTTACGACATGATGTGATCCATTAGGGTATCCATGAGGGTATCTATTGGATATGACAAAGAAGGAGGTGTGTGTGTGTGTGTGTGTGTGTGTGTGCGTGCGTACGTGCGCGCGTGTGTGTGTGTGTGTGAGGACAGCAGGTACAAAAAACCTGCATGGGTAGTTACTACGGTTACTGCCGGAAAAGTAGCAAGTGCCTGTGTATCCGGAGTGAGAGATGAGGTCAAATAGAGGCTAGAAAATGGAGAATCAAACATCACAGCTCAAAGGCATAGAAATAAAAAATAAGGCACATCACAAGTGCAGCATACTCTGTCTTGTCTTAAAAATCTGATGCTCAACATACTCCACTGCAGAGCAGTCAGAAAAGACAGGCGAGAAACTGAAACAGCTGTGATTTGTACATTTATGAACTGTATCGCAGGGTTGCAATATTTGGATGGAAGATATGAGATTTTCCTGCAGGAAATGAAACGGGGTCAGGACAGACACAATGAAAATCCCAGAGGTTCATTTAGAAACACCTGTATGTGGTTTCCTTTGGGCAGACAGGGAGTGTAGAGGGTTTACATTTACAGGAACATCTCTGGCACTCTGGTCTGTTAGCTGCACTGCAGGAGAGCACAGGCGATATGAGAGAAACCTAGGAAAAGATATGAGAACAGCTGATACAGACCCACAGCAGAGCTTACTGTAGAGTCTGCTGTTCTGGGGTTACTCCCTATTATAGAGTCTGCTGTTCTGGGATTACTCCCTACTGTAGAGTCTGCTGTTCTGGGGTTACTCTCTACTGTAGAGTCTGCTGTTCTGGGGTTACTCCCTACTGTAGAGTCTGCTGTTCTGGGGTTACTCCCTATTGTAGAGTCTGCTGTTCTGGGTTACTCTCTACTGTAGAGTCTGCTGTTCTAGGGTTACTCCCTATTGTAGAGTCTGCTGTTCTGGGGTTACTCCCTACTGTAGAGTCTGCTGTTCTGGGGTTATTCCCTACTGTAGAGTCTTCCACTCTGGGGTTACTCCCTACTGTAGAGTCTGCTGTTCTGAGGTTACTCCCTACTGTAAAGTCTGCTGTTCTGGGGTTATTCCCTACTGTAGAGTCTGCTGTTCTGGGGTTACTCCCTACTGTAGAGTCTGCTTTTCTGGGGTTATTCCCTACTGTAGAGTCTGCTCTTCTGGGGTTACTCCCTACTGTAGAGTCTGCTGTTCTGGGGTTATTCCCTACTGTAGAGTCTGCTGTTCTGAGGTTACTCCCTACTGTAGAGTCTGCTGTTCTGGGGTTACTCCCTACTCTAGAGTCTCCTCTTCTTTGGTTACTCTCTACTGTAGAGTTTCCTGTTCTGGGGTTACTTCGTACTCTTGAGTCTGCTGTTCTGTGGTTACTCTCTGCTGTAGGGTCTGCTGTTCTGGGGTTACTCCCTACTGTAGAGTCTTCTACTCTGGGGTTACTCCCTACTGTAGAGTCTGCTGTTCTGGGTTTACTCTCTACTCTCGAGTCTGCTGTTCTGGGGTTACTGTGTACTGTAGAGTCTGCTGTTCTGGGGTTACTCTCTCCTGTAGAATCCGCTGTTCTGGGGTTACTCTCTACTGTAGAGTCTGCTGTTCTGGGGTTACTCTCTACTGTAGAGTCTGTTGTTCTGTGGTTACTCCCTACTGTAGAGTCTGTTGTTCTGGGGTTATTCCCTACTGTAGAGTCTGCTGTTCTGGGGTTACTCTACTGTAGAGTCTGTTGTTCTGTGATTACTCCAGAACCTCAGAACAGCAGACTCTACAGTAGAGAGTAACCCCAGAACAGCAGACTCTACAGTGAAATTAACAGACTCTGAGCAGAACAGGAACAGCAGAGACTCCCAGAGAGCTGAACAGCAGACTCCCACAGTAGGAGTAACCACTGAGAGAACAGACTCCCAGTGAGAGTAACCCCAGAAACAGCAGTAGACTCTGGACGGAGCTGTTCTAGAGTTAACCACAGAACAACAGACTCTCACTGTACAGTCTGACTCTGTTCTGTGGACTAACCTACAGTAGAGTCTGGGTTCCCAGGGTTACAGACTCTACAGTGAGAGTAGTCAGTTGTTCTGTGGTTACTCCCTACTGTAGAGTCTCTGTCTCTGGGGTTAACCCCAGAACAGAGTCAGACTCTGTAGGTTAGTCCCCACTGCAGACTCTGTTGTTCTGTGACTTACTAACCCTCTACAGTAGAGTCTGCTGTTCTACAGTGGTTAGAACAGCAGACTCCATTGTAGAGTCTGACAGTTCTGTGGTTACAGAACAGCCTCTACTGTAGAGTCTGAACAACAGACTTAGGGGGTTACTCTACAAGTTAACCCCCCTACAGTCTGTAGAGTAACCACAGAACAGCTGTCTACAGTGGAGTTAGAACAACAGACTCTACAGTAAGGGAATAACCACAGTCAGCAGACTCTGTGGTTAATCACGAACAACAGACTCCCTGTAGGGGAGTAATCACAGTTCAGACTCTTAGAGTAACCCCACTGTAGAGTCTACAATGTTCTGGGGTTACTCCCTACTGTAGAGTCTGTTGTTCTGTGGTTACTCCCTACTGTAGAGTTCTGGGTTACTCTCTACTGTAGAGTTTGTTGTTCTGTGATTACTCCCTACTGTAGGTCTGCTGTTCTGTGGTTTATTCCCTACTGTAGAGTCTGTTTCTGGGGTTACTCTCTAGTGTAGAGTCTGTTGTTCTGGGGTTACTCTCTACTGTAGAGTCTGCTGTTCTGGGGTTACTCTCTACTGTAGAGTCTGCTGTTCTGGGGTTACTCTCTACTGTAGAGTCTGCTGTTCTGGGGTTACTCTCTACTGTAGAGTCTGCTGTTCTGTGGTTACTCCCTACTGTAGAGTCTGCTGTTCTGGGGTTACTCTCTACTGTAGAGTCTGTTGTTCTGTGGTTACTCTCTACTGTAGAGTCTGCTGTTCTGTGGTTACTCCCTACTGTAGAGTCTGCTGTTCTGTGGTTATTCCCTACTGTAGAGTCTGCTGTTCTGGGGTTACTCTCTAGTGTAGAGTCTGTTGTTCTGGGGTTACTCTCTACTGTAGAGTCTGCTGTTCTGGGGTTACTCTCTACTGTAGAGTCTGCTGTTCTGGGGTTACTCTCTACTGTAGAGTCTGCTGTTCTGGGGTTACTCTCTACTGTAGAGTCTGTTGTTCTGTGGTTATTCCCTACTGTAGAGTTTGTTGTTCTGTGATTACTCCCTACTGTAGAGTCTGCTGTTCTGTGGTTATTCCCTACTGTAGAGTCTGCTGTTCTGGGGTTACTCTCTAGTGTAGAGTCTGCTGTTCTGGGGTTACTCCCTACTGTAGAGTCTGCTGTTCTGGGGTTTCTCTCAACTGTGGAGTCTGTTGTTCTGTGGTTATTCCCTACTGTAGAGTTTGTTGTTCTGTGGTTATTCCCTACTGTAGAGTCTGCTGTTCTGGGGTTACTCTCAACTGTGGAGTCTGTTGTTCTGTGGTTACTCCCTACTGTAGAGTCTGCTGTTCTGTGGTTATTCCCTACTGTAGAGTCTGCTGTTCTGGGGTTACTCTCTAGTGTAGAGTCTGCTGTTCTGGGGTTTCTCTCAACTGTGGAGTCTGTTGTTCTGTGGTTACTCCCTACTGTAGAGTCTGCTGTTCTGTGGTTATTCCCTACTGTAGAGTCTGCTGTTCTGGGGTTACTCTCTAGTGTAGAGTCTGCTGTTCTGGGGTTACTCTCTAGTGTAGAGTCTGTTGTTCTGGGGTTACTCTCTACTGTAGAGTCTGCTGTTCTGGGGTTACTCTCTACTGTAGAGTCTGCTGTTCTGGGGTTACTCTCTACTGTAGAGTCTGCTGTTCTGGGGTTACTCACTACTGTAGAGTCTGCTGTTCTGGGGTTTCTCTCAACTGTGGAGTCTGTTGTTCTGTGGTTATTCCCTACTGTAGAGTCTGCTGTTCTGGGGTTACTCTCTAGTGTAGAGTCTGTTGTTCTGTGGTCACTCTCTACTCTAGAGTCTGCTGTTCTGTGGTTACTCCCTACTGTTGAGTCTGCTGTTCTGGGGTTACTCTCTACTGTTGAGTCATATCTGAATTTCAGTGTACTGGAGTTCACAGCTCTGGGGCAAAATTCTGTCATATTCCAAATAATTACAGCCCTCAATGTATGTTTTAGACCTGGTTTGATGTAGTGCTCACACCCTAACTTATTCTTAAGTACATTAATGGTTAAATTTTGACATGCTGCATAATTACATTCGACTACATCATCTGAAGATCATCAGTTCCAATTTTTAACTGGCGGGTGACTACATTTGCCCACAGTTTTGTCAGATTTACACCCAGATGTGGTGTTTTAAATCAGAAAAATAAACAGGTAGAGGAACTCATGACCGCACAAATCTAGCATTGGTATTTTACAAATGGGGTGCTTGTTCACGCCGAAGACTTCATTTGTGTGCAGATGCACGGCCCCAATATTTAATACTTTTAATGTCGTTAGTTGGCATTGTGTTTGTGTATCATCTATTCTTGAAACAGGCACAAGTTTCACACATTCACTATCTTCGTGCTGATCGCTCTTTCCAATTTTTTCCCAGGTCCGGATTGATGGTTTAACGGGACACATCCAGTTTAATGAGAAGGGCCGACGGACCAATTATACCGTCAGCGTGATGGAACTCAGACCAAATGGGCCGAAGAAGGTGTGTGTGTGTCTGTGTGCTTGTGTATTTGTGCGTGTGTATGTGTGTGTGTATGTGTATGTATGTGTGTGTGTGTGTGTGTGCGCACGCGCGTGTGTGTGTGTGTGTGAGCGTGTGTGTATGCATGTTTGTATGTATGTGTATATTTGTGTGTGTATATGTGTTTGTGTGTGTAAGCGTGTGTGTGTGTGTGTTTGCTTGTTTGTGTATGTTTTGTGTGTATATGTGTATGTGTGTGCATTTGTGTGTATGTGTTTGTTTGTGAGCGTGTGTGTGTGTATGTTTCTGTGAGTGTATGCATGCACAGTATGTGTGTGCATGTTTGTGTGTGTATGTAAATTTGTGCACGTGTATGAGTGTGTGCATGTATTTGTGTGTGCACGTGTGCGTTTAAGTGTCTGTGCCCAGTGTATTTGCTCGAGTGCACCTTTTTGTCCATAGTGTGTAGGTGTCAGCAGGTATTAATTTTCCTTTGTGTGTTATTTTCTCCGATGAGTACACATTTAGTGAATAACGAAGTTCCCCACTCTGTGTTTTGTTGGACTCTGTCCCTCAAAGGTCGGTTACTGGAATGAAGATGAGAAGTTTGTTAGCACAGCATCTGGCCATGGGAACGACAGCTCTACCCTGCCCAACAGGACTTACATTGTCACCACCATCCTGGTGCGTTCGCCTTATTCATTTCATTCATGCTACCCACTGTCTGTTACTGCCGTGACCAGTTTAAACTTTCATTGGGAAGTAAAATCCTAAAAAATCCCATAGCACATATTTGGATTGAAATTGCCGAGGAAATGATTCTAGCTCTGATGGCTGGACAGATTTTGGGCTCTTGTCCCAGGACGATGATGAATCCTTTCTTCCTTTAAGTTAAAGGTGCTGAGGATGCCCCCTATACTGCAGCTGTATCTGAGGCTAGCTGGCATGATGTCTTAGTTTGTTTACTACATGGTCGGTGCTTTTATCAGGCTCCTTGGCCAAGTCAGCTTAATGAATAAATTGCCGCTGTGAATTAACGGGGTGGAAATGACGGTAAAAGGGACCGTCAAACAAGAGACAGCAAAGACTTCATTTTGGTGAAATGGTCAGAGGATTTTTCCAGAGGGGAAGGGCGAGGATAATAAATTCTTTGTTGCCTTCCTGGCTTTTAGTGACACCACAGGGAGAAGTATAAGGCAGCACACAGAGAAGTATAAGGCAGCACACGGAGAAGTATAAGGCAGCACAGAGAGAGGTATAAGGCAGCACAGGGAGAAGTATAAGGCAGCTGAGGGAGAGGTATAAGGCAGCACAGGGAGAAGTATAAGGCAGCACTCGGAGAGTATAAGGCAGCACAGCACGAGTATAAGGCAGCTCAGGGAAAAGTATAATGCAACATAGGGAGAAGTATAAGGCAGCACAGGGAGAGGTATTAGGCAGCACAGGGAGAAGTATAAGACAGCACAGGGAGAGGTAATAGGCAGCAGAGGGAAAGGTATTAGGCAGCACAGGGAGAAGTATAAGAGAGCACCGGGAGAGGTATAAGGCAGCACACGGAGAAGTATAAGGCAGCACAGAGAGAAGTATATGGCAGCACAGGGATAAGTATAAGGCAGCACTAGGCGAAGTATAATCCAAAATGGGGAGAATTATAAGAAAACACAGGGAGAGGTATATGGCAGCACACAGAGAAGTATATGGCAGCACAGGGAAAAGTATAAGGCAGCACACTGTGAAGTATTAGGCAGCACAGAGAGAAGTATAAGGAAGCACAGGGAGAAGTATAAGACAGCACAGGGAGAAGTATAAGGCAGCACAGGGAGAAGTATACGAGAGCACAGGGAGAAGTATAAGGCAGCACACAAAGAAGTATAAGGCAGCACAGGGAGAAGTATAAGACAGCACACGGAGAAGTATAAGGCAGCACAGGGGGAGTATAAGGCAGCAAAGGGAGAAGTATAAGGCAGCACAGGGAGAGGTATAAGGCAGCACAGGGGAAAGTATGAGGCAGCACAGGGAGAAGTATAGGGCAGCACAGGGAGAAGTAAAAAGCAGCACAGAGAGTACTATGAGGCAGCACACGGAGAAGTATATGGCAGCGCAGGGAGAAGTATTTGAGAGCACAGGGAAAAGTATAAGACAGCACACGGAGAAGTATATGAGAGCACAGGGAGAAGTATAAGGCAGCACACGGAGAGATATAAGGCAGCACAGAGAGAAGTATAAGGCAGCACATGGAGAAGTAAAAGGCAGCTCAGGGAGAGGTGTAAGGCAGCAAAGGGAGAAATATAAGGCAGCACAATTAGAGGTATAAGGCAGCAAAAAGAGAAATATAAGGCAACACAGGGAGAAGTATAAGGCAGCACAGGGAGAGGTATAACGCAGCACAGGGAGAAGTATAAGGCCGCGCATGGAGAGGGATAAGACAGCACAGGGAGAAGTATTAGGCAGCACAGGGTGAAGTATAAGGCAGCACAGGGAGAAGTATAAGGCAGCACACGGAGCAGTATAAGGCAGCACAGAGAGAAGTATAAGGCAGCACAGGGAGAAGTATAAAGCAGCACAAGGAGAAGTATAAGGCAGCACACGGATAAGTATAAGGCAGCATAGGGAGAAGTTTATGATGGCACAGGGAGAAGTATAAGGCAGCACCCGGAGAAGTATAAGGCGGCTGAGGGAGAGGTATAAGGCAGCAAAGGTAAAAGTATAAGGCAGCACACGGAGACTATAAGGCAGCACAGCATCAGTATAAGGCAGCTCAGGGAACCGTATTAGGCAGCACAGGGAGACGTATAAGGCAGCACAGGGAGAGGTATAGGGCAGCACACGGAGAAGTATAAGGCAGCACAGGGAGAGGTATTAGGCAGCACAGGGAGAAGTATAAGGCAGCACAGGGAGAAGTATAAGGCAGCACAGTGAAAAGTATAAGGCAGCACACGGAGAAGTATAAGGCAGCACAGGGAGAAGTATAAGGCAGCTCACAGAGAAGTATAAGGCAGCGCAGGGAGAGTATACTGCAGCACAGGGAGAGGTATAACGCAGCACAGGGAAAAGTATAAGGCAGCACATGGAGCGGTATAAGGCAGCAGAGAGCTATAAGGCAGCACAGTGAGAAGTATAAGGCAGCACAGGGAGAGGTATAAGGCAGCACAGGGAGAAGCATAAGGCAGCACAGGGAGAAGTGTAAGGCAGCACAGGGAGATGTATAAGGCAGCACAGGGAGAGGTATAAGGCAGCACACGGAGAAGTATAAGGCAGCACAGGGAGAAGTATAAGGCAGCACACAGAGAAGTATAAGGCAGCGCAGGGAGAAGTATAAGGCAGCACAGGGAGAGTATAAAGCATCACAGGGAGAAGTATAAGGCAGCACAGGGAGAGGTATAACGCAGCACAGGGAGAAGTATAAGGCAGCACAGGGAGAAGTATAAGGCAGCACAGGGAGAGGTATAAGGCAGCACAGGGAGTAGTATAAGGCAGCACAGGGAGAAGTATAAGGTAGGCATGGGCAACGCTCTGCATAAACTCTAATGGAATACGTAACAGCTGAACTGGGGCGGTAAACAAGCCTCAGAAAACTTATAGAAAATGACGTAATAACCATTTTCATACAAAAAGAACGCCATGATTTGATTAAAAGCAACCTTTTCAATAGGATACCCGCATTTCCTACATGAACTCTGCGTATTACGGCCAAAAACGCGATTTGAACAGAGCTATTGTTCGCCCGTAGGATGAATGCGTGACCTCAATTTGCGCCGTGTTTACAAACTTTCAATTGCATGGGGTGGCAAAAATAACCATTTAGGAGGTAGATTTCAAATAGCCTGCGCCGACGTCTTATCCTAGCTATGGCCCTGATTTGCTTACAGCCATCTAATTTGAGAAATTTCGAGTCTGTTCGTCCAGGCTAGACCTCCAGGGGATGTGAAATAAGTTCGACAGAAGTTGGTGAAGTTCGTCCAACAATAGTAATAAAGGTGAGCGTATTTTTACTCTACCGTACGTAGTTTGTTGACAGAATATCCTGTGACCCTATTTGTGAAGTTTCAGTTAAATATACCAAGGAATAAACCAGCGCCAGGACTTTGAAGCCCACCGGTCACAAGATTCATTCACGTATACGCTTCAATTCGAGACTGCAAGGATGGAAATCTGAATAATCAATTAGGAAAAATTCTTGGTTCTCGGTAAGTCTGTATATCGTTTAACATTTTGTTAATCGGATTATGAAAGTAGACTGAAAATAAGCGCCCGCTTTTTGTTTGGATGTAAAAGCGCGTATTTAAAGGAGAATACATTGTATATTGATTAAGCATTGAATTCTGCATAAGTCGAACTGTTTTAATATTTGTTGATGACATTGCTTCGGCTTCCTGGAAGCAAGTACGCGCAAATCTGCTGTCTAGTGAGCATTGCAGGTTCGATGTACTGAGTAATAACACCACGGAAACTTAAACTGGCCCGTCATTCTGCCGAATAGTCTTACTAAACTAGTTAATCGTCTGATTGCTAATCGAGCAAAGGAGAGGTTTCTGCCTCACCAAACTAACCTCCGACTGCACGTCATTGTATTTTACTATGAATTATTCACAGTAGCTCATTGAAACTATCATGGGAGGAGGGTATATGGACATAGTAAAAAACAGTGCAAAGTTTTTTTTTTTTGAATCACCACGGGTTATTGAAGGGGGAACGTTTGATTCATTTCATAGCAGTAGGAGGGCAAACAACTGCCGGCATCAGCGACTTCACTGCATTTTATATAGTAATGGGCGAGTAGCGTTAATGTTTGCCCTCCCACCGATAATTTTGATATTTTTGCAGTCCATTGATCCAAAAAAACTTCACAGGCAACCCATTCATACCATTTTTTAATATCAATGCAAAACCTAATGTTTGTTGAACATAATTGGGTGAAATTCAATGCATTTTCCATTAAAAAGTGGCCTTGGGGGCGCTGCTGTACTTCAGAAAAGGGGTAGATGACTTTAGCATCAATTATTTTTGTTAGGGTACCCTAATGGATAATTTGGCCTGGTTTATTTCTGAATAGAGTGTATTTTCGAAAATGCCCTCAGGCTTCACCCCCCAATTTTCACAATGGGTTTTGTTGAAAAATGCCAAAATTTTTGGGACCCTGTGGCTCTGAGACCCTTTCCTGTAAAGGCGTTGGACTTGTGGCAAACTCTTCGTCTGTGTCTTCTGTACATACCTGCAAAAAATCATTATAAAATAATAAACACTTTGTTCTCAGCAACTCAAGAAATGTTGTCATTTTATTCATTTGTATTGCCCATGCCTATATAAGGCAGCACAGGGAGAAGTATAAGGCAGCACACGGAGAAGTATTAGGCAGCACAGGGAGAAGTATAAGGCAGCACAGGGAGAAGTATAAGGCAGCACATGGAGAAGTATAAGGCAGCACAGAGAGAAGTATAAGGCAGCACATGGAAAGGTATAATGCAGCACAGGGAGAAGTATAAGCCAGCACATGGAAAGGTATAATGCAGCACAGGGAGAAGTATAAGCCAGCACAGGGATAGGTATAAGGCAGCACACGGAGAAGTATAAGGCAGCACAGGGAGAAGTGTAAGGCAGCACAGGGAGTAGTATAAGGCAGTATAGGGAGAGGTATAAGGCAGCACACGGAGAAATATAAGGCAGCACAGGGAGAAGTATAAGGCAGCACGGGGAGAAGTATAAGGCAGCACAGGGAAAAGTATAAGGCAGCTTAGGGAGAAGCATAAGGCAGCACACGGAGAAGTATAAGGCAGCACAGGGAAAAGTATTAGGCAGCACAGTGAGGAAGCCGGCACTCTACGCTATGCTAAGCTTTATCACAGGCATGACCTACACACTGAAAGTGAGTGAGATTACTGCCCACAGCATTAAGTTGATATAATCATGCTTACACACTTCATGTGAGGTTCTCCAGATATCTCCTGGATGGGCTTGTTGGTGCTTTTCAAAAGGAAATTTTAATTTGGCTGCTAGAAGGTTGCAGTGCTCATTTTATACTTATGTGCTCCTTTTTCATTGGCTCAGGGGTGATTTGTCTCGACCAACTTGGAAGTGGAGTCATTGTTTATGTACAGATCACTCAAAGAATCACTCCGATAAAGGCTCGTTCCAATCTTAAAATTTTTACCTCCTTCTCGCAATGCCTGACCTGGACATTGATCAAGGTCTGCTACCATTAAGAAGATTCCAATCCATTTAATGTGCCCTGTAGGAGTTTGGAAACCAAAATATATCTTGAAAAAGAAAACTGAAGAGCGTCCAGAACAGAAACAGCAGTGTTTTACCGAACTGACAGTATATAAATGATTTAGCTGTGGACTCACTTCTTCCCATCTGCTACTCACATAAGTCTCTGTAACTGAAATAGTTTTGAAGTTATGTCTGAATGAGCTGGGACGTTTCATTCCTCCGCTTTACATTTCTGCAATTCTTTACTTCCTTTTTCGCTTTACTGGCGTATTTGGCTAAAACAATGAAAAGGGAGAACAGATATGTGGGGAATAATTGGCGAAAGGATCGGCCCCAGGGCTCAGAGACCAGAGCCCATCCAGAGAGAGCAGGTGTTCCCCAAGGACCAATTAGGGAGAAACACAATTCCTCTGTGGGGTCTCTCTCCCATCACCCTCTTTCTGTCCTCCTCTCTCTGTTCCTCACTCTCTCCCTCTCTCTCTCCTTTTCTCTCCCACTCTCCCTCTCTCTCGGTCCCTGTATCTCCCTCTCTCTCTGTTCCCCACATTCCCTCTCTCTCTCTATCCCCCTTTCTCCCTCTCTCTCTGTTCCCCACTATCCCTCTCTCTTTCTCTATCCCCCTCTCCTCTCTCTGTTCCCCACACTCTCTCTCTCTCTATCCTCCTTTCTCCCTCTCTCTCTGTCCCCAACTCTTCCCCTCTCCCAAGGGGAGCAGTTTCCTGTGTAGATGACCTTTCCTCCACCACTTACAGTGTAGAACATTTTATTAAGGAGGCCTGCGGCTATTCTATGGTCAAGCACAAGCAGCCTTTGAACCCAATACTCTGATCCACCTTAACTTGTCATTCAATACAAATTGCTACAAAAATACAGAAGAATGTCTTATTTATTATTTATTGGCTTTGAGGGCCACTGGGGAGATTTATTCTGCTTCCAGCACACATCTTATCCTGTGGGGTCTAACACTAGAGGCAGACTCAGAGACATGGCCCTGGTCCTCTGCTCGAGAGGATTTCTGCACCATGATGGCGATCTCTACAGTTTATGTGATCGGAGAGGATTTCTGCACCAAGATGGTGATCTCCGCTGTTTTCTGTGGTCTGAGAGGATATCTGCACCATCATGGTGATCTCAGATGTTTCTGTGGTCTGAAGGGATTTCTGCATCATGATGGTGATTGTCGCTGTTTCTGGGGTCTGAGAGGATTTCTGCACCATCCTGGTGATCTAAGATGTTTCTGTGGTCTGGAAGGATTTCTGCATCATGATGGTGATCTCCACAATTTCTGAGGTCTGAAAGGATTTCTGCGCTATGATGATGATCTCAGCAGTTTCTGTCGTCTGAAAGGATTTCTGCACCATGATGGTGATCTCTGCTGTTCTCTGTATTCTGAGAGAATTTCTGCACCATGATGGTGATCTCTGCTGTTCTCTGTGGTCTGGGATGATTTCTGCACCATCATGGTGATTTAATTTGTTTTCTGTGGTCTGAGAGAATTTCTGCTCCTTAATGGTGATCTCCGCAGTTTGTGGTCTGAAAGAATTTCTGCATGATAATGATGATCTCCCCAGTTTCTGTGGTCTGAGAGGATTTCTGAATCATGATGGAGATATCCGCAGTTTCTGTTGTCTGAAAGGATTTCTGAACCACGATGTTGATCTCCACTGTTTCAGTGGTCTGAGAGGTTTTCTGCACCATGATGGAGATACCTGCTGTTCTCTGAGTTCTGAAAGGATTTCTGCACCATGATGGTGATCTCCAAAGTTTCCGCGGTCTCAAAGGATTTTTGCACCATCATGGTGATCTCCATAGTTTCTGTAGTCTAAAAGGATTTCTGCACCATCATGGTGATCTCCGCAGTTTCTGTGGTCTGAGAGGATTTTTTTCCACCATCATGGTGATTTCCACTGTTTTCTGTGGTATGAGAAGATTTCTGCACCATGATGGCGATCTCCACAGTTTCTATGATCTGAGAGTATTTCTGCACCATAATGGTGATCTTTGCAGTGCCTGTGCTCTGAAATTTATGGATTTCTGCACCTTAATGGTGATTTCCCATTGTTTCTGTGGTCTGAGAGAATTTCTTCACCATGATGGTGATCTCCACAGTTTCTGTGGTCTGAAAGGATTTCTGTTTTCTGTGGTCTAAGAGGATCTTGCCATGATGGTGATCTCCATGGTTTCTGTGAACTGAGATTGATTTTGCCCCCATAATGGTGATCTTTGCAGTTTCTGCTGTGTTCTGAAAGGATTTCTGCACCTTAATGGTGATTTCCCCAGTTTCTGTGATCTGAGAGAATTTCTTCACCATGATGATGATCTCCACAGTTTCTGTGGTCTGAGAGGATTTCTACACCATGATGGTGACCTCCACTGTTTCTGTGCTGTAAAGGATTTCTGCACCAAAATGGTGATCCCTGCTGTTCTCTGTATTCTGAGAGGGATTTCTGCACCATGATGGTGATCTCTGCTGTTCTCTGTGGTCTGGGATGATTTCTGCTCCATAATGGTGATCTCTGCTGTATCTCTTTTTCTGTGGTCATTCTGAGAAAATTTCTGGACCAAATTGGTGATCTCTGCTGTTTTTTCTGTGTTCTGAGGTGGAGGATTTCTGCACCATGATGGTGATCTCTGCTGTTCTCTGTGGTCTGGGATGATTTCTGCTCCATAATGGTGATCTCTGCTGTACTCTTTATTCTGAAAAATTTCTGCACCATCATGGTGATCTCTGCTGTTTTTATGTGTTCTGAGAGGATTTCTGCACCATGATGGTTATCTCTGCTTTTCTCTGTGGTCTGGGATGATTTCTGTAACATGATGGTGATCTCCATTGTTTCTGTGGTTTGAGAGTATTTCTGCTACATGTTGATGATCTTTGCAGTTTCTGTGGTCTGAAAGGATTTTTGTACCATGATGGTAATCTTCACTGTTTTCTGTTGTCTGAAAGGATTTCTGCACCATGATGGTGATCTCTGCTGTCTCTGTGTTCTGGGATGAAATCTGCACCATGATGGTGATCTCTGCTGTTCTCTTGTATTCTGAGAGAATTTCTGCACCATGATGGTGATCTCCACTGTTCTCTGTGGTCTGGGATGATTTCTGTAACATGATGGTGATCTGTATTGTTTTCTTTGGTTTGAAAGTATTTCTACTACATGATGTTGATCTTTGCAGTTTTCTGTTGTCTGAAAGGATTTTTGTACCACGATGTTGATCTCCACTGTTTCTGTGGTCTGAGACAATTTCTGCACCATGATGGTGATTTCCATAGTTTCTGTGGTCTGAAAAATTTCTGCACCATGATGGTGATCTCCACTGTTTTCTGTGGTCTGAGAGGATTTCTGCACCATGATGGTGATCTCCGCAGTTTTCATGGTCTGAGCAGATTTCTGCACCATGATGGAGATATCTGCTGTTCTCTGTGTTCTGAAAGGATTTCTGCACCATGATGGTGATCTTCAAAGTCTCTGAGTTCTGAAAGGATTTCTGCACCATCATGGTGATCTCCATAGTTTCTGTAGTCTAAAAGGATTTCTGCACCATCATGGTGATCTCCGCAGTTTCTGTGGTCTGAGAGGATTTTTTTCCACCATCATGGTGATTTCCACTGTTTTCTGTGGTATGAGAAGATTTCTGCACGATGATGGCGATCTCCACAGTTTCTATGATCTGAGAGTATTTCTGTGCCATAATGGTGATCTTTGCAGTGCCTGTGCTCTGAAAGGATTTCTGCACCTTAATGGTGATTTCCCCAGTTTCTGTGGTCTGAGAGAATTTCTTCACCATGATGGTGATCTCCACAGTTTCTGTGGTCTGAAAGGATTTCTGCGCCATGATGGTGATCTCCATGGTTTCTGTGAACTGAGATTATTTTTGCCCCATAATGGTGATCTTTGCAGTTTCTGCGGTCTGAAAGGATTTCTGCACCATAATGGTGATTTCCCCAGTTTCTGTGGTCTGAGAGAATTTCTTCACCATGATGGTGATCTCCACAGTTTCTGTGGTCTGAGAGGATTTCTACACCATGATGGTGACCTCCACTGTTTCTGTGCTGTAAAAGGATTTCTGCACCAAAATGGTGATCCCTGCTGTTCTCTGTATTCTGAGAGGATTTCTGCACCATGATGGTGATCTCTGCTGTTCTCTGTGGTCTGGGATGATTTCTGCTCCATAATGGTGATCTCTGCTGTACTCTTTATTCTGAGAAAATTTCTGGACCAAATTGGTGATCTCTGCTGTTTTCTGTGTTCTGAGAGGATTTCTGCACCATGATGGTGATCTCTGCTGTTCTCTGTGGTCTTGGATGATTTCTGCTCCATAATGGTGATCTCTGCTGTACTCTTTATTCTGAGAAAATTTCTGCACCAAAATGGTGATCTCTGCTGTTTTCTGTGTTCTGAGAGGATTTCTGCACCATGATGGTTATCTCTGCTTTTCTCTGTGGTCTGGGATGATTTCTGTAACATGATGGTGATCTGTATTGTTTCTGTGGTTTGAGAGTATTTCTACTACATGTTGATGATCTTTGCAGTTTCTGTGGTCTGAAAGGATTTTTGTACCACGATGGTAATCTTCGCTGTTTTCTGTGGTCTGAGAGGATTTCTGAACCATGATGGCGATCTCTGCTGTTCTCTGTGTTCTGGGATGAAATCTGCACCATAATGGTGATCTCTGCTGTTCTCTGTATTCTGAGAGAATTTCTGCAACGAGATGGTAATTACTGCTGTTCTCTGTGGTCTGGGATGATTTCTGTAACATGATGGTGATCTGTATTGTTTCTGTGGTTTGAGAGTATTTCTACTACATGTTGATGATCTTTGCAGTTTCTGTGGTCTGAAAGGATTTTTGTACCACGATGGTAATCTCCACTGTTTCTGTGGTCTGAGACAATTTCTGCTCCTTGATGATGATTTCCATAGTTTCTGTTGTCTGAAAGGATTTCTGCACCATGATTGTGATCTCCGCCGTATATGTGGTCTAAAAGGATTTCTGCACCATGATGGTGATCTCCACTGTTTTCTGTGGTGGAAGCAGATATCTGCACCATGATGGTGATCTCCGCAGTTTTCATGGTCTGAGCAGATTTCTGCATCATGATGCTGATCTTTGCAGTTTCAGTGGTCTGAGTGTATTTCTGCGCCATGAGGGTGATCTTTGCAGTTTCTGATGTCTGAGAGGAATCTGCACCATCATGGTGATTTCTGCTGTTTTATATGGTCTGAGAGGATTTCTGCAACATGATATTGATCTCCGCAATTTATGTGGTCTGAAAGGATTTCTGCACCATGATGGTGATCTGCACTGTTTTCTGTGGTCTGAGGCGATTTCTGCACCATGATGAAGATCTCCCCAGTTTCTGTGGTCTGAAAGAATTTCTTCACCATGATGGGGATCTCCACTGTTTCTGTTGTCTGAAAGGATTTCTGCACCATGCTGTTGATATCCGCAGTTTCTGGGGTCTGAAAGGATTTCTGCACCATGATGGTGATCTCCACTGTTTCTGTTGTCTGATAGGATTTCTGCACCATGATGGTGATCTCCACTGTTTTCTGTTGTCTGAAAGTATTTCTGCACCATGATGTTGATCTCCACTGTTTCTCTTGTCTGATAGGATTTCTGCACCATGATGGTGATCTCCACTGTTTCTGTTGTCTGATAGGATTTCTGCGCCATGATGGTGATTTCCACTGTTTTCTGTTGTCTGAAAGTATTTCTGCACCATGATGTTGATCTCCACTGTTTTCTGTTGTCTGAAAGTATTTCTGCACCACGATGTTGATCTCCACTGTTCCTGTGGTCTGAGAGGATTTCTGCACCATGATGGTGATCGCCGCAGTTTCTGTGATCCAAAAGGATTTCTGCACCATAATGGTGATCTCTGCTGTTTCTGTATTCTGAGAGGTTTTCTGCACCATGATGGAGATATCTGCTGTTCTCTGTGTTCTGAAAGGATTTCTGCACAATGATGGTGATCTTCAAAGTTTCCGCGGTCTGAAAGGATTTCTGCACCATCATGGTGATCTCCATAGTTTCTGTAGTCTAAAAGGATTTCTGCACCATCATGGTGATCTCCGCAGTTTCTGTGGTCTGAGAGGATTTTTTTCCACCATCATTGTGATTTCCACTGTTTCCTGTGGTATGAGAAGATTTCTGCACGATGATGGCGATCTCCACGGTTTCTATGATCTGAGAGTATTTCTGCGCCATAATGGTGATCTTTGCAGTGCCTGTGCTCTGAAAGGATTTCTGCACCTAAATGGTGATTTCCCCAGTTTCTGTGGTCTGAGAGAATTTCTTCACCATGATGGTGATCTCCACAGTTTCTGTGGTCTGAAAGGATTTCTGGACCATGATGGTGATCTCCACGGTTTCTGTGATCTGAGATTATTTTTGCCCCATAATGGTGATCTTTGCAGTTTCTGCGGTCTGAAAGGATTTCTGCACCATAATGGTGATTTCCCCAGTTTCTGTGGTCTGAGAGAATTTCTTCACCATGATGATGATCTCCACCGTTTCTGTGGTCTGAGAGGATTTCTACACCATGATGGTGACCTCCACTGTTTCTGTGCTGTAAAAGGATTTCTGCACCAAAATGGTGATCTCTGCTGTTCTCTGTATTCTGAGAGGATTTCTGCACCATGATGGTGATCTCTGCTGTTCTCTGTAGTCTGGGATGATTTCTGCTCCATAATGGTGATCTCTGCTGTACTCTTCTTTCTGAGAAAATTTCTGGACCAAATTGGAGATCTCTGCTGTTTTCTGTGTTCTGAGAGGATTTCTGCGCCATGATGGTGATCTCTTCTTTTCTCTGTGGTCTGGGATGATTTCTGCAACATGATGGTGATCTGCATTGTTTCTGTGGTTTGAGAGTATTTCTGCTACATGATGACAATCTTTGCAATATCTGTGGTCTGACAGGATTTTTGCCCCAGCATGGTGATTTCCGCTGTTTTCTGTGATCCTAGAGGATTCTAGCAACATAATGGTGATCTCCCCTGTTTTCTGTGGTCGAAGAAGATTTCTGCACCATGATGGTAATCTCCACTGTTTTCTGTGGTCGAAGAAGATTTCTGCACCATGATGGTAATCTCCACAGTTTCTGTGGTTTGAGAGGATTTCTGCACCATGATGGTGATCTCCACAGTTTCTGTTGTCTGAAAGGATTTGTGCTCCATGATAGTGATGTCCGCCGTATCTGTGCTGTAAAAGGATTTCTGCACCAAAATGGTGATCTCTGCTGTTCTCTGCATTCTGAGAGTATTTCTACACCATGATGGTGATCTCTGCCGTTCTCTGTGGTCCGGGATGATTTTTGCTCCATAATGGTGATCTCTGCTGTACCCTTTATTCTGAGAAAATTTTCTGCACCAAATTGGTGATCTCTGCTGTTTTCTGTCTTCTGAGAGGATTTCTGCACCATGATGGTTATCTCTGCTTTTCTCTCTGGTCTGGGATGATTTCTGCCACATGATGGTGATCTGCATTGTTTCTGTGGTTTGAGAGTATTTCTGCTACATGATGATGATCTTTGCAGTATCTGTGGTCTGAGAGGATTTTTGCCCCAGCATGGTGATTTCCGCTGTTTTCTGTGGTCTGTGTGGATTTCTGCACCATGATAGTGATCTCCGCAGTTTCTGTGGTCTGAAAGGATTTTTGCACCACGATGGTAATCTCAGCTGTTTTCTGTGGTCTGAGACGATTTCTGCACCATGATGGTGATCTCCGCAGTTTCTGTGGTCTGAGAGGATTTCTGCACTATGATGGTGATCTCCACAGTTTCTGTGGTCTGAGAGAATTTCTTCACCATAATGGTGACCTCCACTGTTTCAGTGATCTAAAAGGATTTCTGCACCAAAATAGTGATCTCTGCTGTTCTCTGTATTCTGAAAGGATTTCTGCACCATGATGGCGATCTCTGCTGTTCTCTGTGTTCTGGGATGATTTCTGCACCATAATGGTGATCTCTGCTGTTCTCTGTATTTTGAGAGAATTTCTGCAACGTGATGGCAATCACTGCTGTTGTTTCTGTGGTTTGAGAGGATTTCTGCTACATGATGATGATCTTTGCAGTATCTGTGGTCTGAGAGGATTTTTGCCCCAGCTAGGTGATTTCCGCTGTTTTCTGTGGTCTAAGAGGATCTTGCACCATAATGCTGATCTCCAAAGTTTCTGTGGTCTGAAAGGATTTCTGCACCATGATGGTGATCTCCATCGTTTCTGTGGTCTAAAAGGATTTCGGCACCATCATGGTGATCTCCGCAGTTTCTGTGGTCTGATAGGATTTTTTTCCACCATCATGGTGATCTCCACTGTTTTTTGTGGTATGAGAAGATTTCTGCACCATGATGGTGATCTTTGCAGTTCCTGTGGTCTGAAAGGATTTTTGCACCTTAATGGTGATTTCCCCAGTTTCTGTGGTCTGAGAGAATTTCTTCACCATGATGGTGATCTCCACAGTTTCTGTCGTCTGAAAGGATTTCTGCACCATGCTGGTGATCTCCGCAGTTTCTGTGGTCTGAGAGGATTTCTGCGCCATGATGGTGATTTCTGCAGTTTCTCTGGTCTGAGAAGATTTCTGCATCTTGATGGTGATCTCCGCTGTTTTCTGTGGTCTGAGAGGATTTCTGCACCATGATGATGATCTCCACATTTTCTGTGGTCAGAAAGGATTTCTCCACCATAATGGTGATCTCCCCAGTTTCTGTGGTCTGAGAGGATTTCTGCACCATGATGTTGATCTCCGCAGTTTCTGTGGTCGGAAAGAATTTTTCCAGCATTATGGCGATCTACCCAGTTTCTGTGGTCTGAAAGGTTTTTTGCACCATGATGTTGATCTCCGCACTCTGTGGTCTGAAAGGATTTCTGGACCATGATGGTGATCTCCACGGTTTCTGTGATCTGAGAGAATTTCTCCACCATGATGGTGATCTCTGCTGTTCTCTGTGGTCTGGTATGATTTCTGCACCTTAATGGTGATCTGTGTTGTTTCTGCGCTTTGAGAGTATTTCTGCTCCATGAGGATGATTTTTGCAGTTAATGTGGTCTGAGAGGATTTTTGCCCCATCATGGTGATTTCCATTGTTTTCTGTGGTCTAAGAGGATTTCAGCACCATAATGGTGATTTCCACCGTTTTCTCTGTTCGAAGAAGATTTCTGCACCATGATGGTGATCTCCACTGTTTCTGTGGTCTGAGAGTATTTCTGCACCTTGATGGTAATCTCCGCTGTTTTCCGTGGTCTTAGAGGTTTTCTGCACCATGATGATGATCTCCACAGTTTCTGTGGTCAGAAAGGATTTCTCCACCATATTGGTGATCTCCCCAGTTTTTGTGGTCTGAGAGGATTTCTGCAGCATGATGGTGATCTCTGCAGTTTCTGTGGTCGGAAAGGATTTCTCCAGCATCATGGTGATCTACCCAGTTTCTGTGGTCTGAAAGTATTTTTGCACCGTGATGGTGATCCTCACAGTTTCTGTGGTCTAAAAGGATTGCTGCACCATAATGGTGATCTCTGCTGTTCTTTGTATTCTGAGTGGATTTCTGCACCATAATGGTGATCTCTCCTGTTCTCTGTGGTCTGGGATGATTTTTGCACCATAATGGTGATCTCTGCAGTTTCTGTGGTCTGAGAGGGTTTCTGTGCCTTGATGGTGATCTCTACTGTTTTCCGTTGTATGAGTAGATTTTGGCACCATGCTGGTGATCTCCGTTGTTTTTGTGGTCTGAAAGTGTTTCTGCATCAGGATGTTGATCTTTACTGTTTTCTGTGGTCTAAAAGGATTTCAGCACCATAATGGTGATGTCCATTGTTTTCTGTGTTCGAAGAAGATTTCTCCACCATAATGGTGATCTCCCCAGTTTCTGTGATCTGAGAGGATTTCTGCACCACTATGGTGATCTCCACAGTTTCTGTGGTCTAAGAGGATTCCTGCATCATGATGATGATCTCCGCACTTTCTGTGGTCGGAAAGTATTTCTCCACCATAATAGTGATCTCCCCAGTTTCTGTGGTCTAAGACGATTTCTGCACCATGATGGTGATTTCCGCAGTTTCTGTGATCTGAGTGAATTTCTTCACCATGATGGTGATCTCCACAGTTTCTTTGGTCTGAGAGGATTTTTGCAACATGATGGTGATCTCCCCAGTTTTTGTGGTCTGAGAGAATTTCTAGACCATGATGGTGACCTCCACTGTTTCTGTGGTCTAAAAGGATTTCTGCACCAAAATGGTGATCTCAGCTGTTCTCTGTATTCTGAGAGGATTTCTGCACCATTATGGCGATCTCTGCTGTTCTCTGTGGTCTGTAATGATTTCTGCACCATGAAGGTGATCTGCGTTGTTTCTGTGGTTTGAGAGTATTTCTGCTCCATGATGATAATCTTTGCAGTATCTGTGGTCTGAGAGGATTTTTGCCCCATCATGGTGATCTCCAATGTTTTCTGCGGTTTGAGATGATTTCTGCACCATGATGGTGATCTCCGCCGTGTCTGTGGTCTAAAAGGATTTCAGCACCATGATGGTGATCTCCGGTGTTTTCAGTGGTCGAAGAAGATATCTGCACTGTGATGGTGATCTCCGCAGTTTCTGTGGTCTGAGAGGATTTCTGCACTATGATGGTGATCTCCACTGTTTCTGTGGTCTGAGAGAATTTCTGCATCATGATGGTGATCTTTGCAGTTTCTGTGGTCTAAGAGGATTTTTGCACCATCATGGTTATTTCCGCTGTTTTCTGTGGTCTGAGAGCATTTCTGCACCATGATAGTGATCTCTGCAGTTTCTGTGGTCTGAAAGGATTTCTGCACCATGATGGTGATCTCCACTGTTTTCTGTGGTCTGAGATGATTTCTGCACCATGCTGGTGATCTCCGCAGTTTCTGTGGTCTGAGAGGATTTCTGCGCCATGATGGTGATTTCCACAGTTTCTCTGGTCTAAGAAGATTTCTTCTCCATAATGGTGACCTCAACTGTTTCTGTGGTCTAAAAGTATTTCTGCACCAAAATGGTGATCTCTGCTGTTCTCTGTATTCTGAGAGGATTTCTGCACCATGATAGAGATCTCTGCTGTTCTCTGTGGTCTGGGATGATTTCTGCACAATAATAGTGATCTCTGCTTTTCTCTGTATTCTGAGAGAATTTCTGCACCTTGATGGTGATCTCTGCTGTTCTCTGTGGTCTGGGATTTTTCCTGCACCATCATGGTGATCTGCATTGTTTCTGTGGTTTGAAAGTATTTCTGCTCCACGATGATGATCTTTGCAGTATCTGTGGTCTGAGACGATTTTTGCCCCATCATGGTGATTTCAGCTGTTTTCTGTGGTCTAAGAGGATTTCAGCAACATAATGATGATCTACTCTGTTTCTGTGGTCTGAGAGGATTTCTGCACCATGATGGCGATCTCTGCTGTTCTCTGTGTTCTGGGATGATTTCTGCACCATAATGGTGATCTCTGCTGTTCTCTGTATTCTGAGAGAATTTCTGCAACGTGATGGTAATTACTGCTGTTCGCTGTGTTCTGAGAGGATTTCTGCACCATGATGGTGATCTCCACTGTTTTCTGTGGTCAAGGAAGATTTCTGCACCATGATGGTAATCTCCACTGTTTCTGTGGTCTGAGACAATTTCTGCACCTTGATGATGATTTCCATAGTTTCTGTTGTCTGAAAGGATTTCTGCACCATGATTGTGATCTCCGCCGTATATGTGGTCTAAAAGGATTTCTGCACCATGATGGTGATCTCCACTGTTTTCTGTGGTGGAAGCAGATATTTGCACCATGATGGTGATCTCCGCAGTTTTCATGGTCTGAGCAGATTTCTGCATCATGATGCTGCTCTTTGCAGTTTCAGTGGTCTGAGTGTATTTCTGCGCCATGAGGGTGATTTTTGCAGTTTCTGATGTCTGAGAGGATTTCTGCACCATCATGGTGATTTCTGCTGTTTTATATGGTCTGAGAGGATTTCTGCACCATGATATTGATCTCCGCAATTAATGTGTTCTGAAAGGATTTCTGCACCATGATGGTGATCTCCACTGTTTTCTGTGGTCTGAGGCGATTTCTGCACCATGATGAAGATCTCCCCAGTTTCTGTGGTCTGAAAGAATTTCTTCACCATGATGGTGATCTCCACTGTTTCTGTTGTCTGAAAGGATTTCTGCACCATGATGGTGATCTCCACTGTCTCTGTTGTCTGATAGGATTTCTGCACCATGATGTTGATCTCCACTGTTTCTCTTGTCTGATAGGATTTCTGCACCATGATGGTGATCTCCACTGTTTCTGTTGTCTGATAGGATTTCTGCACCATGATGGTGATCTCCACTGTTTTCTGTTGTCTGAAAGTATTTCTGCACCATGATGTTGATCTCCACTGTTTTCTGTTGTCTGAAAGTATTTCTGCACCACGATGTTGATCTCCACTGTTTCTGTGGTCTGAGAGGATTTCCGCACCATGATGGTGATTTCCACAGTTTCTATGGTCTGAGAAAATTTCTGCACCATAAAGGTGCTCTCTGCAGTTTCTGTGGTCTGAGAGGATTTCTGCACCATGATGGTGATCGCCGCAGTTTCTGTGATCCAAAAGGATTTCTGCACCATAATGGTGATCTCTGCTGTTTTCTGTATTCTGAGAGGTTTTCTGCACCATGATGGAGATACCTGCTGTTCTCTGAGTTCTCAAAGGATTTTTGCACCATCATGGTGATCTCCATAGTTTCTGTAGTCTAAAAGGATTTCTGCACCATCATGGTGATCTCCGCAGTTTCCGTGGTCTGAGAGGATTTTTTTCCACCATCATGGTGATTTCCACTGTTTTCTGTGGTCTGAGAGGATTTCTGCACCATGATGGTGATCTCCACAGTTTCTGTGGTCTGAGAGTTTTTCTGTGCCATGATGGTGATCTTTGCAGTTTCTGTGGTCTGAAAGGATTTCTGCACCATGATGGTGATTTCCCCAGTTTCTGTGGTCTGAGAGAATTTCTTCACCATGATGGTGATCTCCACAGTTTCTGTGGTCTGAGAGGATTTCTGCACCATGATGGTGATCTCCACGATTCTGTGAACTGAGATTATTTTTGCCCCATAATGGTGATCTTTGCAGTTTCTCTGTGGTCTGAAAGGTGATTTCTGCACCATAATGGTGATTTCCCCCAGTTTCTGTGGTCTGAGAGGATTTCTTCACCATGATGGTGATCTCCACAGTTTCTGTGGTCTGAGAGGATTTCTACACCATGATGGTGACCTCCACTGTTTTCTGTGCTGTAAAAAGGATTTCTGCACCAAAATGGTGATCCCTGCTGTTCTCTGTATTCTGAGTGGATTTCTCACCATGATGGTGATCTCTGCTGTTCTCTGTGGTCTGGGATGATTTCTGCTCCATGATGGTGATCTCTGCTGTTTCTTTGGTTCTGAGAAAATTTCTGGACCAAATGGTGATCTCTGCTGTTTCTGTGTGTCTGAGAGGATTTCTGCACCATGATGGTGATCTCTGCTGTTCTCTGTGGTCTGGGATGATTTCTGCTCCATGATGGTGATCTCTGCTGTACTCTTTATTCTGAGAAAATTTCTGCACCAAAATGGTGATCTCTGCTGTTTCTGTGTTCTGAGAGGATTTCTGCACCATGATGGTTTTTCTCTGCTTTTCTCCGTGGTCTGGGATGATTTCTGCAACATGATGGTGATCTGTATTGTTTCTGTGGTCTTGAGAGTATTTCTACTACATGTTGATGATCTTTGCAGTTTCTGTGGTCTGAAAGGATTTTTGTACCATGATGGTGATCTTCGCTGTTTTCTGTGGTCTGAGAGGATTTCTGAACCATGATGGTGATCTCTGCTGTTCTCTGTGTTCTGGGATGAAATCTGCACCATAATGGTGATCTCTGCTGTTCTCTGTATTCTGAGAGGATTTCTGCACCATGATGGTAATTACTGCTGTTCTCTGTGGTCTGGGATGATTTCTGTAACATGATGGTGATCTGTATTGTTTCTGTGGTTTGAGAGAGTATTTCTACTACATGTTGATGATCTTTGCAGTTTCTGTGGTCTGAAAGGATTTTTGTACCATGATGGTAATCTCCACTGTTTCTGTGGTCTGAGACAATTTCTGCTCCATGATGATGATTTCCATAGTTTCTGTTGTCTGAAAGGATTTCTGCACCATGATTGTGATCTCCGCTGTATATGTGGTCTAAAAAGGATTTCTGCACCATGATGGTGATCTCCACTGTTTTCTGTGGTGGAAGCAGATATCTGCACCATGATGGTGATCTCCGCAGTTTTTTCATGGTCTGAGCAGATTTCTGCATCATGATGCTGATCTTTGCAGTTTCTGTGGTCTGAGTGTATTTTTGTGCACCATGAGGGTGATCTTTGCAGTTTCTGATGTCTGAGAGGAATTTCTGCACCATCATGGTGATTTCTGCTGTTTTATATGGTCTGAGAGGATTTCTGCACCATGATATTGATCTCCGCAATTAATGTGTTCTGAAAGGATTTCTGCACCATGATGGTGATCTCCACTGTTTTCTGTGGTCTGAGAGGCGATTTCTGCACCATGATGAAGATCTCCCCAGTTTCTGTGGTCTGAAAGAATTTCTTCACCATGATGGGGATCTCCACTGTTTCTGTTGTCTGAAAGGATTTCTGCACCATGATGTTGATATCCACTGTTTCTGTGGTCTGTTTCTGCACCATCTGGTGATCTCCATGTTTTCTGGATTTCTGCACCATGATGGTGATCTCCACTGTTTCTGTTGTCTGATAGGATTTCTGCACCATGATGGTGATCTCCACTGTTTTCTGTTGGTCTGAGAGTATTTCTGCACCATGATGTTGATCTCCACTGTTTCTCTTGTCTGATAGGATTTCTGCACCATGATGGTGATCTCCACTGTTTTCTGTGATGTCTGATAGGATTTCTCCCATATGGTGATTTCCACTGTTTCTGTTGTCTGAAAGGATTTCTTCACCATGATGGTGATCTCCACTGTTTTCTGTGGTCTGAAAGACCATGATGGTGATCTCCACCATGATGGTGTTTCTGTGGTCTGAGAGGATTTTTGCACCATGATGGTGATCTGCAGTTTCTGTGGTCTGAAAGGATTTCTGCACCATAATGGTGATTTCCTGTTTTCTGTGGTCTGAGAGGTTTTCTGCACCATGATGGTGATCTCCACTGTTTCTGTGGTCTGAGAGGATTTCTGCACCATGATGGTGATCCAACTGTTTCTGTGGTCAAAGTTTCTGCACCAAAATGGTGATGCTGTTCTGAAAGGATTTCTGCACCATGATGGTGATCTCCTGTTTCTGTAGTCTGTGGATTTCTGCACCATCATGGTGATCTCCGCTGTTTCTGTGGTCTGATTTTTTTGCACCTTCCATGGTGTGGTTTGAAAAATTTCTGGACCAAATGGTGATCTCTGCTGTTTTCTGTGTTCTGAGAGGATTTCTGCACCATGATGGTGATCTTTGCTGTTCCTGTGGTCTGGGAGATGATTTCTGCAACATGATGGGTGATTGCATTGTTTTTCTGTGGTTTGAGAGTATTTCTGCTACATGATGACCATCTTTGCAATTTCTGTGGTCTGAGAGGATTTTTGCCCCATCATGGTGATTTCCACTGTTTTCTGTGATCTGAGAGATTTCTGCACCATGATGGTGATCTCCACTGTTTCTGTGGTCTGAAAAGGATTTCTGCACCATGATGGTGATCTCCCCTGTTTTCTGTGGTCTGAAGATTTCTGCACCATGATGGTGATCTCCACAGTTTCTGTGGTCTGAGAGGATTTCTGCACCATGATGGTGATCTCCACAGTTTCCTGACTCCATGTTTCTGTGGTCTGAGGAAAAAAATTTCTGCACCAAATGGTGATCTCTGCTGTTCTCTGTATTCTGAGAGGATTTCTGCACCATGATGGTGATCTCTGCTGTTCTCTGTGGTCTGGGATGATTTCTGCTCCATAATGGTGATCTCTGCTGTACTCTTCTTTCTGAGAAAATTTCTGGACCAAATTGGTGATCTCTGCTGTTTTCTGTGTTCTGAGAGGATTTCTGCACCATGATGGTGATCTCTTCTTTTTCTGTGGTCTGGGATTTCTGATTTCTGCAACATGATGGTGATCTGCATTGTTTCTGTGGTTTGAGAGAAGATTTCTGCTACATGATGGTGATCTTTGCAATATCTGTGGTCTGTGGTCAAGAGAATTTTGCCCCAAATGGTGATTTCTGAGTGATCCTGAGAGGATTCTAGCAACATTGGTGATCTCCCTGTTTTCTGTGGTCTGAGAGGATTTCTGCACCATGATGGTAATCTCCACTGTTTTGTGGGTCTGAGAGAAGATGATTTCTGCACCATGATGGTGATCTCCACAGTTTCTGTGGTTTGAGATTTTTCTGATGGTGATCCATCAGTTTCTGTGGTCTGAGAGGATTTCTGCACTGCGTGGTCTGAGAGAATTTCTGCATGATGGTGATCTGTGGTCTGAAAGGATTTCTGCACCATGGTGATTTCTGCAGTTTCTGTGGTCTGAGAGGATTTCTGCACCATGATGTGATCTCCGCATTTCTGTGGTCTAAAAGGATTTCTGCACCATGATGGTGATCTCTGCTGTTCTTCTGAGAGGATTTCTGCACCATGATGGTGATCTGCCGTTCTCTGTGGTCTGGGATGATTTTTGCTCCATGATGGTGATCTCACCAGTTTTCTCTGCTGAGAGAGAATTTCCTCCATGTTTATTCTGAGGTCTAAAATTTTCTGCACCAAAATGGTGATCTCTGCTGTTTTCTGTGGTTCTGAGAGGATTTCTGCACCATGATGGTTATCTCTGCTTTTCTGTGGTCTGGGATGATTTCTGCACCATGATGGTGATCTGCTTTGTTTCTGTGGTTTGAGAGTATTTCTGCTACATGATGATGATCTTTGCAGTATCTGTGGTCTGAGAGGATTTTTTCTGCCCATCATGGTGATTTCCAGTTTTCTGTGGTTTGAAAGGATTTCTGCACCATGATGATGTGATCTTTGCAGTTTCTGTGGTCTGAAAGGATTTTGCCCCATCATGGTAATCTCAGCTGTTTTCTGTGGTCTGAGAGGATTTCTGCACCATGATGGTGATCTCCGTGTTTCTGTGGTCTGAGAGGATTTCTGCACCATGATGGTGATCTCCACAGTTTCTGTGGTCTGAGAGGATTTCTTCACCATGATGGTGATCTCCACTGTTTCAGTGGTCTGAGAGATTTCTGCTACCAAAATAGTGATCTCTGCTGTTCTCTGTATTCTGAAAGGATTTCTGCACCATGATGGTGATCTCTGCTGTTCTCTGTGTTCTGAGATGATTTCTGCACCATTATGGTGATCTCTGCTGTTCTCTGTATTTTGAGAGGATTTCTGCACCATGATGGCATCACTGCTGTTGTTTCTGTGGTTTGAGAGTATTTCTGCTCCATGATGATGATCTTTGCAGTATCTGTGGTCTGAGAGGATTTTTGCCCCATCTAGGTGATTTCCAATGTTTTCTGGGTTTGAGAGGATTTTGCACCATGATGGTGATCTCCAAAGTTTCTGTGGTCTGAAAGGATTTCAGCACCATGATGGTGATCTCCATGTTTCTGTGGTCTGAAAAGGATTTCTGCACCATCATGGTGATCTCCGCAGTTTCTGTGGTCTGAGAGGATTTCTGCACCATGATGGTGATCTCCACTGTTTTGTGGTCTGAGAAGATTTCTGCACCATGATGGTGATCTTTGCAGTTTCTGTGGTCTGAAAGGATTTTTGCACCTTAATGGTGATTTCCCAGTTTTCTGTGGTCTGAGAGAATTTTTCACCATGATGGTGATCTCTGCAGTTTCTGTCTGAAAGGATTTCTGCACCATGATGGTGATCTCCACTGTTTTCTGTGGTCTGAGATGATTTCTGCACCATGATGGTGATTTCCGCCAGTTTCTGTGGTCTGAGAGGATTTCTGCATCTTGATGGTGATTTCCGCTGTTTTCTGGGTCTGAGAGGATTTCTGCATAATGGTGATCTCCAACTGTTTCTGTGGTCTAAAAGGATTTCTGCACCATAATGGTGATCTCCCCAGTTCTCTGTGGTCTGAGAGGATTTCTGCACCATGATGGTGATCTCTGCTGTTTCTGTGGTCTGGGATGATTTCTGCACAATAATGGCGATCTCTGCTTTTCTGTGGTCTGAGAGATTTCTGCACCATGATGGTGATCTCCGCAGTTCTCTGTGGTCTGAAAGGATTTTTTCTGCACCATGATGGTGATCTCCACGGTTTCTGTGGTTTGAGAGAATTTCTCCCACCATGATGATCTCTGCTGTTCTCTGTGGTCTGGTATGATTTTTGCACCATCATGGTGATTTGTGTTTTCTGTTAAGTTTTGAGATCTATTTCTGCATGGATTTTTGATGATTTCCACAGTTTCTGTGGTCTGAGATGGATTTTTTTCTGCACCATCATGGTGATCTCCATTGTTTTCTGTGGTCTGAGAGGATTTCTGCACCATGATGGTTATTTCCACTGATTGTGATATTTGCAATTTTCTCTGTGGTCTGAGAAGATTTCTGCACCATGATGGTGATCTCCATGATGGCTGTTTCTGTGGTCTGAGAGGTTTCTGCACCTTGATGGTGGTTTCCCCTGTTTCTGTGGTCTTAGAGGTTTTTTAGCACCATGATGGTGGTCTCCCCAGTTTCTGTGGTCAGGTGAATTTCTTCACCATGATGGTGATCTCCACTGTTTCAGTGGTCTGAAAGGATTTCTGCACAAAATGGTGATCTCTGCAGTTTCTGTGCTCTGAAAGAATTTTTTGCACCATGATGGTGATCTCCCAGTTTCTGTGGTCTGAGGGAATTTTGCACCGTGATGGTGATCCTCCTGTTTCTGTGTTCTGAGAGGATTTCTGCACCATGTTGGTGATCTCTGCTGTTCTTTGTATTCTGAGTGGATTTCTGCACCATAATGGTGATCTCTCCTGTTCTCTGTGGTCTGGGATGATTTCTGCACCATAATGGTGATCTCTGCAGTTTCTGTGGTCTGAGAGGGTTTCTGTGCCTTGATGGTGATCTCTACTGTTTTCCGTTGTATGAGTAGATTTTGGCACCATGCTGGTGATCTCCGCTGTTTTTGTGGTCTGAAAGTGTTTCTGCATCAGGATGTTGATCTTTACTGTTTTCTGTGGTCTAAAAGGATTTCAGCACCATAATGGTGATGTCCATTGTTTTCTGTGTTCGAAGAAGATTTCTCCACCATAATGGTGATCTCCCCAGTTTCTGTGATCTGAGAGGATTTCTGCACCACGATGGTGATCTCCACAGTTTCTGTGGTCTAAGAGGATTCCTGCATCATGATGATGATCTCCGCACTTTCTGTGGTCGGAAAGTTTTCTCCACCATAATAGTGATCTCCCCAGTTTCTGTGGTCTAAGACGATTTCTGCACCATGATGGTGATTTCCGCAGTTTCTGTGATCTGAGTGAATTTCTTCACCATGATGGTGATCTCCACAGTTTCTTTGGTCTGAGAGGATTTTTGCACCATGATGGTGATCTCCCCAGTTTTTGTGGTCTGAGAGAATTTCTAGACCATGATGGTGACCTCCACTGTTTCTGTGGTCTAAAAGGATTTCTGCACCAAAATGGTGATCTCAGCTGTTCTCTGTATTCTGAGAGGATTTCTGCACCATTATGGTGATCTCTGCTGTTCTCTGTGGTCTGTAATGATTTCTGCACCATGATGGTGATCTGCGTTGTTTCTGTGGTTTGAGAGTATTTCTGCTCCATGATGATAATCTTTGCAGTATCTGTGGTCTGAGAGGATTTTTGCCCCATCATGGTGATCTCCAATGTTTTCTGCGGTTTGAGATGATTTCTGCACCATGATGGTGATCTCTGCCGTGTCTGTGGTCTAAAAGGATTTCAGCACCATGATGGTGATCTCCGGTGTTTTCAGTGGTCGAAGAAGATATCTGCACTGTGATGGTGATCTCCGCAGTTTCTGTGGTCTGAGAGGATTTCTGCACTATGATGGTGATCTCCACAGTTTCTGTGGTCTGAGAGAATTTCTGCATCATGATGGTGATCTTTGCAGTTTCTGTGGTCTAAGAGGATTTTTGCACCATCATGGTTATTTCCGCTGTTTTCTGTGGTCTGAGAGCATTTCTGCACCATGATAGTGATCTCTGCAGTTTCTGTGGCCTGAGAGGATTTCTGCGCCATGATGGTGATTTCCACAGTTTCTCTGGTCTGAGAAGATTTCTTCTCCATAATGGTGACCTCAACTGTTTCTGTGGTCTAAAAGTATTTCTGCACCAAAATGGTGATCTCTGCTGTTCTCTGTATTCTGAGAGGATTTCTGCACCATGATAGAGATCTCTGCTGTTCTCTGTGGTCTGGGATGATTTCTGCACAATAATAGTGATCTCTGCTTTTCTCTGTATTCTGAGAGAATTTCCGCACCTTGATGGTGATCTCTGCTGTTCTCTGTGGTCTGGGATTTTTTCTGCACCATCATGGTGATCTGCGTTGTTTCTGTGGTTTGAAAGTATTTCTGCTCCACGATGATGATCTTTGCAGTATCTGTGGTCTGAGACGATTTTTGCCCCATCATGGTGATTTCAGCTGTTTTCTGTGGTCTAAGAGGATTTCAGCAACATAATGATGATCTACTCTGTTTCTGTGGTCTGAGAGGATTTTTGCACCATGATGGTGATCTCCACAGTTTCTGTTGTCTGAAAGGATTTCTGCACCATGATGGTGATCTCCACTGTTTTCTGTGGTCTGAGATGATTTCTGCACCATGATGGTGATCTCCACCTTTTTCTGTGGTCTGAGAGGATTTCTGCGCCATGATGGTGATCTTTGCAGTTTCTGTGGTTTGAGAGTATTTCTGCACCATGATTGTGATATTTGCAATTTCTGTGGTCTGAGAGGATTTCTGCACCATCATGGTGATTTCCGCAGTTTCTGTGGTCTGAAAGGATTTCTGCACCATGATGGTTATCTCCACTGTTTTCTGTGGTCTGAGACGATTTCTTCACCATGATGGTGATCTCCGCAGTTTCTGTGGTCTAAGAGGTTTTTAGCACTATGATGGTGGTTTCCCCAGTTTCTGTGGTCAGAGAGGTTTTTTAGCACTATGATGGTGGTCTCCCCAGTTTCTGTGGTCTGGTAGAATTTCTTCACCATGATGATGATCTCCACTGTTTCAGTGGTCTAAAAGGATTTCTGCACAAAAATGGTGATCTACCCAGTTTCTGTGCTCTGAAAGAATTTTTGCACCATGATGGTGATCTCCGCACTCTCTGTGGTCTGAGGGAATTTCTGCACCACGATGGTGATCTCTCCTGTTCTCTGTGTTCTGAGAGAATTTCTGCACCATGTTGGTGATCTCTGCTGTTCTTTGTATTCTGAGTGGATTTCTGCACCATAATGGTGATCTCTCCTGTTCTCTGTGGTCTGGGATGATTTCTGCACCATAATGGTGATCTCTGCAGTTTCTGTGGTCTGAGAGGGTTTCTGTGCCTTGATGGTGATCTCTACTGTTTTCCGTTGTATGAGTAGATTTTGGCACCATGCTGGTGATCTCCGCTGTTTTTGTGGTCTGAAAGTGTTTCTGCATCAGGATGTTGATCTTTACTGTTTTCTGTGGTCTAAAAGGATTTCAGCACCATAATGGTGATGTCCATTGTTTTCTGTGTTCGAAGAAGATTTCTCCACCATAATGGTGATCTCCCCAGTTTCTGTGATCTGAGAGGATTTCTGCACCACTATGGTGATCTCCACAGTTTCTGTGGTCTAAGAGGATTCCTGCATCATGATGATGATCTCCACTTTTTCTGTGGTCGGAAAGTATTTCTCCACCATAATAGTGATCTCCCCAGTTTCTGTGGTCTAAGACGATTTCTGCACCATGATGGTGATTTCCGCAGTTTCTGTGATCTGAGTGAATTTCTTCACCATGATGGTGATCTCCACAGTTTCTTTGGTCTGAGAGGATTTTTGCACCATGTTGGTGATCTCCCCAGTTTTTGTGGTCTGAGAGAATTTCTAGACCATGATGGTGACCTCCACTGTTTCTGTGGTCTAAAAGGATTTCTGCACCAAAATGGTGATCTCAGCTGTTCTCTGTATTCTGAGAGGATTTCTGCACCATTATGGTGATCTCTGCTGTTTCTTGTGGTCTGTAATGATTTCTGCACCATGATGGTGATTCTTGTTTCTGTGGTTTGAGAGTGCTCCATGATGATAATCTTTGCAGTATCTGTGGTCTGAGAGGATTTTTGCCCCATCATGGTGATCTCCAATGTTTTCTGCGGTTTGAGATGATTTCTGCACCATGATGGTGATCTCTGCACCATCTAAAAGGATTTCAGCACCATGATGGTGATCTCCGGTGTTTTCAGTGGTCGAAGAAGATATCTGCACTGTGATGGTGATCTCCGCAGTTTCTGTGGTCTGAGAGGATTTCTGCACTATGATGGTGATCTCCACAGTTTCTGTGGTCTGAGAGAATTTCTGCATCATGATGGTGATCTTTGCAGTTTCTGTGGTCTAAGAGGATTTTTTTTTGCATCATGGTTATTTCCACTGTTTTCTGTGGTCTGAGAGCATTTCTGCACCATGATAGTGATCTCTGCAGTTTCTGTGGTCTGAAAGGATTTCTGCACCATGATGGTGATCTCCACTGTTTTCTGTGGTTTGAGATGATTTCTGCACCATGCTGGTGATCTCCGCAGTTTCTGTGGTCTGAGAGGATTTCTGCGCCATGATGGTGATTTCCACAGTTTCTCTGGTCTGAGAAGATTTCTTCTCCATAATGGTGACCTCAACTGTTTCTGTGGTCTAAAAGTATTTCTGCACCAAAATGGTGATCTCTGCTGTTCTCTGTATTCTGAGAGGATTTCTGCACCATGATAGAGATCTCTGCTGTTCTCTGTGGTCTGGGATGATTTCTGCACAATAATAGTGATCTCTGCTTTTCTCTGTATTCTGAGAGAATTTCCGCACCAGATGGTGATCTCTGCTGTTTCTGTGGTCTGGGATTTTTTCTTGCACCATCATGGTG
The DNA here is from genome assembly GCA_029692085.1 of Gymnothorax javanicus. NCBI lineage: Eukaryota > Metazoa > Chordata > Actinopteri > Anguilliformes > Muraenidae > Gymnothorax > Gymnothorax javanicus. The sequence continues at coordinate 8,388,293 of CM056204.1, forward strand.
ATCTCCAAAGTTTCTGTGGTTTGAAAGTATTTCTGCTCCACGATGATGATCTTTGCAGTATCTGTGGTCTGAGACGATTTTTGCCCCATCATGGTGATTTCAGCTGTTTTCTGTGGTCTAAGAGGATTTCAGCAACATAATGATGATCTTTTCTGTGGTCTGAGAGGATTTTTGCACCATGATGGTGATCTCCACAGTTTCTGTTGTCTGAAAGGATTTCTGCACCATGATGGTGATCTCCACTGTTTTCTGTGGTCTGAGATGATTTCTGCACCATGATGGTGATCTCCACCTTTTCTGTGGTCTGAAAGGATTTCTGCCGCAGTTTCTGTGGTTTGAGAGTATTTCTGCACCATGATTGTGATATTTGCAATTTCTGTGGTCTGAGAGGATTTCTGCACCATCATGGTGATTTCCGCAGTTTCTGTGGTCTGAAAGGATTTCTGCACCATGATGGTTATCTCCACTGTTTTCTGTGGTCTGAGACGATTTCTTCACCATGATGGTGATCTCCGCAGTTTCTGTGGTCTAAGAGGTTTTTTAGCACTATGATGGTGGTTTCCCCAGTTTCTGTGGTCAGAGAGGTTTTTTAGCACTATGATGGTGGTCTCCCCAGTTTCTGTGGTCTGGTAGAATTTCTTCACCATGATGATGATCTCCACTGTTTCAGTGGTCTAAAAGGATTTCTGCACAAAAATGGTGATCTACCCAGTTTCTGTGCTCTGAAAGAATTTTTGCACCATGATGGTGATCTCCGCACTCTCTGTGGTCTGAGGGAATTTCTGCACCACGATGGTGATCTCTCCTGTTCTCTGTGTTCTGAGAGAATTTCTGCACCATGTTGGTGATCTCTGCTGTTCTCTGTGGTCTGGTATGATTTCTGCACCTTAATGGTGATCTGTGTTGTTTCTGCGCTTTGAGAGTATTTCTGCTCCATGAGGTTGATTTTTGCAGTTAATGTGGTCTGAGAGGATTTTTGCCCCATCATGGTGATTTCCATTGTTTTCTGTGGTCTAAGAGGATTTCAGCACCATAATGGTGATTTCCACTGTTTTCTCTGTTCTGTTCGAAGAAGATTTCTCCACCATAATGGTGATCTTCCCAGTTTCTGTGGTCTGAGAGGATTTCTGCACCATGATGGTGATTTCCGCACTGTTTCTGTGGTCAGAAAGGATTTCTGCACCATGATGGTGATCTCCACAGTTTTCTGTGGTCTGAGAGGATTTCTGCACCATGATTTCTGCACCATGATGGTGACCTCCACTGTTTCTGTGGTCTGAAAGGATTTCTGAACCAAAATTGTGATCTCCACTGTTCTCTGTATTCTGAGAGGATTTCTGCACCATTATGGTGATCCTCTGCTGTTCTCTGTGGTCTGAAATGATTTCTGCACCATGATGGTGATCTGCGTTGTTTCTTTGGTTTGAGAGTATTTCTCCTGCATGATGATGATCTTTGCTGTATCTGTGGTCTGAGAGGATTTTTGCCCTATCATGGTGATCTCCACTGTTTTCTGTCGTCTGAGATGATTTCTGCACCATGATGGTAATCTCATTGTTTCTGTGGTCTGCGAGGATTTTTGCACCATGATTGTGATCTCCGCTGTTTTCTGTGGTCAAAGAAGATATCTGCACTATTATAGTGATCTCCACCCTTTTCTGTGGTCTGAGAGGATTTCTGCGCCATTATGGTGATCTCCGCAGTTTCTAGGGTCTGAGAAGATTTCTCTATCATGATGGTGATCTTTGCAGTCTCTGTGGTCTGAGACGATTTCTGCACCATGATAGTGATCGCCGCAGTTTCTGTGGTCTGAAAGGATTTCTGCACCATGATAGTGATCGCCGCTGTTTCTGTGGTCTGAAAGGATTTCTGCACCATGATGGTGATCTCCCCTGTTTTCTGTGGTCTGAGACGATTTCTGCACCATGATAGTGATCTCCGCAGTTTCTGTGGTCTGAGAGAATTTCTTCACCATGATGGTGACCTCCACTGTTTCTGTGGTCTAAAAGGATTTCCCCATGATGGTGATTTCTGCTGTTCTCTCTGGTCTGGGATGATTTCTGCGCCATAATGGTTATCTCCACTTTTTTTATGGTCTGAGAAAATATCTGCACCATGATGGTGATATCCACCATTTCTGTGGACTGAAAGTATTTCTGCGCCATAATGGCAATCTCCCCAGTTTTCTGTGGTTTGAGAGGATTTCTGCACCATGATGTTGATCTCTGCTGTTCTTTGTGGTCTGAGAGAATTTCTGCACCATGGTGGTGATCTCCACTGTTTCTGTGGTCTGCTGACTGGCTGTGCGTTTATGACTTCCTTACTAGCCTTACTACTCCTGTAAAGGTCAAAGTTCAAGGTCAAACAGAAAATTTTGAAAACAATGGTGGAGGTGGAGGTGTGAATGCCTTTCTAGTTTTTAAATCTTAGTAAGTGAAGGGGTTATTTCCATATGTGCTCAAGTCTATATTCATTAAAAATCAGATAACACTACAAATCAATTCTTTCATTGATGAGGAATGAGCCACATAAGCTAATTTTGGCCAAGAAGCACTCAAGTACAATATAAAATGAGCAGTGAATTGGAAATTCCCCAAGAAGCTACTTCTAGCAGTGACCAAGTCCAGTCTAAATCTTCTAAAAGTGCACAAGTGCAGTCAGCCAATACAATCATCGCTTAGAAAACTGGCTGGCCAATAGCAGCCGCTGTAGCTTTCTTCCCTTATGAAAGTGGTTGACTGTACAGGCCAGGGTGTGTGTGTGTGTGTGTGTGTGTGGGAAAAAAGGACCCTGGCAGCGAGAAACATGGGCTAAAACAAGTGAACATGAATTCTGCCCAAAAATAATCTTTTTTAGCTGCTTATTCTTTGGCTGAACTTTCTAATTACCACGCCACATCCCTATCGATGATGAATTAAGTCTTTTAATCTGTTTGGATGGTGGTGCTGCCGATTCATAATTTCTATTATTGTGACCTTTGCTCAGCTGCATTTACATTTCATTCCACTGTATCTTCCATTCATTTTGTTCTAGAAGCTTTTTGACATCCATGACCATTGTATACAGTTCATTTTCATTAAAAGTGGTGTGTTGGTTTTCAAAAAGATGCCCTTTTTTAACTCTGAAATAATAGAATTTAATGGTTTTTAATTTTTTAAATTGAGTTCAATTTTAATTCTTTTGAGACATTTGTTTCTCAAAGTACTCAAGTCCGCAGACTGTTTTTAATATCTGGGTCAAGAATCAAGATAGAGGCTAGAAGGTCTCCTAATATGTTTTAAGACATCTTATTACCTCCGCCAAAGAAGTTGGGGTGGAGGTTATGTTTTCCCCCCTGTCTGTCTGTGAACAACATAACTCAAAAAGTCATGCAGGGATTTCCCTGAAATTTTGTGGGTGCATTGCTATTACATCAAGGAAGGACCCTATTGATTTTCACCGCCGCCACGGCAGCCATCTTGAAATCGTATGACACGCGATAACTCAACTTTGCTCCCACTCATGAAGATTTGGATTGTGCATCCTTGGCGGAGGTTTGCACTCTACGAGTGCCTCTAGTCTGATATTTCATTATGTTTACATCAGCGTAACACATGTAACTTGATCCCCATAAGTTGTCAAATTTTTAAAATCTCGTTTCTCTAAAAAGATGAAAACGGACTTGGGCACTTCTGGAAATCAACCCTTCAATTGTTCTCTGTCTGAACTCAGTACTTTTATACTTGGACTGTGTTTGTCTGCGTGTGTGTGTGTGTGACTGAGTGAGTGTACTTCTGTCTTACAATGTGGTGCGTTTGTATGTATCCTGATATAAAATTCATCCACATGAGAATGTGTGTATGCGTATCCCAATTTGAATTTCATCACATATGCGTGTGTGAGTGTGTGTGTGTGCCTGTGAGTGCACATGCAGATGTGCGCATGGTTTGTGTCCCAGTCAGTAAGGGAGAGACAGAGATCTCCATCATTCACTTGCACTGCCATCAAATCAAGACAGCTGCTGCACTGGAATTTCTGCGATAATTATTACGTAATTATAGATAAACTCTAATCTCAGGCAGGCTGTAATGCCGCCATTAAAGCAATGCACAATTTGCAGTAATACTGCCTGGTCTTTACACTGTGCGGTTATACGGACATTTACTGGTGCTGGTATATTCTGACTGTGCAGTCAGGAGTGATCACCACTCAGCATCCTTCTGTAAAAAATACACTCGTGTCATGTGACTTATTCCCATTGTTGGAGCCAGTGGCAGGTTTATTTAGCGGACTGCAGCACCATCACAGGCAGGGTAAAGCTCAGGTAAAGGCTCCCTGTTACCTGGACTGTAAAATCCAGGTCCAGACTGAAAAACTCCCTGCCAGGATTCTACTCAAACCACCAGGACTTGAGCACAATTTCTCAGTAAGGATGTGGAATTCATCAGGACTTTTACCTTCAGAGCCCTCACCCGCACATTCATGAGTTTTTCGGCTCACTCTCTTCACCGTCAGGAGTCTCCATACGTGATGCTGAAGAAGAATCACGATCAGCTTGTGGGGAACGACAGGTACGAGGGCTACTGCGTGGAGCTGGCTGCGGAGATCGCAAAGCACGTGGGGTACAGCTACAAGCTGGAGATCGTGGGCGACGGCAAGTACGGGGCTGAAGACCGCGACTCCAAGCTGTGGAACGGGATGGTGGGAGAGCTCGTCTACGGGGTGAGTGGGAATGGGATGGTGGGAGAGCTCGTCTACAGGATGAGTGTCAAACGGGATTGTGGGAGAGCTGATCTACAGAGTGAGTGGGAACAGGATGGTGGGAGAGCTCGTCTATGGGGTAAGAGGGAACAGGATTGTGGGAGAGCTCATCAATGGGGTGAGTGTGGAACGGGATGGTGGGAGAGCTCGTCTATGAGGTGAGTGTGGAACGGGATGGTGGGAGAGCTCGTCTACGGGGTGAGTGGGAACGGGATGGTGGGAGAGCTCGTGGGTGAGTGTGGAATGGGATGGTGGGAGAGCTCATCTACGGGGCGAGTGTGGAACGGGATGGTGGGAGAGATTGTTTACGGGGTGAGTGATGGTGGGAGAGCTCGTCTACGGGGTGAGTGTGGAACAGGATGGTGGGAGAGCTCTTCTATGGGGTGAGTGTGGAACAGGATGGTTGGAGAGCTCATCTACAGGGTGATTGTGGAATGAGATGGTGGGAGAGCTCGTCTATGAGATGAGTGGGAACTGGATGGTGGGAGAGCTCGTCTATGGGGTGAGTGTGGAACGGGATGGTGGGAGAGCTCGTCTACGGGGTGAGTGATGGTGGGAGAGCTCGTCAATACGGTGAGTGTGGAAGGGGATGGTGGGAGAGCTTGTCTACGGGGTGAGTGATGGTGGGAGAGCTCGTCTACAGGGTGAGTATAGAAGGGGATGGTGGGAGATCTCGTCTATGGGGTGAGTGATGGTGGGAGAGATCGTCTGCAGCATGAGTGATGGTGGGAGAGCTCATCTACGGAGTGAGTGGGAAAGGGATGGTGGGAGAGCCCGTTTACGAGGTGAGTGTGGAACGGGATGGTGGGAGAGCTTGTCTACGGGGTGAGTGTGGAATGGGTTGGTGGGAGAGCTCATCTATGGGGTGACTGGGAACGGGATGGTGGGAGAGATTGTCTCCAGGGTGAGTGATGGTGGGAGAGCTCGTCTACAAGGTGAGTGATGGTGGGAGAGCTCGTCTACGGGGTGAGTGTGGAATGGGTTGGTGGGAGAGCTCGTCTATGGGGCGAGTGGCAACAGGATGGTGGGAGAGCTCGTCTATGGGGTGACTGGGAAAGGGATGGCGGGAGAGCTTGTCTATGGGGTGAATGTGAAACGGGATGGTGGGAGAGCTCGTCTACAGGGGTGAGTGTGGAACGGGATGGTGGGAGAGGTTATCTACAGGGTGAGCGATGGTGCGAGAGGTCGTCTACGGGGTGAGTGATGGCAGGAGAGCTTGTCTACGAGGTGAGTGATGGTGGGAGAGGTCGTCTACTGGGTGAGTGATTGTGGGAGAGCTAGTCCAGGGGGTGAGTGTGAAAACCACCTTCAGTTCCAGCTCATTTTGACTCTCATGAAGTTGCTCTCCTGTTGAACTGTAAATAACAGGCCTACATTCCCAAACCCCGCCCAAGCAGATCTCAGGAGGATCCCACCCTCCCCTTCCGGCAAAAATTAATGGTAACTTACTGTACAGAGGTGTGATGAGGAGACCAATATAACGGGAGTTTGTGGTGAGATAATATACAGGCAGGAAGTCCAAATTAGGGTATAAACAGCAAACTATTGAGAGGCACAGAGTTAATACTGTTGAAACGAATTACTACTCATTCATCACTATGAGCAGTTACAGTGACTCACAAATAATGTGATAAATCCAAAATGTGGCCATTGCAGGCAGCAACAGATTTATGTTTTCGGTTACCAGTTTTCTGGAAGGCTTCAATTTATTGTTTTTAATAACAGAAGTACAGTGTTAACGTGAGTTATTCATGACTTACTTTAATCAGATTACCCTGATATACGTCGGGTACACTCGTCTGTGTCCTGGTACCGGGGTAGGATTGCCTCCAGCTGAATTTACCAGCTTCAGCATATGCTCGTCAGGTGATGAGCCCGTCTCATTTAAATGCTGTAAAAATTATTCCCATTTATGTCACACACTGGCAACCAATCATGAGCTGTGTTGTTTACAAAGGCAACCAATCAACAGCTGTGCTGTTTACAGAGGCAGCTAATCACCTTCCACACTGTTTAAGGAATACTCCGTCATTTCCCACACAAATTGAAAAGGTAGCTGATCATATTGGTCTCCGTTCAAAAAAAAGCATCCAATCATCTTTCACGCTCTTACTAAAATAACCAATCATCTCTAAAACAGGTTCGCAGATGGCCGGTGCCTCAACTCTTCTCCGTCAAAATAGTTTCTTTTCATCCGTCAGCTGGAAGACTGGGACACAAAAGAAGTGCTCAGGAAACCAAACGCCACAAAAGAGGACAAAATTCCTGCCTTTTCAGAGCTGGTGTGGTGGGGGGTGGGGGGTGGTGGCGTTCTTTGGGAAACAGATGGGCTCTTTTGAGGTGCCTCAGTTGGGCGGAACGGAAGGAAGACGAGTTTTGAGAGGAGCGAAATTTTCTTGAGAACCATGAACCTCCTCCTCATTTCCACCGAGGTTTAAAGCCAGGTCATTACCAGCCCATCTCACGCACCCACGGGGCCACATCTCATCTCCCGTACCCAGGGGGCCACATCTCATCTCCCGTACCCAGGGGGCCGCATCTCATGTCCCGTGCCCAGGGGGCCACATCTCATCTCCCCTGCACCCAGGGGGCCACATCTCATCTCCCGTACCCAGGGGGCCACATCTCATCTCCAGTACCCAGGGGGCCACATCTCATCTCCCGTACCCAGGGGGCCACATCTCATCTCCCGTACCCAGGGGGCCACATCTCATCTCCCGTACCCAGGGGGCCACATCTCATCTCCCTGCATCCCAGGGGCCACATCTCATCTCACGCCCCAGGGGCCACATCCCATCTCCCGCACTCCACATCTCATCTCCAGTACCCAGGGGGCCACATCTCATCTCCCGTACCCAGGGGGCCACATCTCATCTCCCGTACCCAGGGGGCCACATCTCATCTCCCGTACCCAGGGGGCCACATCTTATCTCCTGTACCCAGGGGGCCACATCTCATCTCCCGTACCCAGGGGGCCACATCCCATCTCCCGTACCCAGGGGGCCACATCTCATTGGAATGTCAATTTAAGCGTCATTCAGCTCCAGTAAAAGGACCTGCATTCATGCCTGCTGCTTCACCACAGTCTACATATTATAATATAGTGAGCTTCTTTAATCCAAAGCATGCAGGTGACCACTTATATACAGAGCATCGTTTTTATTACATGCTATGGATTGGACGATGCAGGAGCCAATCCCCTCTGGAGCCATGTGGGGTGCAGGATCTCACTCGAGGACCAAACAGCTGCACTGCTCTCACTGTGGCTACACTGGGTCTTAAACCTTACTGCTCATCCACCCAATAACGGCTCATAACAGCACAGAATCTCTGCACACAAATCATATAAACGATTATGACCCTACTGATCTTCGCTGCTGTATTGGGCAGGTTATATGATCATTAATAACAGTCTGTCACCTTTCTAAACCGACAGTTTACAGATTATCATTGGCACATAAAGCTTAGGAGAGATTGTTTAACCCATTTAGGCCTGAGGCCTATTCAAAAAAATGCCTATGAAAACCTATGGGCGATTTTGAAAAGAACCCCTAAAACCTGAGGTTTTCTGGAAAACAGCACCCAGGTGTCAATGTCTAGTAAAAAGCTGATATCTCAGCCTCTGTAGCAGATAGAAACAAAATTCAAAAAGTATTTGAGAGCTTACACCTGTGGCTTTCATAAAAACTATGTTTTTTATTTGCGCAAATCTTCATCACAATATTTAAAACACTGAACACACTATAACAAACTATAAAATATAATAAAACCAATAAAATAAATAACAAATCTCTATCTACATAACATGCACAGCTCAAATGGAATAAAGAGGCCTAATAAATAAAAGTATAAGCTCTGCACTAGAGAATAACAAACAATTTTTCTTTCTCTGGAACAGGTGGCAGCAGTGGCGGAGCTACAGGGGGGGCGAAGACACGTCCCTTTTAGTCCTGGCTAGATCTCAATCATTTTCCTTTATTGACGTCTTTTTCCAATTATTGTAATTGGCAACTGAAGACACGGTTTCTCTCACATGCGATCTAACAGCGATTAAATCGCGGGTTAAATTCAGCACAGTGGCGGGACAGAGAACTGGGTTGCACAAAATAGCCGTTTAAAACAATTATAAATCCTGACCTGTTCTCAGTCATCTTCATGATTAACAAAGGTTCATTCCGAGAGCGCTCCGCACTTAACAGGTGCTGCTTGTTCTCCCCGATTAGGTAAGATGACAATCATTCCTCTGGACGCCAGATTTGCTGTATTTAAATCTACGTTATTCAAAATTGCATAGCCTACCTGTCGACTCTCACGCCAAATGGCTTGAGCCACACGCTTGTTATAACCTAGGCTATTTAACTGCCGAGTGCCACTGTTTTTTTTTTTTTTTTTAAATCAACCCATGAAATACCGAGAGCGAAAGTCCGCGTTTCATTGGAACACGGACCAGTTCAATCACGCAAAGCATTGGCCAATTAATAGGTAAATTATTTTTCTGCACTGAATTTAGCCCATGATTTCATCGCTGTTAGATCGCATACGGTGAGAAACCGTGTCTTCAGTTGCCAATTACGATAATTGGAAAAGACGTCAATAAAGGAAAATAATTGAGATCTAGCCAGGACTAAAAGAGACGTGTCTTTGCCCCCCTGTAGCTCCGCTACTGGGGGGCAGGCATGATAAAGCGTCCGTTCAAATAAAATAAAAATAAACATAAAAATATAAAAAATAAAGTGTCTTGAAGTGTTACTATGGCATCTGCCCTAGTATAAAGTGCCAGTAAAAGAACAGCTACGAGCCCGGAAATGGTCGGAAAAGTAATGAAAACAACAAAATGACGTATCCGCTTTCCCGGCCTGAAGGGTAGAAATGCGTAACAGCGTCCCCGGTTTTAAAGGTTAAAATGTGCACATGCTGTCCCGGTTTAAATGGGTTAATATAAATACTGTCCCAGAGTTTTTTGGTAAATGCAGTTTTTCCTCTCAGGATGCAATGATTTTAATTTCATTCATTTGTCGTCTCTGGATGAACACAATGACACTCAGAAGTAGCCCCACATGCAAACACTCATCATAAATTATAGTCTCACACCTTCTTCATCACAAAATCAATTTGGCAGGTCAGCTTGAGGGGACGCTGAACCCATCACACCGCAGCTGTGAACAGAGCATCCAACAGCGTTCTTACTGACACAATACACTATTACAGACCATGTTTCACCAGAAAAAAAGTGTGATTCTTGAGAAAAAGGGTTCTCTTTGGGGCAGTTTTCTCCACTCCTGTGATTGAAGGTTCCATAACAGAGTAAGGGTTCCTCCATTCGGAGACCAGCTGTAGAAGCCCTTCCTACCACATTCACTTAACAGCACTTTAGAGTGGAAAACCGCAGCTTCTCACTCTTGAAATACCAAGATGGAAGCTCGCCAAATAGACTCATGCATAAAGTACAACATATTTCACAAGAGACAATTTCTTAAGTCACAGTTTCTCTCCCAATTTATTCATTTAAATAAATCCATTGAAGGAAAACGGAGCGTGACAATATAACGGCTTGTTATTTTTCCATTTCTGCGCTAATCTGCGTGAGGCCAGGATTCACATGGAATTAGTTTTTGCGAAAAGACTCACCTCTGCATAACATCAGGATTTTCCCCCCCAATGTAATAATTTTATCAGCAGAGAGGTGAACATGGCCAGCTGAAGACGGAAAATGAAAGGCAGTTTGAGAAGCTCTTCTGGCAGAAAAAGGAGCTCTTCACAGCTGCGGTGTAGTGCCTGTATTCGCTGCTGAGCCAGCTGTACTAACAGCAAAGGGAGAGATTGGAATAGCTGAGGCTGTTCGAAATAAACTAATCCTAATAAAACAAACATCAGAAAACTGCAGTATAACCAGATGACAGTGTGATCACTATCCCCACCATGATCAAGGGCCATAACTCCGTAAAAAAATAGGCTTTGACATCCATTTTCGCACTCAAAGTAGATCATGAGTAGCTTAGTAAGCTTACAAAATTCCATGCATCCAAGGATAATAGTTTTAGAGACATCTTGTCCCCATTGTGGCCTGGACAGATGGACGGACGGACCCCAATCCATTATCCCTCGTCGCACTGTGCGGCGAGGGATAATGGATTGGGGTCTGTCCGTCCATCCCTCGTCGCACTTTGCGGTGAGGGATAATAATAAAATAATTTATCTTTCTGTAAATTCAGAGGAATGTTGGGTCCATCCATGTAAAGGCATACACAAGTCCAATGTCAAATGAGCCATTACTTTTTTTACCAAGTCTAAGATGATACATGCGATTATTTATTTTTGTCATAAAGTACATCACAGTGGGACATAACTACTATAGTTTCAAGTTGCTCCATTGTTTCAGTTTTTTATAGGAAGAAAAAATATATGAAAAATGGTGAAACAAATGATGTTGTTTTTCCGTCAACCGTCACGTTACGTTCATCGCGGCTTTCAGCTATTAGATTTCACGGGCAGTAGGAGTAAGTTAGGTTGTAAGGTAGTAAGTTCGTGGGTTTGATGCAACCCGCTCATTGGAGCCAAGGTTGAAGCAAAAGGCATCTAGATGGTGAGTAGGCAACTTCAGTAAGATTTTCCATGAACGATTTTGCAAAAAAATCACGATCGTTCAGGCTGTCACGTTCATTCCTATGTAATCTTCAGTGGATTATCATATGAAGGTTTGATATGACCTTCTAATATAATATGAGCGGGAATAAAAACAAACTTCTCTGCGTAATCCCGATCGTGCTGCAGCCAGGAACTGTCTTCTGCTCAACAGTGTTCTGCGTTTTCACTGAATGTACAAACGTGATGATGGACAGTTCACAGTGGTCAAACGTCATGACGGTGATAAGATGATGCACCTAGGGCCTGTAACAAGTGTCCTGCATTCTGCACCATATTTTTTGTTTGTTTCGTTGGTATTGCATTCGTTTTTTGTTGTCGGACATCTCAATAGTGTGAATCTCCTCTTTGTAGAACCAGTATCGATGCATCTAAGAGCTGCATCATGCAAGTGACGTTTTTACTTGCATCACGCAAGAGACATTTTTCTGTCCAGTATTATCATTACGTATGTGACACTCAACTTTAATCCTCTATTATGAAACCACAGCAGACATGCATTTATCATTGTAAACTACAGCTTATAATGAGTAATGCTAGAAAAAAAATTATATTGGTATGATAGAAGGAGTCTTAAAAAATAAAAAAAACTTATAATGAGGCAGAACCCTGACTGTCTCAGTACCACAAGTGTCAACTGTATTTTATTTTAGTGCAAGTTGGATATTTCCAAATGTTTTTACCGTTTCACCTTAAAAGGAGTGTTTCTATATTGAAAAGCACAAAAAATGTTTCCTCTTGTCACTAAATGGAATTTTTCGGGGTATTTACTTGTCAATATCACAGAAGTGACGATTTCAGTCAATCATGTATCAAGTAAAATAACAACTTTCCAAACATTATTCTTATCTTTTCATTGATTTCTCCTGGAAGTAAACTGAATGAACTAATTAAACCTAAAGGTTGATTACCAAGGGGCTTATTCTAAAATTAAGTGCCTTTGTCACACTTTTCAACTCTTTTGTATGGATGCACCCTGTTATTAACTGTTATACACTGTTTAATAGAGCTGGACAAAGCTGTTAAAAACATGGTGTTACTGCAGGCAAACTGTGGAGGACATTCGTACATAGCAACGTACCTTAACACAGTTAAATGGCATATTATTTAGAGTGTGACACACTTTCTGGTTGTTTTCATGGAAGTAAAGTGCCAAAACAAAAAATCTCAGAGTCCCATTCTTCTGCGTTATACAGTAGTTGTTTTTAATAAGCTTTGGAAATGAAGGCCAGTGAAGAGAAAAATACCCTGAGCCTCTGAAGTACTGTGCTGGACAGCTGCAGGGGGAGATTTTCCACACACAGTAACAGGCATTCGCTCATGGTTTCCATGGCGACTCCTGTTGTGGATTGCCTTTACGTATTATGGCCTTTCCATGCAAACAGGAAATTAAAATCCGCATGAAAAACAATACAATGCCCCAAAAAACAGACACTGCCCCTGTCGAAAACGGTAATAATTTTTCTGAAAATTTCATATTTAGGGTGTCAGGCAAAGCTTGATTCTAAATCTCAGAAATTTTTACGACACAGTCCAAAGCAAAGTTAGCCAATGAGGTGAAAGAACTGTGTGAAGAAGCATTATGGTAGCTGTTCACCATTGTGCTCCATTGTGGAAAGTCTTTGTGTCAGAGTATGGTAGAGAAGTTGTGCTGGATTTTGCAGTGAGTCACAGTGATCAAAGTGTGAAGTGAGAATTTCTTACTCCAGTTAGTTAATCTGCCACATTGGACTGGCAACTTTTATCTTATTTAACAGAAAAAAACTGTCTATGAAATACAAATTTGAGACTTAACACCAGAAAATAAATACTAAGAAATGCTGAAACATTAGCAAAGACAGATTTATAAGTATGTCCATCTCCCTCCCTCATGCAGAAAGCGGACGTAGCTGTGGCGCCTCTGACAATCACGCTGGTTCGAGAAGAGGTCATCGACTTCTCCAAGCCATTCATGAGCCTGGGGATCTCCATCATGATCAAGAAACCCACAAAGTCCAAGCCAGGTGTCTTCTCTTTCCTGGACCCGCTGGCTTACGAGATCTGGATGTGCATCGTGTTTGCGTACATCGGCGTCAGTGTGGTCCTCTTCCTCGTGAGCCGGTTCAGCCCATACGAGTGGCACGCCGAGACGACATGGAGGATAATCCAGATCTCCAGGCACAAGGGGGGCAGCCATCCACAACCGGCCAGCCGGGACAGCCCCAAAACCAGCCAGCCCAGCCCCAACAGAGCCCTGAGCAGACTAATGAATTTGGCATCTTCAACAGCCTTTGGTTCTCACTGGGAGCGTTCATGCAGCAGGGGTGCGACATCTCGCCCAGGTACTGCACAGACTGACCACACACCCATCACCCTTCTAAAGGCTACATACTTACCACACACCAATCACCCTTCTATAGGCTACAAACTTACCACACACTAATCACCCTTCTATAGGCTACATACTTACCACACACCCATCGCCCTTCTATAGGCTACATACTTACCACACACCCATCACCCTTCTATAGGCTACATACTTACCACACACCCATCACCCTTCTATAGGCTACAAACTTACCACACACCCATCACCCTTCTATAGGCTACAAACTTACCACACACCCATCGCCCTTCTATAGGCTACAAACTTACCACACACTAATCACCCTTCTATAGGCTACATACTTACCACACACCCATCGCCCTTCTATAGGCTACATACTTACCACACACCCATCACCCTTCTATAGGCTACATGCTTACCACACACCCATCACCCTTCTATAGGCTACATACTTACCACACACCCATCACCCTTCTATAGGCTACAAACTTACCACACACTAATCACCATTCTATAGGCTACATACTTACCACACACCCATCACCCTTCTATAGGCTACATACTTACCTCACACCCATCACCCTTCTATAGGCTACAAACTTACCACACACCCATCACCCTTCTATAGGCTACATACTTACCACACACCCATCACCCTTCTATAGGCTACAAACTTACCACACACCCATCACCCCTCTATAGGCTACAAACTTACCACACACCCATCACCCTTCTATAGGCTACAAACTTACCACACACTCATCACCCTTCTATAGGCTACATACTTACCACACTCTCATCACCCTTCTATAGGCTACTAACTTACCACACACCCATCACCCTTCTATAGGCTACATACTTACCACACACTCATCACCCTTCTATAGGCTACATAATTACCACACACCCATCACCCTTCTATAGGCTACAAACTTACCACACACCAATCACCCTTCTACAGGCTACAAACTTACCACACACCCATCACCCTTCTATAGGCTACATACTTACCACACACCCATCACCCTTCTATAGGCTACAAACTTACCACACACCCATCACCCTTCCATAGGCTACATACTTACCACACACCCATCACCCTTCTATAGGCTACAAACTTACCACACACTCATCACCCTTCTATAGGCTACAAACTTACCACACACCCATCACCCTTCTATAGGCTACAAACTTACCACACACCCATCACCCTTCTATAGGCTACATACTTACCACACACCCATCACCCTTCTATAGGCTACAAACTTACCACACACCCATCACCCTTCTATAGGCTACAAACTTACCACACACACCCATCACCATTCTATAGGCTACAAACTTACCACACACCATCACCCTTCTATAGGCTACATACTTACCACACACCCATCACCCTTCTATAGGCTACAAACTTACCACACACCCATCACCCTTCTATAGGCTACATACTTACCACACACCCATCACCCTTCTATAGGCTACAAACTTACCACACACTCATCGCCCTTCTATAGGCTACAAACTTACCACACACCCATCACCCTTCTATAGGCTACAAACTTACCACACACCCATCACCCCTTCTATAGGCTACAAACTTACCACACACCCATCACCCTTCTATAGGCTACATACTTACCACACACCCATCACCCTTCTATAGGCTACAAACTTACCACACACCCATTACCCTTGTAGCAGTCCTGGTTTATCGCAGGATTTGATGTGTTGCCTCCATTGTGTGGGGTTGTTGTATTTGGGAATGACCGGTTTCTTGAGAAATACCCACAGGAAAACTAGGGTGCCGTGGTGTCTTAAATCTTTGGTGATCAGTTAGCTGGGCCCTAACTTTGACTTAAAAATCACTGCAAATGTTACACTTCATTTTCACGTACTGCAGTCGGCAGGTCATGTTTCAGAAGGAGAAAAGTAATTAAGATTAAAATATTCTTGATTTTTAAATTTGAGTCAGTGTTAAGGACAAATGCAGATTGAATCACAGCCTTGATCACACCTCTGGAGCTCTCGGAGGTGTTCTGAAGCACTTTTCAAGTTCTTATCAAATCCGCACACCTGCGCATTATAAATGTGCCATCAGGCAGCAAATGGAAGGGTATACAGCAACATTTCAAAGTCAGCCTAACGCTTTATGAGTCAAAGAGTGCATCTGAATTATCATACACAGCTGGCCTTTTTCCTCTCCTCTCCACCTGACCTTGACCTCACGAGAAAATGACACGAGCCAAGGGAAAGTTTTTCAAGATACCTCGGGACCTTGGGAGAAAAATTGGATGTCCTTTCCTTCAATATGTCTAGCACTCAGTGTAATTTATAATGACGTGACTGATCCGAAAGGAAAACTACATCAAATGATGTATCCATTTGCTACAGCCGCAAAGGATTGTGGTCCATAATCTATGATTCCATCCCTCCAAGGTTGGTCCTGCTTCCTTGCAGGAGGGAAGCAACAAAGAAGCTAATTGCCCCCCTTCCTTCATGAAATCGAAATTCAGATGCTCCTTTTCAGGGCTGCCAGCCAAACTATTTCCGGTTCATGTCTGTTATCAAGGAAGGTTCCCTGGTCTTTGGAGAATCTTGATGCACCCAAAGAGAGATTAAATGTATCAGCAAAGTGCAAGCAAACCCGTTTCTCTCAGCCATCCTTTGTTTTTATCCACTTCTTCACTAAGCAAACCCTATTTTAACAGCTAAAGATCTGCGCTCAGCTTTTGTAGTTTTGGCATTTAATCAGCTGTGCAAATTAAAAAGGGTTGTACCGCTGCACTAGAGGGAAAAATAATCAGACTGTGCCACTGTGTGGATCAGGTAAAGCACGACAGGTAAGATGTCATTTCTGACAGCATGCAAGCCTGAGTGAGGGAGGACACGTGAAATGCTACTCTGTTTCTCAGGTTGAATAGCATCACTCAATCCTCTCTTGCTGTTCCTGAGGTAATGCTCCTCTCTCTGAGAGTGAACTCTACTCTCCTGCGCTGCTCCTAAATGTCAGATACTTGGCAATATTACTCCTGCCTGCAGCTAATTGAATTTCCTAATTAGTGACCTTCATGTTGAAGTCTTCTGTGCTGCTGCAGCGGTGCTCCTGTGCTGAATAACCAGATTGCGTCTGGGACTAGAGCTGTACCTCTGCCCCTGTATGCTCCCATTTCTGTGACCTCCTGCGTGCTTTAGCCTATTCCAAAACATTACATTGCGGTAAGGTTTGGTAAGGTTTGAGGCCTTGCCCAAGGGCCCCAACAGCCGCATTGATCTTATTATGGCTACACTGGGACATGACTCCTCCAAGTCCTCGCCAAATACCTAAACAAGGCCATAGGCCACCCCTAAAAGACCCTTATCCATAATGCTGAGGTTCGGTACCGTGTTTTGTGGACAGCACCTGGAGCCAGGTCCTTGTTAGCATAGTGTGTTGCCATGGCGCTCGCCTCCTGTTATTACCGTTTTGGCATTTAGCGCGCTGGCATTTGCGCACACAGCCCGCGGCAGAAGTCATCAGGCTGAAATAAGAATTGATTTTGGTTGACGCAGCGGCGACAGATTCACAGCCTCTCACATGACAGTAAGAGATCTTAGTGGTCACATTTGGTCCCTGATGCCCCTCTCTGCGTGTGAGACGCACGCAGATGAGACTGGGGTCTGAAGAAGCGCTCTCAGTGCATGAACATCATTAAAATTATGGCAATGCCCAGACCTACAGCCTACTGTCAGAGGTTCTTGGCTGGGATGTGTGAGTTTGGGTATTCAAGCCCAAGTTTGGGCAAAGGCCGTTATCCCTACTCTGTTCACCAGGAAAGTGACCCCCATCTCTGTGGAATCAGTACTGATTTATGTTGGATAAAACTGCCAGCTGAATAACTATAATCCAATGGAAAGAGCTTGTGAGGCAAACAATGTTTATGTGAATGCAAATGACAACGACAGACTCACGCACTGGAAATGGCCGGATAACACCTCCTCATCGAGGCTTCCCATATCCCACATCCTCATCGAATGTTCCCATATCCTTCCTCCTCATCTAGTATTCCTATATCCGTCCTCCTCATCGAGTATTCCTGTATCCCCCCTCCTCATCGAGTATTCTTATATCCCTCCGTCTCATCGAGTATTCCTATATTTCACCTCCTCATGGAGTATTTCTATCCCGCCTCCTCATCAAGTATTCCTATATCCCACCTCCTCATAAAAAGTATTCTGATATCCCACCTCCTCATCAAGTATTCCTATATCCCACCTCCTCATCAAGTATTCCTATATCCCACCTCCTCATCAAGTATTCCTATATCCCACCCCCTCATCAAGTATTCCGATATCCCACCTCCTCATAAAGAATTCCCATATCCCACCTCCTCATCAAGTATTCCAATTTCCCACCTCATCATCAAGTATTCCTACATCCTACCTCCTCATCAAGTATTGCTTTATCCCAGCTCCTCATCAAATATTCCTATATCCCACCTCCTCATCAAGTATTCATATATCCCACCTCCTCATCAAGTATTCCTATATCCCACCTCATCATCAAGTATTCCTACATCCTACCTCCTCATCAAGTATTCCTATATCCCACCTCCTCATCAAGTATTCCTATATCCCACCTCCTCATCAAGTATTCCTATATCCCACCTCTTTCATCAAGTATTCCTATATCCCACCTCCTCATCAAGTATTCCTATATCCCACCTCCTCATCAAGTATTCCTATATCCCACCTCATCATCAAGTATTCCTACATCCTACCTCCTCAAGTATTGCTTTATCCCAGCTCCTCATCAAGTATTCCTATATCCCACCTCATCATCAAGTATTCCTACATCCTACCTCCTCATCAAGTATTGCTTTATCCCACCTCCTCATCAAGTATTCCTATATCCCACCTCCTCATCAAGTATTCATATATCCCACCTCCTCATCAAGTATTCCTATATCCCACCTCCTCATCAAGTATTCCTATATCCCACCTCCTCATCAAGTATTCCTATATCCCACCTCCTCATCAAGCATTCATATATCCCACCTCCTCATCAAGTATTCCTATATCCCACCTCCTCATCAAGTATTCCTATATCCCACCTCCTCATCAAGTATTCCTATATCCCACCTCCTCATCAAGTATTCCTATATCCCACCTCTTTCATCAAGTATTCCTATATCCCACCTCATCATCAAGTATTCCTACATCCCACCTCCTCATCAAGTATTGCTTTATCCCAGCTCCTCATCAAATATTCATATATCCCACCTTCTCATCCAGTATTCCTATATCCCACCTCATCTTCAAGTATTCCTATATCCCACCTCCTCATCAAGTATTCTTATATCCCACCTCCTCCTCAAATATTCCTATATCCCACCCCTTCATCAAGTATTCCTATATCCCACCTCCTCATCAAGTGTTCCTATATCCCACCTCCTCATCAAGTATTCCAATATCCCACCTCCTCATCAAGTATTCCTATATCCCACCTCCTCATCAAGTATTCCAATATCCCACCTCATCATCAAGTATTCCTATATCCCACCTCCTCATCAAGTATTCCAATATCCCACCTCCTCATCAAGTATTCCTATATCCCACCTCCTCATCAAGTATTCCTATATCCCACCTCCTCATCAAGTATTCCTATATCCCACCTCCTCATCAAGTATTCCAATATCCCACCTCCTCATCAAGTATTCCTATATCCCACCTCCTCATCAAGTATTCCTATATCCCACCTCCTCATCAAGTATTCCTATATCCCACCTCCTCATCAAGCATTCCTACATCCCACCTCCTCATCAAGTATTCCTATATCCCACCTCATCATCAAGTATTCCTATATCCCACCTCCTCATCAAGTATTCCTATATCCCACCTCATCATCAAGTATTCCTATATCCCACCTCCTCATCCAGTATTCCTATATCCCACCTCATCATCAAGTATTCCTATATCCCACCTCCTCATCAAGTATTCCTATATCCCACCTCATCATCAAGTATTCCTATATCCCACCTCCTCATCAAGTATTCCTATATCCCACCTCCTCATCAAGTATTCCTATATCCCACCCATCAAGTATTCCTCCCAGCTCATCAAATATTCCTATATCCCACCTCCTCATCAAGTATTCCCCACCTATATCCCCCACCCTCATCAAATATTCCTATATCCCACCTCCTCATCAAGTATTCCTATATCCCACCTCATCATCAAGTATTCCTATATCCCAGCTCCTCATCAAATATTCCTATATCCCACCTCCTCATCAAGTATTCCTATATCCCACCTCCTCATCAAGTATTCCTATATCCCAGCTCCTCATCAAGTATTCCTATATCCCACCTCCTCATCAAATATTCCTATATCCCACCTCCTCATCAAGTATTCCTATATCCCACCTCATCATCAAGTATTCCTATATCCCACCTCATCATCAAGTATTCCTATATCCCAGCTCCTCATCAAATATTCCTATATCCCACCTCCTCATCAAGTATTCCTATATCCCACCTCCTCATCAAGTATTCCTATATCCCACCTCCTCATCAAGTATTCCAATATCCCACCTCCTCATCAAGTATTCCTATATCCCACCTCCTCATCAAATATTCCTATATCCCACCTCCTCATCAAGTATTACTATATCCCACCTCATATATCCTCTTGACTGGATTACAGCAATTCCTCATATACTGGGATTGGCAAGTCATCTTTATTTCACCTCCAATTGGTCCAGAACGCTGCAGCCAGGCTCCTGACAAGTACCAGGAAGAGGGACCATATTAGTCCTGTTTTGGCCTCTCTCCATTGGCTGCCTGTTCATTTTAGAATTGATTTTAAAGTACTCCTGTTTGTTTATAAAGCCCTAAACGGGCTGGCCCCCTCCTATATCGCTGAGCTCCTAACCCCATACTCAGTCTCTAGGTCACTTAGGTCAGCTAACTTGGGGCTGCAGGCTGTCCCGCGATCCCAACCTAAGCTCCGGGTTGACCACGCTTTCGCTGTTGCAGCCCCCAGATTGTGGAACAGCATTCCCCTCTGGATCAGATCTTCCCCCTCCATCGACTCTTTTAAGTCCAGGCTCAAAACATACTTTATGTTACTTTTATTAACCTCTGGTTAATTATTATTATTATTATTATTATTATTATTATTACTTTTTTTTTTGACTTGTGGCATTCCCTATGCGTTTGTGCCTATACACTGTGTTACGTGTATTTTGTGTTGATGTCCTTTGTATTTATGAAGTTTATGGTGTTAGTTACCTGCTCTGGTCTGTGCAGCACTTTGGTCAACCTCAGTTATTTTAAATGTGCTTTATAAATGAATTTGAACACAACCTCATCGCGTTCCTATTATACACCTCCTCACCAAATACTCGTATAAGCCATCTCTGGATCGAGTGTTTGTACATCTCACCTTATCATCTAGAGTTCCTACAGTGCCATGAGAAAGTATTTGCCCCCTTCCTGATTTCTTACCTTTTTTGCATATTTTTCACACTTAAAGGTTTCCAATCAGCAAACAAGTTTTTAATAAAACAAAGATTACCTGAGTTAATACAAAATACAGTTTTTAAATGATGATTTCATTTATTAAGGGTTAATGAATTCTGGACCACTCTCAAAGTGGAGGAGAGCATTGGGTGGAACTGCGGATGGGAGGTTGGGGCGAGTGTGATGTTGGACTTTGTCTGTGATTGTGAGAACGTTGGGCGTCCCCAGGTGGCGAGACTCAGGGTGGAGCTCGCGTCTCTTGTTGGAGTCCGTGCGGCTCCTAGCTCCCAAAAGGTGTTAGTGAATCAGCAAGAGATGGGCTTTACGTACGTCATCAACGTTACTGCGAATATAGCTTGCATAAGAGTTCGATGTCCAGGGGCCGAGGATTTTGATCCGGTGGTCCAGCACTCCACGCTCGATGCTGTGGTGGCGGCGTCGATGCGGAAGGAGTGCCCGGAGAAGTATTTGGGTGGAATGTTGGCTCTAAGACATGACAGAAATGGTAGAGGAACCAGTGGCGAGTGGCTACGGCCCCGGCGTCGGTCGTGAATAGTGGGTCTAGGGGAGAAGCGTGGTTATTGTATCTTGAGGTGACGTGGTTTGATATTGGCTCGAACGGGCGAAGGGCAGAGGCGAGGCGAAACTAGAACATAGGCTGGGAAATGCCAAACTGATCGGTTTTACTATTCTTTATCTTGAACATGAGACAGTCGGAGGAGTAGTATGAGATGTCGTTTAGGCTGGCGTGGCAAGAAGGATCATAATTAGCAGAGAGCGGAGCGAACTCGGCACATCTCAAAACCAAAGAAGGCCAATAGAAACATGGCTTCTAGAGTGGAATCCGTGGAAGAAGAATGGTACCCTGAGCGCAGCGTCTGGATGCAGCGAGAGAGGAGGTCTGCCGTCGGGGTAAACGTGTGGTGAGGTTCTTGTCTGAGTAAACCTTTCAGTAGTGTTTGCACGTGAGAGTGGGAAGTAGACGAGCACGGATAGCCTATGGCCAATTTGACGAAGAAGTTGATGCCGCTTAGGTAGACCCTTATTGAAGCTGGTCGAACGTGGAGTATGGAGTACGTAATGAAGCTCGTAATGGAAACGACGTCGAGTGCCAGTAAGGGCAGTAGGAGGGTTGAATGGAATTTCTTAAATTGCTTCTATCCAGCGAGGTATGAGGAAAGCGAGCGAGGGGCGAACCCATTTAGGATGGTGTCTCGGGATAAAGTGGCGAATGGCTCGAGTTGCGGAGTCAGGGGTAGACGGTCGGCAATTTATGGTTATTACGCGAAATCCAGCACAACGCTTCTGATAGGGAATCGAAAATCTTGGGGCTGCTTTTGCAGCTGAAAGTAAGGCGAACGGTGAAGTAATAGAGCCCCTTCCAGGAAACGTAAAAAAATCCCCAAAAAAGTGGGTCGAGTGGGACGGCCTTAAAAGCATTTGTGGTGTCGGCTTTAGCCAACCAGGTGCCGCAGCCTGCGAGACGGATGAGAGTGATAGCATGGTCCACAGAGGAGTAATGCATAGAGAAATCATTGCTGGGGATAAGGCTGTTGATTCTGGGGAGGGCGGAACCATGGGGGGATGATAAGTCTATGATTAACTGCTTTTTCCTGAGTATTCACAGGTAGCTATCCCAATGGGGCTGACTAGAGGGAGAATCTTTCGCCGTTTTAGATAGAACCGTTTTAGAAATAGTACATGCGGTAGCGGGGCGAGAAGGGGCTCCGCAGAGCTCGCATACAAGCGAAGTTTGGGCGGCGAAAAATCAACTATACAATTCTGAGTCTAAAGTACCCCAGTAAAATCCCTGATTGTACTGCTGAATCGAACCTGCTGCTTTAGAGGCAAAAAGTATGTGATATTGATAAAAACTCGTACTGCCGAAACGTAAAGCGAGTGTAAGGTAATCATCTAGTTATTGCCTCCGATGAGGAAAGGACAGACAGATTGTGTCTCGGTAGAGTGAAAAGGCGAATGCGAATTCGGTCGGGATAAGCTCCTTAGAACGAGCGGGTGTTGGGTGCTTGAGCTGGGTGGGGCCGAGGATGGTTTGGATTTCGTGACTGAAATGTGAATGCGGAAATGATGGTTGGATGAGCTGGGCCAGATCGACGTACATACCTGATAAAATCTGTTGTCTAGGCTTTAATCCCGGGAAACGGGATTCCCGGGATTTGACCTCCAAACCATTTCCCATTTCCCGGGAAATAGAAAAACGGGAAACCGGGAAAAAACATTAAAGAAATATTTATAAGATAATGGAATATATTTAGAAAGTATGTAGGCCTATTTTACTTTCTTAAAACATATTCAACAGCTGTGTGCGTGCACAGGCGGAACAGCTGTGTGTGTGTATGCGTGCAGGGAAAGAGAGTAGCCTACTTTAATGAATCGAACTGACTATTCGCACTTATTTAAGTGCGTCCAGGCACAAAAATTGATCGAAATTTGCGTTAGACGCATTTATAAGTGTGGCCAAGATGCACATTGCTCCAATGCCCACACTTATTTTAAGTGTGTCCAAAGCGAAAATTTTTTTCTTGGCCAAACTTATTTTAACACGTTGACTGCCAACTACGAGATAACTCGTAATGGCGGGTCCAGGCCAGCGCTAGACTTGAAAATTCGGGGGAAATTATCCATCCCTTTATTGACAACAATTAATCCTGGCTAATTCTAGATGGTTTTCCTTTATAAACACGTTTTCCAATTCAAGAATAATCAAGTGGCAATTGAAGACACGGCTTTCTCCCCATGCGATCTAACAGCAAATAATGGGCTACATTCAGTAGAGAAATAATTTAATTATAATTAGGTCTTTGCACTGGCACTTAGCAACGTAATTTTTTTTCCAGAGAGCGTCATTTCAGAACTCATTTGCGAATGAAGGTAATTCTGATGACAAGTATATCGAAGTTTCCTCCGCTTACATTTTCCAGTCTGACAGCTGTCTATTTTTTACAGCAAGTTGCGTGACCATGCTGCAAAAACAGGTGTAGGTAGCTACTTGTCAAAATTACCTTCACTGCAAATGAGTTCTGAATGCGCCTCTCGCTGGAAAAAAAAATTAACGTTGCTATGCCAGTGCATAGACCTAATTATAATTAAATTATTTTCTCATCTGAATGTAGCCCATTAAGTATGACAAATATGCAAAAAAATAAGAACTCAGGAAAGGGGAAAATAATTTTTCATGGCACTGTATATCCCACCTCCTCATCATGTTCCTATATCCCACCTCATCGTGTTCCTACAAACCCCAATTCCAATGAAGTTGGGATGTTGTGTAAAACATGAATAAAAACAGAATGCAATGATTTGCAAGTCTCATAAATCCACATTTTATTTACAATAGAACATAGACAACATATCAGATGTTGAAAGTGAAACATTTTACCATTTCATGAAAAATATTAGCTCATTTTGAATTTAATGGCAGCTGGAGGAGCATTTTACAACTAATTAGGTTAATTGGCAACAGGTCAGTAACATGACTGGGTATTAAAAAAAAAAAATTTGGAAAGACTTTGAATATCCCATCATCTACAGTACATAATTTCATAAAAAGATTCAGAGAATCTGGAGAAATCTCTGTGCGCAAGGGACAAGACCGAAGGTCAATATTGGATGCTTGTGATCTTCGGGCCTTCAGGCGGCACTGCATTAAAAACAGACATAATTCTGCACTGGAATTCACTGCATGGGCTCAAGAACACTTCCAGATATCATTGTCTGTGAACACAGTCTGCCATGCAATCCACAAATGCAAGTTAAAGCTGTATCATGCAAAGAAGAAGCCATATGTGAACAAAATCCAGAAATGTCGCCATCCTCTGTGGGTCAAAGCTCATTTAAAATGTACTGAAGCAAAATGGAAAACTGTTTTGTGGTAAGATGAAATGTGACATTCTTTTTGGAAACCACAGACGCCATGTCTTGCAGTCTAAAGAGCAGAGGGACCACCCAGCTTATCAGTGCTCAGTTCCAAAGCTTGCATCTCTGATGGTATGGGGTTGCATTAGTGCCTATGGCATGGGCAGCTTACACAGCCGGACAGGCAATATCAATGCTGAAAAAGATATAGAGGTTTTACAACAACTTCTTTTTCAGGGAAGGCCTTGCATATTTCAGCAGGACAATGCTAACCCACATACTTCATCCCTCACAACAGCATGGCTTTGCTGTAGAGGAGTCCGGGTGCTGAAAAGGTCTGCCTGCAGTCCAGACCTGTCACCAATAGAAAACATTTGGCACATCATAAAATGAAAAATCCAGCAAAGAAGACCAGGACTGTTGAGCAGCTAGAATCCTACATCAGACAAGAGTGGGACAACATTCCTCCCCCAAAACTTCAGCAATTAGTCTTTTCACTTCCCAGACGTTTACAGACCGTTTTTAAAAGGAGGGGATGCTACACAATGGTAAACATGGCCCAGTCCCAACTTTTTTGAGATGTGTTGCTGCCATTAAATTCAAAATGAGCTAAAATTTTTTTCATGAAATGGTAAAATGTCTCACTTTCAATATCTGATATGTTGTCTTTGTTCTATTGTGAATAAAATATGGGTTTATGAGATTTGCAAATCATCGCATTCTGTTTTTATTCACATTTTACACAACGTCCCAACTTCATTGGAATTGGGGTTTGTATATCCCACTTCCTCAGCTAGTGTTCCTGTATTCATTTTAAGGTGCAAGACCTTTGCCTTCAAGCTGGGAGTCTCATTTAGACAAATATCGCACATGATTCGCACATAACTGGAATATGAAAATGCATCTTGAGAAGAACCGGTCAACAGGCCATTGTTGAACATGAGGAATGCAAGTTTTCAGCATCATTTGAACACAGCCATGTTCCATTAGCCCTCAAAAGTACATTATACAGTTTAGATACCCTAAGTCAAATGAGAGGAGGAATTTAAAAATGTTTTGTGCTGCATGATTATTTGCGAACATTTGAGCTGAGCAAATCAGTGTGGATTACCCTACGGTCCCGGATACGAAGCAAATAATCGGGATACATATCCCGAGTGTCTCCTGATAGCGCATGGCTCAATGAGCCGCTTCACTGGGACGCGTAACTACCACATGCCGGTGTGCCAACGCTACGAAGAATAGTTCTACCAAATCCACGCCTAACCTCTGTAAAAATGCTTTTGAAATCTTGATATAGTTTCAGATAAGAGCAGGTTATAGGGGAATGGTCTTGGGTTCAAGTGAGGTGTTGTACTGTATTTTATGTCGATTAAAAACAATTATAACGATGAATGATTCTATGTCACCACTGATCATTGTTACATTCTAAAAGGGCGGATATAGCATACATTTATTTCCACCGTGTAATTCAAAATTATGATTGTTTATTTTTTGACATGTCTGTGCAACTGCGTGCATACCATCGATTTAATAAAAATTAGAGTGGTGCTTTTAATTTGTATGTAGTTTTACATAAACAGGCAGACGGAATTATCTGGTCATTTTGGCCGAGTATTCGGCGAAATCGACGCGTGTTCAATATTCTGTCCCATTAATCTTAAGACATATCAAGGGTTGACAAACGCTCTAGTTCACTATCAATTCACTGGTATACGAAGCGTTTTCTTTATACTGTAGTCGGTATTCTCCTGGAACACTCGGGGAAAAGATCTTCGAATTTGACAGCCGATACGTCGCATTATGTAATGTCTTTCACCCCTATTTGTTTCACAGTTGTGTTTGGTTATTTAGAAAAGGTGTGTTGGTTTTCTTATTTTCACTCTACGGTATCATATTATCTATGTAATATTGCCCATCTCCGAGTACAATGTAAATATCTATATCATGTACGACGGTTAAATTTTATGTATTTGAACGATATCTTTCAGTTTAACTATTACTCATGGGTTTTCGCTTAGAAAGACAGCGAGTGATTAAATTTGACAACGGATTCACCTGACATAAGAAAGAAAATGTGACCGCTGTAGGTCGGGGATGGGGAGGGGGGCGAGAAACATGACGCAGAATGAACGGACACGAGAAGAGAATATTATAGGGATAGTGATACCGCCTCAAAATGTTCTTTTGCCGAGTAAAACAAATAAATTATCGGTAAAAGAAGTCATTCTTGGGACTACAACCCTCTATCGTAAAGATATTTTATAACAGTATGGTTACCTTATAGTTTTTGTCAGTAGAAGAGAAATTGTAGAGAAACCCTGAAAGTTGAACATTATCGGGTATGAAAATTTACGGAATGCTTAAAGGTCGCTTTGTAACACAAAATACGTATTAGAAATATGCGATAGATGTATGTTTAAAGTTCACCCTGATGGATTGCTGAGCAGAACCGTCTAGTTAGTTTTAATACATATGAATATTTTTCTTTCAGTGAAATATCAAAACAACTGTTAGAACGAATTGCCTCTAAACGACACCCGCATTATTTTGTATATCGGCAGGCATGTACGTCAGCGTGAATGACCGCACAGTGGTGACTCGCGATACGCACAGGCAGTCTGCCGGCACTATAATCACAGGGTAATTGAACCGTGACCTATAACCCTGCCATATCGCGATACGTTTCCCGAGTGTAACGCGAGACTGTTGAGTTGTATCCAGGACTGTACTATAAATAAAGCTCCATCACATGAACATGCCTTAAATCACTGCTTTTGTTTGGCAGCACTGAGCGTCGGAAAGGTCACAATTAGCATGAGTGATTTCCCCATTCTCTGAGCAATCATTTCATGTAGTTTTTTTTAATATATATATTTTTTAAATTTGACATCTCAAATCCCACTCAAATCTGGAATGCCCAATCCAAGAACTATGCGCAAGGCTTGCTCGTATGCAACTCCTTGTTGCCAGCTCAGGAGAGAGAGACAGTTCGCAGCTCTCCTCCGAAGCAAGCGCCTGTCAGCCCCTGCATCTTTACACTCATTGGTCGAAACTATCGCAAGTTCAGAGCGAGGGCAGAGGATACCCGAATATGAACAGGCTTAGAATCTCACTGACGAGCGCCCGGCTGGCCAACAGGAGGCGCTTGAGCAATGACCGAGGCAATCATTTTTAATTTCCCTTCCCACCAGTCCCTTTCCAATTTGCATTCCCACAGCGCTTTAGCCAATAGTGTGCTGTTCTGAAAAAGCTGCCGACCACTGCTGGTTGGTACAACCGGGGATCTAATCATGTCGTTTTTAATGTTTGCGTGAATTATGATCGGGCAGAGATGGGGTGGCACAAGGATGGAGATGACATCACTGTCTAGGTGAGAAAAAATAAGCAGCGTCTGGATCAAAGACCCAAAATGGTGGTTGCTGGGGGCCCAGTGTGCATGGGATGCCATTTACTCTTCCCAAATATCTGAGTTTACCGCAGCCTTCAGAAATGCCACCGCTGTCCATCAGTCAGAGCGAAGAAGTGTCAGTTTTATCTGTGGGTGCGGTCTCTCTCTTTCTGTTCCCATCTCTCGCTCCCTCCCTCCCCATCTTTCTCCTCAGTGCCTCTCCCCTTCACCCACTCTTCCACTCCCTACCATTTTATCACTGTCCTCTTCTATTTCAATCACTCTCTCGCTCTCAACTTTAGATTCATCAATTCACCATCATTTAGTGCACTACTGTCAGAAAATAAGAGGTTAAAGATTTTGCTTGTCAGCTTTTAAGCTGGTTCATGGATCTGTACTGTGTCTTAGCGGCCGAAGCAATTACTAAATGGTGTTTCTAACAAGAGACTCCATTTGAGCTAATCTTGCACTGTATTGATGGAAGTTGTTTTTAGGGGACGTCTCACAGTTATGCACTGAACAGCCAATTGCATAGAAACCTGGGTTCAAACAGTACTTGGTACGGATTGAAACACTTCTGTGTATTTGACCATGCCTGTTGTAGCGTTACAAATGAAGTAAACCCAGCAGTGTAAGCCCCTCCCACTGGCTCCTCTGCATACCAGGCAACATTAGTACAGCACAGATTCAACCTAAACAAATACTATTAGAAACCAAGTCAGATCACTACTAGTGCAACACCTGCACAGCTACTCAAAATGTGAAACATCCACAAGTGTCGACCCCCCATAAAGGCAGCCATGACACAGCAGGGCAGACTAACCTGTCTGACCGCCCAGTTAACAGCTCATTGTACAGAATTATGCAGCATTACATGTTTCGTCTGAGTGAAATCAGGAGGTTCCCAGTGTGCGGATGCGTCTCGCAGGCTGGCGTGTGCTGTATGCACAGAGGACTGTCTTATCATCCGTAATGCCTGCTCACTTCACACTGACTCCAGCCTGGGTGTCAGACTGACTCAAACATTCACATACGGATTAGGAGCATCTAAGAGGCT
The DNA here is from genome assembly GCA_029692085.1 of Gymnothorax javanicus. NCBI lineage: Eukaryota > Metazoa > Chordata > Actinopteri > Anguilliformes > Muraenidae > Gymnothorax > Gymnothorax javanicus. The sequence continues at coordinate 8,417,827 of CM056204.1, forward strand.
TCAGCTGGGCTGGAGAAAATGCCGGAAAAGCGACATTCTGCTTCTCTTACCGAGACGAGTGCAGCACATTATCTGGGAGACTTTTCCAGAAATGGGGAAAAAATATTGCGATCCATTACATAAAAGTGGTCGAAATTACATAAGACACAAATTATGAAACCTAAATCTACACATTATGTAAAGCTGGTACCGTGTGTTAGTGTGCGCATCAAAAGAAATGTGTGCACGTGTGTATATGTGAGGGAGATTGTGTTGGTGTGTGTGCATCTGCACTTTCGCGAGCTTGTGCGCTGAGTGAGTATGCATGTGAGTGCATGAGTGGGTGAGTTGGTGTGTGGTGTCCGAGTGTATGAGAGCGTGTGTGTGTGTCTATCATGCAAAGGTGAAGATTCACATGCTTGTGTATTTGGATGTGTTTTTATTTTCATGTGCATATTTGTTTGTATGTTTTTTTCAGTCATGTGTGTGTGTGTGCGTGCCTGCCTGTTTGTGTGTGTGTGTGTGTGTGTGCGTGTGCGTATCTGCATGTTTGTGTGCGTGTGTGTGCACGTGCTTCTCTACGTGTGTATAAGACACGCTGCAGTGCGTATGTTTGTGTGTGTGTGTCTGGCGTGTTTGTGTGCGTATGCAGTGGCAAGGCTTATGTGTGTGTGTATGTCTGTCTGCCTGCTTGTGTGTGCGAGTGTGTGTGTATGTGTGTGTGTGCCTGTGCGTGTTTGTGTGCCTGCTTGTGTGTGTGTGTGTGCGTGCATGTGTGTGCGAGTGTGTGTGTGGGTGCTGTGTGTGTGTGTGTGTGTGTGTGTGTGTGTGTGTATGTGTGTGTGTGCGTGTTTGTGTGCGTGCTTGTGTGTGTGTGTGCATGCATGTGTGTGCGGGTGCATGTGTGTGCGTGTGTGTGTGTGTGTGTGTGTGTGGGAGAGGACAGGAAGAGAAACAATGTGGTTTGTGTGGAAGTGTGCTCGAAAATTATAAAAGTAGAGGCTGTGATTTAGCGTAGTTCCTGACTGGCTGTAATTTGTAATAAATTGGTAAATATTATGTTTCACTAGACCTGCTTTGGGTGCTAAACTGTAATTAACTTAATGAGGGAAAATAGCAAGATGCATATCTATCTGCCCACACGCTCACATATCCAGGAATCGTGTCTCCCATACAAGCAGAAAAATCATGTATACCAAAGTGCCTGCTGAACTCCAAACTGTACAACTGAGATCAGAGTGAGACAGCTTCTAATACAGTAAATTATGCACAGCTGAGATCACAGTGAGACAGCTTTTAATACAGTAAGAAATACACAGCTGAGATCAGAGTGAGACAGCTTTTAATACAGTAAGAAATGCACAGCTGAGATCAGTGAGACAGCTTTTAATACAGTAATTAATGCACAACTGAGATCAGTGAGACAGCTTTTAATACAGTAAGTAATGCACAGCTGAGATCAGAGTGAGACAGCTTGTAATACAGTAAGTAATGCACAGCTGAGATCAGAGTGAGACAGCTTGTAATACAGTAAGTAATGCACAGCTGAGATCAAAGTGAGACAGCTTTTAATACAGTAAGTAATTCACTGCTGAGATCAGAGTGAGACAGCTTTTAATACAGTTAGAAATCCACAGCTGAGATCAGAGTGAGACAGCTTTAATACAGTAAGTAATGCACAGCTGAGATCAGAGTGAGACAGCTTTTAATACAGTGAGTAATGCACAGCTGAGATCAGAGTGAGACAGCTTTTAATACAGTAAGTAATGCACAGCTGAGATCAGAGTGAGACAGCTTTTAATACAGTAAGAAATCCACAGCTGAAATCAGAGTGAGACAGCTTTTAAGACAGTAAGTAATGCACAGCTGAGATCAAAGTGAGACAGCTTTTAATACAGTAAGTAATGCACTGCTGAGATCAGAGTGAGACAGCTTTTAATACAGTAAGTAATGCACAGCTGAGATCAGAGTGAGACAGCTTTTAATACAGTAAGAAATCCACAGCTGAGATCAGAGTGAGACAGCTTTTAATACAGTAAGTAATGCACAGCTGAGATCAAAGTGAGACAGCTTTTAATACAGTAAGTAATGCACTGCTGAGATCAGAGTGAGACAGCTTTTAATACAGTTAGAAATCCACAGCTGAGATCAGAGTGAGACAGCTTTTAAAACGTTATGTAATGTGCAGCTGAGATCATCGTGAGACAGCTTTAATACAGTAAGTAATGCACTGGTGAGATCAGAGTGAGACAGCTTTTAACACAGTGAGTATTGCACTGCTGAGATCAGAGTGAGACAGCTTTTAATACAGTAAGTAATGTGCAGCTAAGAACAGAGTGACACAGCTTTTAACACAGTAAGTAATGCGCTGCTGAGAACAGAGTAAGACAGCTTTTAATACAGAAAATAAGGCACAGCTGAGATCAGAGTGAGACAGCTTTAATACAGTAAGTAATGCACAGCTGAGATCAGCGTGAGACAGCTTTAATACAGTAAGTAATGCACTGCTGAGATCAGAGTGAGACAGCTTTTAACACAGTGAGTATTGCACAGCTGAGATCAGAGTGAGACAGCTTTTAATACAGTAAGTAATGTGCAGCTGAGATCAGATTGAGACAGCTTTTAACACAGTGAGTATTGCACTGCTGAGATCAGAGTGAGACAGCTTTTAATACAGTAAGTAATGTGCAGCTGAGAACAGAGTGAGACAGCTTTTAATACAGTAAGTAATGTGCAGCTGAGAACAGAGTGAGACAGCTTTTAATACAGTAAGTAATGTGCAGCTGAGAACAGAGTGAGACAGCTTTTAACACAGTAAGTAATGCACTGCTGAGAACAGAGTGAGACAGCTTTTAATACAGAAAATAAGGCACAGCTGAGATCAGAGTGAGACAGCTTTTAACACAGTAAGTAATGCACAGCTGAGATCAGAGTGAGACAGCTTTAATACAGTAAGTAATGCACAGCTGAGATCAGAGTGAGACAGCTTTTAATACAGTAAGTAATGCACAGCTGAGATCAGAGTGAGACAGCTTTTAATACAGTAATGCACAGCTGAGAACAGAGTGAGGCAGCTATCAATACAGTAAGTAATGCACAGCTGAGATCAGAGTGAGACAGCTTTTAATACAGTAAGTAATGCACTGCTGAGATCAGAGTGAGACAGCTTTTAACACAATGAGTATTGCACAGCTGAGATCAGAGTGAGACAGCTTTTAATACAGTAAGTAATGCAAAGCTGAGGTCAGAGTGAGACAGCTTTTAATACAGTAAGTAATGAACAGCTGAGATCAGAGTGAGACAGCTTTTAATACAATAAGTAATGCACAGCTGAAATCAGAGTGAGACAGCTTTTAATACAGTAAGTAATGCACTGCTGAGAACAGAGTAAAACAGCTTTTAATACAGTAACTAATGCACAGCTGAGATCAGATTGAGACAGCTTTTAACACAGTGAGTATTGCACAGCTGAGATCAGAGTGAGACAGCTTTTAATACAGTAAGTAATGCAAAGCTGAGGTCAGAGTGAGACAGCTTTTAATACAGTAAAATAATGCACAGCTGAGATCAGAGTGAGACAGCTTTTAATACAGTAAGTAATGCATAGCTGAGATCAGAGTGAGACAGCTTTTAATACAATAAGTAATGCACAGCTGAGATCAGAGTGAGACAGCTTTTAATACAGTAAGTAATGCACAGCTGAGATCAGAGTGAGAAAGCTTTTAAGACAGTAAGTAATGCGCAGCTGAGATCAGAGTGAGACAGCTTTTAATACAGTAAGAAATGCACTGCTGAGATCAGAGTGAGACAGCTTATAACACAATGAGTATTGCACAGCTGAGATCAGAGTGAGACAGCTTTTAATACAGTAAGTAATGCAAAGCTGAGGTCAGAGTGAGACAGCTTTTAATACAGTAAGTAATGCACAGCTGAGATCAGAGTGAGACAGCTTTTAATACAGTAAGTAATGCATAGCTGAGATCAGAGTGAGACAGCTTTTAATACAATAAGTAATGCACAGCTGAGATCAGAGTGAGACAGCTTTTAATACAGTAAGTAATGCACTGCTGAGAACAGAGTAAAACAGCTTTTAATACAGTAACTAATGCACAGCTGAGATCAGATTGAGACAGCTTTTAACACAGTGAGTATTGCACAGCTGAGATCAGAGTGAGACAGCTTTTTAATACAGTAAGTAATGCAAAGCTGAGAAAGCTTTTAAGACAGAATGCACAGCTGAGACAGACAGCTTTTAATACAGTAAAATAATGCACAGCTGAGATCAGAGTGAGACAGCTTTTAATACAGTAAGTAATGCATAGCTGAGATCAGAGTGAGACAGCTTTTAATACAATAAGTAATGCACAGCTGAGACCAGAGTGAGACAGCTTTTAATACAGTAAGTAATGCACAGCTGAGATCAGAGTGAGAAAGCTTTTAAGACAGTAAGTAATGCGCAGCTGAGATCAGAGTGAGACAGCTTTTAATACAGTAAGCAATGCATAGCTGAGGTCAGAGTGAGACAGCTTTAATACAGTCAGTAATGCATAGCTGAGATCAGAGTGAGACAGCTTTTAATACAATAAGTAATGCACAGCTGAGATCAGAGTGAGACAGCTTTTAACACAGTAATGCACAGCTGAGATCAGAGTGAGACAGCTTTTAATACAGTAATGCACAGCTGAGATCAGAGTGAGACAGCTTTTAATACAGTAAGCAATGCACAGCTAAGATCAGAGTAAGACAGCTTTTAATACAATGAGTAATGCATAGCTGAGAACAGAGTGAGACAGCTTTTAATACAATAAGTAATGCACAGCTGAGATCAGAGTGAGACAGCTTTAATATAGTAAGTAATGCACTGCTGAGAACAGAGTAAAACAGCTTTTAATACAGTAACTAATGCACAGCTGAGATCAGAGTGATACAGCTTTTAATACAGTAAGTAATGCTCAGCTGAGATCAGAGTGAGACAGCTTTTAATACAGTAAGTAATGCACAGCTGAGATCGAAATGAGACAGCTTTTAATACAATAATGCACAGCTGAGAACAGAGTAAGACAGCTTTCTATACAGTAACTAATGCACAGCTGAGGTAAGAGTGAGACAGCTTTTAATACAGTAAGTAATGCACAGCTGAGAACAGAGTGAGACAGCTTTTAATACAGTCAGTAATGCACAGCTGAGGTCAGAGTGAGACAGCTTAAATACAGTAAGTAATGCACAGCTGAGGTCAGAGTGAGACAGCTTTTATTACAGTAAGTAATAGATACCTGAGGTCAGAGTAAGACAGCTTTAATACAGTTAGTAATGCACTGCTGAGATCAGACAGTAAGTAATGAGACAGCTTTAATACAATGAGTAATGCACAGCTGAGATCAGATTGAGACAGCTTTTTTAATATGTAAGTAATGAGATATTGCACAGCTGAGATCAGAGTCAGATGAGACAGCTTTTAATACAGTAAGTAATGCACAGCTAAGATCAGAGCTGAGATCAGAGAGACAGCTTTTAATACATAAGTAATGCACAGCTGAGATCAGAGTGAGACAGCTTTTAATACAGTAAGCACAGCTAATGCACAGCTGAGATCAGAGAGTGAGACAGCTTTTAAAACACAATGAGTAATGCACTGCTGAGATCAGAGTGAGACAGCTTTTAATACAGTAAGTAATGCACAGCTGAGATCAGAGTAAGACAGCTTTTAATACAGTAAGTAATGCAGAGCTGAGATCAGAGTTAGACAGCTTTTAACACAATGAGTATTGCACAGCTGAGATCAGAGTGAGACAGCTTTTAATACAGTAAGTAATGCACAGCTAAGATCAGAGTAGGACAGCTTTTAATACAATAAGTAATGCATAGCTGAGATCAGAGTTAGACAGCTTTTAATACAATGAGTAATGCACAGCTGAGATCAGAGTGAGACAGCTTTTAATACAGTAAGTAATGCACAGCTGAGATCAGAGTGAGACAGCTTTTAATACAATGAGTAATGCACAGCTGAGATCAGATTGAAACAGCTTTTAACACAGTGAGTATTGCACAGCTGAGATCAGAGTGAGACAGCTTTTAATACAGTAAGTAATGCACAGCTGAGATCAGAGTAAGACAGCTTTTAATACAATAAGTAATGCATAGCTGAGATCAGAGTTAGACAGCTTTTAATACAATGAGTAATGCACAGCTGAGATCAGAGTGAGACAGCTTTAATACAGTAAGTAATGCACAGCTGAGATCAGAGTGAGACAGCTTTTAACACAATGAGTATTGCACTGCTGAGATCAGATTGAAACAGCTTTTAACAAAGTGAGTATTGCACAGCTGAGGTCAGAGTGAGACAGCTTTAATACAGTAAGTAATGCACAGCTGAGGTCAGAGTGAGACAGCTTTTAATACAGTAAGTAATTAATACCTGAGGTCAGAGTAAGACAGCTTTAATACAGTTAGTAATGCACTGCTGAGATCAGAGTGAGACAGCTTTTAACACAATGAGTATTGCACAGCTGAGATCAGATTGAGACAGCTTTTAACACAATGAGTATTGCACAGCTGAGATCAGAGTGAGACAGCTTTTAATACAGTAAGTAATGCACAGCTAAGATCAGAGTGAGACAGCTTTTAATACAATAAGTAATGCACAGCTGAGATCAGAGTGAGACAGCTTTTAATACAGTAAGTAATGCACAGCTGAGATCAGAGTGAGACAGCTTTAATACAGTAAGTAATGCACAGCTGAGATCAGAGTGAGACAGCTTTAAAACACAATGAGTATTGCACTGCTGAGATCAGAGTGAGACAGCTTTTAATACAGTAAGTAATGCACAGCTAAGATCAGAGTAAGACAGCTTTTAATACAGTAAGTAATGCAGAGCTGAGATCAGAGTTAGACAGCTTTTAATACAATGAGTAATGCACAGCTGAGATCAGAGTGAGACAGCTTTAATACAGTAAGTAATGCTCAGCTGAGATCAGAGTGAGACAGCTTTTAACACAATGAGTATTGCACTGCTGAGATCAGATTGAAACAGCTTTTAACAAAGTGAGTATTGCACAGCTGAGATCAGAGTGAGACAGCTTTAATACAGTAAGTAATGCACAGCTGAGATCAGAGTGAGACAGCTTTTAATACAGTAAGTAATGCTCAACTGAGATCAGAGTGAGACAGCTTTTAATACAGTAAGTAATGCACAGCTGGGATCAGAGTGAGACAGCTTTTAATACAATAAATAATGCACAGCTGAGATCAGAGTGAGACAGCTTTAATACAGTAAGTAATGCACAGCTGGGATCAGAGTGAGACAGCTTTTAATACAGTGAGTTATGCACAGCTGAGATCAGAGTGAGAGAGCTTTTAATACAGTAAGTAATGCACAGCTGAGATCAGAGTGAGACAGCTTTTAATACAGTGAGTAATGCGCAGCTGGGATCAGAGTGAGACAGCTTTTAATCCAGTAAGTAATGCACTCCTGAGATCAGAGTGAGACAGCTTTTAATACAGTAAGTAATGCACAGCTGAGATCACAGTGAGACAGCTTTTAATACAGTAAGTAATGCACTGCTGACATCACAGTGAGACCGCTTTTAATACAGTAAGTAATGCACAGCTGGGATCAGAGTGAGACAGCTTTTAATACAATAAGTAATGCACAGCTGAGATCAGAGTGAGACAGCTTTAATACAGTATGTAATGCACAGCTGGGATCAGAGTGAGACAGCTTTTAATACAGTGAGTAATGCACAGCTGAGATCAGAGTGAGACAGCTTTTAATACAGTCAGTAATGCACAGCTGAGATCAGAGTGAGACAGCTTTTAATACAGTAAGTAATGCGCAGCTGGGATCAGAGTGAGACAGCTTTTAATACAGTAAGTATTGCACAGCTGAGATCAGAGTGAGACAGCTTTTAATCCAGTAAGTAATGCACAGTTGAGATCCGATGGCAAATCCCTAGAATTTCAGATGTCCATTAAATCATCTGAGCGTGAGGTAGATGGGACACTTTGCAAAGGTGAAATTCACAGCTTACCATAAAAAAGTAAAAGAAGTGGCTTATCGCAGGACAGCCTTGTGGCTAATGTCCAGTCAGGTATTCGCAAGGCACTGAGATCACTCATGCTCAGGATAGTAGGTACCAAATCTGTGTCCCTGGTTTCACCGTAAAAATGAGTATATACAGTTGTAATCAAAATTTTTCAACCCCCCATTGCAAATTGGGTTTAATCGCAAAATTTACAAACTTTCAGCTGTTTGTGATAAACACATTAACAAGAACATTTTTAACAGCTCAACACAACTAGTATTACAAGTGCTTTCTCCAAATTTAACACAAAATGCCATTTTTAATGACTACTGCAGTCTCAAAACTATTTAACCCCCTGAATGCAACCTCCTGAATAGAATCCCTCAGCATATTTGCAAATCAGGTGTTGTCTCAAGCACACCTAATGCAGCTAATCAAGAGCTTTATTAGTTGCATCAGGTTTGCTTGAGATAGAACACATCAAATACTTGCACTAGCTAGGGGTTGGTTGACAGTGACATTTGATTGCATATTAGAAATATGGCTGTCAAAAGAATGGGTTTTCTACTAAGTATTAAAGATGCCTTGAAGGGGTTGAATCATTTTGAGCCAGCAGTAGTCATTTAAAGCAGCATTTTGTGTTGAATTTGGAGAAGCCACTTGCAATATTTGTTGTGTTGAGCTATTTAAATTGTTCTTGTTTGATTTGTTCATAGCAAACAGCTGAAAGTTTGTAAATTTTGCCAGTTAACCTAATTTGCAAGGGGGTTTGAATTATTTTTATTGCAACTGTAATTCATCATTGAAGGTTAATATATATAATGGCAAAGGCCTGAAGAAATAATGGAACAAGGACATTGGAGTTGACCACAAACCACATTTTAAGTCCTTCAAATGTGTTAAATCCCCAACTATTTACAGTTATGTCAAAGAATCATTTGGAATTCACTGTTGGAGAGTAATTCTTGTGAGTTTTAGAACTACGATCTTCATCATCATCATCATCATCATCATTCAATGCCTTGAGGCGACAGTGAAACCATGACAAAGTTGGACTGACAGAAATTCTTATGAGTCCTTGCCGTTTTCAATGGGACACAATCCAGATTTGTTTCCATTCGTGAAAACCATAATTAGGGCTAACTATAAAGTATTTAACTTTAATTAGGCCATATTCCAGTCTCCTGCTCTCCTTCTCCCTCCGTGCTTACATACGAAATGCACGTAATTATGAGCAAGTTTTTTATTAAACGGCGGGGCAGCATCTGACAATGTTCTGTTTGCATGCTCCCTAGACATAATGGGCTCTAATTTCTTGGCGCAGCGCAGGGTGGCGCAGCGTGGCATAGCGTGGCGCAGCCCACGCAGTGGTAATTTCATCTGGTGCAGCCCGTGCAGTGGTAATTTCAGTGCGGTGCAACACCGCATGCAGCCACTTTGGCAATTTGGTAGACGGACGTGCGCCGAGATGGGTGTGGCGGCGTAGTAGGGGAGGTGTCACATATTCATCAAGACGCAGTGACAATTTCAGTCGAAAAAAGTCTTCGCTGAAGTTGCGCAGAAAGCTCGCCAGCTCCAATCTGGTTTACTTTCTGTGCAGTGGTAATTTGGCTGACCGGGCGCACAGTGCGCACACGTCACCGAAAACCTCACAGGCAGGTTTCCAGAATGTCAGGCACATTTCAATGCAATAAATAATTACAGCAACCACTATTTAATGTAACTATCTGAATCAGGACATAAATTATAGTATCTATATCAATTGTCCTGATGTCAGATTAAAGGCGGTCGGCAGGCGTAATGGAAACTCCACCTGGCTTAATCAATGCAGCTGAATCTGTGATGCAAACTAACGACTTCACATCTTTCTCAGCCAACCACAAACTGCCTATATATATATATATATATATATATAATGCTTGCGTTCTATGCTCAGTAAAGCCGCTTGCACACTGGACACGAAACAAATTTTTCGCACGACTGATTACAGTCTAAGTCAATGCAAAGACGCGAAAGTCGGACAGGGTTTTAATATATCTCCGTGTCCGAAAGTCATAAAAGTTCAAATTTTTCGAGTATTCCAGGAATTATTACACGTGCAAACTTGGCCGTGTTTGTGACCTTCACAAAATGCAAATTGATAGCTATCGACTTTTCTTGGTCTTTCTATTCGTGTTTTTCCTCCGTTGAAGATAGACAACAGTCTTTATTTGGTCTCTCTTTTGAAAATTAGTCAGATCGATCGAACAGATTCACGCTTTATTTCCACACCAGAGATAAAATAGTGCTTGCAGTCAGTGAGCAAATCAATTCCATGACCATTGACATTGTGAATTAATTATCGCATGCACGATCAAGACTGTCCGAGGCGAAATGCAAAATACTCCATGTCCGGCAGCCAGCAAAAAGTAAAAGTATTGGTATGAGAGCAGATTTATAACGAAATAAAGAATAAAAATATATCACCAACAAACAGAGCATCCAAAAAAGATGACCCGTAAATAAATAAATCGCAGTGTTCATTGGATGTTCTGTTTGTTGTTAAAATGTTTATTTTTATTCTTTATTTCGTTATCAATCTGGTCTAATCGTCCTCTTTTTTTTTTGGCGGTCAGACGCGGAGTATTTTGCATTTAATGTCCGACAGGCATTGTACATTGTCCCGCGCCAATGTCGACTCACTTTATTAAGCAGAGCTTAAGGGGAGGAGAAACCTTTTGGAAAAAAATTGTCATTTTTGGATAGAAATCATTCATACTTGATGTATTGACAGTACATGACCTGAAATACACAAAATATGAATTTGACCTAATTTGCATAATTATGTCATGTGATTCAAGATGGCCGCCGACCCGATTTCACCATTATTTCTTTGCCTTATATCTCAGGACTGAAGCAAGATATTTGAATCAGGTTTTTTTTATTGGATTTAGTTATGTTTACACCTTCTTCTGAACTGAACTAGAATAAAGCATTTACACATAATACTAGAGATTTAGTGGGGTAAAAGAGAATTTTGCCATTTTTCGCCCCCTCGATATGAAATAAAAATCACCATAACTCACAGACCCAAAGTGCTAAACCAAAACTTTTAGTTCAGTAGACTTCCTGATATGTGCACAGACTTCTATCAAAATTTCATGAGAAAAGCTCCGCAAATAAGTGAGATATAGTGCCTTAAATGATAGCAATCGGGGTAAAAATCAGGTTTTGAGAAAATCCAGGCTAAAGTCAAAGTACACCTACAAATCATTGTAACAGTCAACTTAGAACATTAAAATGCCTCTGAAGCATAAACTTCTCCCTCCTGCTCCCTCTGATTGTCCTGTTCTTGTGCAGATTGAAGTGATTTGCTTTTTCTTTTGGCTTTTTCAGAATCTAGGTTGGCCTTCTGCCCCCCCTAACGCTGGCGACGATCCACCTGCTCTTAATTATGAATGATTAAACTTTTAATTAAGACCAAAATTAAAATTTTGATAAAAATTGTGAAAAACCATTTTTTTGGATTTCTCCTCCCCTTAAACAGAAACATTGATTGAAATTCTCGGTACTCGTCCTGAAGAACTGAGCCCTCTTATCAAAACATTCACGTTTAATATCTAAAACATTCAGTAGATTTGAAGAAATTAAAAACAATAATTGACTGTCGCACACGGAGTTATATTGAAACCATCCGACGGTCGGACACGGAGATATATTAAAACCCTGTCAGACTTTCGGACACGTAGACACTGCGTTCAACGCAATCTGTCGTGCGAAGAATTCGTTTCGTGTCCACTGTGCAAGCGGCTTCATACTAGGCCACTATTATTGTCTCTTAGGTTTTATCGTTTTTAGTGGGGGAAAGGAATACAGCCTGATTGCTATGATCTCGTACTGATATTGAAAATAAATGTGTAACGTATCTTGCATCGTTGTCCATGCATGTTAGTCCCAAAATTTTATGCAGCAACAGGGTGTAATAATAGGAACACGCTATCCATCGTTTCTCTTCCCAATGATGCAGGCAGAAGAAATAAATGAGCAACCGTCGTATTTGATTCCAACTTCATAAGTTTGAGTGATCTGACGTAGTTTTGTTTTGAAATTCCATTCAAGTTCGCTAATGGTAATAATTTGTGAATGCCCTAGCTAGCCAGCTAACTCATATTCGTAATGCTTAATATAGACGTAAGCGGTGCAGAAAACATGCCTGAAGCAGCAAAGTAAAATGCAACATTAACGATCATGCAGACATAGGACAGAGGCTTCTATATTCCAGCACATTAAAGGTGAGGAGAGGAGCTCATTTGATTGGTGAAGATTTGACTCGGCTGTGTTATACCCAAACACGCCTTCTTTGCCACTTGCGCTGGCAGGAGGGACCGAGGCGGGACACAGGAGTACTTGCGCCAGGCTACGCCGGGCACGAAATTGTAACGTACGCCTGGACACACCCCGTTTGCGCGGCGCACCCCCCATTCGCCGCGCCTGCGCCGCGCCCGCGCCTGGTCAACAAATTTAGAGCCCAATGTCTTTTTTCAGCCATTGCACTATGTTCTGCTTCCCGTGTTCAACAAGCTGTCTTCCAAATAGCCAACTGAAAATTAGCCACAAGGCAAGTCGAGGATGAAGTTCATTTCATATGTGATGATTCTCTTTATGAGAATGAACGTAAACGTCTCTTCCATAAGCTTCCCAATTTATTACAAAGTGGAAATTCTGAGGATAAATTTGTGTATTTGATCATAAATAGGTGGGAAAATGTCAGTCCCTTTATTTAAAAAAGCTTGGCATAAACATAAAAAACAAGGTTTTTATTCTAGGGATCACAATAGTCTGGCGAGGTAATGTTCTTTGTAACCAGTTGTATATAATCCAGCTGGGGCTAAGTATCACAATAATCTGGTGAAGCACTGTTTTTGTAAAACAGTGTTTGGGTCGCATACAACCGCTTGGGCTGTGTGTATTTTAAAGATTAGTTTTGAACTTTAGGTTATGTGCAGTACTAATTACACATGTGACTATAATTGGGAAAGAATTCCATATTCAACCTCTACCAATATTGAATGAAATCAGTACTTTTTCAGCTTACTGATGACACCGGGTTGCTAGACCATGCACAGCATACGATTCACAATATTAAATATTAATATTAAATTCTAAACCCCCTTATCACTTTTAAAACCCCTCAAAAGATATTGGCGTCCCCTTTGAAAATCATTCTGGCAGATAATAAGCCGAAAAAAGCGAAGTTTGGACACGGAATTCCTTTCAAATTTGATTTGGCTTCCTATGATTGTCTCTCGTGTCGCCTCATGCGAGTGACCGTTTCTACATCACGAAAACCTGGATTTTGCATTTCTTGCAGATGTGATTTGCAGGAAATTGCCAATTACTTTGTTAGTGTAAATATTTTATCTCTTTTTTTTTGTAAATTTATATTTTTTTATTTATAAATGTTTCTACATGTTAACCAAACCACATTATTATAGCTGCACTTTAATACAGTAAGTAATGCATTTGTTTTTGTCTGCAATATACCATATGTATAAGATCCCTGACATACAGACCTATCCCTCGGTAACTGCACTATTAAACAGCATTTGGGAAAACTGCGTTTCCAATAATGGTCCTAAAACATGATCAATGCAAGCAATACTGAAACTAAGTGTATATGTGTGTGATTATACTGAAACTGTACATATGTGTGTGATTATACTGAAACTGTGTGCATATGTGTGTTAATATACTGAAACTGTGGGCATATGTGTGTGATTATACTGAAACTGTGTGCATATGTGTGTGATTATACTGAAACTATGTGCATATGTGTGTGATTATACTGAAATTGTGTGTGTACGTGTGTGTGATTATACTGAACCTATGTGTATGTGTGTGATTATACTGAAACTGTGTGCATATGTGTGTGATTATACTGAAACTGTGTGCATATGTGTGTGATTATACTGAAATTGTGTGTAGGTGTGTGATTATACTGAAACTGTGTGCATATAAGTGTGATTATATTGAAACTGTGTGCATATGTGTGTGATTATACTGAAACTGTGTGCATATGTGTGTGATTATACTGAAACTGTATGAATATGTGTTTGATTATACTGAAACTGTGTGCATATGTGTGTTTTTATACTGAAACTGTGTGTATGTGTGTGATTATACTGAAATTGTGCATATGTGTGATTATACTGAAACTGTGTGCATATGTGTGTGATTATACTGAAACTGTGTGTGTGTGTGATTATACTGAAACTGTGCATATGTGTGTGATTATACTGAAACTGTGTATATGTTTGTGATTATACTGAAACTGTGTGTATGTGTGTGATTATACTGAAACCGTGTGTGTATGTGTATGATTATACTGAAACCTTGTGTGTGTGATTATACTGAAACTGTTTGTGTATGTGTTTGATTATACTGAAACTATGTGTATGTGTGTTATAATACTGAAACTTTGTATATGTGTGTGATTATACTGAAACTGTGTATATGTGTGTGATTATACTGAAACTGTGTGCATATGTGTGTGATTATACTGAAACTGTGTTTATGTGTGTGTGATTATACTCAAACTGTGTGTATGTGTGTGTGATTATACTCAAACTGTGTGCATTTGTGTGTGATTATACAGAAACTGTGTGTAGGTGTGTGATTATACTGAAACTGTGTGTAGGTGTGTGATTATACTGAAACTGTGTGTGTATGTGTGTGATTATACTGAAACTGTGTGCATATGTATGTGATTATACTGAAACTGTGTGTGTGTGTGTGATTATACGGAACCTATGTATATGTGTGTGATTATACTGAAACTGTGTGCATATGTGTGTGATTATACTGAAACTGTGTGTATGTGTGTGATTATACTGAAACTGTGTGCATATGTGTGTGATTATAGTGAAACTGTGTGCATATGTGTGTGATTATACTGAAACTGTGTGTGTGTGTGTGTGATTATACGGAACCTATGTATATGTGTGTGATTATACTGAAACTGTGTGTATGTGTGTGTGATTATACTGAAACTGTGTGTATGTGTGTGATTATACTGAAACTGTGTGCATATGTGTGTGATTATAGTGAAACTGTGTGCATATGTGTGTGATTATACTGAAACTGTGTGCATATGTGTGTTGTTATACTGAAACTGTGTGAAGGTGTGTGATTATACTTAAACTGTGTGTATGTGTGTGATTATACTGAAACTGTGTGCATGTGTGATTATACTGAAACTGTGCATATATTTGTGATTATACTGAGACTGTGTGCATGTGTGATTATACTGAAACTGTGTATGTGTGTGATTATAGTGAAACTGTGTGTGTGTGTGTGTGTGTGTGTGTGTGTGTGTGTGTGTGTGTGTGATTATACTGAAACTGTGTGCATATGTGTGTGATTATACTGAAACTGTGTGCATATGTGTGTGATTATACAGAAACTGAATGTATATGTGTGTGATTATACTGAAACTGTATATGTGTGTGATTATACTGAAACTGTGTATGTGTGTTATTATACTGAAACTGTGCATATGTGTGATTATACTGAAACTGTGTGCATATGTTTGTGATTATACTAGAACTGTGTGTATGTGTGTGATTATACTGAAAATGTGTGTATGTGTGTGATTATACTGAAACTTTGTGTGTATGTGTGTGTGATTATACTGAAACTGTGCATATGTGTGTGATTATACTGAAACTGTGTGTATGTGTGTGATTATACTGAAACTGTGTATATGTGTGTGATTATACTGAAACTGTGTGTGTATGTGTGTGATTATACTCAAACTGTGTGTAGGTGTGTGTGATTATACTCAAACTGTGTGTAGGTGTGTGTGATTATACTCAAACTGTGTGCATTTGTGTGTGATTATACTGAAACTGTGTGTAGGTTTGTGATTATACTGAAACTGTGTGTGTATGTGTGTGATTATACTGAAACTGTGTGTAGGTGTGTGATTATACTGAAACTGTGTGTGTATGTGTGTGATCATACTGAAACTGTGTGCATTTGTGTGTGATTATACTGAAACTGTGCATATGTGTGTGATTATACCGACACTGTGTGTATATGTGTGTTTATACTGAAACTGTGGGCATATGTGTGTGATTACACTGAAACTGTGTGTATGTGTGTGATTAACATAGCATAACATAACATGAATGGCGAGAACAGGCCGTTCAGCCCAACTAGGCTCGCCAGTTTCTTTATACTATCGTGAATATCTCACTTCAGATACTCAATGACTCAATGGTATCTAGCTTTAAGTCAAGCCTGCTCTTGAAAACTCCCAAGGTCTCTGCCTCAACAATATGGTCAGGCAAGCTGTTCCACACCGAAATTACCCTTTGGGTGAAGAAATATTTCCGAATATCAGTGCTAAATTTACCTTTGGTCAGCCTCCATTTGTGACCCTGAGTTCTACTAACAACACTTGGTTGAAGGAATCCTGCATAATTCACTTTGTTAATCCCTTTAACATATTTAAAGACATAAATAAAATATGGATAAATTAAACAGAACCATAACGGGCATAAACAATAGGGGTTGTTTATAGACACTCAGCTATATTGTGATTAAAATTTTTCATGATGTTCATAAATCTCTATGATTTTATGTTGTGATGTTTAAATCGTAGTGTAAATAGACACTCAGCTCTGTTGTGATTTATAAATCTTTATGATATCTTAACCATAATCAAACTGTTTTTCTGGGAGTTGGGGGCGGGACTTTGACAAGCGATTTCGCTTCTCCCGCGACCCTTTCGGTCATCATACATGTTGTGTTGAAATTGTCATGGAACGACTGTACAATCATGCCGAAATGAAAAAAAAAAAAAAAAAAAAAGACCTCAATCAGATCATCCCTAAGTCTCCTTTTCCTAAGACTAAAGAGATTAAGGATCTTCAGCCTTTTCTCATAGCTTTCATCTTTAATACCCGGAATTAGCTTCGTGGCTCTTCTCTGAACTTTCTCTAAAGCTTCTGTCTTTCTTAAAGTATGGTCCCTAGAACTGTACACAATACTCTAGATGTGGTCTGACGAATGTGTTGTACAAAAGAAGCATCACCTCCTTGGATTTGAACTCAATACTTTTGGCAATGTATCCCAGCATCCGATTGGCTTTTTTAACTGCTACGGCACAATGGCTAGAGCCTGTGAGGGTTTGGTCAACAATCACTCCCAGATCTTTCTCGTGTGGAGCACATTCCAGTTTAAAACCTCCCATGAAGTAATCCCGTCTAATGTTTTTATTACCTACATGTACAACTTCACATTTCGCTTCATTAAATTTCATTTGCCACATTTCTGCCCAATTCTGGATTCTATCCAAATCATCCTGAATCACTTTAGTGGACTCTAAACTATTTGCCACCCCTCCCAATTTAGTATCATCTGCAAATTTAACTAATCTGCTCTCAATATTCCTATCAAGGTCATTAATGTAGATGAGGAACAGCAGGGGTCCCAACACCGATCCCTGGGGAACACCACTCCCCACCATACCTAGCTCAGATGAGATACCACTGACCACCACTCTTTGTGTTCTGTCCTGCAACCAGTTTTGAATCCACTTCAGAATACCTCCTGTAACTCCAATTGAGCTCATTTTAAAAATTAGTCTCTTATGCGGTACTGTGTCAAATGCTTTCTAAAAATCCAAATATATGATGTTGTAATGTGGAAAAAAAAAGCCACTAGATGGCAGTATTGACATTTTTTTGTTAAGCCCAGTCTGGAGCCAGGTTGGGCATGTCCTGGGCATGCCTCAGAGGGGGCTGGACAAGAGTATATAAGGAGAAAAATTGAGAGAGTGGAAGAGTAGCTGGAGAAATTGCAAGGAGAAATTGTGGAAGGATACATTTGACCAGACCTGTCACTCTTTTCAAGACCTGTGAAGCTTTTTTGGATTTTTGCCTGTGTTGGAGCATTTTCCTTTCCCAGGACATTGCAACATAGTAGCCCATCTCAATTACCAAGGGACTGTAACTATCTTTTTTTTTATTTCAATCTTGGTCAGTAGGGTAGAGTGTAGATTAGTTCCAAGTGTTTGTTTAATTAAATCTGTTGAAGTTGAAGAATTTTGTCTGTCATCCCTTGCTGTCCGTGACGCCATAACAAATTGGGGCCATAACAATTTGGGGGCTCGGGTCCGGGATAGACCATTGTGCGAGTCATTTATTGAAAATCTAAAATTTCAAATTGTGAAATTGTTTTTTTGAATTTTCCTAGATATATATTGGCAGATCAACAGCAATGGATGATTTCTTGGCATCACCAACCGTAGAGGTTTTGAAGTCTTTTAAAAAGACAGAACTGCTAGAAATATGCAGACAGTTAAAGCTGACAGATGTAAAACCAGCCATGCAAAAAGCAAGACTGGCTAGAGAGATTGTTGAATATTACATTGATGAAAATGTGTTTGCACCAGGAGATCTGGAACAGTTTCCAGTGGAAAATCCAAATGTAGAAATGGAACTTAAATTAAAAATGCTAGAGATAGAAAGGGAGGAAAAAGAAAAACAAAGGCAGTTTGAGTTAGAAAAATTAGCAAGAGAAGAGAAAAAGAGAGAGAGAAAGAGGAAAGAGCAGAAAGAGAGAGACAGAGACAGAGAGATTTCGATTTAGAAAAATTAGATAGAGAAGAAAGGCTCCAAATGGAGCTACTAAAAATCAAAATGCAAGCTGAAAACAAATTTCGGGCTAGCCAGGAGGTAAAGCTGGTGCCTCCATTCTCGGAGAAGGAGGTTGATAAGTATTTCCAGTGCTTCAAGAAGGTAGCTAAGAGTTGTCAATGGCCAAAGGAACACTGGCCTCTGATGTTGCAAACTGTCCTCAAGGGTAAAGCTCAACAAGCCTATTCGGCTTTGTCTGCAGATGATTCCTCTGATTATGAGGTTGTCAAAAAGGTTATTTTGACAGCTTATGAGTTGGTTCCAGAGGCCTGCCGACAGAAATTCAGAGGTCTGAAGAAATCTGACAATCAGACTTATGTGGAATTTGCTAACGAGAAGAAGGTTTGCTTTGAGCGCTGGTGTACTTCTATGGAGGTCAAGGATGATTTAAACTCACTAAAAGAGATAGTGTTAGTTGAAGAATTCAAAAACTGTGTCAAGGATGATATTAAGACCTACCTTAATGACAAGCAAGCACTGAATTTGCAATCAGCTGCCAAGTTTGCAGACAAATATGTTCTCACACGTAAGTCCAAATTTCAGTCTAGCAGTAACAATAGATGGTCCCAATTTCAGAAGAAAGGTAACGGTGATACCCAAGATTCCTCACCCAAAGACAAAGACAAATCTGGTGATGGTGCTCAGAAATCCAGTCAAAGGTCTGATCAAAGTGTGAAAGCTGACAGTGACAAAAGTGGTCTAGTTTGCAATTATTGCAAGAAATCTGGTCATGTTACAACTAACTGTTGGTTCCTTAAAGCTAAGAAAGAAAAAGAAAAGGATACCAAACCCAATGCCTTTGTGAAGACAAGGTTAGAAACCCCTGTAGTAGATGACCGATCTGCTAAATTGCCTGCTTTCGTTGTGAGGCTAAAGAAGCCTGATACTGCTGACTTTGTGAGGGAGGAATTTCTTCCATTTGTGTCAGAGGGATTTGTGGCTCTGAATGAGCATTCTCCACCTGTCCCCATATATACCCTAAGGGAAACTGGAGCTTCTCAGTCACTTTTGTTGATGGACTCCTTGGAGTTACGTGATGAGACCGCTTCTGGGGATTTCATACTTGTACAAGGTATTGAAGGGAGGACTGTATCTGTACCCCCGCGCTCTGTATTCTTGAAGTCAGATTTAGTTACAGGACAGGTAAAGGTGGGACTTATGTCAAGTCTACCTATCAAGGGTGTTTCTCTGTTGCTAGGCAATGACCTGGCTGGGGGCAATGTAGTTCCCCCTGTTCATCTTACTTCACAGCCGAGCACTGAAGATGGCGATGAAGACCCATCTCTGTATCCTTCCTGTGCAGTGACTCGTGCTATGGCCAAGAAGGCTCAAGAAAAAGATGATGTGGTGCGGTCCAGCACCTTGAATAGTCATGACTCAGGTGGTTCGCCTCATGACTCTGTTCAGCCTACTATGGTTTCTCCGTTTGAGGACTTATCAGACACTTTTATCAGTTCTCTATTCAGCCAGCCAGATGGGTCTGGTGATTCTGATGTGTCTGGAGACTTGTCTCTGTCCAGAAAGCGGTTGATTCAGGAGCAAACCAATGATCCTGAAATTTGTGTACTAAAGAAGAGAGCCCTTCCTGATGAAGAAATAGACGCAGTTCCAGTTGGGTATTATCTCAAGGATGGAGTGTTGATGCGAAGTGGCGCCTCCTGATATCCCTGCCAATGCAGATTGGGCAGTGGTCAAGCAAATTGTTGTTCCGAAGGTCTACAGCAATGAGATCTTAACAATGGCTCATAGTTTGCCTTTAGGAGGTCATCTTGGTGTTAACAAGACTGTTGACAAGATCATGAAACACTTCTTCTGGCCTGGACTTCGGAAAGATGTTTCCAACTTTTGCAAAACCTGTCACACTTGTCAGGTAGTTGGAAAACACCAGTTAGACCCACCTGTAGCTCCATTGCAGCCTATCCCAGCATTTGGGGAGCCCTTCTCCAAGGTCATTGTTGATTGTGTTGGTCCATTACCCAAGACTAGATCTGGAAATCAGTACTTGTTGACAATCATGTGTGCATCTACCAGATTCCCTGAAGCCATCCCTCTACGCAACATCAAGGCAACTGTAATTTCGAAGGCTTTGATAAAGTTCTTCACGTTGTTTGGCCTTCCCAGGGAAATTCAGTCAGATCAAGGTAGCAATTTCACTTCCGGATTGTTTCAGCAGGTTGTGTATGAACTTGGTGCGAAGCAGATTCTTTCCAGTGCCTATCATCCAGAGAGTCAGGGTGCCTTAGAGCGGTTTCATTCCACTCTCAAGACAATGATGAGGACTTATTGTCATGACCATGAGAAAGACTGGGATGAAGGTGTTCATTTGCTGTTGTTTGCAGCTAGAGAAGCAGTGCAGGAGTCTACTGGATTCAGTCCATTTGAGCTAGTGTTTGGCCATGAAGTGAGAGGACCTTTGCTATTGTTGAGTGAACAATGGCAAGAGAAAGAGCCGCATATCAGTCTGTTAGACTATGTTAGCAAGTTCAAGGAAAGACTGCATGCAGCTTGAGACCTAGCCAAAGAGAACTTGAAATCAAGTCAGGGAAAAATGAAAACTTGGTATGATCATAAGGCTAGAAGCTGTGACTTTAAACCAGGAGACAAGGTCCTTGTGATGTTTCCCTTGCAGTCCAATCCATTGCAGGCTAGATTTCATGGTCCTTATGAAATTCTGACAAAACTCAATGATCTCAATTACATTGTGAAGACTCCAGATAGGAGAAAGCCAAAACAGTTGTGTCACATTAACATGCTGAAGCCTTATCATGATAGGAATGCTAGGGTTGCAGCTGTCACTTCAGATCCTCCTATGGCCGAGACTTGTGAAGATGGGGGGGAGTTTCAAGATGATGAACCTAGAATTAAAGCTGAAGTTCTTTCATGTAAATTGTCAAATTCTGAAGTGTTGCAAAATCTTGAGGTAAAACTCCAGCACTTAGAATCCTCACAGAAAGATCAGTTTGAGATGTTGATCAAGAAATATAAAGATCTATTTCCTGATGTTCCAAAGAAAGATTCTGTAGCCTCTCATGATGTAGACGTTGGTGATGCCAAACTAATAAAACAGCATCCATACCGGATGAATCCTGAAAAGAGAAAGATTGCTGAGAAAGAGGGTGAGTACATGTTAGAACATGATATTATCAGACCCTCTAACTCAGATTGGAGTTCACCCTGTGTTCTAGTTCCAAAACCTGATGGAAGTACTAGATTCTGTACAGATTATCGCAAAGTCAATGCTGTAACTAGAACTGATGTGTTTCCAATACCTAGGATTGATGATTGTATCGATGGAGTAGGGCAAGCAAAGTTTCTGACCAAGATTGATTTATTGAAGGGTTAGTGGTGTGTGCCTTTAACTGAGAGGGCCAAGAGCATCTCTGCTTTTGCCACACCATCTGGGTTATACCAGTATGAAGTCCTACCCTTTGGCATGAAAAATGCCCCAGCCACGTTCCAAAGGATGATACAGTCTACAATCGGCAGATTGCCACACACGGGTGCATACATCGACGACCTGATCACATGGAGTGACTCCTGGGAAGAACATCTGAAAGATGTAGAGACGTTGTTCCAGCGCTTGACCCAGGCTAACCTGACTGTTAACCTGAACAAGAGTGACTTTGGTTGTGCTACTTGTCACGTATCTTGGCTACGCCATAGGCCAGGGTAAGGTGGCACCCATAAATGCTAAAGTCCAAGCCATCATGGACTTTCCAGTTCCTGACTACAAAAAAAAAGCTTTTGCGCCGCTTCCTTGGAATGATCGGTACTACCGCAAGTTCTGCAAGAACTTTGCTGAGATTGCTCTCAGTCTCACCAACTAACTAAAGAAAGGCGAAAAGTTCACTTGGGATGAAGCATGCCAAAGAGCCTTCGATCGCCTGAAGTCTCTGCTGTGTCACTTCCCCGTGCTCAAATCTCCTGACTTCAACAAACCGTTCTCCATGGCGGTCGATGCTAGCGACCAAGCTTGTGGATCTGTGCTCCTACAGAGAAGTGACTCTGATGACATTGAGCATCCCGTGGCATACTTCTCCAGGAAGTTCAATCGCCACCAAAAGAACTATTCCACAATTGAGAAGGAGCTGTTGGCTCTGGTTCTATCCTTACAACACTTTGAGGTTTATGTTTGTACAGGGCAAAAGCCAATGATTGTATATACTGACCACAATCCGTTAATGTTTTTGAGTAAGATGAAAAACAAGAATCGGAGATTGTTGAATTGGAGTTTGATTTTACAGGAGTTTGACTTGGAAATTAAGCATGTAAAGGGTACTGACAATGTAATTGCTGATTGCTTATCCCGTGTTTGAGTATGTGTATATATATCACGTGTTTATTAGCATATTGTATTATATGTATATATACACAAGTGTCTACTTAACCATTTTTGTATGGAAAAGAAAAATTTTGCCTTTATGAGTCAAAATTTTTCCCTTTTGGAATGGACGTGTAATGTGGAAAAAAAAAAGCCACTAGATGGCAGTATTGACATTTTTTTGTTAAGCCCAGTCTGGAGCTAGGTTGGGCATGTCCTGGGCATGCCTCAGAGGGGGCTGGACAAGAGTATATAAGGAGAAAAATTGAGAGAGTGGAAGAGTAGTTGGAGAAATTGCAAGGAGAAATTGTGGAAGGATACATTTGACCAGACCTGTCACTCTTTTCAAGACCTGTGAAGCTTTTTGTGGATTTTTGCCTGTGTTGGAGTATTTTCCTGTCCCAGGAGGTCGCAACATAGTAGCCCATCTCAATTACCAAGGGACTGTAACTATCTTTTTCTTTTATTTCAATCTTGGTCAGTAGGGTAGAGTGTAGATTAGTTCCAAGTGTTTGTTTAATTAAATCTGTTGAAGTTGAAGAATTTTGTCTGTCATCCCTTGCTGTCCGTGACGCTATAACAAATTGGGGCCATAACAATGTCATAAGCCCTGCTCTGGTCATAAGTCTTGGTGGCCTCTTCAAAAAAATTCCAGAAGGTTTGTCAGGCATGACCTTCCTTTACCGGAAACCATGTTGGCTATCCTTCAAGATATTGTTACGTTCAAGAAATAAGTCCAGCTCATCTTTTATGATAGATTCCAATATTTTGCACGCAATGCAAGTTAAACTGACTGGCCTGTAATTACCTGGCTCAGTACGGTCCCCTTTCTTATATATTAGTATTATATTGCCCGTTTCCAATCATTTGGTATTTCTCCAGTTTCTAAGGACCGTCTAAAGATGGCGGATTGCGGCTTAAAGATGATCTCACTAACTTCCCTGAGCACTCTAGGATATAAGCCATCAGCACCCGCCGCCTTATCTGCCTTTAGTTTATGCAACTTGTCTAATACTACGTTATCCCTAACCTCAATTTCTGCTAAATAATCTTGAGCATTGGACATGCCCTCTGGCCGAATAAAGACCCGCTCTAAGGTAACATTCTCAACAAAGTAACCGTTTAAGGTGTCCGCAATATCCTTGTTATCATATAACAGCGATCCATTTTTATTCTTAATGCACTGAACCTGCTCTTTGACTTTCCTTTTCCTGCTACAGTACTGAAAGAAGCGCTTAGGGTTAGTTTTTGCCCCCTCTGCAATTTGTCTTTCCCACAGTCTTCTAGCATTCCTCAGCTCCTTTTTGACCACAGCCCGCATTTTACAGTATTCAGCCTTAGTAATCTCATTTTTATCCTCTATGTACATCTTATAAAGATTCTTCTTTTCCCTCAAACTCCTACGAATAGCTGTGGTCATCCACTGGGGATTCTGCATTTTCAGCTTACTTTTGGACACCTTTGGAATGAATTTGCATTGTGAATCAAGTAAAACCCCCTTAAATCTTTCCCACATCTCAGTTACAGACTCACAGTCCAGGAGTGTCTCCCATTTTATTTCACTTAGATATGAGCGCATCCTAAAGTTTGCTCGCCTAAAATTGAAAATTTTTGTTTTTGGAGACACCTTTTTAACTTCCCATGAAACCTCAAAATTAACAGTAGAGTGATCACTTGTCCCAAGTGGCTCCCGTACGTCAACATTGCTAATTCTATCTGGGTCATTACAGAGCACTAAGTCTAAAATTGCCTTCTCTCTTGTAGGTTTATTAACATACTGCACCAAAAAATGATCATTTATGACATCTAGAAGCTCTTCCTCCCCCCTAGTCTGTCCTTTCACCATTTCCCAATCAATACCAGGATAATTTAAATCTCCCATAATAATAGTCCCTCCTCCTCCTCAAGCTTGCGTAATCCTCTTAAAGAGCATTTCATTGACTGTACTGTCCAAAGCTGGTGGTCGATAGCATACACTTATGTTTAAACCAGTCTCGTGTTTGCCAGTGAGCCTGACCCAGATATCTTCGCAGGGTAAGGAATGTTCAATTTCAGGAATTTCCTGCACATTAATGTTTTCGTTCACATAGAGTGCTACACCCCCTCCTCGCCTATTGCATCTATCCTTCCTAAAGAGCTTATAACCTTCTACATTATATTCATCTCCATCCTCTTCACTAAGCCATGTCTCTGTAATCCCAACTATGTCATAGCCTTCACTAATCATAACGGCCTCAAGTTCTCGATATTTATTTTTAATGCTTCTTGCATTTAGATAAAAACATTTCAGGTTATCATGAACGCTCTTCCCCTTCGATTTCCCATGTGCCCGCTGCTCAAAGCCCCTCACCACACTTTTTTGCTTTAAAAATATATCATCAATAGTGCATGTAATGCTGTCAGCTTCCATCAGGGCAGTCTGCATTTCCCTCTGTGTAACACTCTCTAACCTCCCTGCCCCCCAAGTCCCTAGTTTAAATAACTCTCTGCTACCCTCAACGTACGCTGACCCAGTGCAAAGGTACCCCTCCGGTTCAGGTGTAGCCCATCCGGCTTGAACAGGTCACCCCTGTCCCAGAAGTAGTTCCAGTGCCCCATAAACCTATACCCCTCTTTCCTACACCAGGTTCGTAGCCATGTGTTAAACCTCCAGATAAAATTCTGCTTCCCTCTGCTTGCACGTGGTACTGGTAGAATCCCGGAGAACACTACCGTGGAGGATCTGCTCCTAAGCTTCTCAGCTAATTCAACAAATTTGCTTTGCAGAACCTCAAACCTACCCTTACCTATGTCATTTGTCCCAACATGGACCATGACAACTGGATCCCTCCCCGCTCTGGCCAGGAGCTTGTCAGCACGCTCCAGGAGATCTCCTACCTAGGCACCAGGCAGGCAACACACCGTACGAGACTCCTTGTCGTGCGAACAGACTAAAGCGTCTATTCCTCTGAGTAGTGAGTCCCCCACGATCAATAACTCTCTTTTCTGAGGGGTAGAGGCCAACAGGGTGCCCTGCTGCTCATCAGTCCCCTCACTCTCAGGGTCAGGGGCCAATTCGAGTTCCTGCAAGGGCCGGAATCGGTTGGACACCTCAACCACTGGAGGAGCTGTCGCTGTATGGTGTGCACGCCTTTTCCTGCGCTTGACGCCCTACCGTCACCCAACTTTCTCTCCCTGCCTGCTCTGGGGTCCCCACACCACCCTGCTTTGGCGTACAAACCATTTCTCTAAACGACATACTACTTAGTTCCTCTAGGAACTCTACTGATTGCGAACTATGTCGCGCCGCCAACTGGCCCTGAAGATCAAGGATCTTGGTCTCCAGATGCTCAATTAGCTGGCACTGGTGACAGACAAACCCACCCTGGAAATCTCTTTCCAAAAGTGCGATCATCCTGCAACCGTCACATAGTTTTAGTCACATTTTGAACCCCCTACCTAATGACCTCGCTCACCCTAGATAAAAGAAAAATACTAAGTGCCAAGATAAAAGCTCAGGAACCACAATTTATTAATTTATTAACCTGAGAAGCCCTAAGCAGCAGTCACAATAGAAACTGTGGGGAAACTATGTGTATGGATAATAAGCCTCTTTTAACAGGGGCTTAGTTTCAGTTAACAGAAATGAAATACCAAATTGAGAAACTCTATAGATAATAAGCACTCCTAATAAGCCAACTTGAGTTTATCTAGTCCAGGTACTATTAATATACAAACCTAAAAATATCACAGGGCTTAGCTGAGAACCCTGATAAAAAAGACTGGCTACAACACCCAGGAGAAACTGGACGAGGGAGGAGGCGGAGCACTCCGGCAAAGCTTTCCGTTTAAATTCCAACCTAACCGAATGGACGACTCAAGTGACTGCTGCCCTACTAACTGAACACTAATTCTCAGATGCCCAGCCAAAAATACAAACAGTAACTATCTAGCTTGCTAGCCACAAATGCAACCAAGGGTACCCGAGATAAGAGTAAAGCCTCGGTTCCCTTTAATTAAAACGGACCGAATAAACAAGTCGTTTACTTTGTGAGCGAACTTTACACGGTATCTCACCCAACAAGCTGTCGCTAAGCACTCAAACAAGCAGTTAAACTTTAATCAGCTGATCAAGGCACAGCAACCGGAGGAAAATACAAAGATAACGTAATTTGCAATGTGTTTAATCAGAAGAGCCCTTCGATAATAATAAAATGCGAAAAAGACAAAAACCCCGGTTCGCGTTAATATTCAAGCTTGGCAATGCGTTAATGCGGTAATGCGGTCAGGATAGAGAACGAAGGGGACTAAAAAAACCCCGGTGAACGTCAATATTTATTGGATAGAAGACTGTATGAAAGGCAAGCCACTAAGTATGAAACCAAGCCGGGCTATAGTTAGATATCCCGGTAATTTGATATATTCTTGGCGTTGAGAGCTTACTAAGGTTCGTTAGCTAAATCAGCTACAGAAAAAGCAGGCGACAGTGTACCTCAGTCCTTGAAAACAACTCTGTTTTACTTTGCATATCATACAATTCACTTAGTTAGACAATTATTTAGCGTTTAAATTTATTTTACTTTACCTTACTTTGCTCCCGGGAGACTGAAACCCCCCAAAAAACCAAAAAACCCCCATCGCCTTTGTTTGACCAAATTAGCGACTTAATTTGGCTGTCTGCTCACCGAGTTGTTACAAGGGGGAAAAAGGGGAAAAAGAAGAAGACGGGGGGAAGATTATACTGAAACTGTGTGTATGTGTGTGATTATACTGACACTGTGTGCATATGTGTGTGATTATACTGAAACTGTGTGTATGTGTGTGATTATACTGAAACTGTGTGTGTGCATGTGTGTGATTATACTGAAACTGTGTGCATTTGTGTGTGATTATACTGAAACTGTGTGCATATGTGTGTGAATATGCTGAAACTGTGTGTATGTGTGTGATTATACTGAAACTGTGTGTGTATGTGTGTGATTATACTGACACTGTGTGCATATGTGTGTGTTTATCCTGAAACTGTGTGCATATGTGTGTGATTATGCTGAAACTGTGTGTATGTGTGTGATTATACTGAAACTGTGTGTGTATGTGTGTGATTATACTGAAACTGTGTGTGTATGTGTGTGATTATACTGACACTTTGTGCATATGTGTGTGATTATCCTGAAACTGTGTGTATGTGTGTGTTTATCCTGAAACTGTGTGCATATGTGTATGTGATTATACTGAAACTGTGTGCATATGTGTGTGATTATACTGAAACTGTGTGTATGTGCGTGATTATACTGACACTGTGTGCATATGTGTGTGATTATACTGAAACTGTGTGCATGTGTGTGATTATACTGAAACTGTGTGCATGTGTGTGATTATACTGAAACTGTGTGCATATGTCTGTGATTATACTGAAACTGTGTGCATATGTATGTGATTATGCTGAAACTGTGTGCATATGTGTGTGATTATACTGAAACTGTGTGCATATGTGTGATTATACTGAAATTGTGTGCATATGTGTGATTATGCTGAAACTGTGTGCATATGTATGTGATTATGCTGAAACTGTGTGCATATGGGTGTGATTATGCTGAAACTGTGTGCATATGTGTGTGATTATGCTGAAACTGTGTATGTGTGTGATTATACTGAAACTGTGTGCATATGTATGTGATTATACTGACACTGTGCATATGTGAGTGATTATACTGAAACTGTGTGTGTGTATGTTTATACTGAAACTGTGTTTGTGTGTATTTATACTGAAACTGTGTATGTGTGTGATTATACTGAAATTGTGCATATGTGTGTGATTATACTGAAACTGTGTGCATATGTGTGTGATTATACTGAAACTGTGTGCATATGTGTGTGTTTATACTTAAACTGTGTGTCTGTGTGTGTTTATACTGAAACTGTGGGTGTATGTGTGTGACTGATGGTTTAGTGCGTGACATTCCTGAAGTGTGATCAATATCATACGAGACTGCTGAATTCTGAGAGGAGGGCTCAGTGTTAACAGTGCGCACGCATGTGTGTGTGTGTGTCCGCGTGTGTCTGTGCTTATGAGTGTAATGTGTTCACAAGTATGCATGCGTGTGTGTGTGTATGTGCGCATGCGTGTGTGTGTGTGTGTGTGTGTGGGTGTGGGTGGGTGGGTGTGTGCATGTACTTGTGTATGTGTTTGTGCATTTGTGTTTGTGTGTGTGTGACTGTGCATGAGGATAATTTGTTAATGAGTTTGAACGTGTGTGTGTGTGTGTGTGTGTGTATGTGAGTGGGTGTGTGTGTGATTGTATGTGCGTGCGTGTATGTGTTTGTGTGTGTGTGTTCTTGTACTTGCTATGTACTGAGGACCAGCATGAGTTTTTAACCAACAAAGTGAAGTCTTTTTTGGGAAGTGAGGAAGTTTTGGCCAGTCCTCACAACTACAAAGTCAAATTGTGACTTATTAGTTAAGGTTAGGGGTAAGGTTAGAATTAGGGACAGGTTAAGGTTAGGGTAAGGGTTTGGGGTAAGGTTAGAATTAGGGATAGGTTAAGGTTAGGGTAAGGGTTTGGGGTAAGGTTAGAATTAGGGATAGGTTAAGGTTAGGGTAAGGGTTTGGGTTAGGCATACATTGCTTATTGTTAAGATTAGGGAAAGGCTGTAGAGACACAGGAAGAATGAATGGAAGTCAATGTAGTGTCCTTACTAAGATATAAGTACAAAGAAGTGTGTGTGTGTGTGTGTGTAATGTGTTCATTAGTATGCACGTGTGTGGTTGTGTGTTTAAGTATGTGTATAATGTTTCAAGTGCTGGACACACACGAGGTTAGTGTTTGGCTGAGAGCGTTAATTTAGAGAGGCCTTCGCGTGAAAACATTATAAGCTGGTCTCGTCTCGTCTCCTCGTTGCGCAGTTTGACTGTCACATTAAATAATGCTAGTTGGCCCCATTACCCCTGACAGTTGAATGCATTTAAGAGATTAGATGTGTATTGAAGCCGAGAGAATGACAAGGATGTATTAAGCGTACTCTGTCACTTTAAATGTGCACTCCGACCAAACTCCTCTCTCTGTGCTACTGCTTGTAAACAATGTAATTACCAAACAACTTCTGAGGAAAATGTAAATGCTGACCTTTTCACGGCTCAAGCTTGTCCCCCGAGATTTAAAGGCTAAAATATTTGGGATTCATCAGATGAAGTTTGTTAAAAATAGCTGTTTTCATGAGTGTACATTCATGACTTTGCCACTCGCCGAAATGCCATTTTAGTAGACACAAGCCAGTTGTTCAAATAAGACAGTTAAAAATATTACAAGCTATTGCGCTGGAACATGGCTGCCCAATGCAGTTCATGGAGAAATGCTGTCGTGTATTTTTTCAGTAAAACCTGAGAGGATGACACATGATTCGCTCAATATGTCAGGTACAATGGAATGAGAGACAAAGAGCGAATGGGATCAATTCCTCTGCAGATTTTGTCCTTATAAAAGGCAAATTTGCTTAATGATGGACTATGACAGGAAAAAACATTCACCTTTTTTTCTCATATGTAGTTTGTTTAAACGCAGATGCTACATGATCATATCAGACCTCCGTGATTCAACAGGGACGGCCTGCGTGCAGACACACACGCACACGCACATATACACGCACATACACACGGACACGCACGCACATATACACTTACATGCACACATACGCACACAGACAAAGACACACACACACAGACGTGTGTACACAGACACACACATGCCCACACATACTCATGCACACACAGACCCACACAGACACACGTGCGCACGTGTACACAATCAAACACACACAGACATGCACATGGGCATGCAGAGACACACACATAAAAACACACATTCACATGCGTAAACATGTACACACACACACACACGCACACAGACATGTGCACTGCTGCACTCAATTACGCGACAGAGAGGAATTAGCATTTTAAAGGCCAGATAATTAATGGAAGTTTGTTCTCATTTGCACTTCACAGAGCTCTGAGAGCTGATGTTGGTAATTCTTGTTTGACTTTCTGTCTGGAGCACAGAGCAGTTGGAGAGGCTTGACCCGCAGAGCAGCACCAGCAGCGCCTTGTGTTTACTGCTCATCCCTAATGTTGGAGTAAGGCTTTCACAGTAAATGAGTAATGCTGCAGTGAAAGAGTAAGGTTTGTATAGTAAAGGAGTAGCAGAGCAGTCCGGGTATAAAGCTTGTGTTTACAGCTCATTTCTAATGGTTGGAGTAAGGCTTTCATAGTAAATGAGTAATGGTGCAGTGAAAGAGTTAGGGTTTGTGTAGTAAAGGAGTAGCAGAGTAGTCCGGTATAAAGCTTGTGTTTACAGCTCATTTCTAATGTTGGAGTAAGGCTTTCATAGTAAATGAGTAATGGTGCAGTGAAAGAGTTAGGTTTGTGTAGTAAAGGAGTAGCAGAGTAGTGCGGGTATAAAGCTTGTGTTTACAGCTTATTCCTAATGGTGGAGTAAGGCTTTCATAGTTAATGAGTAATGGTGCAGTGAAAGAATAAGGTTTGTGTAGTAAAGGAGTAGCAGAGTAGTGCGGGTATAAAGCTTGTGTTTACAGCTCATTCCTAATGGTGGAGTAAGGCTTTCATAGTAAATGAGTAATGGTGCAGTGAAAGAATAAGGTTTGTGTAGTAAAGGAGTAGCAGAGTAGTGCGGGTATAAAGCTTGTGTTTACAGCTCATTCCTAATGTTGGAGTAAGGCTTTCATAGTAAATGAGTAATGGTGCAGTGAAAGAGTTAGGTTTGTGTAGTAAAGGAGTAGCAGAGTAGTGCGGGTATAAGGCTTGTGTTTACAGCTCATTTCTAATGTTTGAGTAAGGCTTTCATAGTAAATGAGTAATGGTGCAGTGAAAGAGTTAGGTTTGTGTAGTAAAGGAGTAGCAGAGTAGTGCGGGTATAAAGCTTGTGTTTACAGCTCATTCCTAATGGTGGAGTAAGGCTTTCATAGTAAATGAGTAATGGTGCAGTGAAAGAATAAGGTTTGTGTAGTAAAGGAGTAGCAGAGTAGTGCGGGTATAAAGCTTGTGTTTACAGCTCATTCCTAAATGGTGGAGTAAGGCTTTCATAGTAAATGAGTAATGGTGCAGTGAAAGAGTTAGGTTTGTGTAGTAAAGGAGTAGCAGAGTAGTGCGGGTATAAAGCTTGTGTTTACAGCTCATTCCTAATGGTGGAGTAAGGCTTTCATAGTAAATGAGTAATGGTGCAGTGAAAGAGTTAGGTTTGTGTAGTAAAGGAGTAGCAGAGTAGTGTGGGTATAAAGCTTGTGTTTACAGCTCATTCCTAATGGTGGAGTAAGGCTTTCATAGTAAATGAGTAATGGTGCAGTGCAAGAGTTAGGTTTGTGTAGTAAAGGAGTAGCAGAGTAGTGCGGGTATAAAGCTTGTGTTTACAGCTCATTCCTAATGGTGGAGTAAGGCTTTCATAGTAAATGAGTAATGGTGCAGTGAAAGAGTTAGGTTTGTGTAGTAAAGGAGTAGCAGAGTAGTGCGGGTATAAAGCTTGTGTTTACAGCTCATTCCTAATGGTGGAGTAAGGCTTTCATAGTAAATGAGTAATGGTGCAGTGGTTTGTGTAAAAGAATATAAAAGGTTTTACAGCTCATTCCTAATGGTGGAGTAAAGGAGTAATGGTGCAGTGAAAGAATAAGGTTTGTGTAGTAAAGGAGTAGCAGAGTAGTGTTTACAGCTTACATTCCTAATGTTGGAGTAAGGCTTTCATAGTAAATGAGTAATGGTGCAGTGAAAGAGTTAGGTTTGTGTAGTAAAAGGAGTAGCAGAGTAGTGCGGTATAAAGCTTGTGTTTACAGCTCATTTCTAATGGTGGAGAAGGCTTTTTCATAGTAAATGAGTAATGGTGCAGTGAAAGAATAAGGTTTGTGTAGTAAAGGAGTAGCAGAGTAGTGCGGGTATAAGGCTTGTGTTTACAGCTCATTCCTAATGTTGGAGTAAGGCTTTCATAGTAAATGAGTAATGGTGCAGTGCAAGAGTTAGGTTTGTGTTGTAAAGGAGTAGCAGAGTGGTGCGGGTATAAGGCTTGTGTTTACAGCTCATTCCTAATGTTGGAGTGAGGCTTTCTTAGTAAATGAGTAATGCTGCAGCTGTTGCATTGGAACAGACATGAAAGGCATTCACAAGAGGGTTGTGACAGTGAAGCCTGGGTAGCAAAGGAGTAACTGTGTGTTAAAGGAGCAGAGCCTGTGTAGTAAATGAGTAAATGTGTGACACTGGAGTAAGCCTCATGTGGTCAAGGTGTAACAGTGCAGTACAGAAATAAGGTCTGTGTCGTAAAGGAGTATCTGTGTAGTAATTAAGTGAGACTTTTTGTAGTAAAAGAGTAACTGTGTAGTACAGGAGATGCAGGGTGCACAAGAAAGGCTTCTGTGATAAAGGAGTAACTGTTTAGTAAAGGAGATGTGAGGCACTGCAGTAAGACTTGTGCAGTTAGGGAGCAACACTGCAGTACAGCAGTCAATCTAGTGTTATATTAGAGTAACACAGTAGTAAAGGAGTGAAGCTTGTGTAGTAAATGAGTAACTGTAGCACTGGGTAAGGCTTAGTTAATAAAGGAGTGACTGGCACAGGGAAAGAGTTCTGTAATAAAGGAGTAATGATGCAGGACAAAAGTAAGGCTTGAATAGTGAAGGAGTAGCAATATTGTAAGGGAGTAACTGTGTTGTGATTTATACAGTACCAGTCAAAAGTTTGGACACACCTACATTTTTCTTACAATACACGCTAAATAAAGAAGTAAGCTTCCTTTATTTTGCAAAAAATGATACAAATCTTAAATCCATCAAACTAAACAGCATTTGTTGTCATATTTGCTGAACATATTCAGATATATTTTCTTTACTAGGGCAGTTATATGGTTATAATAAGTTTGCAGCTGAGCGGCCGTCTAAGTTCCAAAAGATGAGCTGCACTCGTGATTTGCTTCTTATTGACCTTTTTGCCCAATAATACCTGAAACAGCTGGACTTTAATTCAGCCGTTGGATAATGGAAGGAGCATGTTTGTCTGTTTACTTTGTAAAATGTCGGTTCTTTGACAATTCCAAAATTTTAGACTATATTCAAACAAGAAAATTCTTCTCTTTTAACTTCTAACCGTTTACCTCTTACCAGATCCCATTTGAGATTATATAGAGAAGTTAAGCCATTTAAATTTCTCAAGAAACAGAGTGCTGTGGCATTAGCAAAGTGTGTCCAAACTCTTGACTGGTACTGTATCTCTGTAGTTACATAAGCTTCCCTCTCTCTCTCTCTCTCTCTCTCTCTCTCTCTCTCTCTCTCTCTCTCTACCTCTCTCCTCGCTGTCTCTCCTCAGTTCACACATCAGATTGATCAGAGCGTTTAAAGTGTACAGATTGCGGTTTCCTCCTCTGTATCTGCGGCTACATCAGATGCTGATCATCTTCACGTATTCGCTGAGCACGCAAGCTACTCATGAACTCTGATTCATTTACGGTTGCGATATTAGAAGTACGATTTTTTTCTTATCGCGTCTGAACACATTTAATGGGAGGGAAAGAGCAGCTTGTGTTTGTGGCTGTACGTTACGCCCCCGCAGCAGGGGAGAGGTGCAGGTAATGCAAGAGATTAGCACCTAATCGCAGAATGTTTATCAATTACGCAAGAATCAATAAAGCAGGAGTAATAAACTGCCACTGAGCCACAAATCTCTACAGAGATACACTCCTGCTCAAATTAGCATTTTTAAAGCGACACTAAACATCCGCCAAAATGCAGCGTTTAACTATGGAATGTTGAACATATGCACCCAATAAAGACAAACGATCTGGTGATGCGGAGAGGAAACATCTCTATCATAATTCATCAATGTGAAATTTCTCTCTTCCTGCCCGCTTAGGACTGTGTGCACATCAAAGACCATCTCACCGCTTCAGTCCAACAAAAAAAAATTACAAACATATAAAATATCTAACTGGAGCTTCTCACAGAGATTACAGATCAATAGTGTGAATAATGGATCTGTTGCTCATGCTGGGAACAAATCAACATGAGCAACATGACAAAATTCAAAGTTTGCTCGCTGCTAGCTAACATTAGCCATCTAAAACTGCAATGGCTTCTGTGGAGTTATTTTTTTATCACACAGATAGGGATTCACTGGAAGATGTGGCATGAGTACTTACCCCCACATTTACACTTTGAAAACTCATGAGCAAGACTGTTTTTCACACAGGGCCTGAAGGCTTCGATGCTGCCCTCACGGATTTCACTTCGGAGTGTATCGGGATTTTAACCTCGGGTGGTAGGGAGATGAAGCACCTTTATGTTTGGCAGGATGTAAATAAGGGTTCGGAAGACATATCGTAAGACCAGGGCTCCCTGAAACCAGGCAGACAGGTCAAATAAACAAAGCAGGGAAAATCGATAACAAATAACTTTGTGCACAAGCTACTGCCCAAATTATTCCCTGTGAATTCATTGTTGCGTCGTATAACCTCTATGTACATATATTTACCCAGCACGGAGAGGGCGGGTATTGTTTTTGGTTGCCTTTGTCTGTGCAGCTGTCATCAGTTGGGCGCAAAAACGGTTTGATAAAATTACATAGAAATTTCAGGAAAGGTGTGCAATGGTCTAAGGATCACCTCAGTAAAACTAGAGAAAAAAAAATGAATAAAATGTCTATATTGGGCCAAGGTGAAGATCACTGAAGACTTGAAAATTTTTTAATATGTCTCACTTTGGTGGGATATGTTGTGTCGTTTGTCTCTTTTCAATCACCAGAAAGGTTTATAGGTTCTTTAAAATATCTGTCATTTTACATCTGGGGAAAATTTACGTTTTCACTGGAGACACAAAGCGAATGATGATACAGGTCCCTTCTAAGGTATCACTGGAAACACAAAGCGAATGATGATACAGGTCCTTCTAATGTATGATACAGGTCCCTTCTAAGGTATCACTGGAGACACAAACCGAATGATGATACAGGTCCTTCTAAGGTATCACTGGAGACACAAAGCGAATGATGATACAGGTCCTTCTAATGAATGATGATACAGGTACCTTATAAGGTATCACTGGAGACACAAAGAATGATGATACAGGTCCCTTCTAAGGTACACAAACACGAATGATGATATACAGGTCCTTCTAAGGTATCACTGGAGACACAAAGCGAATGATGATACAGGTCCCTTCTAAGGTATCACTGGAGACACAAAGCGAATGATGATACAGGTACCTTCTAAGGTATCACTGGAGACACAAAGCGAATGATGATACAGGTCCTTCTAAGGTATCACTGGAACACAAAAGTGATCAGGTCCCTGGATCACTGACACAAAGCGAATGATGATACAGGTCCTTCTAAGGTATCACTGGAGACAAAAGCGAATGATGATACAGGTGGAGACACCCTTCTAAGGTATCACTGAAGACACAAAGCGAATGATGATACAGGTCCCTTCTAAGGTATCACTGGAACACAAAGCGAATGATGATACAGGTCCTTCTAAGGTATCACTGGAGACACAAAGCGAATGATGATACAGGTCCACTGGAGACTAATGATGATACAGGTATCACTGGAGACACAAAGCGAATGATGATACAGGTCCTTCTAAGGTATCACTGGAGACACAAAAGCGAATGATGATACAGGTCCTTCTAAAAGGTATCACTGGAGACACAAAGCGAATGATGATACAGGTCCTTCTAAGGTATCACTGGAGACACAAAGATGATACAGGTCCTTCTAAGGTATCACTGGAGACACAAATGATGATACAGGTCCCTTCTAAAGATCACTGGAGACACAAAGCGAATGATGATACAGGTCCCTTCTAAGGTAACTGGAGACACAAAGTGATCACTGGAGACACAAAGCGAATGATGATACAGGTCCTTCTAAGGTATCACTGGACACAAAGAATGATGATACAGGTCCTTCTAAAGTATCACTGGACACAAAGCGAATGATGATACAGGTCCTTCTTCACTGGAGAAGGTAATGATGATACAGGTCCTTCTAATATCACTGATACAGGTCCTTCTAAGGTATCCCTTCTAAGGTATCACTGGAGACACAAAGCGAATGATGATACAGGTCCCTTCTAAAAGTATCACTGGAGACACAAAGAATGATGATACAGGTCCTTCTAAGGTATCAATGATGGAGACACAAAACACAAAGCGAATGATGATACAGGTCCTTCTAAGGTATCACTGGAGACAAAGCGAATGATGATACAGGTCCCTTCTAAGGTATCACTTCTAAAGGAGACACAAAGCGAATGATGATAGGTCCTTCTAAGGTATCAGGTATCACTTGAGACACAAAGCGAATGATGATACAGGTCCCTTCTAAGGTATCACTGGAGACACAAAGCGAATGATGATACAGGTCCCTTCTAAGGTATCACTGGAGACACAAAGCGAATGATGATACAGGTCCCTTCTAAGGTATCACTGGAGACACAAAGCGAATGATGATACAGGTCCCTTCTAAGGTATCACTGGAGACACAAAGCGAATGATGATACAGGTCCTTCTAAGGTATCACTGGAGACACAAAGCGAATGATGATACAGGTCCTTCTAAGGTATCACTGGAATGATGATACAGGTCCCTTCTAAGGTATCACTGGAGACACAAAGAATGATGATCACAGGTCCCTTCTAAGGTATCACTGGAGACACAAAGGATGATACAGGTCCCTTCTAGGTTTCACTGGAGACACAAAGGAGACAGGTCCTTCTAAGGTATCACTGGAGACACAAAGCGAATGATGATACAGGTCCTTCTAAGGTATAAGGTGATGATGGGTCCCTTCTAAGGTTTCACTGGAATGATACAGGTCCCTTCTAAGTTTTCACCGAGACACAAAGCACATGATACAGGTCCTTCTAAGGTTTCACTGGATGATACAGGTCCCTTCTAAGGTATCACTGGAGACACAAAGCGAATGATGATACAGGTCCCTTCTAAAGTATCACTGGAGACACAAAGCGAATGATGATACAGGTCCCTTCTAAGGTATCACTTGAGACACAAAGCGAATGATGATACACCTCCCTTCTAAAGTATCACTGGAAATACAAAGTGAATGATGATACAGGTCCCTTCTAAGGTTTCACTTGAGACACAAAGCGAATGATGATACAGGTCCCTTCTAAGGTATCACTGGAAATACAAAATGAATGATGATACAGGTCCCTTCTAAGGTTTCACTGGAGACACAAAGCGAATGATGATACAGGTCCCTTCTAAGGTATCACTGGAAATACAAAGTGAATGATGATACAGGTCCCTTCTAAGGTATCACTGGAGACACAAAGTGAATGATGATACAGGTCCCTTCTAAGGTTACACTGGAAATACAAAGTGAATGATGATACAGGTCCCTTCTAAGGTATCACTTGAGACACAAAGCGAATGATGATACAGGTCCCTTCTAAGGTATCACTGGAAATACAAAGTGAATGATGATACAGGTCCCTTCTAAGGTATCACTGGAGACACAAAGTGAATGATGATACAGGTCCCTTCTAAGGTATCACTGGAGACACAAAGCGAATGATGATACAGGTCCTTCTAAGGTATCACTTGAGACACAAAGGAATGATGATACAGGTCCTTCTAAGGTATCACTGGAAATAAAAGTGAATGATGATACAGGTCCCTTCTAAGGTATCACTGGAAACACAAAGCGAATGATGATACAGGTCCCTTCTGAGGTATCACTGGAGATAAAAAGTGAATGATGATACAGGTCCCTTCTAAGTTATCACTTGAGACACAAAGCGAACGATGATACAGGTCCCTTCTTAGGTATCACTGGAGAAACAAAGCGAATGGTGATACAGGTCCCTTCTAAGATATCACTGGAGAAACAAAGCGAATGATGATACAGGTCCTTCTAGGTCCACTGGAAACTAAGGATGATCAGGTCCTTCTAAGAAACACTGGAGACACAAAGCGAATGATGATACAGGTCCCTTCTAAGGTATCACTGGAGACACAAAGCGAATGATGATACAGGTCCCTTCTAAAGTATCACTGGAGACACAAAGCGAATGATGATACAGGTCCTTCTAATGATGAATCCCTTGGTATCACTGGAGGTATCACTGGAGACACAAAGCTGATGATACAGGTCCTTCTAAGGTTTCACTTGAGACAAAGCGAATGATGATACAGGTCCCTTCTAAGGTCCCTTCTACAAAGGAATGATGATCAGGTCCCTTCTAGGTACACTGGAGACACAAAGCGAATGATGATACAGGTCCCTTCTAAAGTATCACTGGAAATACAAAGTGAATGATGATACAGGTCCTTCTAAGGTATCACTGGAGACACAAAGTTAATGATGATACAGGTACCTTCTAAGGTATCACTGGAGACACAAAGCGAATGATGATACAGGTCCCTTCTAAAGTATCACTGGAGACACAAAGTGAATGATGATACAGGTCCCTTCTAAGGTATCACTGGAGACACAAAGCGAATGATGATACAGGTCCCTTCTAAGGTATCACTGGAGACACAAAGCGAATGATGATACAGGTCCCTTCTAAGGTATCACTGGAGACACAAAGTGAATGATGATACAGGTCCCTTCTAAGGTATCACTGGACACAAAAATGATGAAAGGAGACACAAAGCGAATGATGATACAGGTCCCTTCTAAGGTATCACTGGAGACACAAAGCGAATGATGATACAGGTCCCTTCTAAGGTATCACTGGAAATACAAAGTGAATGATGATACAGGTCCCTTCTAAGGTATCACTGGAGACACAAAGCGAATGATGATACAGGTCCCTTCTAAGGTATCACTGGAAATACAAAGTGAATGATGATACAGGTCCCTTCTAAGGTATCACTGGAGACACAAAGCGAATGATGATACAGGTCCCTTCTAAGGTATCACTTCTAAAGACACTGGAGCGAATGATGATACAGGTCCACTTCTAATGGTATCCCTTCTAAGGTTCTGAGAACAAAGTGAATGATGATACAAAGGTTTCACTGGAATGATGATACAGGTCCCTTCTAAGGTATCACTGGAAATACAAAGAGACACAGGTCCCTTCTAAGGTATCACTGAATGATGACAAAGTGAATGATGATACAGGTCCCTTCTAAGGTTTCACTTGAGACACAAAGCGAATGATGATACAGGTCCTTCTAAGGATCACTGATACAGGTGATGATACAGGTCCTTCTAAGGTATCACTGGAAATACAAAGCGAATGATGATACAGGTCCCTTCTAAGGTATCACTGGAGACACAAAGAATGATGATACAGGTCCTTCTAAGGTATCACTGAGACATGATGATACAGGTCCCTTCTAAGGTATCACTGGAGACACAAAGTGAATGATGATACAGGTCCCTTCTAAGGTATCACTGGAGACACAAAGTGAATGATGATACAGGTCCCTTCTAAGGTATCACTGGAGACACAAAGTGAATGATGATACAGGTCCTTCTAAGGTATCACTGGATGATGATACAGGTCCTTCTCAAGGTATCACTTTCTAGACATCACTTGAGACACAAAGCGAATGATGATACAGGTCCCTTCTAAGGTATCACTGGAGACACAAAGCGAATGATGATACAGGTCCCTTCTAAGGTATCACTTGAGACACAAAGCGAATGATGATACAGGTCCCTTCTAAGGTATCACTGGAGACACAAAGTGAATGATGATACAGGTCCCTTCTAAGGTATCACTGGAGACACAAAGCGAATGATGATACAGGTCCCTTCTAAGGTATCACTGGAAATACAAAGTGAATGATGATACAGGTCCCTTCTAAGGTATCACTGGAAATACAAAGTGAATGATGATGATCCTTCTAAGGTATCACTGGAGACACAAAGTGAATGATGATACAGGTCCCTTCTAAGGTATCACTTGAGACACCTTCTAAAGGAAACACAAAGAATGATGATACAGGTCCCTTCTAAGGTATCACTGGAGACACAAAGTGAATGATGATACAGGTCCTTCTAAGGTATCACTTGAGACACAAAGCACAGAATGATGATACAGGTCCTTCTAAGGTATCACTGGAAAGGATGATACAGGTCCCTTCTAAGGTATCACTGGAGACTGGTCCCTTCTAAATACAAAGTGAATGATGATACAGGTCCCTTCTAAGGTATCACTGGAGACACAAAGCGAATGATGATACAGGTCCCTTCAAGGTATCACTGATGATACAGGTCCTTCTAAGTGAATGATGATACAGGTCCTTCTAAGGTATCACTGGAAATACAAAGTGAATGATGATACAGGTCCTTCTAAGGTATCACTGGAGACACAAAGCGAATGATGATACAGGTCCCTTCTAAGAGTATCACTTGAGATACAAAAGTAATCACTGATACTGGTCCCTTCTAAGGTATCACTGGAGACACAAAGCGAATGATGATACAGGTCCCTTCTAAGGTATCACTGGAGACACAAAGCGAATGATGATACAGGTCCCTTCTAAGGTATCACTGGAAATACAAAGTGAATGATGATACAGGTCCTTCTAAGGTATCAAAGCATCACTGATAATGATGATGATGATACTGGTCAGGTCCCTTCTAAGGTATCACTTGAGACACAAAGCGAATGATGATACAGGTCCCTTCTAAGGTATCAGTGATGATACACAAAGCGAATGATGATACAGGTCCCTTCTAAGGTAACACTGGAAATACCAAGTGAATGATGATACAGGTCCCTTCTAAGGTATCACTGGAAATACAAAGTGACTGATGATACAGGTCC
Source organism: Gymnothorax javanicus (assembly GCA_029692085.1). Classification (NCBI taxonomy): domain Eukaryota; kingdom Metazoa; phylum Chordata; class Actinopteri; order Anguilliformes; family Muraenidae; genus Gymnothorax; species Gymnothorax javanicus. The sequence goes on from CM056204.1 coordinate 8,459,604, forward strand.
CTTCTAAGGTATCACTGGAGACACAAAGCGAATGATGATACAGGTCCCTTCTAAGGTATCACTTGAGACACAAAGCGAATGATGATACAGGTCCCTTCTAAGGTATCACTGGAGACACAAAGCGAATGATGATACAGGTCCCTTCTAAGGTATCACTTGAGACACAAAGCGAATGATGATACAGGTCCCTTCTAAGGTATCCCTGGAAATACAAAGTGACTGATGATACAGGTCCCTTCTAAGGTATCACTGGAGACACAAAGCGAATGATGATACAGGTCCCTTCTAAGGTATCACTGGAGACAGGTCCCTTCTAAGGTAAACTGCGAATGATGATACAGGTCCATTCTAAGGTATCACTGGAGACACAAAGCGAATGAGAGACAAAGCGAATGAATGATGATACATGATACGGTCCCTTCTAAGGTATCACTGGAAATACAAAGTGAATGATGATACAGGTCCCTTCTAAGGTATCACTGGAGACACAAAGCGAATGATGATACAGGTCCCTTCTAAGGTATCACTGAGACACAAAGCGAATGATGATACAGGTCCCTTCTAAGGTATCACTTGAGACACAAAGCGAATGATGATACAGGTCCCTTCTAATCACTGATGATACAGGTCCTTCTAAGGTATCACTGGAGATAAAAAAGTGAATGATGATACAGGTCCCTTCTAAGTTATCACTGGAGACACCATTCTAAGGTGATGATACAGGTCCCTTCTTAGGTATCACTGGAGAAACAAAGCGAATGATGATACAGGTCCCTTCTAAGGTATCACTGGAGAAACAAAGCGAATGGTGATACAGGTCCCTTCTGAGGTTTCACTGGAGACACAAAGCGAATGATGATACAGGTCCCTTCTAATGTATCAGTGATTACACATGCTCAACACGGCTCTCGCAGTATTGACTCTGGTTAAGACAGAAATGTGCACTACAGTAATAAATGTCCAATAAGTCATTGATAACTGTGCTACACCTATGATACAAACATATTACACAGATGTGTAGACAGAAACTGGTAAATATAAGCTCTCTTTAGGAGACTGGAGTTGTTAAATAGAAGTGAATGGTAGCTGCTGGTTCCTGAGTATAAAATGTCTGTGCCTGGACATGCTCTCATGAGATATTCCCTCACGGGAGTACTAAATGATCAATAATGCAATAAAAGAAAAAAATGAAGCAAATTGCACTTTTTTATCAAATATTTTCTGCCATGTTGTATGAAAAAAAGATACATTTTTAAGTACAATTCCCAAAGATAATTAATTTCAGTACTTATTATTTATGAGGTAGGTTTTTACAGGCTGAAGCAACAGTATATCTTCATGGAACAAAGCCAAAAACCCACAGTCTAGTGTCTCCAACCACTGCATTACATCCTTCAGTGGTCTATAGCCTGGTGGATAGGTGACTAGAATTCTGAAGGTTGATGGTCGAAACCTGAACGTAACCACAATAAGACCATTGCAACTGTAGGTCCCTTGAGTAAGGCCCTTAAGGCCACAATGTTCCAGGAAGTCTGTCTCCTACTTGGTGTGGATGACTGTAAGTCACCTTGGATTTAATGATCAGATGAAAGGAGAGATGAAATGTGAGGACAGTTGACTGTGGTCACATGAGGTTCCCTCGGTGTTTAGGTCCCTGTCCGGGCGAATCGTCGGAGGGGTGTGGTGGTTCTTCACTCTCATCATCATCTCCTCGTACACGGCGAACCTGGCGGCCTTCCTCACGGTGGAGAGGATGGTGTCGCCCATCGAGAGCGCGGAAGATCTGGCCAAACAGACGGAGATCGCCTACGGAACACTGGACGCTGGCTCCACCAAGGAGTTCTTCAGGGTGAGATTCCAAAAAGAATTTTTGAGTTTCAAAAAAAGGTAAAAAATATGTGACCATCCCGCACCAAACCAGTCACATGGGTCAATTTTTCAAATATGAGTTTTTGGGCTCATATTAAATGCCCTTTCAGATGAGCCCAAAAACTCATATTTGAAAAATTGACCCATGTGACTGGTTTGGTGCTGGAGGGACACATTTGTTATTTTCTGTTATTGTGTTTTTAGTCTACAGCTCAAAATCTTCAAAATCTCTGACATACAAAAATCTCTGACTGTCCCACAGCTAATATTACAGTCATATTACAACCATTCCTAACCAGTGCTGCAGACCACGGAGACCTGCGGATCATAAGTCTCATTTTCACTTGTTTCTCTTCTGTGACGTTAGGCTAGGGTTTCTGTGAAACAATTTGTTTATGAAACGCACCATATAACCAAAATTTGATTTGGATTTGATGAGCTGAATTCAGTCAACAACTTAATGGCTTTGAAACTACAATGCAGAAATTTTAATCTCATAAAATCATTCACTGATACAATACCATGCTGCATATCAATAGCCACTCAAAACTATTGATATTCTGTGAGCAGACTGAGGCACCCTCAGAAAAAGGTTCTTTGGCTACATAATGGTACACAGTCTCCTCATATCTGAACTCTTTAGTTCCTTAAAACCCTACAGTTAGAGATGAGAAGTGTGAACTCTCTCGGAAAGAGCACCCTTGCACTAGAACATCTTTGCAATGACAGGGCTCACCATTTTTCAGAGAGTGTCGGTAACTATATGACTTGAGCCATTGAAGTACAGTAAAAAAAATGAGCTCTGAAACTCAGGCTGACTCTGGTTTTCCTGTGTTAACCTCTTGTGTGTTTATCTGACATAGACTGTAAAAAGTGAAGAAGAAAGCACTCGTAGAGTGCATGACTTCCACCATTTTGAAATTTCTTGGTGGAGGAATCGTCATTGAATATGAGCGTTAAACAAGTGTTGACAGTGCTGTCTTTTTTGCGCGTGGAAATTCTTTCAAATCCTGGATCAAGCACATGAGTCAGATCTTCACCGAAACATAGTCTCTCCATTCTTTGCGCAGTATCTATCAACACATAAAATTTCATTGACATCCATCCTAATTTTTTTTAGATATTCTGTTAACTGACAAACAAATGAACTAACAAACAAACAAACATACTTACAAACCCTAGCGAAAGCATATTTCCTCCTGCCGGAGGTATAACCAATGAAGGCATTAAGGCCGGGTTCACACTACAGGATTTTCAAAATCCTAACCGATTTTGAAATCGGGTTGCATTACACACATAAGGAGAATCCTCACAGATAATCTGCTGTCTAATCTTAAACATGTTCACACTACAGGATTTGAAAATTATGGTGCATTTCACACTACAGGATATTATTGAGATTATCGTGTCAGAGGGAGCAGCGCTCCACCTGACGAGATCTCACGCGATCTCATGGGGAAGCCCGGAGATTTAAAAATTAAAAACTGGAGAGTGACATGAAGCACATACTTGCTATTATAATCACTTGCAGCAAGAAGAGAAAACAAAAAAATGAGCCCAATGAACGCACTGACTATGCACTTATTAAGTGCGTCCAAGCACAAAAATTGATCGAAATTTGCGTTAGATGCACTTATAAGTGTGGCCAAGATGCACATTGCTCCATTGCCCACACTTATTTTAAGGGTGTCCAAAGCTTAATTTTTTTTCTCGGCCAAACATCAGCATTGGCCACACGTATAAGTGCGAATAACATCGGCCAAAAATGAAACGGGTCTGGGTAAGAAAATAGTTGTGGAGATGGGGTCAGCACGGATTGTCAGTTCTTCAGCAAGAACTGGAGGTGAGTTTTCTAACGATCAGTTTTTTTTTTTTTTTTTTTACTATTTGTCAACAGTAGCATACTAGGTTAGTCTCAATGGCTATAAATGTTTCCCGTTGCTCGGTCAATTGCCCCGGACCTAACGTTAGGTTGTAACGCTAAGGTTTAGCTAGCTAGTTCAAAAGCGACATTGTCCACAGTTTAAATGTAGAATTGTGTTGGTGTAATGAAAATAAACCACTGGCGCTATTGTGACAAAAAAAGGCAACATGTTACGACGCTGAGGCAGGAAATGTAGCGACTGTAAGAAACAGCCTCCAGCGAGCAATATTGACAATGTACACGTTCGCTGAAGTCGTTGCCTACTCATGCATGATAGAGATAACGTCTCTCTCTCTCTCTCTCTCTCTCTCTCTCTCTCACTCTCACACACACACACATTTCAGACAGTTTTGCTTTGTTTTGATGATCTTTTTTTATAGTTTGTCAGCTCCGTCAGCTTGAGTCTTGTCTCTCATTGGCTATTGTGGTTCCGTTCGGAAAGTAATGACGTAATCATGCAGATTTTCACTCCGAAATATCAAACGTTTGAAAATTATCGGGGCGGCCCCGATCAGTCTGAGAGCAAATCGGAGGGGTTAAGATTGGATCGGTAAACCCCGTACATTACCAGATAATCTGGACCGAACATCGGTACCGACCGAGGTCCCAGACAAGATTTCTCTGCCGATTGTCGGTAGGGGTGAATCGGGGATAAATTGGCCCGAATATCCTGTAGTGTGAACCCGGCCTAAGGGAGCAATAGGAGCTCCGGATTTCGGGCGGAATTCTGACCCCCGAGGATGTTTTTCCCACAGAGGTCAAAGATCGCCGTGTTCGAGAAGATGTGGTCCTTCATGAAGTCGGCTGACCCGTCCGTGTTCGTGAAGACAACGGACGAAGGCGTGATGCGGGTGAGGAAGAGTAAAGGGAAGTATGCTTACCTGCTGGAGTCCACCATGAACGAGTACATCGAGCAGCGCAAGCCCTGTGACACCATGAAGGTGGGCGGGAACCTGGATTCTAAGGGCTACGGCATCGCCACTCCCAAAGGGTCGCACCTCAGGTATGTATGACTGAGCTGAGCATCGGCACAAGCATGCCTGCTCCCTCATCCTGCACAACGAGAGCTTAAATCACCGCCAAAGTCACTTTCTGTAGGGACTGTTCTCTGGGGAAGGAGGTGTAAACCACACTGAAAACCTTAAGTGGAAAACCGTTGTTGTGAGAGTAAAAGCCTTACCCTGTATTGTGACAGAGCAGGTCTGCAGATTAGAGCAGTTTTGAAGCTGAGGCAAAATTAATTAGTGAAATGAGCCCATTGAGTTTATGGGTGGTAGGAATAAATGGTATCAATTTACTCTCTGACTTCATCGCATCTCTGTTGAAAATGAGAAAAAGGCACATGTCCAGTAATGATCATAGCAATGAATAAAGACACTGGCATATCTAGCATGTCTAACACTCTGCATATCGATGTTTGCATATTTCCACAGTGCTTTGGTCTATGGTAGCATCTCCGATCTCTCCCAGTCTATGGTAGCATATCCCCCATCTCCCCCAGCCTATGGTAGCATATCCCCCATCTTTCCCAGTCTATGGTAACATATCTCCCATCTCTCCCAGTATATGGTAGCATATCTCCCATCTCTCCCAGTCTGTGGTAGCATATCTCCCATCTCTCTCAATCTATGGTAGCATATCTCCCATCTCTCCCAGTCTGTGGTAGCATATCTCCCATCACTCCCAGTCTATGGTAGCATATCCCCCATCTCTCCCAGTCTATGGTAGCATATCCCCCATCTCTCCCAATCTATGGTAGCATATCCCCCATCTCTCCCAATCTATGGTAGCATATACCCCATCTCTCCCAATCTAGGGTAGCATATCCCCCATCTCTCCCAGTCTATGGCAGCATATCCCCCATCTTACCCAGTCTATGGTAGCATATCCCCCATCTCTCCTAGTCTATGGTAGCATATCCCCCACCTCTCCCAGTCTATGGTAGCATATCTCCCACCTCTGTCAATCTATGGTAGCATATCCCCCATCTCTCTCAGTTTATGGTAGCATATCTCCCATCTCTCCTAGTCTATGGTAGCATATCTCCCATCTATCCCAATCTATGGTAGCATATCCCCCATCTCTATCAGTCTTTGGTAGCATATCCCTCATCTCTATCAGTCTATGGTAGCATATCCCCCATCTCTCCTAGTCTATGGTAGCATATCCTCCACCTCTCCCAGTCCATGGTAGCATATCCCCCACCTCTCCCAGTCTATGGTAGCTTGCCCCTACTGTTTCCCAGTCTCTTTTGTGAACAGTCTCTTTGGCAGGTAGCTTTGTGAACAGTCTCTATGGCAGGTAGCTTTGTCAACAGTCTCTATGGCAGGTAGCTTTGTGAACAGTCTCTATGGCAGGGAGCTTTGTGAATAGTCTCTATGGCAGGTGGCTTTGTGAACAGTCTCTATGGCAGGTAGCTTTGTTAACAGCCTCTATGGCAGGTAGCTTTGTGAACAGTCTCTATGGCAGGTGGCTATATGAACAGTCTCTATGGCAGGGGGCTTTATGAACAGTCTCTATGGCAGGTAGCTTTATGAACAGTCTCTATGGCAGGTGGCTTTGTGAACAGTTTCTATGGCAGGTGGCTTTATGAACAGTCTCTATGGTAGATGGCTTTATGAACAGTCTCTATGGCAGGTAGCTTTGTGAACAGTCTCAATGGCAGGTAGCTTTGTTAACAGCCTCTATGGCAGGTAGCTTTGTGAACAGTCTCTATGGCAGGTGGCTTTATGAACAGTCTCTGTGGCAGGTGGCTTTATGAACAGTCTCTATGGCAGGTAGCTTTATGAACAGTCTCTATGGCACGTGGCTTTGTTAACAGTTTCTATGGCAGGTGGCTTTATGAACAGTCTCTATGGCAGATGGCTCTATGAACAGTCTCTATGGCAGGTAGCTTTGTGAACAGTCTCTATGGCAGGTAGCTTTATGAACAGTCTTTATAGCAGGTAGCCTTATGAACAGTCTCTATGGCAGGTAGCTTTATGAACAGTCTCTATAGCAGGTGGCTTTATGAACAGTCTTTATGGCAGGTAGCTTTATGAACAGTCTCTATGGCCGGTAGCTTTGTGAACAGTCTCTATGGCAGGTGACTTTATGAACAGTCTCAATGGCAGGTGGCTTTATGAACAGTCTCTATGGCAGGTAGCTTTGTGAACAGTCTCTATGTCAGGTAGCTTTGTGAACAGTCTCTATGGCAGGTGGCTTTATGAACAGTCTCAATGGCAGGTGGCTTTGTGAACAGTCTCTATGGCAGGTGGCTTTGTGAACAGTCTCTATGGCAGGTGGCTTTGTGAACAGTCTCTATGGCAGGTAGCTTTGTGAACAGTCTCTATGGCAGGTGGCTTTGTGAACAGTCTCTATGGCAGGTGGCTTTATGAACAGTCTCTATGGCAGGTAGCTTTATGAACAGTCTCTATGGCAGGTAGCTTTGTGAACAGTCTCTATGGCAGGTAGCTTTGTGAACAGTCTCTATGGCAGGTAGCTTTATGAACAGTCTCTATGGCAGGTAGCTTTGTGAACAGTCTCAATGGCAGGTAGCTTTATGAACAGGCTCTATGGCAGGTGGCTTTATGAACAGTCTCTTTGCAGGTAGCTATGTGAACAGTCTCTATGGCAGGTGACTTTATGAACAGTCTCCATGGCAGGTAGCTTTGTGAACAATCTCTATGGCAGGTGACTTTATGAACAGTCTCTATGGCAGGTAGCTTTATGAACAGGCTCTATGGCAGGTGGCTTAATAAACAGTTTCTTTGCAGGTAGCTATGTGAACAGTCTCTATGGCAGGTGACTTTATGAACAGTCTCCATGGCAGGTAGCTTTGTGAACAGTCTCTATGGCAGGTAGCTTTGTGAATAGTCTCTATGGCAGGTGGCTTTGTGAACAGTCTCTATGGCAGGTGGCTTTATGAACAGTCTCTATGGCAGGTAGCTTTGTGAATATTCTCTATGGCAGGTAGCTTTGTGAACAGTCTCTATGGCAGGTGACTTTATGAACTGTCTCCATGGCAGGTAGCTTTGTGAACAGTCTCTATGGCAGGTGACTTTATGAACAGTCTCCATGGCAGGTAGCTTTGTGAACAGTCTCTATGGCAGGTGGCTTTGTGAACAGTCTCTATGGCAGGTTGTTTCATGAACAGTCTCTATGGCAGGTAGCTTTGTGAACAGTCTCTATGCAGGTAGCTTTGTGAACAGTCTCTATGGCAGGTGACTTTATGAACAGTCTCAATGGCAGGTGGCTTTATGAACAGTCTCTATGGCAGGTAGCTTTATGAACAGTCTCTTTGGCAGGTAGCTTTATGAACAGTCTCTATGGCAGGTGGCTTTATGAACAGTCTCTATGGCAGGTGGCTTTGTGAACAGTCTCTACGGCAGGTGGCTTTGGTGTTTTTCAGCGCTTGCATTACCTGGCAGCAGAAATTTCACATAGCCATCGCTCCTCTCATAACTGATTGGGTCTCATTTTCTGTCCCTTAATAACCAAGCAGTGTTTTAATTTTAATATTTTATTGAGCAATATGCAGTGAACCACTTAACAACTATCAGCTGCTTAAGCTTTGTACCTCATTACTCAGTATGGGCTGCTTGTCCTTCCTGGAGTGGTGGGTCTTGGAAAATCAGGCTGTGATCCATGAGAGAGGGCGAGCTGCTGCCTTTATACTGTTGTATGGAAGCCCACTGGGACAATATTAAAATGAAAATACTGTTGTGTATTTACTAGCATCTGCATAATGTTAGCATGTCTGAAATGATGACAACCATGATGGTGTTTAGCATGTTAAGGGCATGCAAGCGCTAATGTTGTCGAGCTTTGCTTTCACACACACACTCACTCATTTATTCACTATCACACACTCGCACACACACATTCTAATATGGCTGACAGCTCTCAGATACAGGAAATGAGGTCAGTGGGTTAAAAATAGCACATTTAATCATTAATTGGCAGTGCTATAAACTCAGATAAACAGAGATAACAGCACAGTGGCTTACAATATGCAACAGTCAGACTAAGACGGTGGCAGATTATTGAAAATGCACATGAGGAACATTCAACATGTCACCCAAGGGCAGGATTCAAAGACTGTACCGCCTATTGGGAAATCAGCGATAAAAACAGCAGCGAATAATAATGAAAAGGAAATTGAAGAATGAAATAATAAATGTGTCATTGTGCCAAGCCCCAAGGCTTGTGCATGAAGCCTGAGGCTCGTAAGTCGTCAGCCATGTTAGAGACCCCATTACCTGACTGTGACTCTGCAGGGGGGCCATGTTAAAGACCTCATTACCTGACTGTGACTCTGCAGGGGGGCCATGTTAGAGACCCCATTACCTCACTGTGACTCTGCATTGGGGGCCATGTTAGACACCTCATTACCTGACTGTGACTCTGCAGGGGGGCCATGTTAGAGACCCCATTACCTGACTGTGACTCTGGAGGGGGGCCATGTTAGAGACCCCATTACCTGACTGTGACTCTGGAGGGGGGCCATGTTAGAGACCCCATTACCTAACTGTGACTCTGCAGGGGGGCCCATGTTAGAGACCCCATTACCTGACTGAGTCTGCAGGGGGGCCATGTTAGAGACCCCATTACCTGACTGTGACTCTGCAGGGGGCCCCATGTTAGAGACCTGCAGGGGGGCCATGTTAAAGACCTGACTGTGACTCTGCAGGGGGGGCATGTTAGAGACCTTTTACCTGACTCTGATGTTAGACACTGGAGGGGGCCATGTTAGAGACCCCATTACCTGACTGTGACTCTGGAGGGGGCCATGTTAGAGACCCCCCATTACCTGACTGTGACTCTGGAGGGGGGCCCATGTTAGACCCCCACCTGACTGTACCTGACTGACTGTGACTCTGCAGGGGGGCCATGTTAGAGACCCCATTACCTGACTGTGACTCTGCAGGGGGCCATGTTTTTTAGAGACCCCATTACCTGACTGTGACTCTGCATTGCAGGGGGGATGTGTTAGACTGTGACTCTGCAGGGGGGCCTGTTACTGTGACTTACCTGACTGTGGGGGGGCCCATGTTAGAGACCCCATTACCTGTGATTGCCTGACTGTGACCCCATTTCTGCAGGGGGCCATGTTAGAGACCCCATTACCTGACTGTGACTCTGCAGGGGGGCCATGTTAGAGACCCCATTACCTGACTGTGACTCTGCAGGGGGGCCATGTTAGAGACCCCATTACCTGACTGTGACTCTGCAGGGGGGCCATGTTAGAGACCCCCTGATTACCTGAGGGGGGCCATGTTAGACCCCATTACTCTGGACTCTGGGGGGGCCATGTTAGAGACCCCATTACCTGACTGTGACTGACTGCAGGGGGGCCCATGTTAGAGACCCCATTACCTGACTGTGACTCTGCAGGGGGCCATGTTAGAGACCTCATTACCTCATTACCCATGACTGTGTGACTCTGCATTGGGGGCCATGTTAGAGATTACTTGACTTTACCCATGACTGTGACTCTGTGACTCTGGATGTTATTGTTAGAGACCCCATTACCTGACTGTGACTCTGCAGGGGGCCATGTTAGAGACCCCATTACCTGACTGTGACTCTGCAGGGGGGCCATGTTAGAGACCCCATTACCTGACTGTGACTCTGCATAGGGGGCCATGTTAGAGACCCCATTACCTGACTGTGACTCTGCAGGGGGGCCATGTTAGAGACCCCATTACCTGACTGTGACTCTGGGGCCATGTTAGGGACCCCCATTTCCTGACTTAGAGATCCCATTACCCATGACTGTGACTCTGCAGGGGCCATGTTAGAGACCTCATTACCTGACTGTGACTCTGCAAGGGGGGGCCATGTTACCTGAAACCCATTAGAGACCCCATTACCTGACTGTGACTCTGCAGGGGGCCATGTTAGAGACCCCATTACCTGACTGTGACTCTGCAGGGGGGCCATGTTAGAGACCCCATTACCTGACTGTGACTCTGCAGGGGGGCCATGTTAGAGAACCCATTACCTGACTGTGACTCTGCAGGGGGCCATGTTAGAGACCCCATTACCTGACTGTGACTCTGCAGGGGGGCCCATGTTAGAGATCCCATTACCTGATTGACCTGAGGGGGGCCATGTTAGAGACCTCATTACCTGACTGTGTACTCTGCAGGGGGCCATGTTAGAGACCCATTACCTGACTGTGACTCTAACTTGCAGGGGGCCATGTTAGAGACCCCATTACCTGACTGAGACTCTGGAGGGGGCCATGTTAGAGACCCCATTACCTGACTCTGTGGGGCCATGTTAGACCCATCTGACTGTGACTCTGCAGGGGGGCCCATGTTAGAGACCCCATTACCTGACTGTGACTCTGCAGGGGGGCCATGTTAGAGACCCCATTACCTGACTGAGTCTGCAGGGGGGCCATGTTAGAGATCCCATTACCTGACTGTGACTCTGCAGGGGGGCCATGTTAGAGACCCCATTACCTGACTGTGACTCTACAGGAGGGGAGCCATGTTAGAGACCTTATTACCTGACTGTGACTCTGTATTGGGGGCATGTTAGAGACTACATTACCTGACTGTGACTCTGTATTGGGGGCATGTTAGAGACCCCATTACCTTACTGTGACTCTGCAGGGGGGCCATGTTAGAGACCCCATTACCTGACTGTGACTCTGCATTGGGGGCCGTGTTAGAGACCCCATTACCTGACTGTGACTCTGCAGGGGGGCCATGTTAGAGACCCCATTACCTGACTGAGTCTGCAGGGGGGGCATGATAGAGACCTCATTACCTGACTGTGACTCTGCATTGGGGGCCATGTTAGAGACCTCATTACCTGACTGAGTCTGCAGGGGGGCCATGTTAGAGACCCCATTACCTGACTGTGACTCTGCAGGGGGGGCCATGTTAGAGACCCCATTACCTGACTGTGACTCTGCAGGGGGGCCATGTTAGAGACCCCATTACCTGACTGTGACTCTGCAGGGGGGCCCATGTTAGAGACCCCATTACCTGACTGAGTCTGCAGGGGGGGCCATGTTAGAGATCCCCATTACCTGACTGAGTCTGCAGGGGGGCCATGTTCCCAGAGACCCCATTACCTGACCATGTTAGAGACCCCATTACCTGACTGTGACTCTACAGGAGGGGAGCCATGTTAGAGACCCCATTAACTGACTGTGACTCTATATTGGGGGCATGTTAGAGACTACATTACCTGACTATGACTCTGTATTGGGGGCATGTTAGAGACCTTATTACCTGACTGTGACTCTGTATTGGGGGCATTTCTAGACCTCATTACCTGACTGTGACTCTGCACTGGGAGGTTCGATGGGAAACCTGGTCCTGATGGGTGCTACACAGTTCATTTATGCTCGAAAAACAGTATCTCCCTTGAAAACAATGATTAATAATGAATATAATAATTAATAATAAAGAGTGTCTTGTCTGCTTTAAAATTTTACATTGTAAAACTGAAGCTGAGAACATGAATAAGTAAACTTCAATTTTAAAAAAATATTTTCAGCCATAATTTTAATTTACCGTGTGCTGCTAACATGAGCTTGCTCTTGTGCGTAATTTAATTGAGAACAGACTAACTGATAGAATCCTTCAGTGATTCCCAACTGCCCAAGAGGGCACTGGGTAATGTAGTCCTGTACTGAGGTCACATGATTGGGTGCTGTACAAACTCAGGGCTGTAAAATTCAGGATCAGGAAGTAAAAGTCCTCCTCAGTGTTTTGCGTGATTCTTAAGCCAGAAGCGATTATTAAAATCACATGGCAGAGTTTCTTAAGCCAGGAGCGATTATTAAAATCACCTGGCAGAGTTTCTTAAGCCAGGAGCGATTATAAAAATCACATGGCAGAGTTTCTTAAGCCAGGAGCGATTATTAAATTCACCTGGTAGAGCTTTGGGGAGAAACACGGCAGGTCTTTTACTCTCTGACCCCTTGACTTCACACCTCTAATCGAGGGCGTTTTACTGTACAGCGTGTCAGGGGCGCACCCAGGTGTGTTTGTATGACTTGCACCAGGATCAGGTCCCATTGCACCCCTTTTTGAAAGCACAAGCCGCAGACTGCTGCCCCACATCTGTGTGCAGGAAAGTCACATCAGGCAAACACAGGCTTTCCTGCGCATCGCTCCACACATATCCATGATTTGTGCTTTTTGCAAAATTCCACCCATATCATGACGGATATCACAGCTCCATCACCGAAGGCCAGTCCTCATCTGTTCTCCCACAGCAGATGTGCATTTCGCCCATAACCCATGAAAAGACTTCTTTCTGTCTGATATGGTCAGGGAGAGAAAGAATTCAGCGGTTTTACTGAGAAATCCACCATTGCCTGCCTCGTCTGTGTTGCCGTGGCACCTTCTGGGCGTCACATGACACAGAGAGAGGCTGAACCCTGAGCGCAGGGGGACTGATATTGCAAACGCTCCCAAACGGCCTCCTCACGCCTCATCTCCTCTCCAATCGCCTGCAAAATGCAGCCCCCTGGAGCCTGGCCACAGGGAGAGAGAGGTTCACAGGAAAATTATCTGTATGTTTGTCCACTGAAAGAAATTCATCTGCAAGATTCAGCAGTCTTAGCATCAGTTTCCACAGTAAACCATTATAGCTGCTCAGCGCTGGGCTTTCTGTCAGATCACTGCATTGCAGCCTTTGTGGAAATCTTTTAGGATTCTAACCATTGCGGTTTCATGTACAGAAGAGGCCAGTCAGTATTATATCACATAACATCGACTCCTTCCCAACTGACCGACACAGGGGCAAAATAGCTGAGGAAAAACTCTGCCACACAAAAATTTTGTGAAATTTTTTTTGATGCCGCAGGCTGTTGATCTTCTGACTGTATATCACTGCATTCCAATGAATATGCAGCAGAAAACTCTTCTGGACGAAGGTCTACCTCCTCAGAATGGAAGAGATGCCATTTCGGTATCACTGTCCGTTATTTTGATTGATGTTTTTTGAGTGATGAGGGGTAAAAAACAAAATGGGTTACAATGCATTCACAAATGTTTCCCATGTGCGAGCGATTGTGAACGAAGGATTTTTCTGGAAAATGAGTATGTGTTTGAGGTGCTGAACTTTGCTGCTGATAGCTGAAAATTTCCATATTTGGATATCGTCACATAGAGCAGATTTTCTGCTTTATTTTTTTATGTATAACATAAAGTAAGGTAGAATACAGAGGATATATGATTGCGAAAAGTTTAATAACCTTTCTCACTGGTCATATCTGACGGCTTTGGCAGTGCCGTTGGGGAAGAGTTAATGCCATGCAGCTGATATTTATTTTCCATGTAAAAGTTGTAAGACATTTTCCATATCTTTTCGTGCTTCAGATTTTTGATATTGATTAACACCCAGAGACCTTCTGCACATTGCTGGCCTGCTGCAGTCAGTGCTGGTGCGATGAAATCGCCTCACACACAATCGCTTTCCGAGATCCAGGCCTCAGTGGAGAAGAGAGCTGATTTTACATACAGTCTCACATCCCTGCCCACTGCTGTGATGACCCAGGGCAGCACAGGGTTCTGCAGCATAACATACAAAAACAGAATCCATAACGTTTGGTAGGTAAGAAAAAATGGCATTGGATAGAATTAAAGATTATGTGCTGATTTTTTTTTTTCAGCCATATGCTAAAATACATTAATTCAATATGTATGTAAAACAGAAAAAAATTATGCCAAATATGCGCAGTATTCTTTTTTATGTAGCATTTTATTGGTTTATTGTCACAGACGTAGTAACTTAAAATAAGCTGTGATTATCAGGGGAGACACAGGAGGCGCTGGAGAGCCAAAGTCAGTCCCTCTGCTCTTAGAGCCAGTAGCACCCAGTCACTCTTGGTAAAATCTTGGTATAAGTCCACAGAACATTAACTTTCCATTCAAACCCAGAAAAATCTGGTCCAAAATCACAACACTGCCGCTTCATAATCCGCAGTGCATAGCCATCATACCAAAAAAAGGAAAAAATTCAAAGTTGATGATTTTTTTCGCCCTAACAGAGTCTTGGTAGGGCGAAACTGACGAGATTATCATTTTATCATTTCAAGAAACCCAGTAAATCTGGCCGTGCTCAAACTGAACGAGCAGGGCCTGCTGGACAAACTGAAAAATAAATGGTGGTACGACAAGGGAGAGTGCGGCAGCGGGGGCGGAGACTCCAAGGTCAGCCTCCATTTCAGCCAATCAGCTGGTAACTGTGCCCACGGGGGTAACCGGCAAGCCACACCCTGCAAACACTTAGGCCCAGCCCCCCATTCAGCCGTGTTTCTCAACATAAAACTAAACAAAAAATCCAAGCAAAGATCAATGTGAACAATGGAATAAATTCCACTTGATTGTATTCATTTACACACCAGATCTGTGTTTGAGATTAAAGCAGTCTGTGCAAAACTTCCTCACAGGCACCGCGTTTAACATGCTGGTCTCATTTGCCAAGTGTTTGCTTTCTTGCCGGCTACCCAAAGTGATATAGTAATACACATCTCTCAGCAGGGAGAAAGCCTAGGAGCCAGATGGAGTATTAGTGCATATCACTTTGACTCTGAAATATCAAACTATGACTGTGCTATCTATCTGTCTTTTTACTGCTGATACTGATTTTAAAAAAGCATAAATGCAGTCTTACTAATGGGTGTATGTTTACCATGTTGCTGAATAACATAAAATAACATGGATAATGTTATTTATGTTATTTTCCTGGTTGAAGAATCCCAGTTAACCTAGCGGTGTTGAAGCTCAATGAGCAAGCCGTCTTAGACAAACTGAAAAACAAATGGTGGTATGATAAGGGAGAGTGCGGCAACAAGGACTCCGGAAGAAAGGTCAGTTCTCACCACATCCCCCAGATCTACCAGCCCCAAACCTCCCCCTCCGCCTCCCCCCATCACCCCAGTCTGGCCTCCTCTGACCCTAGAAGCGGCTCTGTATACTCGCTCCCCACTCTGTCATTTATGCACTACTGCACCCTCTAGTGGCCACTGCTATAACAAGCTGAGCACAAAGGCCTACAACAGAGGTCTCAAACAGGAGGACTGGAGGTCTGCTGTGTCTGTCAGTTTGGGATGTTCTTCTGTGTTGACTCCAGTGCTGAATTCAAATCACTGATTGGATATAAAGAGTCTGCACACCTACAGAGGTGGCCTATAGCTAAATGACACTGGTGTTTCACGATAACTTGATTGGTTGTTCAAGACAGTGTAAACACAAAGAAAGATAAATACAGTTGTCAGGCACTTGACTAAGGCCTTTAATTCCTCATTGCTGCTGGGGGAATGGCCTCCTGCTTTGTATTAACAAATGTCAGTCAATTTGGAAAAAACAGTGTCAGATAATAATTGTACTACAAGTATGCCTTTTTCTGAGGGCTGAATAAGCTGTCAATTGATCTGAAATCTTAAAATCAGCCGAGTCTGTAGCCCGTCACGTCTAAGGATTGAGCAGAGATCTAAAACCACAGCGATGGACTGAATCCCTCCTCATCTACTCACTTTAGATGACAGTGATGCTTCTGTATCTCCCTCATGTACACTTATGCTCCGACATTGAGGCAATGGTTGATCTAACCAGATCGAAAATACAGAAATAAACTACAAAACTCAAATTTTCAAGCTATGATTCCCACCCTAACTTTGGGTAAATAAACCAAACGGATAATTGAAAACTAAAATATGCTGACCTCTTTTGATTCAGAAACTCTCTCTGGTGTTCACCATGCAGAATAATGTTTTTTGGGTTTTTTTTTTTTGGTCCAGACAGGGAGCTGGAAATATACTTCACATTTTTTAACAGTTCTATGGAATACTTTGTTATTTCCAAGGGTGCATGAAAACACTGAAACTCTGCATAAAAGAGTCTCAGAAAGAGCCTTTGAATCAACAGTGTATGGGTTTAAAAACTTTTTTTAAAAAAAGACCTATCAATACAGAATTGGAGCAAAGCAGACTCTTCAAGAAATCTATGATCAAAGTCATACACACAACCTTAAGTCCATAATCAAAGACAAACTGTCATTGGTAAATGTCAGAGTGGGAAGAAAGATATCAATATTTGGGCCATTTGTGATTTGCCCTAGCCTGAGCTCCCCTAAAGTGCTGTTATATACCCCTCTCTCTCAGAGCGTGGATTGTGCATGCTTTTGGATGCAACCCTTAAGGAAAATGGTGGCCATATTTAAGGCTTATAAAACACTGGCCACCAGAGCCAACTGCATGCAACCACTGATGGCCACTCCCCCTTTTTTGTGATGTCATACAGTCCTGGTCACAAGTGGTCATAAGTGCAGGATGTGCCCCTTTTACTACTCCCTCCTGCTGTTCATTGATTGGATATTTAGCCTGAAGCTCTGCCCCTTTTATAGCACTCAAAATCAGACCACATTTGATTGCCCAACTGCATGCCTCCAAGCACAGACAGCAGCCTGTCCACATCGCACAGCCCCAGACACCACGCTGTAAATATAATGGCATTTAATCAGATGTGATATAATGCTCATGTTTCATCAGCTTAGCTAATACTAAATGGAGTCAAGATTTACATATAATTAACCAGCCATGTAATTTGAGGATTAAAAATGTTATCAATATCTGGTTAGTGCATGCATGCATGTTTCTGTCAGAAGAATTGCGAAGAATTATTCATTTAGATGAAAGACTCCAATGAGAAGAAGCCTGGTTTGATAATTGACACTTATTGATCATAAAATAACTCAAAACAATTAAATATATGTAGTGATTTAAAATAACAGGAAAAGGCCCCGATAATTTCCTGTCATTATTTGAAGATTTCTGGATTTAAGTAAAAGCAGACATCAATGTCTGATTTCTCCTACCAGGCAAATGAACAAACTTGTGATATCACTGAATTATAAGTAGAATTGAACAGATCTACTCTAACTGCCTTTAAGTATGTAAATGTAGCTCATTATGAACGGTTGAGTTGATTTGCATTGATTTTCTGTGAGTGTTTGTTTGTCTGTGTATGTGCATTTGTGTGCGTGTATTTGTATATATGCGCGCGCGTATGTGTGTGAGTGTGTATTTGTGTGCGTGGGTGCTGGTGTGTATGTGTGTGTCTGTGTGCGTGTGTGCGACTGTATGTATGTGTGTGTGTGTGTGTGCGTGCGTGAGTGCGTGTGTGTCCGCATGGGTGTGTGTGAGTGCGTGTGCATGCAACTGTGCATGTGTGCGTGTCTGCCTTTATGTGTGTGCGAGTGTGTATTTGTATATTACTGTAAGGGTGTATGTACACACTCTCTCCATTCTGACCCTGCTCTCTCTATCACAGGACAAGACCAGTGCTCTCAGCTTGAGCAATGTGGCGGGCGTGTTCTACATCCTGATTGGTGGACTGGGGCTGGCCATGCTGGTGGCCCTGGTCGAGTTCTGTTACAAGTCCAGAACCGAGTCCAGGCGAATGAAGGTGTCTGTGCACACGGCCCAGGCCTTTCACTGCTCAGCCTTAGACGGTTCAGGCGCTAGCGCCCCCTATACTGAGCTGCAGAATTACAGCCTATACGGACCCGACAGTGTTAAGATTTAAGATCCACAGGGTAGGAACGACGGCTGACTGTGTGGACCTGCTTCACAAACCCCCCTCACCATCCTCAGTGATATCGCAGTACTGACAAACACTCACAGCCTTCTCTCGCTGCTGCCGTCCCCCACCATCCCCCACTTTACCGCTCTCTGTCTGCGCTCTCTGACTGGACTCATTTAGATCAACATCGTTCTTTTCTCTGTCTTCAGTCTGCATAACTGTGACCATCTTTAAGCTAAAATCACACAGCACTGACTTTCCCCAAGCTAACTCCACTCACACAGCACTGACTCTTGCCATGCCAACTCCAAACCACACATCAAAAACTCTTGCTAAGCTAATTCCAAATCTCAAAGCACTACCCCACACTAAGCTAATTCTAATCCACATAGCTCTGGCTGCTGCTAAATTCAAACTTTATAGCACTGGCTGTTGCCAAACTAACTCAAACCTGCACAGCACTGACACTTGCTAAGCTTATTCCGGACCACACAGCATTAACTCTCACAAAGCTACGCTAACTCCAAACTGCTCTGTGCCAACTTTTGCAAAGCTAATTCCATACCGTGAAGCACTGTCACTAAGCTAATTTCAATCAATACAGCTCTGACTGCTGCTGAGCCAACTTGAAAACACAGAGCAATATAACTTGCTAGGCGAACTCCAAACAGCACACCTCTGTGGAGTATTATATCATTCAAAAAGGTGTACTTGAAAAGAGGGTTTTGTATGTGTAATCATAGTTTTGTAAACTTGTACATTAATGTTTGTATCCGTAACCGTGGTTTTGCAAATGTGTGTAGTTATGTTTATATCTGTAAATAGATTTTTGTAAACGTACACATTTATGTCTGTATCCGTAACTGTAATTTTGCGCATTGAAGTTTGTATCTGTAAGCTTTGTTTTGTAGACTTGTACGTTGTTGGCTTATGCCGGCAAACTCCGTTTTGCAAGCCTGTGCATTCAGGCACAGGCTTGCTAACTCACTTTCACAAGCTGTGCGGCAAAAATAGTTATGCACATGTGCGCGCGCGAGCTCACAGACTTTTGACAGGTTTACTACATGGTCATGTTTTGTACACGGGGTGTCGCAAAAGAAACAGGCTACTCGCAAGGGAGAGGGTGTGGGGTCTTCAGCTTCTGACCAGTGTCTTTACAATTGCTACGCACAACACAGTTGGCTAGTCCACACTGTCAGTCAACCCTGAACCCGCGCGCGAAATTTTTTTTCCTACGAACTTCTTGTCCTCATTTGCATACGCGCATGCACACTCTAGTCAATCATCCACTGCCGCAATCGGACAATCTGACAGTGACAATGAAAGAACTCGACCGTGAGAATTTTCTCGCTCGGGAAGCGCACCTCAGAACGAATTGTAAACCCACCCAACTATACACGGAAAAACGTTTACCAAAACTTCGGCTCTTTACCAGTATATTTGTTTTAGCTCATCATATTAATCTTCAGCAGTTAACCTTGAGTTAGCCGAAGATCATCAGTAAATGCACTCGCTAATCTCTAGCGTTTCTTCAGCGTAGTAAATAATGCTAATGTTAGTTACCATTGAGTCACCTTTTCTCCCAATCGGTATGTGTGAATGTATTTAGCTGGCGAGCCTACACGTTTAAGCTCGTGGGCTTCAAGTGGAACATTATATTCAGTCAAAATCAAAATAATTAGATAGAGCTGTTCAGAAGTTAAACTTCGTATGGCTTAATGGTTCAGAATACCTGGAGTCACAAAATGATGACATTCCCGCGAGGAGAAGAGACTGCAATTAATCCAGTAGGGGTTGCAGCTGAAACTGGTCCACGAAATATTCCGTTTTTGGAGCGGTACTTCACGCACTTGCAAATTCACTCATGCACGAAAATATGCAGTTAAGAGTACGGGGCTATGCTCTCTGCTGAAATACAGTGCCAACACGAATTTACGTATTGTGTGCACATGGTTCTGTGGATGCATATTAAACGCAACAGGCTCATTTATAGCTGGCTAGCTATATCCGACAAATCATCTACAGCATTCACGGACACATGAAATGCAATGTAAATTCGGTGGCTCCTCGGAATTCAGTACTTTCTACTGGTCATCAGTAATGTCACTAGTTTGGTCTCTGGTAGCATCTTTACAGTGACTGGGCAATGTCCGAGATCTGCGTATTTTAACGGAATATTTCTTGGACCAGTTTCAGCTGCAACCCCTACTGGATTAATTACAGTCTCTTCTCTTCGCAGGTATGTCATCATTTTGTGACTCCAGGTATTCTGAACCATTAAGCCATACAAAGTTTAAGTTCTGAACAGCTCTATCTAATTATTTTGATTTTGACTGAATATAACGTTCCACTTGAAGCCCACGAGCTTAAACGTGTAGGCTCGCCAGCTAAATACATTCACACATACCGATTGGGAGAAAAGGTGACTCAATGGTAACTAACATTAGCATTATTTACTATGCTGAAGAAACGCTAGAGATTAGCGAGTGCATTTACTGATGATTTTCGGCTAACTCAGGGTTAACTGCTGAAGATTAATATGATGAGCTAAAAAAAATAAACTGGTAAAGAGCCGAAGTTTTGGTAAACGTTTTTCTGTGTATAGTTGGGTGGGTTTACAATTCGTTCTGAGGTGCGCTTCCCGAGCGAGAAAATTCTCACGGTCGAGTTCTTTCATTGTCACTGTCATATTGTCCGATTGCGGCAGTGGATGATTGACTAGAGTGTGCATGCGCGTATGCAAATGAGGACAAGAAGTTCGTAGGAAAAAAAATTTCGCGCGCGGGTTCAGGGTTGACTGACAGTGTGGACTAGCCAACTGTGTTGTGCGCAGCAATAGTAAAGACACCAATTGGTCAGAAGCTGAAGACCCCACACCCTCTCCCTTGCGGGTAGCCAGTTTCTTTTGCGACACCCCGTGTACAAAACATGACCACGTAGTAAACCTGTCAAAAGTCTGTGAGCTCGCGCGCGCACATGTGCGTAAGTATTTTTGCCGCACAGCTTGTGAAAGTGAGTTTGCAAGCCTGTGCCTGAATGCACAGACTTGCAAAATGGAGTTTGCCGGCATTAGACAACAATGTACAAGTCTACAAAACAAAGCTTACAGATGCAAAATTCAATGCACAAATTTGCAAAATTACGGTTACGGATACAAACATAAATGTGTACGTTTACAAAAAATCCATTTACAGATACAAACATAACTGTACACATTTGCAAAACCACGGTTACGGATACAAACATTAATGTACAAGTTTACAAAACTATGATTACACATACAAATCCCAGTTTTCAAGTACACCTTTTTGAATGATATAATATTCCATACACCTCAGGCTCTCATTAACCAAAGTCCAAACCACACAGCATTGACTCATTCTAAGCTAAAACCATGTAACGCTCACTCTGGCTAAGCCAATTAAAATTCCCACAGCTCTGATTGTTGCTAAGCTCACTCCAAGCCGTACAGCTCTGGCTCTCACAAAGCCAACTCCAAGCCACTCAAAACTTTCTTTCTCCAAGGTAAAGGTACTGTTATGCTAACACCAGTCTACACTAAACGTCACATTACTGACTCACCATCTAAGCCAACTCTAGTCTATAGTCAAACCAAAATGCATAGATTCTTGCCAGGCTAAAGCTGACTACTGCTAAGTGCTGAGCTACCTGTACATTCACTTGTCTAGCTTTTACACAGTGCCATTAGCTATAGACTTCAGGTGCAAAAGCTGGAAGTGTATTATTCTAATACCGAAAGCATCGCTCAGATCAGTACCCTGCACTATGAATACACGCATCCATTATCACCTGCTTGAGGGCATACACCACTCAAGTGAGCCGGAACTAAATAATTTAGGAATGAAGGGCCGCAGACTACTGTGTGACAACATCGGTAATTACTCTGCCACTCTCCCAGCTTCACCCATAATAATGTGCTTAAGCTGAGAAGCTGTTAGGCATCAAACTTCAGAAACTAAGCTTAAATCCACCACCTCACACTGCAGAACTGACTAATGACTCTCTGCGCTCACACTGCTGAGAACGTATGGGCAGGCGAATTGAACAATCAAAGAGCTGTACATAATTATACAGTCAGCTGCCAAACCCGCCAACTATTCCTATACAGAAATATACGGTCATCCACCAAACCCGCTAACTATTCCTATACAGAACTATACAGTCATCTGCCAAACCTGCCAACTATTCCTATACATAAATATATGGTCATCCGCCAAACCCGCTAATTATCCCTATTCAGAAATATACAGTGATCCACCAAACCCGCTACCTATTCCTATTCAGAAATATACGATTATCTGCCAAATCCGCTAACTATTCCTATACAGAACCATGCAGTCACCTGCCAAACCCGCTAACTATTCCTATACAGAACTATACAGTCATCCGCCAAACCTGCTAACTATTCCTATATAGAACTATGCAGTCATCTGCCAAACCCGCAAACTATTCCTATACGGAACTTCTCAGTCATCCACCAAACACGCTAACTATTCCAATACAGAACTATACAGTCATTCGCCAAACCCGCTAACTATTCCTATACAGAACTATACAGTCATCCGCCAAACCCGCAAACTATTCATATACAAACTTTTCAGTCATCCATCAAACCCGCTAACTATTCCAAAACAGAACTATACAGTTATCCACCAAACCCGCAAACTATTCCTATACAAACCTCTCAGTCATCCACCAAACCTGCTAACTATTCCTATACAGAACTTTACAGTCATCCACCAAACCCGCTAACTATTCCTATACAGAACTATACAGTCATCCGCCAAACCCGCAAACTATTCCTATACAAACTTTTCAGTCATCCGTCAAACCCGCAAACTATTCCAATGCAGAACTGTACAGTCATCCGCCAAATCTGCTAACCATTCCTATACAGAACTATACAGTCATCCACCAACTCGCTAACTATTCATCACTTGTCAAAAGTTCTGTGTACAAACTTACACTGAAATGAAGTGTAATATGCTGCGATATTTTGAATTGCTTGTCTATGCGCAAATGGAAGCCAAAATGTTCTGTATATAATGTTTTGTTTTTATTTTATGGTCTTAGACATTGTCTGAAGACAATAATTCAGTCTTACATTGTTTATTATTGGAATGTAAGGAATGGGTACTCATATTATTTCAATATATCAATTATGAGCATTATCCAGCATTGTGTTGCCTTTCTAACAGTTTTAAAGACTCCCACAATAATGATTTAGTGTAGTCTTTAAGTGTTTATTTTATATGGTTTTGTATGATTGGCGCCAATGGTGCCATTAAAATCCGGTGTGCAAGGCAGACTGAGTGAACAATAGAGGCAGACCTGGGGCTGCTTGAAAGAGGGTTACTCAGCCGGATAACTGCATGTAGTAAATCCTGATAGAGCCGGTTAACTGCATGGAGTAAATCTTGATGCAGCCAGATAATTGCATGGAGTAAATCCTGATTCAGCTGGATAAATGCAGGGAGTAAATCTTGATGCAGCCAGATAACTGCATGGAGTAAGTCTTTATTCAGCTGCATAACTGCATGGGGTAAATCTTGATGCAGCTGGATAACTGCATGTAGTAAATCCTGATAGAGCCGGTTAAATGCATGGAGTAAATCCTGATTCAGCTGGACAACTGCAGGGAGTAAATCTTGATGCAGCCAGATAATTGCATGGAGTAAATCCTGATTCAGCTGGATAACTGCAGGGAGTAAATCTTGATGCAGCCAGATAACTGCATGGAGTAAATCCTGATGCGGCCGGATAATTGCATGGAGTAAATCCTGATGCAGTCGGATAACTGCATGGAGTAAATCCTGATGCGGCCGGATAACTGCATGGAGTTAATCCTGATTCAGCTGGATAACTGCATGGAGTAAATCCCAATATCAGCAGTTTCTGTTGCACTCACTGTTCCACATTTGTCAGGGTTACGGGTTTTACTTAGCAGAGTCATCCAGATAACTGTAATCCTATTTTGTGAAACAAGGCTTGGGCTCTAATTATATATATATATATATAGGATCCAAATACATTTCTGCATTTGATTTAGCTTGCCTGGTGCATTGAGACTAATGAAATAATCAAAAATCATTTTTCGTCACAAATGTACTGATTGTTTTTTGTTTTCCACCATGCAGCAGTCGATCAGTGATGCCCTGCGCAGCGCGAGTGGAAACGGGAGCGGTGGCGAGAATGGGCGCATTGTGGCACACGATTTCCCCAAAACTGTGCAGCCTCTGCCCTGCATGAGCCAGGCTGCTGGGATGGGGCTGGGCGCGTCGGGCATCTGATCATGTGACCAAACACCAGGGGGGGAACGGGGCACTGTGGGAAGGGTAGTGGGCGGGGCGGATCAGTCCCCTCCATCCACTCCAGACAAACTGCCAAAAGGACTGACGGACTCCGCCCAGGGAACAGCAACGGGGCCAATGCGGATTCTTTTATTTTCTCTTTTTTTTAAAGAAAACAATCCTATGATGAAAGAAACAACAAAGAAATCACGTGCTGCAATAATTAAGCCGCCTGGACTTTTGGGGGAAAACAGTGTACATTTATGATTAAACAACTGAAAAGCTGCAAAAAAAAAGGAAGAAAAAAACTGCGGCGCGGCCAAGTTTCAGGCCGAATCCTCTTGTGTCTGTGTGCGATATTTCAGTTTCCTCCCCTCAGCCTTTCCCACAGTTTTACTCTTTTACATCACCCTGATCACAGAAAAGTGATTTTTTTGCACATGAATATTAATAATAATAATAATAAATAATAATAATAATAATAATAATAAATGTGTTCTCTCCTGTTCTGAGCTCCATTACAGAGCCCGAGTGCAGTTCTCTGTCAGTGGAAAGCTCTTTAGTAATGTGTGATGTAGGGTTGGCACAGTGCTCTGGACAGGAAATGGTTTTTGTTCATAAAGTCACTGATCTTCCTCTTCCTGTGGGATTATGGGCGTGGCTACTGAACACACTGAGAAATGCAGTTAACTTACCTAATTGGATGCTGGATTCTTGTCACCTGATGAACTGAAATGTTGAATCTACTTTAAAACATTAAGACAATGCGTTCCACAGCAGCTCTGTTGAGTAACATCTCAGTAACTTAGTTTGGGCTTAGAGTCTGAGAAGTCGCTCAGCATGTTGCATGGAGCATGTTATGATGACATTCTCATGGTAAATCACAGCCTGTAATATTTCCTGTGTTCTTGCAGAGAAAATTCTGTTTGTCTATTTATGCTTTTCAGACATTTACTACTGTGCATTGCTGCTAACACTACATCTCTCCTGACTCTATACCTCATTATATCCTGATGATGCATTTTCTGCCTCTTCATTGGTCAACTGCAAACTGGCCACACCCCAAAATTCAGTAGAACTGCATAACATGCCGCACTGCCAGCAATCATACACAGAGCGTCGCGCCAGCCTTCCTGTAAACAATGAGAAACTGTGCTGTTAATGAACAGTGTGTGTGTGTGTGTGTTCCTCGTATATGTCCTTATGTATACTGTATATCCGTTTGTGTGTGTGTGTGTGTGTGTGTGTGTGTGTGTGTGTGTGTGTGTGTGTGTGAGAGTGGGCTCATATATGTGTTTTCACAGTCAGTGAGTCTGTTGACTTCAGACGACACAGAAATCTAAGGGCTTTCTGTCTAACAGGCCAGATGTGGTACCGCAGGGAACAGAGGCTCAGAACGTTGTATTTCTCATATTCATCAGCTTGCATCATCATGAATAGAGTAGTGCTGGTGAATCCTCAAATCCAACCCCAAGATTAAAGCGCTACCGTCTCGCCCAGAGTTCCAACCCTGTCCTGTGACGGACAGAATCCAAGTCACACGCACATCCACTCCCACTTTTATCACAAAACCATGGCAACTGTTACCCAAGCAACCTTTGTGGTAGCTCCTATCTTAGCTTGTGGCTTGAGCATCATTCATTCGGTTTGAACAGGAGAAAAAAACACTGCAGGATTAGTTTTCTAAATATGCATCAGCGGTTAGATAGGCCGATGTCTTTGTCAAACAGATTTAGCTACCATTCGCTGAGCAGTGACTGGCACCAAGCTAGCAGGACATGCTGATCTGAGTTTGAATCCTTTCAGCCGCAACATAATGCTCTATGATTGAAATGTTCTTAAACTCAACATTCAAATGATAATGTTGCAATCACTATGGGTGAATTAAGGCAGAAAAGTTTAAGAGCTGTGTTTTGCAAAATTTTGAGCATAAATTCCAATAAAATCCACTCTTCAAAAGGTTTAAATTCATGGAGTTGTCAGAATGAGAGATGAGTCGCTGGTGACTGCTAGCGGTTCTGACTGGGGGGGGTTACAGCACTTGGTTTTCAGCACATTTTCACTTCAGTTTTTAAAAAGGACAACAATATTTTTACTGTAAAAGGAAAAAAAAAAAGCTTCTTTCCTGTTGGAGGAAGGTAAAAGTCCTGCTTCCGACAGCGCACTGTGCAAACACCTGCCATTCAGCTGGTTTATCATTTTTACAGTATTTAGACTAATTTTTAAAGATCTTTTATGATTCTTTATCGTACCGCTTTGGTGCATTCCTACAGCACAGCACAATAAGAAGATGACCAGTTCTCTGTCTAAAGGGGACGACAGTTCGTTTACTGAAATAGATTTGTAAAAATACTGTGGGAGCTTTTATTGTGTGAGTAATGGGAAGTTCAATAAATGTGTTTTACACACAGGGATGTTTGCACCGATAAGGAGTTATTTGACCTGGACCTTGTTTTAACTTGTTTAATTATGATTTTTCTGTATGGTCTTGTTGGTTTTGTGGCACACTTACTGAATATCAAGCTTATGAATCTTTTAATTCTAACATTCTTACTTTTTGCCATTTTTTATTGAAAAGAAAACAGATGGGTCATCCCACATGTTTATACGTGTTTACGTGACATTCAAGTTTCCCTTCTTTTTATAGACCATGATGGAAAGATGTGACTTGGATTATCACTGATGGAAAAATAATGAATAAACATGTTCATAAATAAATTAAAATTTTTCTAACCAAAGCTCTCTTCAGTGAATCTGTCGCTGTCTCCAGGTGGCGTTAGAGAGACTGTGGAGTCTGCTGTAGGTATCTTGATGAAACAGAACTTTGACCTGCTGTGTTTTGTCGTGTCCTCACCTGCAGCATGACTCGAAGCTTCATGCTGAAAGAAGAATGCACTCAAATTTTTGCTACAGATTCATTGGTTGGTTTTATTTTGGTGTAATGCAGTTACTAATGGGTCATTCCATCCCAACTCACCTAAGGCCTCCCAGTTCACATCATGGATTTCCTTGAAAAAATTCATGTTGATACATCTAATTGAGAAATGAAACCATACCAAATCTTATTGCTGTACTCCCAATAGTTTCGAGTTATGAATTTTCAAAATATGACAAAAATGACAAAAAATTCACCGCCAACTGTCTTTCTTTTGAGCCTCCTCAGATTCAGGTATTTGACTGGAATGAGTTGAAATTTTTCCTGAACATAAAAATTACTCCCATTATGTGCTTTGATTCATGTTTCGCGATTTGAAAGCGAATGACTGTATTCTGTGTGGCCTTTCATTGAAAATAGTTGCTTTAGTGCTCAAGTGTCTAAACTTCAATTTTTAAAATTAAGTATCTCAGCAAGTTTTGAGAATTCATGCCCCAAATTTTATAACTATACAGTTCTAGCATAGGTCTTTCAGGTTAAGAAACCATTTTGATGTGCATGCAATATTAAGGGCTACACAGTGGTTTAAATTTGGAAATGGAACTGAAAATTCTGTTTTTTTGTTGTTTTTTTTTAAATAATTTTAGGCTTCAATTGTGCAAGGGGGACAAGTGATAGATATTTGAATTTCTTTGCTAAGTTAATGTAGATTTTAGTTAATAACATATCAAATTTTCAAAGATGTGCCAGGTGGTCTTCAATATTTATTATTTTTCTAAATTGTACAGTAATCCCATCAAATCAACAAAATACTGCATCAATAATATTCACTAATATTTACTATTGTGAACCAAAAAATGCTGAGATATCAATGTTACCTTAAAAGCAGGCTAAATAAACCAATCTGGCAGCACAAAACTTACAATTGCAATCAAAATTATTCAACCCCCATTGCAAATTAGGTTAACTGGCAAAATTTACAAACTTTCAGCTGTTTGCAATGAACAAATAGAACAAGAACAATTTAAATGGCTCAACACAACAAATATTACAAGTGGCTTCTTCAAATTCAACACAAAATGCCACTTTTAATGACTACTGCTGACTCAAAATTAATCAACCCCTTCAAGACAAGCATCTTTAATATACTCAGCGCCATTAAAAACGCACCGGTGAGGTATGTACTGTATTTGCGGCAAATTGAAGAATCGATTGATTTTTATTGCTTTTCCAGTGAGGCACGAGAGGAAATAAAAAAAAGTGCGTGGTATTGTAATCTGGCGCGCACGTGCATCGCCAAGCACTTCAGTAATAACAAACATTGAGCTGTTAAGTGATATATACAGTGAGACTTGAATTGTTCTTTTGCTGTGGTCAATAGCCTACATAAAGCCAACAAAAAAAAAAACTGCATCAAGAAAAATGGAACGGCTTGTGACACAGGAGAGAAAAAGAGCCTTTGGCATGCTACGGGCAGATCTCAGCCGCCGAGAGGTGGTGCGTCATTTGCACTGTCACCGTTCAACAATCAGTCGGCTGTCTATCCGAGAATGGAACACAGGCACTGTCACTGACCGACCCCGCTTAGGGCAGCCACGAGTGACGATGGCAGCTCAAGAGCGCCACTTCTGGTTACAGCCTGTATGTGACAGATTCCGGACAGCAACCAAAAATGATCATGAGATGAGGGGTCCGAGACAATTGAGGGTGAGCGCAAGTACCGTTGGACGCCGTCTACTTGAGCAAAACATGCGTGCACACGGGCCCTACAGAACACCCATTTTTTGCCCATCAACAGGAGTAGGAACTCTTCACTTCTGACTGTGGGCACCTGCCTCTGTGTCATTTTTTGGCACTTTATTTCCCTGTTTCTGTCTGAGAATGGAAAACAGGGACTGTCACTGACCGACCACGGTAAGGGCATCCATGCGTAAATGGGCAAAAACTGGGTTTTCTGTAGGGCCCGTGTGCACGCATGTGTTGCTCACGTAGACGGCGTCAAACGGTACTTGTGCTCACCCTCAATCGTCTCGGACCCCTCATCTCATGATCATTTTTAGTTGCTGTCCAGAATCTGTCACATACAGGCTGTAACCAGAAGTGGCGCTCTTGAGCTGCCATCGTCACTCGTGGCTGCCCTAAGCGGGGTCGGTCAGTGACAGTGCCTGTGTTCCATTCTCGGATAGACAGCCGACTGATTGTTGAATGGTGACAGTGCAAATGACGCACCACCTCTCAGCGGCTGAGATCTGCCCGTTACATGCCAAAGGCTCTTTTTCTCTCTCCTGAGTCACAAACCATTCCATTTTCTTGATGCAGTAGCATTTTTTGTTTTTTTTTGTCGGCTTTATGTAGGGTATTGACCACAGCAAAAAGAACAAGTCAAGTGTCACTGTATACATCACCAACAGCTCAATGTTTGTTATTACTGAAGTGCTTGGTGCGTGCACGTGGTGCGCGTCAGGATTACAATATCATGCACTTTTCTTTATTTCCTCTTGTGCCTCACTGGATAAGCAATAAAAATCAATCAATTCTTCAATTTGCCACAAATACAGTACATACCTCACCGGTGCGTTTTTAATGGCACTGAGTATACTTAGTAGAGCACCCTTTTGCCACTAATGCCCTGCTGGAGATGTGATGTGAGTCTTAGCCCGGTCCTCATGGACAATGGCCTCCAGTTTACTAATATTCTTGGGTTTGCATGCTTCAACTGTCTTCTTCAAATCCTACCAGAGATTTTTTATGGGGTTTTAGTGAGGCGACTGTGATGGGCACTCTAGAATCTTCCCAGACTTCTTCTGAAACCAAGCCTTGGTGGATGTTGAGGTATGCTTAGGATCATTGTCCTTTTGGAAGGTCCAATGATGCCCAAGCGTCAGCTTCCCCACAGACTGCATGACATTTTCTCCTTGGATATCTTGGTACTTGACTGAATCCATCTCGCCCTCCACACATTGCAGGTTTCCAGTGCCAGAGGAAGCCAGGCAGCCGCAGAGCATCAAAAAGCCCCCACAATTCTTCACTGTAGGCAGGGTGTACTTTTCAGCATATGCTCTTTTATTCCTCCTGCAGACATACCACTGATTCATAAGCCCAAAATATTCCAGTTTTGTTTCATCACTCCACAGAACAATGTCCCCAAACTTCTGTGTCTTATTTATATGGTTTTGTGCATATTGGAGCTTGTGCTTTTGGATCAGTTGTGGTGTATGTCTTGGAGACCTTCAATGTTTAGTATGCGCTCTACTGTGCAAACTGAAACCTCAGTGCCTCCTGCCTCCAAGTCTTGCTGCGGGTCTCCTACAGTCACTCGAGGGTTTTTGACCACCCATCTCCTCAGGAATCTGGTGACAGCCATTGATAGCTTCCTCTTTCTGCCACATCCTGGTACTGTAGCCACTCTTCCTTTAACTCTGAACTTGCGAACTATGCTTCTAACTGTATCTCTACGAATATTCAGTGCCTGTGCTACCTTTTTGCATCCTTTTCATTGTTTGTGCCAGGCAATGATCTCCCTATTAGCTTTTTTGGGCAATTCTTTTTGACAGCCATATTTCTAATATGCAATCAAATGTCACTGTCAACAAACCCCTAGCGAGTGCAAGTATTTGATGTGTTCTATCTCAAGCAAACCTGATGCAACTAATTAAGCTCTTGATTAGCTACATTAGGTGTGCTTGAGGCAACACCTGATTTGCAAATATGCTCTTATGATGGATTCTATTCGGGGGGTTGAATCATTTTGAGACTGCAGTAGTCATTAAAAATGGCATTTTGTGTTAAATTTGGAGTAACCACTTGTAATATTAGTTGTGTTGAGCTATTTAAAATGTTCTTGTTTAATCTGTTAATCCCAAACTGCTGAAAGTTTGTAAATTTTGCTATTAAACCCAATTTGCATTCGGGGTTGCATAATTTTGATGAAAGTAGTTGGACTGAACTTATTCCTAACTACAAAAAAAAAAAAAAAGAAATTAAATCAATGACAACATTTGCGGCCTTTGAAGAGCATATCGGAAAATGTACGTGGAAACTAACTTTGTAAGCTTTTCCATTTTTTACAGATGAAAGAACTATTAAACTCCTACAGTAACACATTAAAAGATGTGAGAGCCAAATATTTTTCTCAACCAGTTTATGCCAACCAGCACACAAGTCCTGATTATTGATCACCACTGATCAGCTGGTAAATCCTGCTGCCCTGAGTGCATCTGTCTCTTCTGCTGCTGACTGCAAACATTTTCTGTATTTTCTGTTAAAGAGATTCACTCCGCTATCCTTAATTGGGAACACTCCCAGCACATGACTTTCCATGTTAAATTCCACGCTTATTTCCCAGCATGCTCTTCTGAAGATAGTAGTGCATATGAGATCTTCCCCCAGTCCACTAGATGTTAACCTCTGAAAACTTCTTAAAGAGGGCACTGGCGCTGTTGGCCCAAACTTGCTTTCAATTTGTAAGAGCTCTCTGTCATCTGGATGCGTTCCTCATGATTTTAAAACAATCTGGTTTCAGGCCCTTTCGAAAAGACCTGGCCTAGATCATAAATAATTTTCTAACTACCATTTACCTGCAAAATCCTGGACAAAATGGCTCAGAAACAACTTTAAGAGCTGTCAAACAGAAGCAGTGTTTCTGATAAATTTCTGTCTGGTTTTTGTCAGTTGCATTGCACCGAAACCGCCTGTCTAGGAGAAACTAAGGATGTACTAATGGCTACTGATTGTTGAGTCTGTTTAGAGTCGGTATTACTTCATTTTAGCGGGCCTTTGATAATGTTGCTCACAGCGGGTTGGGATTTCAGGGATGGCCTGGACTGGTACTATTTACAGCAGAATTGAAAACAGGGTGGCGCTGGGGTGGTGCTAGCTGGGGCTACAGCACCAGCAAAGATTTCCATTGCACCACCAAGAAAATAACTGAATTTTCACATTTAAATTCTGGCTATACTTTCTCTGTATATTTTTGAAGTTATGAACTCTGCTCTGTTGGTCTAAGGTCAGATCCACTCTACACCTCTTTTGTTGTAAGGTCGGTGTTAGCCGCTTATAGATTTCTGTGGAACACTGGATTGCTGACAGGGTACGCTCAAGTGAAGCATCTGTCCCGGCAGCGTATACACCCGGAGGTAAAATTCGCTCACAGACTCCCATTCATTTTCGCCTACTTAAAATTACATTCTCAGAAACACTTGCGAGTGAGTCTGTGTTATTTTGGTAGCGCTGCACAAATAGAGCAACATTTTGTCTCCCTAAATAGGCTATGTGCTTTTTTGGGGGATGGAGACACACTCACGAAAGGGAAGACCGAAATTGTTACTCGGCAACCATGTTAACATGCGACCAGAAAAGTTAACTAGTTAACTTTTAATGAGCCCTTGCTTGTAAGTTTTAGTTGTTATAAGAAACGTCGATGAATTTATGTATACATTATCAAATTACTTTCTGGTTTCTTCACTTCATTGTATCCTGGTTGAGCATATTTGGCGTTAACCGAATTGTTTATATTGAATCATATGGCTAATGCCAACGTTGTTAAATGGAGGTGTAGTCAAGTCTAAAGTCTTGCTACTCTAACGAGTTTCACCTTTCAAAACGATGCTCCTCAAAATGACCACTGCACAGCTCTGATCGAGGGGATGATGAAAAGTTTTTTCTCCTGACTTATAAAAGCCAAGCCTTTCTCTCCTTCTTGTCATTTGGAAATCGATTTAAACAGACAGCTTATACACTGCTTTAAATATTTTGTGAGTAAGTATTGCTATTCAATGTCATTAACAGGTAGCAAATGTAAGGCATTTTAGTAGATCAAAGCTTCCCCAATGTGCCAAGGTGTTGACTTGAACCGGGATTGGCTTCCTGGGGATGGGAACTTATCAAGGGGGGTGGTAACTCAAGTCTCACTGCAACCAAATGGGATGCAGACAAACACACGTAGAGGTGACAATAACCAACAGGTTAGAACAATAGGCCTCAGTATGCATGACTGTTGATGTCTTTAGTCCCACAATGGCAAGGAAGCACACAGGGGGGGTGTCTGACAGTTCATCAGGAAAAGTTAGCAGACATGATGCTGATGTCACAATGACCATTTGGTTACCTGCCACCTCATTGGTACACTGGCCTCAGGAGAGGTATAAAGCTGCTTCCTGACTGACAGTAATTTGTAATTGCCTTGCCTTGCTTTTTTACCGGTATGTTACATACTGTAAAGAAGACTATTTTGCTCTGTAAATAAATTGTTGTTGACCTGAACTTTGGGACCACCAGTTTACTTCACAAAGGACCAAATTCCTCCATAAATTGGCGAGCCAGCATTGGACGAAAAGGGGGGGCGATTAGAGGACATTTCCATTTTAACATCAACAAAAAATCAAATGAATTTTCCACAGCAACACCAAGCCATTTCATCTCTTGCTGCACGGAGAGGAGACGAGCTTACTGCTGCAAAGAAAGACAGACGGGCCCTCCATTCCAAACCTCCTTTCGATGACTTTGTAAGTATAACTTTTCTGCTTTATCCTGCTGTGGATAATAATTTGAGATTATGGTTGGGATTTGCCAGCTGTGGCAAAAGTGAGCAAAATAGCACAGGACTAGGAGCAAATTCAAGACTTAGGCATGAGAGTTCTCCTGTTGTTTTAATGTATGAAATTATACCTGTTTAACAGTTAAGTTAGCTTAACAGGGTTAAGCGGGAGGCATGTTTGTAGAGGAACTGGGCTTTTTAGTGAACGTACCAGCAGGGCATCCCACATTTACCCTGTGTCCTTGAGATAAACCGCCACTGTAGGTAGATTGTGCACAAAGTACTCAGAACCTACAATGATGGAGGGGCCATTGACTATGTTGCAAAACATAGCAAAGAGGATCCTATGGATTTCTGTTAGATAAATCAGATCCTCTCGCTTGGCTTGAGGAAGCATGTGCAGAGCGCAATCGTAACTGTAAGAATAAAAAAAAGCGCAAGATTGTACTAGCCGCTTTGTTACAAGGCCAAACGGAAATGAAACGTCGTTTGTCTGTGGCAGAGAAACAGTGTTCTGAACAGCAGCAAACAACAGAAACACTGAGGAGACTGTAGAGACCCTTAGAATTGAGGCTGCTGCAGGACAGGCAGAGCGCTGTTTAGCTGCACATAACAGTATTGAACTGCTGATTGGCATCACTGAGAGCAAACTTGGCTGATTCAAAAATGTTAATGCCATGTTGAACAAGCAGTTAGAAAAATGCAAAAATGCTTACGAGATGCTATGGGCTAGAAGTGTGAAAAATCAAGAGGTTGCACATAGATCAGGTGTTAAGGGCAATTGTGCTGATAAGCTCAAGCAATTTCAGTGCCATGTTGCTGCTTTGGGTGTTAACTTACCAGAATACTCTGACTCAGAGAGCAGTTGTAATACTTCAGAGGAGCCCAGTTCAGACCCACCTGATTGTCACATAGCTCCAGGTCAGTAAAAGCAGCTCCTTCCGCGTAAGAGAGCCAAAATCCGAAAGAGAGCAGCACTAGCAACTGAGGGCAGTGCTGCCAAAATTATGAATACAAGTCAGTCCGGGAACATATTCCCTTGTCCACCGTGGAGCTAAGTAATTTGTGCAAAAACATTGGTCAATGGGATGGGCTCTCTGATCCTCGAAACTATTTGGCGGAATTGCAACGCCAGGCTAATACCTTAAATGACCAGGATTGCTGTCAGATCATGCAGTTAACTATTCCAGCTGATCTAGTTCAGTCACTACCAGATCATATTAAAGGTCCTGTAGCTGGTGTTTGGGCAAATGCTCAGCAAAGGAGTCTGCTTTGATGAATATGATTGGCAATCCACAGCCCAACTGGAAACAAATACAGAGCACCACACCTGATAGAGGTGAAAATCAATAGCTTTCATTAACCGCTTGTTTACTAGCTACACCAGGAATTCTGGCATGCCAAGTCCAGGCAGGAATGATCCGGTATTCCTTGCATTAATCATACAAAAATATGATGACATTATAAATGATGCAACAAAGCTTGCATTGAATCAAAAACAGAAAGCAAATAATTTGACCTATTTAGAAGTCTGTAGTCTTCTATCTAGCTGGTATGAAATTACACACAGTGTGCCCATTAATAAAAAAGAAGGTTTCTGTGCTACTAAAGAGGGCCGTGGGACATCTAGAGATGCTTGTCTTGTGGTAAGACTGGACATTTTAGAGGAGACTGCTGGTCGAGGGTGGAGGTGCAGCAGGACAGAGTCCAAAGCAGAAAAGCAGAGGAAAAACTATATCACAGTCAGAAACCTCCTCCTCCATCTTTAACATATAAGCACATTAATAAAATGCTGCACGAGTTCAGACAAATTGCAGCTCAAATTCTGAAAAAATGTGCAAAAGCCACTTGGAGGACAAATTCCACTTTGTTGTTCTGTACGGGCTTAGCGCACCAAACCAACAAACAGAGATGGGATGATGGGGTCAAACCCAGTACACATAAATTTGAAGAGGGTGATCAATTCATGGTAAAACATTACCTTCAGAAAGGACCTTGGGATGTTGGACAGGGCCACATGAAATTGTGGACACCTGCAGGGAGGGAATCTTAAGGTTGCAATGAAGGGGAGGAAAGGAGTGGGGTATGAATGGTATCATGCAGACCAATGTAAATTGGGTCCAAATGTTAAACTGCCATAAGAATAAATACTGCACTTGATGTTTTCAGGTACCAAGACAGGACGTGGACTAAAGAGCATCAAGGGGGGACTGAAGGATATTTTGTTTTTATTTTTTACTTTTATTGCATATTTTATATTTTGTTTTATTTTTACTTTTTTATTGCATATTTTATTTTTCCAATACTCCCAACTTTTACCTGCCAAACCACAACCAGCGCATGCATGATGCACAGCAATGGGACCTCATACCTCAGCCACAAAAACTACAATGTAACCTGCCATGCTTCAGCCACACGCAAAAGACGGACTGATGGGAATGGAGAAGAATGTAAATGTTACAAAGGATTTACAGGTGATGGACTGTCTTCCTGTGTGGACATCAATGAATGCAGAAAAGAACAACCTTGTGGCTTTAAGCAGGTTTGCATCAACACACTGGGAAGTTACCAGTGCAATTACATTACTGGATGGACAATGAACAGTGGTCAAGTATGCGAGAAAGAATGCCTTAGGATGTGGCCTCTGCCAGCTAACGGGATCATCACTGTTCCAAACCCACACACATATGTGAATAATGTACAATGGGAATTTTTAACAATTGTTATGAACCTGGGAGACTTAAACACACGACTCACAGATATTTGTAAAGATTGACACTCTGTTGCTAGGCCTTTTGATGACTTGATACAAAGGGAAAGGGATGAGGTGGTACTCTGGGGGGGGAAGCCGAGAAGCTAAAAGCAGCGAACTATATTTGGGGATCTGGGAGGTGTATTTGGGACAGGAAATTCTTTGTATAATGGTCAACAGCTGGGGTTACTTGAACAGTATATCAGTGATGTAAAGACAAAATTAGGAAGTTTTCTTCATGTGTTATGGAAATACCCGTTTATACAGACTAGCTGTTCACAATGGCAC
The DNA here is from genome assembly GCA_029692085.1 of Gymnothorax javanicus. NCBI lineage: Eukaryota > Metazoa > Chordata > Actinopteri > Anguilliformes > Muraenidae > Gymnothorax > Gymnothorax javanicus. The sequence continues at coordinate 8,496,695 of CM056204.1, forward strand.
AAAGATGATGGCAGTCGAATGCTTAGAAGGCTGTGATGTTAGGACGGGTGTAATCACGTGTCCAGGTGATAGGCTTGAACCAAATTTAGGATGTGGCTGGTGAATTCCAGTGGTTCAGATTGTTTTATCTCAACAAGACTTGTAAGACCAGATTATACAGACATCAGACTCAAGGGAAACAACACTTTCTGTATTAATGCAAATAACAACAATTTAACTTCAAAGCCTCTTGTTTGCACACCACCTGGTAATTCATTCTGTGTTCAAGTCAACTATCCAATGGACATTGGGGGCAGGATACTATACTTTATCAAAAACAAAATTGAACTAAATTTGGAAGATCCAGATGCAGAATTCTTAACGCCAGTACCCTTGCCTTGGATTGATGATATTCTTAGATTGGATGATGAAGAACAACAACTAAAATCCCAGATTATTAAACTAAATGCAGGTGAGAGGGGTTTGATTCAGAGAATTCAAGGCTATCTTAATGGGCTTTCAGGAATAAGGGGGAACTACAAAGACACATACTGGGACCTGATTTTCAAGGGTGCAACGGCAGCATCAGTACTGGCGTTACTGGTTGTGGCAGCTCTGACTTGCTACCTTTGGGTTTTAATAAAACAACACAAAAGGGATGCTGAGTACCGAAAAATAAAAGCTCTACTGGAAGCCAGATGAGAGCAATCTATGTGTAGAGTCATCTAGTGCTACTAGGACTCCCTTCTCTTGGTATTTTATCCATTGTGATTGTACATGGTGTCAAGTGGTGGCAAACACCTTCCCTTAGTTCACTATGATGTGAGCCCATGGCCAATTTAATGAGAATGTTGTTCCTGAATTAAACCTTTCTCTCTTCAGTTTCGCATTTGAGTCAAGGTTTAAGGGGGGATTATGTAAGGCATTTTAGTAGATCAAAGCTTCCCCAATGTGCCAAGGTGTTGACTTGAACCGGGATTGGCTTCCTGGGGATGGGAACTTATCAAGGGGGGTGGTAACTCAAGTCTCACTGCAACCAAATGGGATGCAGACAAACACACGTAGAGGTGACAATCACCAACAGGTTAGAACAATAGGCCTCAGTATGCATGACTGTTGATGTCTTTAGACCCACGGGGAACAAGGAAGCACACAGGGGGGTGTCTGACAGTTCATCAGGAAGGGTTAGCAGACATGATGCTGATGTCACAATGACCATTTGGTTACCTGTCACCTCATTGGTACACTGGCCTCAGGAGAGGTATAAAGCTGCTTCCTGACTGACAGTAATTTGTAATTGCCTTGCCTTGCTTTTACCCGGTATGTTACATACTGTAAAGAAGACTATTTTGCTCTGTAAATAAACTGTTATTGACCTGGACTTTGGGACTACCAGTTTACTTCACAAAGGACCAAATTCCTACACAAACTTGTTAGCCGCTATGTTAATTTTATTAACTGCCAAGTCAACATAGTCTCCGCGACGGTAAGGTTACCAAGGTAGCTAGTTAGCTGGTGACTGTGAACAATGGCTAGCATTTGCTTTTAATCAGCGGTCTATCCAAGTCCATGGGATGGCTAATTAGATAGCTAGTGCACAAATGCAATTTTCTCCATTAAATGAATAAATTCACGTATCTACGATAACTTGCGCATGAAAGGTTTTATTACAGCCCTTCAAATGAATACTGCAGCAAAACACAGCCGCACATCTTGGCATTTTAACGATTATATTAACTTATTTAAAATTGGCCTCATAGGAAACAATTCATTTTAATGAAGAAGTTTGTTTTATCAATTTTGCTTCACTTTGGGTAATGTAAATATGAAATCATCAGCAATCTAGTGATCTAAATGTATATGGTATTAAGCCTGTTGGTTTTGCTCATGGACCTCCATAGGGTGATTCTTGCTTTTGTCTGTAAATTTAATATGAGAAGAAGCAGACATTGTTTATTAGTTGAAAAGCACATATTTACTGCTGATTGCTGGATTGGTGTGTGATTGATGATGTACACTGGCTCAGAAGCTCTTTTAGTTTATTGTTTATGCTCTTGTGTAGCTGGAGTGTCTCTCATGTTGCTGGCACAGTTCACTTGTATGTTAAATACAAAAATCGCTGTAGTTTTGTGAATCAATAGAGGCATTGGTAAAAACATACCTGAAACTTACTTTTGAATGCCGTGCATCTGGCTTTTGCGCAAGTAAAGGCTACCATACGGAACATCCATCAGCCCCATCACTGAATGATTCAGCCCCACTGTAACACCAGCAAGAAAAAATCTCTGGCGCCGCCACTGATGGAAAGTTGGGTTTCTGGAGATTTCATACCATCTGCTTCTGTGATTACACTTGGAAGCAGTCTTGAACCCACTGCTCTTTCCATATACACTACCCCTGCATCTTATTATTATTCATCACAACACAGCTTTTCACAGATATGCAGAAACCTCTCAGCCAAACCCAGCAATTTCAGCAAGTTGGCTTCAGTACATGACTGCTGAATTGATGTTAAAGAGCTTAGGACATGCACTGAGCAAGTTTATGAATATAAAAGGGTACAATTAAAAGAATTCCTATCGTCTGCCTAAAAAAAATGTAGAAAATAATTTTTAACAAAAATTGCTATTTTTTGTTACTTGCCCCGCCCCCTCATTAACAAACATTCTGAGCAACACAGAAAGCGATTCTGGCACTCCCCTGTGTGGTCACGTCATAAGTAGCACACGGTGGGCGATTGTGCGTCCATCAACGATGGTATCGAGTCAGATTCCGATAGTTCCTCAAAATTTTCAATTGAATCTGTCCATTTTGATGAAGAAGAGTACTTTCTTATGGAAGATGAGGAAACTCAACATAAAGGCTGCTTTCACACAACGCGAAACGAATTTTTTCGCACAACAGATTACGTTCAATGTCAATGCAAAGACGCGAATACGTTTCGCCTGTATTCGCGTCTTTGCATTGACTTTGAATGTAATCTGTAATATAGTCATTGCATTTTGATTTTATTCACAATTTACACTTCGTTCCAACTATTTCGGACTTGGGGTTGTAGTTTAGCAAGGCTGAGACCATACGGCATACTTTTATCCCCGCACACATAGATTATTGTAATGCCTCTGTTGTCTGGCTCACCCATCTTCCTGTACCTTTACTTCAGGTTCTTCAGAATTCAGCTGCCAGGGTGCTGACCAAACATTCTTCACACATCAACCGAATATTGGCCTCTCTGTAATGGTTACCTGTGAATTTTGGAATTAATTTGAAGGGATTATTCATTTCAGGGCATTTTATGGTCTGGCACATGATTATATAACCTGATTGTAATTGTTAAGTCCCTATCATGCTCTCAGGTCAGGCATGTATCATACAGCATCATACCCCAGAGGAACAGAGAATGCATGTAACAAACACCATCATACCCCAGAGGAACAGAGAATACATGTAACATACACCATCATACCCCAGAGGAGCAGAGAATGTATGTAACATACACCATCATACCCCAGAGGAACATAGAATGCATGTATCATACACCATCATACCCCAGAGGAACAGAGAATGCATGTATCATACACCAATATACCCCAGAGGAACAGAGAATACATGTAAAATACACCAATATACCCCAGAGGAACAGAGAATACATGTATCATACACCAATATACCCCAGAGGAACAGAGAATACATGTATCATACACCAATATACCCCAGAGGAACAGAGAATTCATGTTCTATACACCAATATACCACAGAAAAACAGAGAATACATGCATCATACACCATCATACCCCAGAGGAACAGAGAATACATGTAACATACACCGTCATACCCCATGCATGTAACATACACCATCATACCCCAGAGAATGAGGAACAGAGAAACAGAGAATGCATGTAACATACACCATCATACCCCAGAGGAAACAGAGAATACATGTAACATACACCATCATACCCCAGGGAACAGAGAATGCATGTAACATACACCATCATACCCCAGAGGAACAGAGAATACATGTATCATACACCATCATACCCCAGAGGAACAGAGAATAAATGTATCATACACCATCATACCCCAGAGGAACAGAGAATGCATGTAACATACACCATCATACCCCAGAGGAACAGAGCATACATGTATCATACACCATCATACCCCAGAGGAACAGAGAATGCATGTAACACCATCATACCCCAGAGGAACAGAGAATAAATGTAACATACATATACCCCAGAGGAACAGAAAATACATGTATCATACACCATACCCCAGAGGAACAGAGAATATGTAACATACACCATCATACCCCAGAGGAACCATCATACCCACATACCTGAGGAACAGAGAATGCATGTATCATACACCATCATACCCCAGAGGAACAGAGAATACATGTATCATACACCATCATCCCCATGCATGTATCATACACCATCATACCCCAGAGGAACAGAGAATGCATGTAACATACACCATCATACCCCAGAGGAACAGAGCATACATGTATCATTCACTATCATACCTGAGAGGAACAGAGAATGCATGTATCATACACCATCATACCCCATCAGAATACATGTATCATACACCATCATACCCCAGAGGAACAGAGCATGCATGTATCATACACTATCATACCCCAGAGGAACAGAGAATGCATGTATCATACACCATCATACCCCAGAGGAACAGAGAATACATGTATCATACACCATCATACCCCAGAGGAACAGAGAATACATGTATCATACACCATCATACCCCAGGGAACAGAGAATGCATGTAACATACACCATCATACCCCAGAGGAACAGAGAATGCATGTAACATACACCATCATACCCCAGAGGAACAGAGAATGCACGTAACATACACCATCATACCCCAGAGGAACAGAGAATGCATGTAACATACACCATCATACCCCAGAGGAACAGAGAATACATGTATCATACACCATCAATACCCCAGAGGAACAGAGAATACATGTATCATACACCATCATACCCCAGAGGAACAGAGAATACATGTATCATACACCATCATACCCCAGAGGAACAGAGAATACATGTATCATACACCATCATACCCCAGAGGAACAGAGAATACATGTATCATACACCATCATACCCCAAAGGAACAGAGAATAAATGTATCATTCACCATCATACCCCAGCATGTATGTAACATACACCATCATACCCCAGAGGAACAGAGATACATGTATCATACACATCATACCCCATGCATGTAACATACACCATCATACCCCAGAGGAATAGAGAATACATGTATCATACACCATCATACCCCAGAGGAACAGAGAATGCATGGGGAGGGGAACAAGCCAGACTGGACATTCTCTGGCCTCTGCAGCCCATCTTTGTCATAATAATGACCTCACGAATAAAACACTGCAATGACATATTACACTTCAACAATGAGCATTAAAAGTTTGTTCGATACAATAGCTGTTCCAGACAGATCCCTATGCAAATGTGGAAGGCTAAGAACACAGCCAATTGAGAAAAATCAAAGCTGATTAGAGTGGTTGCGTTAGAGAAAATGAGGCAGACATAATGCAATCTTATTGCGACTCAGAAACAATGTGAAAATACCAAGCAATTATGCAAGAACACATGCGCTCCTTTTATAATGCATCACGCCACCCACAGAAATTTTGTCAAATGGAAGCATTACATGCAAATGAGGAATGATATTGAGGACCCCAGCATTTGGGGACCGTCGCTGTTACCGCTTCCAGGCTGTATCACCCACACACAGACAGAGTGTGTGTGCTTGTGTCAGCATGCAGTCACCGGCTAATTCAGTCCATCAGGGAGTATTCACTAATGTAACCTCTGAGTGTGTGTGTGAGTGATTGAGTGACCTTGTGTGCGTATGACTGCATGCTTGTGCGCTTATTTGTGTGCGCGCGGGTGTGCTTGTGTTTGTCTGTGCATTTACTGATTCAGCCTGTGTGTCATGTCCAATTGCTTGGTGATCCTGTGAGATCATCCATGTCTGCCTGAGCGTGTGCAGGTATCACAGATATCTCCCAAGGTGTGTTTCAGATCAAACTAATTTTAACATTAGATGAAGACAACCCAGGTAAGCACAAAATGCAGTTTTTAAATGAAGATTTTGTTTTTTGGAAAAAAAAAAAAAAACTGTCCAACCATACCAAGCTCTGTGTGGAAAAAGTAATTGCTCCCCTAGTTTATAATTCAACCAGTTAAACAGATTGAATTGATAATTCAGGTAAACTTCAGTGGCACACCCGGGCATGATCACTGCAAGCCCTGTTCAATCTAAACATCACTTAAATAGAACCTGTCTGGCAATGTGAAGTATGCAAAAAGCAGCACATGATGCCGTGAGCTAAAGTAATCCAAGAACAGATGAGAAACAAAGTCATCGATATCTATCAGTCTGGAAAGGGTCATAAAGCCATTTCTATGGCTTTAGGACTCCAGCAGCCCACGTTGAGAGCAATTGTCTACAAATGGAGAGCTGACCAAAATCCCTCCAAGAGCACATACTGTTAATCACTCATCCAGGACGTCACAAAAAAACCCAGACCAACATCTAAAGAACTGCCCACCTCCCTTGGCTCAGTTAAGGACAGTGAATATGATTCCACAATAAGAGAGAAACTGGCCAAAAATAGTATCCATGGGAGAGCTGCCAGACAAAGACCACTGCTGACCAAAAACAACACAAATGCTTATCTCACATTTGCCAAAAATATCTTGATGATTTGCCAAAATTTTTGGATAATATTCTGTGGACTGTTTAGTCCATCATGGAACTTTTTGGAAGACATGGGTTCGAACACATTTGGCGTGAAGCTAACAAAGCATTCCAAAATGACATCATTATGCCAACAGTCAAACACAGTGATGATTGAGTGATGGTCAGACACTGCTGTGCTACCTCAGGAGGCAACTTGCCATAATGAAATCATGAATTCCGCTCTCCACCAGAAAATCCTGATGGAGAATGTCTCGCCATAAGTCTGTGACCTGAAGCTCAAGTGCAGTTAGTTTATTCAGCAGAACAATGATCTGAAGCACACAAACAAGACCACCTCAAAATGCCCCAAAAGAAACAAAATGAAGGTTTTGGAGTGGCCTAGTCAAAGTCCTCTGAAAAGGTATGTATCTCTGCTTTAGTGAAGGTGTGTACCTGCTCCAGCAGCAGAGTGTGCAGTCGTGTGCAGTGATGATTATACATTTAACAAAATGAAGATAAAGCAGAAACCAAGTATTATTCAAATATTTCTTTTATGTAATATTGGATCATATGGATAAAAATAAGTAAACAGATAACAGATTTGCTCAATCAGATTAAGATCTGGGGTTTGATCAGGCTGAATCAGAACTTTTATGTCACCACTTTCAGACTGAGATAATTTTTGCACAACTTAGAAGTGTTAGCAGGAGCGCAGGAGGCACAGGGGGACGTCCCACACAGTTTTGAGAAGTCGGCGATTCGTCCCCCTCACTTTTGATAAGGAAAAAATACTTAGGCTGCACTAAATAAGACCTTTGATAAACTGATCACATCCCTACAAACCAGAGTCATGTAGAGATGACATTATCTCATATTTGCTTGGTTAATATGTGATGATGTGATGATGTGGGCTATCAACTGAACTGGTCCTGCTAATACTCAACTCATTTTCACTTACGGCCTTGGGATGATTGAATAAATTATTAATTACTCACCAGTTTTAATTTCTAAAAAATTTAATTCAAACATCCTTCAGCAACATGATGACTCTGTTTCTCTACAACGTAACTTTAATATTTCAGATTTTGCGATCGATATGTTAGAGCAGAAATCTGAAGATCTGCATTGTGTCCCTTGCTTCAAGCAACTTAAGGGACTCTAGAATGGTATCCATAGATACAGGGAACTCTTTTCTCACACCATGCAGTTTCTTACGAAACATGACCTTTCATCTCAAGTTCCCCAATTTCTGATTTATTCGTCGAAGCAGGTCGTGGCCATGAAATTATCAGGTAATTCATGTATTAACATAGGTTATCTGCGGGATTGTCGTGAGGACACGTGATTTCCATTCGATAACGCTAATGATGATTAGTCCCTGCTTGCCTTGTGAGACTGGTGACGCATCAGCTAAGTGATTTGCCTTGCACTTTGTCCATTTGTTTTTGCTGTCAGCAAGGGGATAACAGCAGACGCATTTTAGAAATATAATGGGTCTTAAGTCTATGCATCGGCAACACAAGTGCATATTAATGAACATAATTGACAGGCCTACCAAAAAAAATGGTCAAACTGTAACAAAAGTTTTTCAGATGTCTTTTGGGTTGCCACCTTTGAGAACAAAAAATAAGGAATTGGGGGGAGCAGGGGCGCGGACAACTCATACACCGAATAGGTGGATATTACACCAATATAACAGGCTAACCTCTCAGAATGAACCTGACCATCTTTTTCCTCATGTATAGACACACAACACACACACACACACACATTCATCAGCCACTTCATTAGGTACACCTTGCAGTTGGCCTTTGGGATTTGGTATGAAAATGCATCAAGAAAAAAAAGGCCTGGTTGCAATCAGGGCAAATTAGAATGGAAAAATGGAAAGGTATTTTGTATCCAACCTCCACTTTTATCGGCTTTTTATTTGACAAAATGATTTTAAAAGAGGCGTCAATGTATTTTGGGGGTTTTATTAGTGAGAAGGTGGTTTAGAATATTAATATCACCAATGCGTATGCTGTGTTTGCCCTAGCAACCCGGTGTGTGTCATCAGTAACATGGCTGCTGCCATTATATGCTATTACCAAGTATAGTAGCACTCAAAATTAAACTCTAAATTTTCTTCACTGGATGTATGCTTCATGTTTTTACACAACTGAATATTTCTGTTGATACCCAAACATCGAGGTACTGATTTTATTCGATGTTGGTGGAGGTGAAATGTGGAATTTTTTCCGAAAAATTAATTTTCCCGTTTAAAAAATTGCATGAAGAATGGAAATAGCCTATTCACTGTTTGTCAACTGTGTGGAAAAATAAACTGTACATTACATTCTTGTTGCATTCCACAAAATATATTTTGAAAATTTATTTTCGAAAAAGTCAAGCTGATCAACCAATTTGCAAGGATAAGAGCTTCCAAAAATTAGTTTAGCCTAACAAGTTTTAGCTTTCAGCAGCAACAATCGGCATATCCTTCAAAAGATGGGGCAATCTGGATAACTGCTGGCAAAATACCAAATTCTAGGGAAAGACAGGCTGTTATAAATTGACTGAATTTAACAGTTAAATTAACGCATTGTCTGCTTGTTAATGAATTCTGGACCACTCTCAAAGTGGAGGAGAGCATTGGGTGGAACTTCGGATGGGAGATTGGGGCAAGTGTGATGTTGGACTTGGTCTGTGATTGTGTGGACATTGGGCGCCCCTCGGGTGGCGAGACTCAGGGTGGGGCTCGCACCTCTTGTTGGAGTCCGTGTGGCTCCCAGGCTGCCCGGGGTCCCAAGTAGTGACTGTTTCTTGCTTCCTTCTTGGAGAGGGGAAGGGTGGGAGGGACGTAGAAACGAGACGAGCGGGGGTTGTGGGAATGTAGGAGGTATATAGGGCATAAGGACGAATGGGAGGCACATTGGGAGTAGCCCTGTTCATTAACCTACGTTATCGGGAACTCCCTTTAAGGAATTCTGGACCACTCTCAAAGTGGAGGAGAGCATTGGGTGGAACAGCTGATGGGAGATTGGGGCGAGTGTGATGTTGGACTTGGTCTGTGATTCTGCGAATGTTGGGCGTCCCCCAGGTGGCGAGACTTAGGGTGGGGCTCGCGTTTCTTGTCAGAATCGGTGTGGCTCCCAAGCCCCCAAAAGTGTTAATGGATCAACGAGAGATCGGCTTTATGTACGTCGTTGACGTTATTGCGAATATAGCTTGCATACGCATTCGATGTCCGGCAGCCGAGGGTTTTAATCAGGTGGTCCGGCACTCCTCGCTTGGATTCTGTGGTGGCGGCACCGATGCGGGTCTTGGGGAGAAGCGTGGTTATTGTATTTTGAGGTGGTGTAGTTTGATATTGGCTCGAAGGGACTGAGGGCAGCGTCTAGGCGAATTAGGAATATAGGGCTAAGAAATGCCGAACTGATCCGTTTTACTGCTCTTTATCTCGAGAGGGGGCGGGAACGGCCTTTGTTTGCAATGTCTACTGTGGTCGAGTTGTCATAATGTACAGTTATACATTTGGCGGCCCATTCGTGACCCCAAATGAGGAGGAAACGATGATGGGATACGATGAGGCGAACAGCGAAGTGGTTGAGCCCCTTCCGGGAAACGCCAAAGGAACCCCAAAGAAAACGTGGGTTGAGTAGGACGACCCTAAGCGTTTGCGATATCGGCTTTAGCCAACCAGGCACCGCGATCGGCGAGGCAGATGAGTGGTGAGGCGAAGGACAGTCAGTAAAGGGTTAGATACTTTTGAAACTTCTCGCAAATCACGCTAGTGTCCCCCGGTTCAAAATGTTTTCCATTTGCATCTTCTTCTACTGGTTTTGCCTGCTTCAACTACTTCCCTTAGTATTTTTTTCCTTCTACCGCCCCCTGTCTTTGTGGCGAATACTGCAACGGAGAATGCGCCAAGTATAAATGTCTCCACACTCTGTTGAGGTGCGCGCAAAATCCGCAAACGGAGCCAAGCGAAGGTATAACTGAGACTTAATGTGGATACGCGTGCAGTATCCGTGGATGTTTGCCGACGAGGCAAAGTGTACCGATAACTGAAGCGCTAGCGAGGTGCTAGTGAGCTGCGTCACTGCGAGTGGTCAGGGTGGATACGCGTGGTATCCGTGAATGTTTGCCGGCGAGGCACAGAACATTAGCATTTGTGATGGTTTGACAATTTTAGAATAAACGTGGCAATCTTTCGACAGCACCATAAATGTATGAGATTTAATTTGCTAAGAGCGCGACGTGCGTATACAGCAAGAGTTGCTTGGACCAATTGGTGGAACGGACGAAAGTCTGATTTATTTTGAAAGCCTTGTTAAAGATTGCGCTACGGAATTATGGCGTTTTCTTCCGCACATCGACGACCACAAATTATCAATGTGTCTTTATGATTGCCATCTTTGCGGAGTCGCGTCAAATATATGGACATACTCAACAGGCAATCGCTTACCGTACGGCCAATGCATAAAGCAAGATCGAGAACGAGTGTAAAGAAATTGTCCAGTTCTTGCCTCCGATGAGGATAGGACTGGGAAATTCTGTTCCGTAATGAGGGACGGCGAATGGCGAACTCGGTTCGCGTGAGCTCCCCGGAACGAGTGGGGGTCGGGTGTTTGGGTTATCTTGGGTCGATGATGGTTTGGATTTTTTTTTTTTACTTCCTTATTTACTAAAATGTGTCTGCAGAAGTAGGGGCGACAAGTACATGGTATGGTAATGCCCGTACCATCGTAGCGTGCAGCAAGATGAAGAACGAGAATATGGTAATCATCCAGTTCTCTCCGCCGATGAGGAAAGTACTGGCGGATTGTGTTTTGGTAGAGTGGGTTAACACCGGAACTGCTGGAGCCTTGGGCCTTGGAGAATTTGGTTGTAGGCTGAAGGAGCGCAGAAGCTGGGTTTCGTCCGGCGGAAAGGACGGGGGGAGTGGTGTACATGCAAAAGTGCAGCCTGTGAACACAGGGACGGAAAAAAAGGGGACGAAAAGAGACCGAAGAGGTCGTAAACGGAGGGAGCAGGCACGGGGGTACTGGCTGGTTTGCGGAAGGAGTGACTTCTGCTGAATCTGGAGCTGGAGGCCGTTGCCAAAGCGTGATGACGTGGCGCTGGGGACGTTGATGGCGGAACCCGTAGTGCTGTGTGGTCTGCATACATCTGGTCTGCACGTGGGGAGGATCAGCGACGTTGGCGTGGGAGTCGGTGAATAATTTTTGCGGCCTGGCTTTGTTGTCGGAGCGGTGGAAGGATTTTTCTTCTGCTTGAGTGCCCAAAGGAGTCTGGCGACGGTCGAATATGGAACCTGGAATGAGCTTGTAGTGCGAGCCGTGGTCAGCCTTGCTGGGGAGCCGCGGGCTCTCGCTTCTGAGCACCGCTGTTGATGAGGGGCGTAGCTACTGCAAGACAGTGGTCTGGAATTGCTACAGCGCAGAGCCTTCGGTCGTCATCGCGGGGGGAGCATAGTTCGGAATGTGAGCGCCCCGGTTGGGGCGAGCAGGTGACGCTTCGTGTTGGAGATACGAAGATGGCAGAGCGCAGGCGGATGCGTGGAGGAGAAGTGGGAGTTGCGGGATGGATTGGGAAGATTCCTCTGGAGCCTTAGAGTCTTGGAATTATTCTGCATCTGAGGGACTCTGTGGGATTTTGCCTTGCTTCAGGTAAGCAAACTCTTGCTGTGCGCTGGGCTGTCTGGTTTGTGAGTAAACGACGTAGAAACGAGACGAGCGGGGGTTATGGGAATGTAGGAGGTATATATAGGTGTAAGGACGAATGGGAAGGCGCATTGGGAGTGGCCCTGTTCATTTACCTACGTTATTAAGAACTCCCTTTATTTTAACTGCAAGTAGCCTAGAGTCCTGCGTGCATTTAACTGTGGTTTTACAGTTAACATACATGGAACCTCTGTTAGAGACTGATTGTAAAATTACAGTTAAAATAACTGGCAAAAAAGGTGCCAGTTTATAACAGTGTTAAATTGGTAAAATTTTTCATTTTGAAGGACGTCAAAGCTGTTCGCCAATTCCTCTAATAAGCTAGCCAGTTGTTTGCTATAGCTATAGAGCTGAGCTGTCCAGTTTGGGCTGAGCTACTTTATATTAGGCCAAACATGATAAATTATTTGGTCTTTATTTACATCTCTAACCACTGTCTTGTTTTATTTTCCTGACCTCATAGTTCCCTCCTTCCCATGCTTCCATATCTGTCAACTCCTGTCGGTGATTAGCCGGGATGGTTTGTTATGCTATGGGGCACAGCTTGTGCCCCTTGTGTTTATTTGCAGTTTGTGACACCTGTGCGGTCTCCAGAGCCCGGGTTTTTTTTTACAGTGAATTTAGGGGCAGGCAGCTAGCGGATCGTGGAGAGATGTCAGTGAATTGAGACAAAAATATAATCACGCAGAAAGTAAACAAACTTGCATAGTGCACCTTTAATGATGATTTTCCCCTTTTGAGGCTCAGGTGGATATTCTTCCTCTTAATCGTCGAGAGTGCGCGGAATCTACTTCAAAACTTGTGCGTAACTACCTTCGCTCCTCAAACAGTAGACACATGATGGTGCATTATCAATTGACGGTGTTAAGGAGGTCCGTATTAGAGCTTTGACATTGCTGCAGCCTTAATTGACCATCGTTCGGGAGCCCCCTTAAAGATTGGGTCCCTGATTTGCCCATCCTTCAGATTCAGCTCTGAACACATACGCAGAAGCTAAGCTGAAGAGAAGTGATCATTTTGCCCAAAATTTAATTCTTTTAACTAACAGCCACGCTTGTCACATTATTCATTGAGAAAATCTGTAGATTTTTTTTCATAATTACTCGGGCCGGTAGGCCACGAGTCTAAGTTTCGGCTTCGCTCTTCTTTTTTTTTTTTTTTTCGGGGTTGTAACTGTCCTGCTCATGCACGCGCGCGGTTTTGCGATTAGCCCAGGCCTAGACCCGGCCCGAGTACAGGCTCTGAGGAGCCTCTTGATAATTTTTTACTTCGATAAAAAATACGGAACAAATGGCGTTCCGTATTGATTCGTCATGGAACGCCACAAATTATTTTCAATTACGGAACGATTCCTTGAAATACGGAACAGGTTGCAACCCTAGATGTCTACCTTTTTCAAAGAAATAGCAACACGTAATTGAAAACTCAAGTTCGTTCGTCTCTGGGTTTGTTACTGGCTGTGCGATTTTATGAGTTTGGTTATGCTGAAAATGAATTGACTTCAGTGAGATGGTGCGAAGTTTTGCGGGAATGTGGCATGTTTTTGATTATGTGCTGCTGGTTATTTGAAAAAGGTTGACATTTGACGAACTTTTGTTACAGCTTGGCCGTTTTCTTTGGTAGGCCTGATCGAATTCGGGGTCCCTAAAGCAGTTATTTTACAGTGGAGCAGGTTTTTAACGATTTTGCAAAACCCCATTTATTCTCATTCGTGCTTTGTTAAAATGTTAGTTTTCATGGTAATACTAATAGTTGACTGTAAGGGCAAACTAAGTTGCAAATGACTGTTTTCTGGATACAGTTAGCATAAATCAAGAACCAGTGTCTCCTCACATAATTTGTAACATTACAGTAGTCTGTAATCAGTAAATGTTAACTTGAAACATATAGTGGAGAATGCAAGTTATATTGGTGGTTTGTTTGAAATTTCATACCAGACAATGAGGAAGACCAAATCATTCGATCATGCATTGTTGTGATTCCAGTGTTCTGTGCCGTTTGCCAAGACACTGGTTATGGTTTTAACAGTTTCTTGTGCCAGGTTTCATAGTTCATGGTAATTACTCATGTTATGGTTTTAACAGTTTCTTGTATCAGGATTCATATTTCACAGTTTTCATGTTTATTGTTCATGTTTTTTAATTTTCCATGTTTTGTTTCTCGTCAGGTCCCGGTCTGCCCAGCCAATCCGCCTCTTAGTGTCTGCCTGGTCATGTCCATGTTTTACTTCTCGCTCTGCATTCGGGAGTGGCTTACGGTTTCAAACTTCTTTCTGACGTTTCTTCCTTCAGGGCTTCCTAGTCTTCATGCTTGTTAATTATTTGAATTTATTACTAACAACCTACTAATCAATCTAATGGGTGTTTCCATTAGATAGGCACATGCTAACCATTACTAATTTAGACAGGGATTTAACTCACATGCTTCCTGCTTTCGCTACATTCTTACCTGTGCTTTACTATCATCTAGTTTCACACTTTAACTCTTCATAGTATCTTATTGGGCTCTTATATGCTGCAACAGGCTTATTGTTCTTAATGAGCAAATACCTGCTTTTGTTGTCTCGTCACGCCACAGGTATTTCTCCTCTCTCGTCCTCGTGCCTCGTTTCTCGTTTCTCCCTGTTGCTCTACAGGTGCTCATCATTGTCTCGTGATTTTCCCTGCTATATCTGAGGAGAGGTTGGAGTTGGCTGGCAGACAGAGTCTTGTTTTCATAGTGTTTCATGCCTGTTTCTCGCCATAGTGTTTCCTTGCCGTTTCTAGTTCATAGTCTTGCCTAGTGTTTTTGTAGATCTCGTTTTGTATTTTCTTATTTGCCTTGTGCCATTTCATAGTTGGTTTATTTTTGTTTATTGGTTACCTTCCCTAGAGTTTCTAGTGGCTTTTTATTTTTCCCGTTTTGTATTTTTCTTTTTCAGCTCTGAAGCTTACCTTAGTTAGATTTTTGCAACCCTTTGGGCCAAGTTTTTTGTTGGCCATCGTGCCTGTTTTGTTTTTTTCAATAAATATTGTTGTTGTTCAAATTTTTATTTACTAGGAATAACCCCTTGAGATGTATCATTTTGTTTTCATATTCAAAACCAAGTCTTGCTGTCTCGCACCTGGTGTCCATCTGAGTCTGGCAACATGCATATTAATATGAGTAGTAATAATAATATGAGTAGTGTTCCAGTTTTTTTTCAATCACTTTACCTCCTCTGTCAACTCAGAAACCATGGTATCAAAACAGTAAATACATAGGCCTAATGAGAGGCATTCTGTCCAAAATAACACATTTTGTTTGCAAAAGGCTCTTACCATGGCAAAGCATTTCAAACATGCAGCAAAAGCACATTTTGTCACCACCCAATACAACTTGCAGTCAAGGAGTTTAATCCAGCCACTCACCCACTTCATACTCAACACCTAAATGCAACATACCCTTTTCAGTCTGAGCAGGCTCTACCTTACTTTTTCCTGTGTGCATTGCAGTCATATTTTTTTAATAGTTTACATATTGTAAAGCAAGTAGCAAAAGCCAATAATTCCCTCAAACAACTCAACTTATGCCCAAATGAGTAGATTCCTTCAATCAGCTACTGTAACACAGTTGACAACAGAATATAAAATACAGCTATCAGTTTGAACAAGGTTCTCCTGTGTGCTACACATTCAAATGTAAACTTACAGTAAAGAATTGCACCAGAAATCAGAAAGACTTTGAAGTGAAATTCTACTGTATTGATGGCGAAAAACTGAAATACTGTAATTCACATACAGTATTACACAGAAAAACTCAAAGGAGTTGAAAAAAAATACAGAATACAATTTATAGGCCCCACTGTAATCACTAGGCTACATGCGCTCACGGTGAAAGGGCCACATGTTTTCATCCACATCACATTGTATGTCTTCCCTACGAATACAATGGGGGAAAAACCTCTTAGATTGCCTTATCCATCCCTGGCATTCGTCAGCTCCAATTTGCTGGGCAGCAGCAATCATGGCTTCCATCAAACCCATTTGGACATAGGGGTGATGGTCATACACTCTCCATCGCCACGCAGTGAAGAATTCCTCAGTAGGATTGAGAAAGGGGGAGAAGGCCGGTAAGAATCGCACCATCAGCTGGGGATGTTGGGCAAACCATTGATTCAAAATGTGAGCATGGTGGAAGGCCACATTTATCCCAGATGATGACGAACCTGCCTGGCCTCTGCAGCTCTCTCTCCTCTCAGCCTCTCATGTAAGGCAGTGAGGAAAGTGATGAGCCGCTCTGAGCTGTATGGGCCAACAGCTGGAATAGAGCACAGGACACCGTCTGCTGATATCGCCGCACACATTGTGATGTTTTGCTCCCCTCTGTCCCGGTCCTGTTATGGTTGCCCTGTGCCCAAACACATTCCTTCCACGCCTCTTTTCCCTGTTCAGATTGAACCCGGCCTCATCAACATTAATGAAAATATGGTCCCCTTCAGCTTCAAGTTCCATGATTCTCTATATAGACACACACACACACACACACACACACACACACACACACATGATTATTCAGTTTGAATGTCATAAAGTAGTATTACAAAACATTACAGTACTATAGTTCTGTAATATCCTTACCTACACATAATGGTATCTGGCCTCCTTCACATTGGCTTCATTCCTCAGGAAGGGAACCCTGTATAATCACTTCATTGCCATATGATGTCTTTTTAGAACCCCAGCTATAGTGGATATACTGACATTGTTTGTATTTGCAAAGGTGTCCTGATCATCAATAATTGCAGCCTGAATTTCACAGAGTCTGATGGCATTGTTTGCCACCACCATGTCCACAATGGCAGCCCCTGCTCTGCACTGAAAATCTCCCCCTCCCCCCTGCATGTGGGAGCCTATTGATTCTATAAAGAGAGATGAGAGAACAATTTGTGATCTCCTTTACCTCTGTAAAGACAGTTACAGTACTGTATTGTAACATGTTTACACTATTGTATGTATATAGTAATGTACAGTACTGTAATATACTGTAATGTTACATTACTACTGTAACTGACCGGTTCTGATTTAGAAAAATTCGAACAATGGAAGCAACAGTGCTCTGCCTTAGAACTGGCTGAACCTGCTGTCCTGCCTCTCTGTAGGACAGGCCATGATTGATCACATGGTCTATGATGGTGGCCTGGATTTCATCTGAAACCTGTGTTCGCCGTACACCTCTACCACGTTCACCTCCACCACGTACACACTCTCTTCCTCGGACTCCTCCATCTCTTATCCTCACTCGCCTTCTCACTCGCTCCAGACCTCTGGGATCCATGCTTGCCAACAGCAACACAAAACTGTCCCTGTTTTGTAGGTGCAGACTGACTGATTGGTGGATGGTGATTTGTGGAAAGGGTAGTGATGCAGGTGCACTAGTGATCTCACAGTGATGCAGGTCATTTCTATCAGCTGTGAACAGACGTTTTGCTTTTGACTACCATAGTGAAGTCAGTGGAGTCAGGGCCATGTAAATTACACGTGAGAAGCGTTGTGCAAAAGAGCGTGAAAAATGTGTGAATCCAATGAAAAGGTGTGAACACATTTGCAAAAGAAAACTTCTGCTGTGGTTTGGAGGTGAAGATGATGACAAAGTAGATCCCAGTTTCTTTACACTGGAAAAAATGATTGAAAAAAACGGTAACTCTTGTTCATCCATGGCTTCACAAACTGTCAGCATCCCACGTTATTTTTAGAGTGTTAAACCATTAGCCCAAACAATGTAGAATAACTCAATCAGAATAGTTAAAATATCATTCTATAACCTTTTATAAAGTTGAGACCTTTCACATAGCAAGAGGCCAGTGGACCACTGGGGGCAGATCTGGCGTTTCGCTGACGTTTTGCTCATCGGTTTGAGGGTGGTCCATGGGTGGGTTACCTACAAAAAGCCTAAAGTTTTGCCAATTTTGATCTAAACACCTTTTAAATAATTTATTCATACTTCTTAATTCATTTGAATAACTAATTATGTTTTTTTCTTAATATTTAGGCGAGGTAAAAGTATGATGGTGCATGGTGCTCCGACAGGGGGCCAGAAGTGGTGCTGCAGTATCTGGAAATCTGATTTGCCATCTGGGCTTTAGTGCATGATTTGGTCCCCCCCACTTTGAAAATATCTCCTGCACCCCTGAGCGTTAGGGTCATTTGTTGGAAATAAAATTCCCAACCAATCAGTCTTACTCCAGATGGCAATGCGTGCCTCACAAGGATGCTATAATACATCTTTTGATCCATGATTCCGTTGATTTTTATGAGATCACCGGCTCCTTTCAAGCAGACTGAACCCCAAACTATAGTATTACCACCTCCATATTTCACTGAAGGGATTAAAGAATCATTTCTGTGTGTTCTCCAACTCTACTGTTCTGAATTCCCCATCTTCACCAGTAGGTGGTGCCATTCCATAAGGTGCACAAGGCGAAATCTGGTCATTTGATCTGGCAGTCAGCAGGACAACTATGGGGAAGCCTTCCAAAGGGTCCTTTACATGTGCTCATAATGGCCCAATCCCAAACCGGTCCCTGTCCACTAACACTTCACTACCAGTGTCACTCCGTCTCCCTCACAGCGATGGAGGGAGCCTCATTAAGGGGGAGGGTGCAGAAACATGTATAAAGTTTGGGATGCCCTTCCCCTTCATCCAACGGGAAGCGGAGGTAATCATCACCATGCCTACCGATAGGTGCGTCGCATTGTATACGAGGGTCCAGTTCCCTAATTATACATTTCTTACCCAAAATATTTTTGAGAGGGTAATGTAATTAAATAAAATTTATATTAAAAATATTGAATACACAGCATTGAAAAAGATGAAGGCGTTTGTGCATGAAATGGCACATTGTGAAAAACAGCAATCATTGATTCAATAAGTAAAACTTCTCATTCAGTGTTTTCTCAGGTGCACATCTGCATGTTCATTTCTAAATACACAATGTAACCTTTAGTTCTGTGATATGCGCATGAAATAGTCAATCAAATGTCCGTTTGAGGTTAGATAATGTTTAACTTATCTTTCGGAAATAGCTGCATGGAACTGACATTTGTAGATATGCAGCGCTTCTTCCATCCCCAACACAAAATAAGTGCTGCACTTGAAAGGAGGGGGTTTGAAAGCTTGCATCGGTGTAGACTCGCTGCGGAGGGTTAAATCAGCCTCTTACACTCCATGGGGATTGGTTTGGGATGACACTCAATGTGGCGGACCCTCCGCGGAAGGCGCAAACGGAGGGGGAGTGGATAGGGCGAGTAGATAGGGACCGGTTTGGGATTGGGCCTATATTTTCATTCTGGTCTGGACTGTCAGCATTAGAGCAGCATATGTGTGAATGAGCAAAGTAAGTAAATGGACAAATAGGAAAGGGTTAATGTTATTGCTGCTTAGTTTATATATTTTAGGATGTTTATGACTCGTGTTCTGCTGATTATTAGTTATTAGGTCATTGTACAACACAAGCAATTATAATGTCTTGTTGTTAAAGGGTAATGCCAGAATTGTATATGCTAATGTTTAATCAGTACTTCTAGTATGTTCATGCATATTTAATTTGGTCTGTTCATAATGTAGCGTTGTAATGCTAGCGTGTGCGTGAAATATGTGTATGCTACTGTGAAAGAGTTAGTCTTGTGTTTAATGCTGTCATGTGTTTAATGCTGTTCATATCTTCGTTGATATTAATGTTTCTGCACTAGTTTGTAGAGGCTAATAGCATTGAGTTAATAACAACATGTTGCATTTAGCCATTTTAAATTGGTGCTTCCATGTACTGACGCATTGTGTTGTATATTTGTGATTTATATCTTGAGAGACCATATGACTGTTCCAGATTATGTCACTGTGTTTCATCAACATTAAAGACAAAGGAGTTGAGATCCCTCTCCTGTGATCTGGAAAAACATAGTAAGTATGTCACTTTTGGGAGAAACTTAGTTTGACCCTCATTTTCAGTAATTAAGAGTGGTTAAAATCTTAAAACACTAGCTATGAGTGTTATTTGAACTGTCAAAATCAAGTTTCAATGACTGTTTTCGGTTAGGAAAAGTCCAGAATCCAAAAGTTTTTGTTCAGCTGTGAGAATTCTTGCAACCGATAAATTCACTAGGTTTTTCCAGATCACAGGAGCCCTATTCCGGTGTGCTCTCTGATCAGAGCTCAATTATAGATGAAGAGATTAGCCTAATTAAACTGGATATACGCCTCAACCGTAGCGTTGATATCTAACGCTGGCCCTCCAGCTGGATCGCCTTCACCTGCACTAGTTATAACACGGCAGAACAGGGAGCAGCATAGTTGGATGAGATTCATTATGTCTTTAATTTTAGAATTACAATTTGACTTCTTTTATATCAGACAAGAAAGTGTAGTTCTGCATTCATACCTTGACATGTTTCGACGGGAACTCCCATCTTCCTCAGAAGTGTCACGTGATGGTATTGTGACATGTCTTATCAGCTGTTTTTTTACTGAGGCGTGACCATCCTGCCAGGTTCGACAGGACGGTCACGCCTCCTGCTGTCAGGAAGATGGGAGTTCCCGATCGAAACATGTCAAGGTATGAATGCAGAACTATGCTTTCTTGTCTGATTTAAAAGAAGTCAAATTTTAAAGGGAGCAGCATAGGCCTGCACGATACATCGCCAGAAGATCGTGATCTCAGTTCACCCCTATGCACGATCTAATTTCTAAATGTCAAGGATTTTCCAGCATTATTTCCCGAGCCGCAGAGCAAACAAACTCGTAGTTTTCAAAGACAGTGAGTAGTAGGCAGTCTCTTGGGGCGCTTGAGGCCGCCCCCAAATGCAACACTGACGTTGCATTCACGCTCATCCTATGGCAAAGCAGCTCTACATCACGTGAGTTCATATAGAAGCCAGAGGACCTAAAGAGTAACTGGTGCAGGTCTTTCGAATCGAACAGAGTTGGCTAGCAGTGCAGATTCAGAAGCAGCGAGGGAGACACAGAGAAATGTTAAAGTGAAGAGTGCAGGAAAGTTTGTGGTCAGGAAAAATAAACGCAGAATGAAAAATCATCTCATAGTGACGAGAATCAGCCTACCCCATGGAGCGAACTCGTCCTGAAAAAAGGCTCGCATTCAGTGGTGTGGAAATATTTTGCATTTAGACAAGACGACGAAACTCAGTCTCAAGTCCATTACAAGGTGTGTTTCGCCGAAGTGCTGTGACCCGGAAGAAAAAATCCTGTTTGATCGAAACCGGAAAATCTCTTATTTTTTTTCCAGGCCGCCCGTTTGAACCGAACCCGAAAATCAATTAGTTGAGTTTATCCAAAAAAGCTGGCGGGCCTGCCTTAAACTGCCGGCTTGAACCCGAACAGATTACATTCAAAGTCAATGGCGTAAATACAACGTTTCTTTATTTGCCTTCGTTGAGTTGAATGTATATCCAAAAAAAATTTGGCGTGGCCTGCAGTGTGATCGGCTTTATTTGGAATAAGGTGACCTAAATGATGTCTGGGAAGCGCACCTCAATTTTGCTCCCTGAGCATTTCACACACCACCTGTAACACACAGCCTCTAAGCTTTACAAAAACACAGAGGTCACTCCCCTGCTGCCTGTGCATTTCAACACCACCTGTAACACACAGCCTCTAAGCTTTACACAAACACAGAGGTCACTCCCCTGCTCCCCGTGCATTTCACAAGGTGACCTGTAACACACAGCCTCTAAGCTTTACACAAACACAGAACACTCCCCTGCCTGTGCATTTCACACACCACCTGTAACACACACAGCCTCTAAGCTTTACACAAACACAGAGGTCACTCCCCTGCTGCCTGTGCACTTCACACACCACCTGTAACACACAACCTCTAAGCTTTATACAAACACAGAGGTCACTCCCCTGCTCCCTGTGCATTTCACACACCACCTGTAACACACCGCCTCTAAGCTTTACACAAACACAGAGGTCACTCCCCTGCTCCCTGTGCATTTCACACACCACCTGTAACACACAGCCTCTAAGCTTTACACAAACACAGAGGTCACTCCCCTGCTCCTGTGCATTTCACACACCACCTGTAACACACAGCCTCTAAGCTTTACACAAACACAGAGGTCACTCCCCTGCTCCCTGTGCATTTCACACACCACCTGTAACACACCGCCTCTAAGCTTTACTCAAACACAGAGGTCACTCCCCTGCTGCATGTGCATTTCACACACCACCTGTAACACACTGCCTCTAAGCTTTACACAAACACAGAGGTCACTCCCCTGCCCTGTGCATTTCCCTGTAACACACCGCCTCCTCAAGCTTCACACAAACACAGAGGTCACTCCCCTTGAGCATTTCACACACCACCTGTAACACACAGCCTCTAAGCTTTACACAAACACAGAGGTCACTCCCCTGCTCCCTGTGCATTTCACACACCACCTGTAACACACAGCCTCTAAGCTTCACACAAACACAGAGGTCACTCTCCTGCTCCCTGAGCATTTCACACACCACCTGTAACACACAGCCTCTAAGCTTTACACAAACACAGAGGTCACTCTCCTGCTCCCTGTGCATTTCACACACCACCTGTAACACACCGCCTCTAAACTTTACTCAAACACAGAGGTCACTCCCCTGCTCCCTGTGCATTTCACACACCAACTGTAACACACCGCCTCTAAGCTTTACACAAACACAGAGGTCACTCCCCTGCTCCCTGTGCATTTCACACACCACCTGTAACACACCGCCTCTAAGCTTTACACAAACACAGAGGTCACTCCCCTGCTCCCTGAGCATTTCACACACCACCTGTAACACACAGCCTCTAAGCTTTACACAAACACAGAGGTCACTCCCCTGCTCCCTGAGCATTTCACACACCACCTGTAAAACACCGCCTCTAAGCTTTACTCAAACACAGAGGTCACTCCCCTGCTCCCTGTGCATTTCACACACCACCTGTAACACACAGCCTCTAAGCTTTACTCAAACACAGAGGTCACTCCCCTGCTCCCTGAGCATTTCACACACCACCTGTAAAACACCGCCTCTAAGCTTTACTCAAACACAGAGGTCACTCCCCTGCTCCCTGTGCATTTCACACACCACCTGTAACACACCGCCTCTAAGCTTTACACAAACACAGAGGTCACTCCCCTGCTCCCTGTGCATTTCACACACCACCTGTAACACACAGCCTCTAAGCTTTACACAAACACAGAGGTCACTCCCCTGCTCCCTGTGCATTTCACACACCAACTGTAACACACCACCTGCTTTACACACACAGAGGTCACTCCCTGCTCCCCATTTCACACACCACCTGTACACCACCTTTACACAAACACAGAGGTCCCTCCTGTGCTCCCTGAGCATTTCACACACCACCTGTAACACACAGCCTCTAAGCTTTACACAAACACAGAGGTCACTCCCCTGCTCCCTGTGCATTTCACACACCACCTGTAACACACACACAAACACAGGGTCCTCTCCTGCTCCCTGCTTTCACACACCACCTGCCTAACACAAACACAGAGGTCACTCCCTGCTCCCTGTGCATTTCACACACCACCTGTAACACACAGCCTCTAAGCTTTACACAAACACAGAGGTCACTCCCCTGCTCCCTGTGCATTTCACACACCACCTGTAACACACAGCCTCTAAGCTTTACACAAACACAGAGGTCACTCCCCTGCTCCCTGTGCATTTCACACACCAACTGTAACACACCGCCTCTAAGCTTTACACAAACACAGAGGTCACTCCCTGCTCCCTGTGCTTTCACACACCACCTGCAACACACAGCCTCTAACACAAACACAGAGGTCCCTCCCTGCTCCCTGAGCATTTCACACACCACCTGTAACACACACCTCTAAGCTTTACACAAACACAGAGGTCACTCCCCTGCTCCCTGTGCATTTTCACACACACACCTGTAACACCACAGAGATCCCTCCCCTGCTCCCTAACACACCTGTAAACACCGCCTCTAAGCTTTTACACAAACACAGAGGTCACTCCCCTGCTCCCTGTGCATTTCACACACCACCTGTAAAACACCGCCTCTAAGCTTTACACAAACACAGAGGTCACCCCCTGCTCCCCTGTGCATTTCACACACCACCTGTAACACACAGCCTCTAAGCTTTACACAAACACAGAGGTCACTCCCTGCTCCCCTGAGCATTTCACACACCACCTGTAACACACAACACAGAGGTCCCTCCCCTGCTCCCTGAGCATTTCACACACCACCTGTAACACACAGCCTCTAAGCTTTACACAAACACAGAGGTCACTCCCCTGCTCCCTGTGCATTTCACACACCACCTGTAACACACAGCCTCTAAGCTTTACACAAACACAGAGGTCACTCTCCTGCTCCCTGAGCATTTCACACACTACCTGTAACACACCGCCTCTAAGCTTTACACAAACACAGAGGTCACTCCCTGCTCCCTGTGCATTTTCACACCACCTGTAACACACACCTCTACACAAACACAGAGGTCACTCCCTGCTCCCTGCATTCACACACCACCTGTACACACAAACACAGAGGTCACACCTGCTCCCTGAGCATTTCCACACCACCTGTAACACACAGCCTCTAAGCTTTACACAAACACAGAGAGGTCACTCCTGCTCCCCTGTGCGTTTTTCACACCACCTGTAACACACAGCCTCTAACTTTACACAAACACAGAGGTCACTCCCCTGCTCCCTGAGCATTTCACACACCACCTGTAACACACAGCCTCTAAGCTTTACACAAACACAGAGGTCACTCCCACTCCTGTCGTTTCACACACACCACCTGTAACACAAGCAACACAAACAGGTCCCTCCCCTGCTCCCTGTGCATTTCACACACCACCTGTAACACACAGCCTCTAAGCTTTACACAAACACAGAGGTCACTCCCCTGCTCCCTGTGCATTTCACACACCACCTGTAACACACAGCCTCTAAGCTTTACACAAACACAGAGGTCACTCCCCTGCTCCCAAACACACAGGTCACACCCCTGCTCTAAGCTTTACACAAACACACAGGGTCACTCCCCTGCTCCCCTGTGCGTTTCACACACCACCTGTAACACACAACACTCTAAGCTTTACACAAACACAGAGGTCACTCCCTGCTCCCTGTGTGCTTTCCACCAAGCTGTGCATTTCACACACCACCTAAGAAGTAACACACCTGCCCCTCATTTCGTTTCACACACCACCTGTAACACACAGCCTCCTGTGCGTTTCCACCACCTGCTTTACACAAACACAGAGGTCCCTCTCCTGCTCCCTGTGCATTTCACACACCACCTGTAACACACAGCCTCTAAGCTTTACACAAACACAGAGGTCACTCCCACCACCTGTGCGTTTCACACACCACCTGTAACACACACCGCCTCTAAGCTTTACACAAACACAGAGGTCACTCCCCTGCTCCCTGTGCGTTTCACACACCACCTGTAACACACAACACAGAGGTCACTCCCCTGCTCCCTGAGCGTTTCACACACCACCTGTAACACACAGCCTCTAAGCTTTACACAAACACAGAGGTCACTCCCCTGCTCCTGTGCTGTTCACACACCACCTGTACACCACCTGTAACACACACAGAGGTCACTCCCTGCTCCCTGAGCATTTCACACACCACCTGTAACACACAGCCTCTAAGCTTTACACAAACACAGAGGTCACTCCCCTGCTCCCTGTGCATTTCACACACCACCTGTAACACACAGCCTCTAAGCTTTACACAAACACAGAGGTCACTCCCCTGCTCCCTGAGCATTTCACACACCACCTGTAACACACAGCCTCTAAGCTTTACACAAACACAGAGGTCACTCCCCTGCTCCCTGTGCGTTTCACACACCACCTGTAACACACAACACAGAGGTCACTCTCCTGCTCCCTGAGCATTTCACACACCACCTGTAACACACAGCCTCTAAGCTTTACACAAACACAGAGGTCACTCCCCTGCTCCCTGTGCATTTCACACACCACCTGTAACACACAGCCTCTAAGCTTTACACAAACACAGAGGTCACTCCCCTGCTCCCTGTGCGTTTCACACACCACCTGTAACACACAACACAGAGGTCCCTCTCCTGCTCCCTGAGCATTTCACACACCACCTGTAACACACAGCCTCTAAGCTTTACACAAACACAGAGGTCACTCCCTTGCTCCTTGTGCATTTCACACACCACCTGTAACACACAGCCTCGAAGCTTTAGTGGCAGGAACAGATCCTATGACTTACACCGTGATTCACATCACACGCTCTAATCCATATCACTGCCTAAAATAAAGGAACCCTTGCAGCTTCAGCCCCTCTCTTGCCAGAGGTCACACTCTGAAAAGGACAAATTCAGAAGAAATGAAGGAACAGACTGGAGCACTCACATCACAGCATCAGTTAATTGAGATGCCAAGACTAACGTTTGACTCCTGGCGCGTCTTCCTCACAACCACCTCAAACTAGTATTGGTGAAGTTGGGACAGTTAAATAACTTCCTCCACACAGAGAATGACCTCCTATTGGAAAAAACACAGGGTTAAGTTGGGAGGTATCCATAATGAACAAATACTGTGATGACTCAGTGAGTGGGTGTAATCTCAAATACCAACATTTCCTCCCATTAACACAAATTTCAGCCATCATATATATACAGGACATAAATTACACATGTATACATTTACAGAAAACAGGACAGATTTAATTCTTCATTCAATCCATGGGTTCCACAGTGTTCAATGTATAAATCAATTCCTTCTCTTTTGAGCAGTCTGTTAATAATATCCCCACCCCTCTGGGAGGAACAATTTTCTCAATACCCCAAAATTTAAGAGATGCTGCGAACCGATTGCCAAACACAAGGCTGCTATTCGTAATCAGAATATGGACTACGTAATAGCAAAAGCACTATGCCCAAGCAAATCATGGTTCGCAGCATCTCTTAAATTTTGGGGTATTGAGAAAATTGTTCCTCCCAGAGGGGGGGATATTATTAACAGACTGCTCAAAGAGAAGCTATTGATTTATATTGAACACTGTGGAACCACATGGATTGAATGAAGAATTAAATCTGTCCTGTTTTCTGTAAATGTATACATGTGTAATTTATGTCCTGTAGATATATGATGGCTGAAATTTGTGTTAATGGGAGGAAATGTTGGTATTTGAGATTACACCCACTCACTGAGCGCTATCACAGTATTGGTTCATTTTGGATACCTCCCAACTTAACTCTTTTCCAATAGGAGGTCATTCTCTGTGTGGAGGAAGTTATTTAACTGTCCCAACTTCACCAATACTAGTTTGACTCTGAGGAAGACGCTCTGCGTCAAAACGTTAGTCTTGGCATCTCAATAAACTGATGCAAGTGATTCAAGTGCTCCAGTCTGTTCCTTCATTTCCATATCACTGCCTGCCTCTTCAAGTCAAATTACTCAGAGCCAGTTTAACAGACACAGATCAGGTTAGTTCCGGACTAAAGTGAGGCAAGTGTGAATGTTCTCCATTAAAACTGTGCCTCATACATTGATAGACTTGATCTGTGTCTGAGAAGCTGGCCCTTAATTTCTCAGGACTGAATCTGAAAGTCACTGAATGTCATTCGAGAATTCACTTGTCATGCAAACTAACAAAAATGACTTTCAATGCAATAAATCACATTCTGCATCCATCAGTTTGCAGTGTTGGGCACTGAGCCTGGTTTTGGAATAGGCCTGTGTTTATTATGTCGCTGGAGACCCAGCTAGATTGGCTTAAATGGAAACATATTTTGGGATACAGTAATTTCCTGTTTCAACAGCTGCCATCTCGCCCGATTCCAGCCTCCCTCCCCTTCACATCCCAGTCTCGTTACTCTTCCACCCGCACTCTCCTCTCACTGGGCTAGATGGACCATGTGACACATTCTGGCCAATCGGGAAGTGTTGTGAGAATTTTAGCCAAGGACTGAGCATTCGGAGGGAACAAGCTGGGTTAATTAGGCTGTTAAATCCACACCTGCCGCAGCAGTCCAGCCGGAGACTGAAGCAACACACCACGCTTCCGACAGAGACTCACGCGCCAAAACCACCAGCTGGCCTTTCAGAAACATCTGAATAAAATGACACAAGAACAAGTGACACAAGCAGGGTGCAGTGTTTAGCTTTCACAAACCGAGCGCAGTGATCCTTTATCTGGCCACATCTAAACACCCCCCCACACTGCTGCTGAATTGCTGGTGTCAGAATATTTAGAAGAGTTTTAATGATTCAATTCAAGTGTGGGTCTGCACTGAAGGCATGATTAGCATCAATAATTAAGCCTTTGAAGAGGAAAGCTGTCCGAAACAAGCGAAGGCCTAATGCATTGTGTCTGAATTGGCGAAGCATGGAATTACTCTGAGAGAGCCATTGTGTTCCTGTCAGAATTAAGCTGCGGCTGAGCTCTCTGTTAATTCGTACAGGCGTGTGTCTCTAACTCAGTGGAAACAAGAGCAAAGGCTGCCATGCAACTTTGCAGCAACAGAAAGTGACGTTCTGCCGAAGCACAGCGCTGGAGACCCCTGTCAGCACAGCTGACTTTCCCTGTGATGAAGGTCATGTTTGAGTGCAATATTTCACATCACTGTGAGGTCACCAATATTTCATCACTGTGTTCCTGACTGGTTTATTCTCATGCTGAAGAAGTGGTCTTCAATTCTGCAGTCCTGAACACACCAGTCTGCCAAGAACTTAGTACAAGTGGATACATGGAAATCGTAAAGTAATAACACTGATACAGGGATGAATAACAGCAGCAAGTTAGTGTTATCAGAGTTTCCGCCAGTCCTGGCGTGTATCCAAATGCTCCAAAAAGCAAGACATGTTCCTTGATAATGTACATGAACTACAAAGAGTTTGGCTGATAGCCATGAAAAGGAGCGTCTGAATTTTTTATTCCATGAAGAAAAGGACTGTAATGTCCCCCAGTCCTGGTGGCCATGGCAACATGTTGTTTTGGCAGCTCCTGTAGGTTGCCGGTTCTCTTGTTCTCTTTTTTTTTGCCCATCCTAATTACAGGTGAGCCACACCTGGACTCCTCTTTACCTAGCCTATAAAATGGATTAAAATACATACCAAAGGAGGCGCACATACCCAGACTCTGGAAGAAATATATACCAAAGGAGGCGCACATACCCCGACTCTGGAAGGAATATATACCAAAGGAGAATATCTGGAAGAAATATATAAAAAACAGGCACACATACCCCAACTCTGGAAGGAATATATACCCACAACTCTGGAAGGAATATATACCAAAAGGAGGAAGGAATATATACCAAAGGAGGCACACATACCCTCTGGAAGGAATATATATACCCCGACTCTGGAAGAAATATATACCAAGGAGGCACATACCCGACTCTGGAAGGAATATATACCAAAGGAGGCGCACATACCCCGACTCTGGAAGAAATATATACCAAAACAGGCACACATACCCCAACTCTGGAAGGAATATATACCAAAGGAGGCACACATACCCCGACTCTGGAAGGAATATATACCAAAGGAGGCACACATACCCCGACTCTGGAAGGAATATATACCAAAGGAGGCACACATACCCCGACTCTGGAAGGAATATATACCAAAAGGCAGGCACTCTGGAAGGAATATATACCAAAGGAGGCCATACCCAACTCTGGAAGGAATATATACCAAAGGGAGGCACATACCCCGACTCTGGAAGGAATATATACC
This sequence comes from Gymnothorax javanicus, assembly GCA_029692085.1. NCBI lineage: Eukaryota > Metazoa > Chordata > Actinopteri > Anguilliformes > Muraenidae > Gymnothorax > Gymnothorax javanicus. The sequence goes on from CM056204.1 coordinate 8,526,873, forward strand.
AAAGGAGGCACACATACCCCGACTCTGGAAGGAATATATACCAAAGGAGGCACACATACCCCCGACTCTGGAAGGAATATATACCAAAAGAGGCGACATCTGGAAGGAATATATACCAAAGGAGACTCTGGAAGGAATATATACCAAAGGAGGCACACATACAAGGAATATATACCGGCACTCTGGAAGGAATATATACCAAAGGAGGCACACATACCCCGACTCTGGAAGGAATATATACCAAAAGAGGCGCACATACCCCGACTCTGGAAGGAATATATACCAAAGGAGGCACACATACCCCGACTCTGGAAGGAATATATACCAAAACAGGCACACATACCCCGACTCTGGAAGGAATATATACCAAAGGAGGCGCACATACCCCGACTCTGGAAGGAATATATACCAAAGGAGGCGCACATACCCCAACTCTGGAAGGAATATATACCAAAGGAGGCGCACATACCCCAACTCTGGAAGGAATATATACCAAAGGAGGCGCACATACCCCGACTCTGGAAGGAATATATACCAAAGGAGGCGACATACCCAAAGGAATATATACCAAAGGAGCGCACATACCCCAACTCTGGAGGAATATATACCAAAGGAGGCGACATACCCCCTCTGGAAGGAATATATACTCTGGAAGGAATATATACCAAAGGAGGCAAAGGAGGCATACCCCGACTCTGGAAGGAATATATACCAAAGGAGGCCAAAGGCATACCCCCGACTCTGGAAGGAATATATACCAAAGGAGGCACACTCTCTGGAAGGAATATATACCAAAGGAGGCGCACATACCCCGACTCTGGAAGGAATATATACCAAAGGAAATATATACCAAAGGAGGCACACATACTGACTCTGGAAGGAATATATACCAAAGGAGGCGCACATACCCCCCACTCTGGAAGGAATATATACCAAAGGAGAGGCACACATACCCGAAAAAGGAATATATACCAAAGGAGGCACACATACCCGACTCTGGAAGGAATATATACCAAAGGAGGCGCACATACCCCGACTCTGGAAGGAATATATACCAAAGGAGGCACATACCCCGACTCTGGAAGGAATATATACCAAAGGAGGCGCACATACCCCGACTCTGGAAGGAATATATACCAAAGGAAGGAATATAAGGAATATATACCAAAGGAGGCGACATACCCCTCTGGAAGGAATATGACTCTGGAAGGAATATAAGGAATATATACCAAAGAGGCGCACATACCCCGACTCTGGAAGGAATATATACCAAAGGAGGCGCACATATATACCCCTCTGGAAGGAATATATACCAAGGAATATATATACCAAAAGGAGGCGCACATACCCCGACTCTGAAGGAATATATACCAAAACAGGCGCACATACCCCGACTCTGGAAGGAATATATACCAAAGGAGGCGCACATACCCCGACTCTGGAAGGAATATATACCAAAGGAGGCGCACATACCCCGACTCTGGAAGGAATATATACCAAAGGAGGCGCACATACCCCAACTCTGGAAGGAATATATACCAAAGGAGGCGCACATACCCCGACTCTGGAAGGAATATATACCAAAGGAGGCCAATATATACCAAAGGAGGCTTACTCTGGAAGGAATATATACCAAAAGAGGCGCACATACCCCGACTCTGGAAGGAATATATACCAAAGGAGGCGCACATACCCCGACTCTGGAAGGAATATATACCAAAGGAGGCGCACATACCCCGACTCTGCAAGGGATATATACCACAGGAGGCGCACATACCCTGACTCTGGAAGGAATATATACCAAAGGAGGCACATATATACCCTCTGGAAGGAATATATACCAAAGGAACATATACTCTGGAAGGAATATATACCAAAGGGGAGGAGGCGACATACCCCTACTCTGGAAGGAATATATACCACAGGAGGCGCACATACCCCGACTCTGGAAGGAATATATACCACAGGAGGCGCACATACCCTGACTCTGGAAGGAATATATACCACAGGAGGCACACATACCCCTACTCTAGAAGGAATATATACCACAAGAGGCGCACATACCCCGACTCTGGAAGTAATATATACCACAGGAGGCGCACATACCCCTACTCTGGAAGGAAGGAATATATACCAAAGGAGGCGCACATACCCCTACAAAACACAGCACAGCTCTGCACTGCTTAATACAGCAAACATAGTACAGCACAGCCTGGCACAGTAAAGTACACCACAGCATAGCAGAGCACAGCCCTGCACAGCGTAATACAGCACAACATAGTACAGCACAGCCTGGCACAGTAAAGTACACCACAGCATAGCACAGCACAGCCCTGCACTGCTCAAGACAGCAAACATAGTACAGCACAGCCCGGCATAATAAAGTACACCACAGCATAGCAGAGCACAGCCCTGCACAGCATTGTAGAGTAAACATAGTACAGCATTCCCTGGCACAGTAAAATAGACCACAGCATAGCAGAGCACAGCCCTGCACTGCTTAAGACAGCACAACATAGTACAGCACAGCCTGGCACAGTAAAGTACACCACAGCATAGCAGAGCACATCTTAGCACAGCATAATACAGCACAGCCTGGCACAGTAAAGTACACCACAGCATAGCAGAGCACATCTTAGCACAGCATAATACAGCACAGCCTGGCACAGTAAAGTACACCACAGCATAGCAGACCACAGCCCAGCACAGCGTAATACAGCACAACATAGTACAGCACAGCCTGGCACAGTAAAATACACCACCACATAGCAGAGCACAGCCCAGCACAGCATAATACAACACACCATAGTACAGCACAGACTGGCACAGTAAAGTACACCACAACATAGCAGAGCACAGCCCTGCACAGCTTAATACAGCACACCATAGTACAGCACAGCCTGACATAGTAAAGTACACCATATCATAGAAGAGCATAGCAGAGCACAGCCCACAGCACACAGCCTGAATACAAAGTACACCATATCATAGTACAGCACAGCCTGCACATTAATACAGTAAAGTACACCAGCCTGACATAGCAGACACCACATAGAAGAGCATAGCAGAGCACAGCCCAGCACAGCGTAATACAGCACACCATAGTATGGCACAGCCTGGCACAGTAAAGTATGCCACAGCATAGCAGAGCACAGTCAAGCACAGCGTACTACAGCACACCATAGCACAGCACAGCCTAGCACAGTAAAGTACACCACCTCATCGCAGAGCGCAGCCTAACACAGCTTAATACAGCACAACGTACAGCCTTTGCTCAGCATATCACAGTCTGAGCACAATACAGCCCAGCATAGCAAAATACAGCCAAGTACAGTACTGCCCAACACAACATAGCTCAGGTGGCAAGGGTCATCCAGGCACTGTTCTCATCTTTTAGAGGGGTATTTTAAAATTTAGACTGGTTTAGATAGGTGTGAGTTTTTAAAGGAGGAGACCACACCTCAGCAAAGTATATTTCAGCGGAGAGTAGAATTCTTAAAGTGTCTAAACCGCGTAGTTTTATAAATTTTAATTTGGTAATGATCCAGTGCGACGCATTTTTAAACCAGCAAGTCTTCAAATCGGCGTCAATATCAGGGGGCAAACATTTTTACTTGGGGAATCTAAGGCTGCGTTCGGAATGCACACTTGTCCACTCGCTCACTCATTCTCTATATGGTTTTCAATGTAGAACATTCACTACATTGTGCCCTATATAGTGGGCGAGTGTGCATTTCGAATGCATTATCCAATCAAACGCCAGTGCCGCGGTGCTTGTGGCGTCATTTATTCTCTTTCATGACGTCAGTTGTTCTCTTTCCTTTCATCCGGGCCATGGAGTAGTTCAAAGGGCCTTCAGTAAGCTCTCCCTTTACGGCTTGGCTGCCCGCAAGCTGTTTTTATTTAAGCTGGCCTGATTAACAATCAAATAATTTATCGACTGAGCAACCAAGACCAATACATGACCTATAATTAGAAATGGTAATGAAATGTGAATTCCCATTGCCTACATTTATATAATTGATATGGCATTGTAAACCCAAAACTTTTGCTGACTGTGCAACATTTATTTTCGCCGGCCTTAGGATTGTCACACAGCTGTGCAATTTGCCTTACAGCGCCTTTTAGCCGTGACAACATTCAGAATATAGAATGGATTCTCGCAGCCTCGCAAACTAATTTACGCAAATCTGTGCTGCTTTACGAGAACACAAGCCTGAAATTATAAAGACATATTGATATTTTACGTCGTCATTTATGCGCAGAAGAAGACGCCTCATAATTTTGTGGTGCAATGCATAACAAAGCTATCAAAAGTAAATTAGACTGTCGTCGGTCTTTTAGTCTGAGCAACTGTGGCTAATCGGGAGATGTAAACTGCGAGAGGTTAAGGTTATTAAGTAGGCATGGGCAACGCTCTGCATAAACTCTAATGGAATGCGTAACAGCTGAACTGGGCCGGTAAACAAGCCTCAGAAAACTTATAAAAAAAATGATGTAAATACCATTTTCATACAAAAAGAACACCATGGTTTGATTAAAAGCAACCTTTTCAATAGGATACCCGCATTTCATACATGAATTCTGTGTATTACGGCCAATAACGCGATTTGAACAGAGCTATTATTCGCCCGTTGGATGAATGCGTGACCTCAATTTGCGCCGTGTTTACAAACTTTCAAGTGCACGGCGTGGCAAAAATATCCATTTTGGAGGTAGATTTCAAACAGCCCGCGCTGACGTGATATCCCAGCTATGGCCCTGATTGACTTACAGCCATCTAATTTGAGAAATTACGAGTCTATTTGTCCACTCTAGACCTCCAGGGGATGTGAAATAAGTTTGACAGAAGTTGTTGAAGTTCGTCGTGAGTTCGCCGTGACTTCTTCTCAACAATAGCAAGAAAGGTGAGCGTATTTTTACTGTACCCTACATAGTTAGTTGACAGAATATCCTGTGACCCTATTTGTGAAGTTTCAGTAAAATATACCAAGGAATAAACCAGCGCCAGGCGTTCAAAACCTACCAGTGTTATGACAAATTTTGCTACCTATCAAAATATGCCACCTCGCGAACACCGGTCACAAGATTCATTCACTTATACCCTTCAATTCGAGACTGCGAGGATGGAAATCTGAATAATCAATTAGGAAAAATTCTCGGCTCTCGGTAATTCTGTATATCGTTTAAACATTTTGTTAATCGGATTATGAGAGAAGACTGAAAATAAACGCCTGCTTTTTGTTTGGGTGTAAAAGCGCGTATTTAAAGGAGAATACATTGTATATTGATTAAGCATTGAACTCTGCATAAGTCGAACTGTTTTAATATTTGTTGATGACATTGCTTCGGCTTCCTGGAAGCAAGTACGCCCAAATCTGCTGTCTAGTGAGCATTTCAGGTTCGATGTACTGAGTAATAACGCCGCGGAAACTTAAACTGGCCCGTCATTCTGCCGAATAGTCTTACTAAACTAGTTAATCGTCTGATTGCTAATCAAGCAAAGGAGAGGTTTCTGCCTCACCAAACTAACCTCCGACTGCACGTCACTGTATTTTACTATGAATTATTCACAGTAGCTCATTGAAACTATCATGGGAGGAGGGTATATGGACATTGTAAAAAACAGTGCAAAGGTTTTTTTTTTTTTAATCACCACAGGTTATTGAAGGGGAACGTTTGATTCATTTCAGAGCATTGGGAGGGCAAACAACTGCCGGCATCAGCGAGTTCACTGCATTTTATATAGTAATGGGCGAGTAGCGTTAATGTTTGCCCTCCCACCGATAATTTTGACATTTTTGCAGGCCATTGATCCAAAAAAAAAAAAAACTTCACAGGCAACCCATTCATACCATTTTTAATATCAATGCAAAACCTAATGTTTGTTGAATATAATTGGGTGAAATTCAATGCATTTTCCATTAAAAAGGGCCTAGGGGTGCTGCTGTACTTCAGAAAAGGGGTTGATGACTTTAGCATCAATTATTTCTGTTAGGGTACCCTAATGGATAATTTGGCCTGGTTTATTTCTGAGTAGACTGCATTTTCGAAAATGCCCTCAGGCTTCACCCCCAATTTTCACAATGGGTTTTGTTGAAAAATGCCTAAATCAGCCATTTTTGGGACCCTGTGGCTCTGAGACCCTTTCCTGTAAAGGCGTTGGACTTGTGGCAAAGTCTTTGTCTGTGTCTTCTGTACTTACCTGCAAAAAATCATTAGAAAATAATAAAAAAATTTTTTCTCAGCAACTCAAGAAATGTTGTCATTTTATTCATTTGTATTGCCCATGCCTATATTAAGCATTTTTTAAAGGTGAGGTTTCCAAAGATCAAATTCAAAATCAGAAGACTCCCCAAGTAAAAATGTCTGCCCCCTGATATTGAAGCCAATTTGAAGACTCACTGGTTTAAAAATGCATCACACTGGATTATTATCAAATTAAAATATGCGTTTGAGACACTTCAAGAATTCTACTTTCCGCTGAAATATACTTTGCCGAAGTGCGGTCTCCTCTTTTAAGATACACTCCTAAATTCATTTTTCTCGGGGCGCCCCGGTGGCTCATCAGTCTAAGCGCGCGCACCATAAAGGCTGTGTCCTTCCCGTAGCGACCAGGTTCGACTCCGGCTCAGGTCATTTGCTGCATGTCTTCCCCCATTCTTCTCCCCAACCTTCCTGTCTCTCTATACTGTATAACTGTCAAATAAAGGAAAAATTCCCAAAAAAAATAATCTTAAATTCATTTTTCTCATCTAAACCAGCCTAAATTTTACAATGTCCCTTTGGAAGACCGGTAGATACAGTATCTCACAAAAGTGAGTACACCCCTCACATTTCGACAACTAATTTATTATATCTTTTCAAGGGACAACATTACAGAAATGAAACCTGAATATATTCTAGAGTAGTCATTGTACAATATGTGTAGCAGTGTAGATTTACTGCACTGTCCACATAACTGAACAAACAGTCACTATTTCCAAAATGGGTGGCAACAAAAGTGAGTACACCTCACCGTCAACACGCCTAATTGTGCCCATAGTGTCAATATTTAGTGTGACCACCATTTTTGTCCAGCACTGCCTTGATTCTCCGAGGCATGGAATTCACCAGAGCTGCACAGGCTGTTGCTGGGATCCTCCTCCACTCCTCCATGACAACATCACAGAGCTGGTGGATGTTGGACACCTGCTGCTCCTCCACCTTCCTCTTGAGGATGCCCCACAGGTGCTCAATGGGATTCAGGTCTGGAGACATGCTTGGCCGCGCCATCACCTTCAGCTTCAGCTTCTTTAAGAAGGCAATTGTCATCTTGGAGGTGTGTTTCGGGTCGTTATCATGTTGGAAAACTGCCGTGTGGCCCAGTTTCTGAAGGGAGGTCAACATGTTCTGCTTCAGAATGTTACAGTACGTGTTGGAATCCATTATTCCATCAATGAAGCGCAGCTCCTCAGGACCAGAAGCACTCATGCAGCCCCAGACCATGATGCTGCCACCACCATGTTTGACTGTAGGCAGTACACACTTGTCTTGGTACTCCTCACCAGGCCACCGCCACACATGCTGGACACCATCTGAGCCAAACAAGTTTATCTTGGTCTCATCAGATAACAGAACATGGTTTCAGTGGTTCATGTTCTTGGACTGGTTTTCTTCAGCAAACTGTTTTTGAGCTTTCCTGTGGGCTAGCTTCAGAAGAGGCTTCCATCTTGGCCGACGGCCATGCAGACTGACTTGATGCAGTGCACAGCGTATGGTCTGAGCACTGACAGGCTGTTCTCCCACTGCTGCAACCTCATTAGCAATGCTGCCAGCACTCCTGCATCTGTTTTCTGAAGCCAACTTGTGCACCTGACGCAGAGCACGAGGACTCAACCTCTTCCGTCGACCCTGACGAGGCCTGTTCTGAGTACAACCCCAATTCCGAAATAGCTGGGACGAAGTGTAAATTGTGAATAAAATCAAAATGCAATGACTTTCAGATCACATGAGCCAATATGTTATTTACAATAGAACATAGATAACATTTCAAATGTTGAAACTGAGACATTTTACATTAATTAAGTTAACTGGCATCAGGTGTGTAACATGACTGGCTGTAAAAGGAATGTCTTAGACAGGATGAGTCTCTCAGAAGTAAAGATGGCCAGAGGCTCTCCAACCTGTGAAGACTTGCGTAAAAAAAATTGTGGAATACTTTAAAAGCAATGTTCCTCAACATCAAATTGCAAAGGCTTTGAAGGTCTCATCATCCACAGTGCATAACATCATCAAAAGATTCAGAGAAACTGGAAAAATCTCTGTGCGTAAGGGACAAGGCTGAAGACCTTTACTGGATGCCTGTGATCTTCAGGCCCTCAGACGCCACTGCATCACTCACCGGCATGATTCTGTCATTGGCATTACTAAATGGGCCCAGGAATACTTCAAGAAACCACTGTCTATAAACACAGTCCACCATGCCATCCACAGATGCCACCTAAAACTCTATCATGCAAAAAGGAAGCCATTGTTGAGCATTATCCAGAAGCGCAGCCATGTTCTGTGGGCCAAGGCTCATTTAAAATGAACTGTAGCAAAGTGACAAAGTGTCCTGTGGTCAGACGAGTCCAAATTTGACATTCTTGTTGGAAATCATGGGCATTGTGTCCTCTGGGCTAAAGAGGAGAAAGACTACCCCTCCTGTTATCAGCATTCAGTTCAAAAGCCAGCATCTCTGATGGTATGGGGATGCATTAGTGCATATGGTGTGGGACACTTGCATGTTTTAAAAAGCACCATGAATGCTGAAAGGTATATAAAGGTTTTAGAGCAACATATGCTCCCCTCCAGACGACATCTATTCCAGGGAAGGCCTTGTGTATTTCAGCAGGACAATGCAAAACCACATACTGCAGCTATTACAACAGCATGGCTTCGTAGTAGAAGAGTCCGTGTGCTGAACTGGCCTGCCTGCAGTCCTGATCTTTCACCGATTAAGAACATTTGGCGCATAATTAGACAAAAGTCCGTCAAAGGAAACCCACAACTCTCCAGCAGCTGGAAGTCTGTATTAAACAAGAGTGGGATCAAATTCCAATGGCTTAACTCAAGAAACTTGTCTCCTCAATGCCCAGACGCCTCCACTCTGTGTTATAAAGAAGAGTGGATGCTACACCATGGTAAACAGGCCCCTGTCCCAACTTTTTTGAGACTTGTAGCAGCCATCAAATTTGAAATAAGCTAATTTTGTGGATAAAATTGTAAAATTCCTCAGTTTCAAAAATTGCTATGTTATCTCTGTACTATTGTGAATAAAATACTGGCTGGTGTGATTTGAAAGTCATTGCGTTTTGATTTTATTCACAATTTACGCTTTGTCCCAACTATTTCGGAATTGGGGTTGTAGAACCCGTTTTGGAAAACCTGCTGGATAACCTTGCCCACCGTGCTGTAGCTCAGTTCAATGGTTTCACATATCTTCTTGTACAACGTAATTTAGACCATCTTTGTGGAGAGCAACGATTCTCTTGTTCAGATCCTCAGAGAGTTCCTCCCATGAGGTGCCATGTTGACCATCCAGTGGCCAGAATGAGAGCATTGCACCCAAAGCACCACAATTTAAACCTTCAACACATGTTACACAACCTCATATAACCCAGTCGAACAGACAAAAGCATGGACATGATGAATAAAACATGTTTCATTGCTTGGTTGACCATTACCAATCGGAGTGTGCACTCACTTTTGTTGCCACCCATTTTGGAAACAGTGACTGTTTGTTCAGTTATTTGGACAGTGCAGTAAATCTACACAGCTACACATATTGTACAATGACTACTCTAAAATATATTCAAGTTTCGTTTCTGTAACATTGTCCCTTGAAAAGATATAATCAATTCATTGTTGAAATATGAGGGGTGTTCTCACTTTTGTGAGATACTGTAGGTGCTTGGCTAAACTCTTGCCAGCCAAGCACAGTTTAACCCAGCACAGCACAGCCAAGCACAGTGTGACCCAGCACAGCTCAGCCCAGCAAGGCACAGCACGGCCCTATCAGAACACAGCCAGAGCAGCTGGGCATTCTCACAAGTAAGTGATAGAATTCAGGGTCCTTCTGTTTGATAAAAACACGTCCTGAGCACCTACACTCAAAGGACACAAGAGATGTTTCCCACAGATCTGTCTATTAGATACACTAAGTACACCACCACTGCTTAAAATGTACACTGTTTACAAAGTACACTGAAACACGTACACGCCTAAAGCCGTTCACTGCATGACAAGTGTACTCCTGAAGCAGACCTCTACATTGCAGGTATAGGGTAGAGCGGGGTAAGACGCCCCCCTTAAGCAGGAATTTTTATAACTGAAGGTAAACAGCATGAATAAATTTTTTTTTTGCTTGAATGGATAGTATGTAAAGTTGACTACCACATCTCAAAAGATTTATGACATAGTCACTACAGAAATATTTTTAAATGTTTAATTACTTTTCTTTTTTTTTTTCAAAAAAGGTTCATCTAACCCCACCCCTGGGGTAACATGCCCTTCTAGATGGGGTAAGATGCCCCTTATCTAGAATAACTTGTAAAGCCTAATACATACTGGTTTTACTGCATTTCACATGAGTAATTATTATCAGATTATAGCTGTCTTCATTGGCAGTTACACATCATACAAAAGATCAACATCTTTTTAGAAATTTCCTTGCTAAAGAAATGGGGAAAAAAGAGGTACATTCTCTTAAACTTTTTATTAACTGACTAAACACTAAGGCACAAGTGATGGTAAGGTATTGTTGGCATTAAATGCATCAAGGAATAGATGGTTATATCTTGTGGACTACTAAAAATATGAGGCACCACATTAGACAAACATGTAGCGGTATGGAACGTATATGGGTCTGTCCAAGCAAAAGGGTAGGTTTGCATACCCCCAACTTCCACCCTCTTTTTTTCTGAGTGGGTGGGTCAGAAATGCATGATTTAAGCTGACAGGTATTTAGTAAACATCCCAGAGAGATAACAGAGATAACTTTATGCCCCTCACGTAAACAACTCAAAAGTTATCTCATTTAATATGTCTATTTAGGGGCAATTTTTCAGTTTATTTTTGTGACATTCTTGAGTACGTCGAAAGAGAAGCCTTATTAACACCTTAAGGGCATTCCTTTCATATATTTTTTTTTTCTTCCTGCCTCCACCCCCCCCTCGGGAGGTCAGCTTTATTTTTATTAATAGTCATCATAGAGATAGTTCTGAGAGGGAAGGGTATAAGGAAAAGGTTAACAGCAGGGGGACAATCCCAATCACACAACATTTGATCAATAACAACCTCATAACAAACAAACTGCTTGATGATTTGGGAGGAAAAGAAGAGAAAAAAAATGCCAAAGAAAAACAAAGACAGGAGGGGGAACACAAACAGGATGGAGCCCAAAAAAACAAGAAAATGGTGTCAGACAGAGTGACAGGATACATCAGCCATGACAGTTAAGAAAATTAACAATAATCACAATAATTATTAAAGCAAAGGGGAGAAGGAAAGGAAAAAAAAAGGAAGAAAAAAATAAAGAAAAGGGAAAAAAGTGATGAGTATACTTTATTATTTAAAACAAAACAAAAAAAAAATTAAAGAAAAAAAAGGTAATTATGCAGTGTTATGTTAAGTGAGTGTGGGGGGATGGGAATAATTCTTAATGGCCGGTGATATGTGTTGTATGTATATGATTTTTTTTTTTTTTTTTTTTTTAGTGTGCGGAGGCATTAGTTAAGCGGCAGTGAAATAATATCATGAAAATATGAAAATTTTCTGTGAAATTGTTGCATTTGTTTTTTTGTGTAGGGCTGAGCAGTGTTCAATTGATAATTGTTTTGCTAATAGGTCTAACCATTGAGATATTTTCCGCTGTTTTTTGTTTTTCCAATTTAGCAGTATTGTTTTCTTGGCGATAGTTAGGGATAATAGTAGCAGTGTTGTGATTTGTGTTGGAATTGAGTTAATTTCACCTAGTATGCAGATGGATGGGGTTAATGGGATGCTGCATTTAAATAGTGCTGAAAGTTTGGTGATTACCTCGTCCCAAAAGTGCTGTACAGGTTCGCAGAGCCAAACAGCATGGAAGTAGTGATCTGTGGTGTTGAGTGCGCACTGAGTGCATATATCGGTTTCTGATAGTCCCATTTTGTACATTGTTTGTTGTGTAATGTGTGTTCTGTGTATTACCTTGTACTGGATTAGGCTAACATTAGTATTTTGTGACATGTTGTAGATGTTCCTGCAGGTTTCATTCCAGGAGTTAGCGTTAGTTTTGATGTTCAGGTCTTTTTCCCACTTATCTATTGGAATGCATGGTGTATTGTCAGGACCAAGGGAGGATATGAGTTTATAAAGTTTAGAAAAAGGTTTACTTGATTTTGCAATTTTGATTAAATCATTCAATAGTGGTGATTCTTTGAGGTCAAGGTTGGTGAGATCAAATTTTTCCTTAATTGACTGTTTTAATTGGAGGTATTGGAAGTACTGATTTTTATTAATGTCGTATTTTTCAATTAACTGCGGGAAGGAAAGCAAGGTGTTACTTTCAAAAATATGATGCAGATGTGAGATCCCTTTTTCTTTCCATTTATAGCCAATCATAGGTGATTTGTTATCGTGAAGTCAGGGTTGTGCCCAACTGGTGTGTGCGTGCTGGGACTTACAGTGAAGTTTATCATTTTATTGATTTTCCACCAAGCTGTCAGAGTTGTGCAGGATTCTTGAAACAACTGTGTTTTTTAATGGTGCTGCTAATGAAGGGTAAGTCTGCCAATGATATGTTCTTGGAGTCTGTCTGTTCTATGTCAATCCAGGGGTGGATGGAATCATGGTTTGCATCTATCCATTTGATGAGGTATTGCATATGACTCGCCAGGTAGGAGTTCTGGAAGTGAGGCGCTTCCAGGCCTCCATGGTCTTTCGGTTTCTGTAGTGTTGACAGTTTTATTCTAGGTTTTTGATTTTTCCAGTAGAATTTTATTATCAATGAGTCTAATTTTTTAAACCATTTTGCTGTCGGTTGGATGGGAATCATATTGAAAAGGTAAGTGATTTTGGGTAGTATCATCATTTTTATTTTGGAAATTCTGCCTATGATAGATAGTGGTAGTGACATCCATCGGTCCAAGTCATCTTCTATTGATTTGAGTAGTGGGGTGAAATTAAGATGGAACAACTCTGACAGCTTAGGGGATACATTTATGCCTAAATATGTGATATTACCAGTAGTGAATGGAAAGTGCGATTGTTGAGATGCAGCATTCCCACTATCCCCATAAAGAGGTAGGATGGTTGATTTATTCCAGTTGAATGAGTAGTCAGATACATCTGTGAATATTTTAATAGTTTTTATAATTTCGTTTAAAGATTGAGTTGGATTTTGCAAGAATAGTAATACATCATCTGCATAAAGGCTGATCTTATGTGTTATTTGTTTGGTTGTGATACCTGTGATTGTGTTATTTTGTCTGATTACTGCTGCTAGTTTTCCTAGTAATTCCTAGTAATTCATTTCGTATTAACTTTATTTTCTACTTGAAAATAAGTGTTTGAAGATTTTATTCCATACAAAGATTCAAATTTAGGTGTAAGCAGAAAAAAATTGATGTTGTTTTTTTTGGAGGGTTCCGTATGTGATGCTGTTCCGTCCATCAGCTACCCCATATATATTCTTAACAAATATCATGAAATACCGTAATTTCCGGTGTACAAGCCGACTAGGTGTATAAGCCGAGCCCTGTTTTCAAGGCTAAAACGACAGATTTTTTGTGTCTCCGCTATATAAGCCGACCCCCCGTTCTGGAGATTGAATTTATCAAAAAAAAAAAAAAAAAAAAAAACGAATATCATTGTTTAAAAGAATTGGTTTAAATTCAAAAGGTTGGCAAAGAAATAGAATTTCTTGTGCAAGTTTAAGTTAAAGTCGCACTATGCGCAATAACGAAAGATGAAAAGACCTTCAGTTGACCAATCAGCACTGCGTAATCCCATAACACACTGTCCAGTAAATGACACTTTGAAGGACTCAGATTTTTAAGGCAGACAACAGCATGCAAACAGTTAGTGATTTGTTAATTTTGTTTATCTTTCAAATATTTTGTTGATTTCACAAACCTTTCTGCAAAAACGATGAACTCCGTAGGTATGTGGTTTTGTTTGACGGGAGTACACACGATTCCAGGTTCAGCAGTAAAAAAAGAAAATTTAAATGTTAGGGATCATTTTCTTTATTACCTCCACCATCTAAGGTGGAAGGAGGTTGTGTGATCGGTGCCGTTTGTCTGTCTGTGTGTTTCTGAAGAAAACTAAAAACCACTAAACTGTTTTTGATGAAATTTGGTGCGATGGTGAGAGAGTCTACTGATGAGTTTTTGGTGGTGATTCTGAATACATCCAGGGGGGGGGAAAACGATTGATTTTGGGTTTTGCTGCCACCTGGCGGTAAAATGTGGCGGAGGTACTTGCGAACTCTGAATGTAGCTCTTGTTTCATAATGTGATACCCTCTGTATAAGCCAGCCCCCTGCCTTTAGAACCAAAATTTAGGGCTAAATTTTCGGCGTATACACCGGCAATTATGGTAAACACCTTGAAAGTAATTTGTCTGTTTTGAGCTTCAAAACTATTCATCTCCTGGCAACATAAGTGGTGCGATTGTTTGTTTCTTGCGTAGTTACAAAGAAAAACACGTCTTTTTTCAGCCGCCCGAATTCCGTAAATCATTACATTACGTGACCGGCATTTTTGGATGCTCCTCTATTCCAAACGCCCGCCAGAAATAGAACAAATTCATTAGCATTGGATGATACCCCCCGAATTGATGACGTCACCAATTTTGTTGTTTACATCAATGGCGTCTTCCCGCTGTCATACACGGAGGTAGGTTTTCCATCAACAAACTCACATACATGACCATCGTCACGTACAATTAAAGTTCGGTTCGCTACTCGGTTATTTCGTGGAATATTCAAGGAGTATTCTGGATTACGCGGAGTCAGGGATCTGCGTTTTCGATTTGCTCCTTCTGAGCTTTGTTTTATTGTATCAGTGTAGTATATGGGCTGGGGCTTATTACCAGGCCATGACGTCTCTACGGAAGAGGGTGGACGCATAGGAGAGGAAGCCGTGCGGGCAGAAATAAAAAGGGTGTACTTGAAATAGCTATCTGTCTCCTCATCCTTATACAGTGATTTTTTAAAATTATTATATGGTGTCAGAAGTGGCGGCTGTTGATGATCAACACCGGATAAAGGAGAGAGAAGAAGGAAAACGTTACAAGCTCTAGCTAGAGACAGATAGGGTCATTAAAGTGAGTTAACGCAGCTAGGTCCGTTACTATCGTTAGCTAGCATACCATGCTAGCAAGCAGCTAAATTAGCTAGCCAACAAGTCAATAGCAAGACAGCGAACTCCGACGAAAATGCGAAAATGGATCAGTTTAAACCACCGTCCCAGTTAGTACTAACTGGCAACATTAGTGAGAACTGGCGCAGGTGGGAGCAGAGATTTGAGCTGTATATGACGGCGACTGAAATGTCTAAAAAGGAAGATGAAGTGCAGGTAGCCATACTGCTACACACACTCGGTGAAGAAGCACTCAAGGTATTCAACATGTTTGATGAAGCAAGGGTCCCACGCAAAGACTTGAAGGTAGGTGCTATATTGCAAGCCTTCAGAAAATACTGCACACCAAAGAAAAACGTGGTATTCGAGAGAAATCAGTTCTGGACGTATCCAGTACAAGAGCCAATGCAGATCGACAAATTTGTCATAGAGCTAAAACACAGAAGCAAAGACTGTGAGTTTGGTCAACTTGAAAGTGACATGTTGAGAGATAAAATAGTCTTCAGTGTTACAGAGAAGCATGTAAAAGAGAAACTGTTGAGGGAACCTGAACTGACTTTAGCCAAGGCTATAGATATTTGCAGGGCCTCAGAGATTGCCAAGGAGCAAATTAGCATAATGGTGTGTGCCAAAAAAGAAGATGACCTGCATGCTGTAGAGGAAGATGTGCATACAATAACAGAGGGAGCTAAATCAATGTGGCAAAATAAAACAAGGGTCAACAAGACAACATCCAGTGCTCATCACAGTAAGGAGAGAAGTGACTATCACTCAAAAATGTGTAACAGATGTAGGAACACACACAGCCCTAAAGTGTGCCCAGCATTCGGTATGACATGCAGAGCCTGTGGGAAGGGCAATCATTTTGTGAAAATGTGCAAAACAAAAGGACAAGGAGTACATGAAGTACAGGAAGTAGAACTGGACTCACTATTCATGGACAGTCTGCAGAGCACCCAGATAAATGCAGTAAGCAAAGGGAGTGACAGGCCATGGTACGCTACTGTGACAATCATGGGCATGCCCATCCAGTTTAAACTAGACACAGGTGCTGATGCTAGTGTTCTCTCTGTTGATGCGGTGAGAAAGCTCCCAGGCAAGGTGAATCTGAATCCAACGGGCACAGTGCTAAGGGCCCACGGAGGGGGCCCGATCAAGCCGGCTGGGAGCACCGTCCTGAAATGTAGCACTGAACGAGCAGAGTCCAATCTCCCGTTCTATGTCATCAAACAGTCAACAGTTCCAATTCTCGGTCGGGCTGCATGTGAAGAGTTGAACCTAGTCAGACGGGTGGAGGAAATCAGAGTTAGCTCACCCGCAACCAAGGAAGAACTAGTAAAGCAGTATCCAGATGTATTCAAAGGGCTGGGAGAGTTTCCTGCTGAGCATCACATACATGTTGACCCGAATGTGACCCCTGTGATCCATGGTTGCAGGAAGATTCCGTTCGCCATCACAGACAGACTAAGAGAGACACTGAGTCAGCTGGAGGAAGCTGATGTCATTGCTCTAGTAACAGAACCCACACAATGGGTGAACAGCTTGGTAATCACTGAAAAGAAAAACGGAACCCTCAGACTGTGTCTTGACCCCAAGGAGCTGAACACAGCCATCAGAAGACAGCACTACTCCATACCAACACCCACAGATGTCCAAAGCAAACTATCAGGCAAGAAAATATTTACCATACTTGATGAAAAAGACTTATACTGGCAAATCAAGCTAGACAAAGCCTCGTCACTCCTCTGCACCTTTAACACGCCGTGGGGGCGTTACAGATTCAAGCGCCTCCCGTTTGGCATAAAATCAGCCAGCGAGGTCTTCCGACAGAAGAACAGCAAAGCGTTTGGCGACATTGACGGTGTGTATGAGATAGCGGATGACATGATAATCGCTGCCGCTGACGAGAGAGAGCATGCAGAGATACTGCACAAGGTGATGCAGAGAGCAAGAGAGGTGAACGTGAAGTTCAACAAGGACAAGGTGCAGTACAAAGTAGGAGTAGTGAAATACATGGGCCGCGTGATGAATGCTGAAGGAGTACAGCCGGACAGTGAGAAAGTGAATGCGATCGTACACATGCCAGCACCAGAAGACAGAAAAGGGCTACAGAGACTGTTAGGTATGACTAAGTATCTGTCTCAGTATAGACCAAATGAAGCAGCAGTAACAGCACCGTTAAGAGAGCTACTAAAGAAAGATATACAGTGGCAGTGGGCACATGAGCACAACGAAGCTATGAACAAAATCAAGACGGCACTGACTGAGGCCCCAGTGCTGAAGTTCTTTGACCCCACTCAACAAATGGTCCTCCAAGCAGACGCATCGAAAGATGGGCTGGGTGCATGTCTGCTGCAGCAAGGGCAGCCAATAGCATACGCGTCTAGAGCTCTAACTCAGGCCGAGCGCAATTACGCGCAGATCGAAGAAGAACTGCTGGCGGTCGTGTTTGCAGCTCGAAAATTCCATCAGTACGTGTTCGGGGCAAAAGTGATAGTCCAGTCTGACCACAAGCCCCTAGAGGCTATATTCACAAAACCACTGGGACACGCACCAGCCAGACTACAGAGAATGCTGCTACAGCTCCAGCGCTATGACCTCCACATCAGGTACACGCCGGGGAAGGAAATGCTGATAGCAGACACTTTATCCAGGGCATTTGGAGGTGTGGAAAGGCATGAAGAGGTGTTGGCCACGGATGAAAAGGTAGTCTATGCTATGGAGGCTACAGAGGCTCTTGGAGATGAGATGCATGAGAGGCTGAAGACGGCAACGGAGGAAGATGAGACCTCACAAAAGCTAATGAACACTCACCAGAAAGGTTGGCCACAGCATAAAAGACAGGTGAGCGCTGAGCTGAGGGTTTACTGGCCTATCAGACACACAATCACAGTCAGTGGTGGAGTCCTGATGACAGCTGACAGATTCATCATCCCTAGGCGGCTGAGGTCAGACATACTGCAAAGGTTACACACCGCTCACCAAGGAGTACAACGGACTAAGGAGCAGGCATGCACGTGTGTGTATTGGCCCGGCATGGCGGCCGATATAGAGAGGATGGTGGAAGGCTGCTCCACCTGTCAGCAACACCTGCCAAAGAACCAAAAGGAGCCACTACAATCTCATGAGCCCCCAGACCTACCGTGGTACAAAGTAGGTGTGGACATTTTTGAACTACAGGGCAAGTCGTTTCTCCTCACAGTAGACTACTACTCGAAATATCCTGAGGTCCAACAGCTGTGTGACAAGACAGCGAGCACGGTGATATCCAAGCTGAAGGCTCTGTTCGCGAGACATGGTGTTCCCAAGGAAGTAGTGAGCGACCACATGCCCTTTGCGAGCGCTGAGATGAGACAGTTTGCAAGTGCCTGGGGCATAACATGGACGTTCTCAAGCCCAGGCTATCCACAGTGGAATGGGATGGCAGAGCGTACAATAAAAACCATCAAACTCATGCTGAATAAAGCAGAGCAGACAAAGACAGACCCCTACCTGGTGCTTCTGACTCTGAGGAACACTCCTGTGACTGGCCTGGGGCTCTCTCCTGCAGAAATGCTGATGGGCCGGGTCCTGAGGAGCACCCTGCCAGCAGCCAGTGCTGTGCTCAGGCCAAAGCATCCTACTGGAGTCAAACAGAGGCTGCTGAAGTTACAGCAAAGACAATGGGAATACTACAACCAACATGCAAGACCTCTCTCAGTGCTCAAACCAGGAATGACCGTCAATATGGAAACTCCACGTGGATGGAAGCCTGCTGTGGTTGAACAGAACAGACGGGAACCGAGGTCATACACTGTTGTGACTCCAGCAGGACAAAGATACAGAAGGAACAGGAGACATTTAAGAGTGCGTCGGAGTGGCTCAGGGGCTGAAACTGAGGAGGGAGAAGCTACTGCGTCTGAGCTGCCACCTCCCAGCGAGTCTACTGGCCCAGCAGGATGTCAGCCTCAGGTGACCAGAGAGGTGGAGCTGCCGCAGGTCGCTGGGCAGCCACCTCCCAAGCAGGCAGATCTTGCTGGACGTCAGCTTCATGTGTCCAGAGAAGAACTGTCACATACCAGGAGTGGCAGGCTGATACAGTGCCCTGCCAGGTACCAGGACTTTGATATGGGCTAACGCTGAAGGTTATGCTCCAACGGAGGGTTATGTACTGGTGACCTCTGACCCCAGAAGAACACAGAAACCGTGTGCTAAGACTTTATTCACGTAGGTTTATAGACTGTTCCTGTCAAGTAGTCAATATTTCTCTTGTCTAAAAAAAAAAAAAAGAGAGAGAGAGAAGAAAGACAAGAATAGAAAGTTTTGTCATTTTTGTGATTCTATACCCTGTAAGCTCTATATTGAGAGTCACTAGTTCCAGAAGTTCTACTATGAGACAGCAGGTGCAAAGTCATGCACATTGATGTTAACACAAACAAGTAGTTCCCTATTGTTTTGTTTTTGTGGGGAAAGGAGGATGTAGTATATGGGCTGGGGCTTATTACCAGGCCATGACGTCCCTACGGAAGAGGGTGGACGCATAGGAGAGGAAGCCGTGCGGGCGGAAATAAAAAGGGTGTACTTGAAATAGCTATCTGTCTCCTCATCCTTATACAGTGATTTTTTAAAATTATTATAATCAGCGTTCAACACCTACAACAGCAAACAGCAGGCAAAGTACAGCATATCCCCTCTTGAGGGCTCACGTTCAGACTAAATCAAAGCTCTATAGCCCTCTACTTATATACCCGCCGGGTTTTTGATTAGACAATTCTCTGGGCCCGTGAGCCAATCACAGCAGCTCAGGCCAATTCATGAAAATTAGCAAGGAGCAGTTGACACCGACATTCAACTCATCCACCGAAGCGGCAGGAATGCCACAATATCTTCCATTTCCAACCCATCTTTTTAGCGTGGCGGGCGCTGGAATGCATGCCGATTCTTCGCATGAGATTCAAAAGTTGTTTTGACAGTGTGCCAATTCGGTGCCGTTATGTGATTTGGACATCGAGAAACAGCGGTCAATCGTCACGTCACGCCAAATATATCATGGAAAACTGGTGATAAGTGTCTTGTACGCTGTGATGGGAAACCCATCTCAGTATTTTTGTCTTTTTTTGATTGCCGGTATGACTGTTCTTGGTGATAGTTTTTGCGCAATTTCATCTTAAACGATCTTTTTGTATGGAGGTTACGTGTGTGATGGTTGACTTGTGCAAAAGTTGTCCAGCGTCATGTTGGCGACGATGATGTCGTATTCATTCATTCATTGTCTATACCCACTTATTCTTCACTAGGGTCGCAGGGGAACTGGAGCCTATCCCAGCTGACTACAGGCGAAGGCAGGAACCCACCCTGAACAGCTCGCCAATCCATCGCAGGGCGCACACACCATTCACACACCATTCGCTCTCACACTCATACCTATGGAGACACCAATTTAGTGTCTCCAATTAACCTAACATGCATGTCTTTGGACTGTGGGAGGAAACCGGAGTACCCGGAGAAAACCCACGCGAACACGGGGAGAACATGCAAACTCCACACAGAAAGGCCCCAGGCCAGAATCGAACCCACGACCTTCTTGCTGTGAGGCGACAGTGCTAACCACTATGCCTATATACTGTTATACACTATGCCACTATACTGTTTGTGAGGATCAATAAAAGTGCAGTTTGTGCTCAATGCTATTGCTCTTCATATATTTTCAAAGTGCACCACTAACATCCCAAAAAAGGTAAAAAAAAAAAAAGTTGGAGCAATTAAATTTTTTGTCAAGCATCACATACGGACCCACCCATCATGACATGCATCACATAGGTGACCTGTTGACCACTCTGTGGACACTATGCCTAGTTTAAATGAAATGGGTTGCCTTTCATTACCTCATAACTTGGCAGTGTAAATAAGATATGAAGCTCTTTTGAATGCTGCTTAGCCCTTTTTGAATAGAAAAATATATCTTGTCCTGCCCTCCAGCATGGACATTTTGACGTACTTAAAATCGATTGGAATCTTTGCATTTCAAGTGTTGCCCAGCAGGTTTTGTGCTAAATGTGTGTTGGGATGGTTGTTTTCTATGGTGAAAGATTCAAATCTCAAGCTAAATGCTTTTTGATGAAAAAATTTGGCTTTTCTTATTGTCCACATCACATACGGGACCATAAGGATGTTTTCAAATTTTCATTGGAATTCCCCTTTTGCTGTAAATACAGTTATCTTCTCATGATTTTGTCATGAAAGTAAACAAACTAAGCTTCCATTATGTGTGTTCAGTTCTTACAAACTATAATTTGAAAATAATACTGGCAATGTCACACTTCGGTGCCCTTTTGCTTGGACAGACCCATATGAGTATCCATGAAAAGTCTTAAAACTAAGAGTGACCATAATGCATTTCACCCAATATATTTCTTTTTAGGCCCTCATTGATGTATATATGATTAATTATTGTGTAACTCCATAAGGCCCTACTTTTAACATGTATGGATACACTGAACTTTCCATTCCCAAGTTCTTTATAAAAATCATCATGTCTGATATATATTTCCTATAAATAGAACATATTTTTTAGAAAAAACTCATAAAACAGAATGAATATTACTCAAAATGGGGTAAGAGGCCTTCCTTTCTTAGGGACATCTTACCCCAAACCAAAAAGGGCATCTAACCCCCAGCACTACCGTATTGGTTTTGGCTCATTATCCCCAATTTCTCCTATTATCACCACACAGGACCCCCTTTAATACATGGAGATGGCATCAGAGTGTCACACGGACATGTCCTGCAGACTCCTGGGGCATTCAAATACTTGAGGCATAATGATTCATTTGGTCATTTTTTATAAGAAAGACAGTAAAAACACAAATATTTTGAGTTCTCACATGTCACTTGCTCTGTTGACTCATCTGTTGCTCAGGATTTCCCTCCAGGTGGCAGTGCATTTGTCTAAGTCAAGAGCCACACACTGGGCACAGCTGAAATTGAATTATAAGCAAAGGGCATCTTACCCTCAGGGGCGTCTTACCCCACTCTACCCTACTCCTAAAGCAGTGCACTTCATTATAAGTGCTCAAGAAGTAGACTGCATAACATGCGCATTACAAATTAAGTTCACTGTGTAACAGGTACACCACCAGACAAAGTGCAACCGCATTCTTTATCAACAAACAGGGGGAGACGCCAGCCCGCCTCACATTTTACTCTGTGTGTCCTCCACAGGGGCGACCACAAAAACGCCCTCTAGAAAGTGGCCCTCTAAATTTAGGACGGTTAAAAGGAGCCATTCTTCATACTGCAAGTTCATTACACCAGCCATGCACATCAGACAACCCCTGCGTGTGAGGAGTGCAATCAGCTAGCAGCAAAGAGCTAGCGATACCACAGACTGGACAGCACACTACGGCAGCAGTTCTTCTGGAGAACCCTCTAATGCATGTGTTAATCAACCCGCAAACTAGCCATCCGGCGAAGATTAATGAGGGCATAAGCCCCTGGCGGACGAGCCGCACATGTGCGTCTCCACTTTAAATGAAGTGCCACACGTTGGCATGCGAGCGAGCAGCTCGTTTTAATGAAATCCTGTGTAACTTGCGAACAGCTCGTTAAAGCAGCAAAGCATGAAGGCTATTTAGGGGCGGGCCCCGAGCGCTCTTTTTGTTCTGTTTATAAACTCATTGTTCCCGGCAGGCTTGGTGACATAGGGCGGGACAAATATTAAACTATGCCCTCTTAAAATTTGAAAAATGGAAAAAAAAAAAAAAAAACTTATCTCGGCTGGATGGATAAACACCGCCGCTGCGTCTCCATCGTACACACAATTTTCCTCTTTTACACCTTGTGATTCCCGCATTGCCGGCTCTAATCTCAAGACCGCATTCGTCGTTTCATATCTTATCATAACCACGACTGTATCAGAACTACACACCTGTTCATTTTGACTAACAGCAACTTTGACTTTCCGAACCCCCGCCATCAGAGGTTAGACGCATTATAAAACTCTTGATTTTGTCTCTCATCTTATTTAGGCTAATCATTACAGTTACAACAAAAAGTTTAACACTGAAAAACATTCACTGTTCATTGCATTCTCACTTTATAGCGCAAATTTAAAGTCAATTTTCCCGCACATTCCCCGGCAGGTTGGGAGTCAGAAGCCAAAACAGCTTTTTAAATTTGCTAAAGCGAACAGATGGGTTCGGGACTAAAATTTCATTTTATCTGCACAGCAGAGCATGACTTCACCGCGTTTTTTTGGATTAGCAATCACACGCAGTAGCGGGAAAAATAGCGGACTCGTGGTGAAAATATGACCAAGTCATACAATCAAAAGTGAAACTATGGCGTGACGACGGAAATGTAAGCAGAGCTATACTCCACTGAATATCGTCCTGCACTAAAAAAAAAAAAAAAAACAACAAATAAATAAAAAAAAATCCTGCACAACAAAACATTTCCCAATGTGGCTTCTTCGTCATTCAGACAGTCGTATAAATCTTACTGTAGTTTAAAAAGCTGGGGAGTCTCAGTATCCTCCCATTTTCAATAATGTAAAGTAAATCTCAAAACACTTCTAATCTAGATTCCTCAATCCTCTAAATTAATGGCAGGACCTTTAACGGATTTGGAAAGCATATCCAATTCATAGTGCGAATGTAATTAAAAAGACTCGAGGGTGAATTTTCCTAATGAGAAGCTAATGGGATTTCTTTGAATTCCCCGTTTCTTTTTAAAGATTTAAATTCAAAGCTGGTCTAAATGCCCACACAAAGGAAATGACGTCTTTATACTAATGTCCACTCACCCAAGGTAGAGAAATGACTTTTCCAGAAGCCTGTCCATGCTCTTGTGGATGTCACAAACAAACCACTGAGCTGGCAAACACTGGTGAGCATTGAAAGTGCACTGAGCGAACAGTATAATCACCAGAGTACAGAGGACATGTGAACATACGGATGTGTGAGCGAACAGTCTTTGCTGACAGAATTGACAGAGAGCTGGTAGAAAATGGCATTTTTTCCCCCGACCATTTCCAACTGTTTTTCTTTTTTGACTAATAGATGCAATGAGTTCAACTTCTGGTGATCATCAAGGAAATTAGATGGAAATTGAGCTCTGAAAAGCGAGAGTTTCTCTTTGGTATCGTGTTCCTTTGGAAATGGATGTATGTCATTTTTCTGCCCCCACCCAACAGAGGGACTGAGACTACAGAAGAAAACAGTACAACTAAAAATCGCCACAGAGGGGCCAACAGCAGCTATACCTGTGCCTTTCACAGACAGAGGGGCCTACAGGACCCTGTACACCCGCTGTGCCTGTGCCTTTCACAGACAGAGGGGCCTACAGGACCCTGTACACCAGCTGTGCCTGTGCCTTTCACAGACAGAGGGGCCTACAGGACCCTGTAGACACGCTGTGCCTGTGCCTTTCACAGACAGAGGGGCCTAAAGGACCCTGTACATCAGCTGTGCCTGTGCCTTTCACAGACAGATGGGCCTACAGGATCCTGTACACCAGCTGTGCCTGTGCATTTCACAGACAGAGGGGCCTACAGGACCCTGAACAGCAGCTGCGCCTGTGCCTTTCACAGACAGAGGGGCCTACAGGACCCTGAACAGCAGCTGTGCCTGTGCCTTTCACAGACAGAGGGGCCTATAGGACCCTGCACACCAGCTGTGCCAGGGCCTTTCACAGACAGAGGGGCCTACAGGACCCTGACCAGCAGCTGTGCCTGTGCCTTTCACAGACAGAGGGGCCTACAGGACCCTGAACACCAGCTGTGCCTGTGCCTTTCACAGACAGAGGGACCTACAGGACCCTGAACAGCAGCTGTGCCAGTGTCTTTCACAGACAGGGGGGCCTACAGGACCCTGTACAGCAGCTGTGCTTGTGCCTTTCACAGACAGAGGGCCTTACAGGACCCTGTACACCAGCTGTGCCTGTTCCTTTCACAGACAGAGGGGCCTACAGGACCCTGTACACCAGCTGTGCCAGTGCCTTTCACAGACAGAGGGGCCTACAGGACCTTGTACATCAGCTGTGCCTGTGCCTTTCACAGACAGAGGGGCCTACAGGACCCTGTACAGCAGCTGTGTCAGTGCCTTTCACAGACAGAGGGGCCTACAGGACCCTGTACACCAGCTGTGCCAGTGCCTTTCACAGACAGAGGGGCCAACAGGACCCTGTACAGCAGCTGTGCCTGTGCTTTTCACAGACAGAGGGGCCTACAGGACCCTGTACAGCAGCTGTGCCTGGCCTCTTTCATAGACAGAGGGGTCTACAGGACCCTGAACAGCAGCTGTGCCTATGCCATTCACAGACAGAGGGTCCAGCAGCTCTATCTATTCTTTTTCACAGACTGCTGGGACTACAGGGCCTTGAACAACAGCTCTGCCTGTTCTCTTTCACAGACAGAGGGGCATACAGGACCTTGATTAACAGCTCTGCATGTTCTTTTTCAGAGACAGAGGGTATACAACAGCCCTAGCTGTCCTCTTTCACAGACAGAGGGGCCTACAGTATCTTGTACAGCAACTCTGCCTGTTCTCTTGCATAGACAGAGGGGACTACAGGACATTGTACATCAGCTCGATTTGTTCTCTTTCACAGACAAAGGGGCCTACAGGTCCTTGTACAACAGCTCTGCATGTTCTCTTTCAGAGACAGAGGGTACAGCAGCTCTACCTGTACTCTTTCAAAGACAGAGGGGACTACTGGGACCTGTACAGCAGCTCTACCTGTTCTCTTTCACAGAAAGAGTGGATACAGGACCTTTTCCAGCAGCTCTGCCTGGTCTCTTTCACAGACAGAGGGGTCCACAGGACCCTGTACAGCAGCTCTAACTTATCTCTTTCAGAGACAGAGGGGATACAAGACCTTTTACAGCAGCTCTACCAGTTCTCTTTCACAGACAGAGGGGATACAAGACCTTTTACAGCAGCTCTACCTGTTCTCTTTCACAGACAGAGGGGCCTGCAGGACCCTGTACAGCAGCCCTGCCTGTTTCCTCTCACAGACAGAGAGGATTACAGGACCTAGTACAGCAGCTCTGCCTGGTCTCTTTCACAGACAGAGAGGCCTACAGCAGCTGTGCGTGTCCCTTTCACAGACAGAGTGGACGACAGGGCCTTGTACAGCAGATCTATCTGTTCTCTTTCACAGACAGAGTGGCCTACAGGACCCTGTACAGCTCTGTGCCTGTTCCCTTTCACAGACAGAGCAGATACAAGACCTTTTACAGCAGCTCTTCCTGTTCTCTTTCCCAGACAGAGGGGCCTACATGACCTTGTACAACAGCTCAGCCTGTTACCTTTCACAGACAGAGGGTACAGCAGCTCTAGCTGTTTTTTCACAGAAAGAGGAGACTACAGGACCTTGTACAGCAGCTCTGCCTATTCTCTTTTACAGACAGAGGGGCCTACAGGGCCCTGTACAGCAGATCTACCTGTTCTCTTTTACAGACAGAGGGGCCTGCAGGACCCTGTACAGCAGCTCTGCCTGTTTCCTTTCACAGACAGAGGGTCCCACACAGGACCTTGTACAACAGCTCTACCTGTTCTCTTTCACAGACAGAGGGGACTACAGGACCTAGTACAGCAGCTGTATTTCCACATTCCCAAATCAGCAAGCCTCCACAGGCACAAGCAGAGATGCAGACAATTCTCATGAGTTTACTTCTGAATTCGGCTTTATTGAGCTAAAGAGCTACCTGAAGAAAAGAGGTATATTTACCCTAATCACTGTCCTGACCACTCTCCATATCCACCTCCCCCCCCTCATATCACAAACACACTCTCACACACACACACATGCTCACACATGTACACTCTCACACACACACACACACACACACACACACACACACACACACATCCACACTCTCTCACACACACACACACACACACACACACACTCACTTACGCACACTCTCACACACACATGCACACTCACACAGACACATTCATATCCACACACGCACACACTCTCACACACACGCACAGACATACACACACACACTCACATTCACATACATACACACACATGCTCACTCTCAAACACACACACACACACACACATGCACACACACACACACACACACACACACATCCACACACATGCACACTCTCAAACACACACACACACACACACACACACACACACACATCCACACACTCACATAACCATTCACACACACACACACACACACACACACACACACACACACATGCAAACACACACACACACACATCCACACTCTCTAACTGGTAGAATCACACCCTTCACCACTGCTGGAATGCAAGTTAAACTGCTCCACTGCAGTGCTGAGACAGTCTGCTCCAGACTGACTGTGCAGCCAGAAGATTGCTCTCCTCCATGTCCACAGAAAAGCCTCATGGTTATATGTGTTGAATGATACTAAACTCTTCTCATTCCAAGAAGTGCCTTTGCTGGGGTTCACTCGCTCAGTGAACTCTATGCATCCTCAGTCAGATGAACCAGTTACTTCATCTCTAAATATCACTGCTGCTGGAGTCAGGACTTAAACACTCCAAAGATTTACTGTTGATATCACCAGCTCAGCTCAGAAGAGGAATTATGCAAAAGACATGTATTAAAAACAATGTTGAACAGCAGAAGTCTGGAAAAACAGAAGTTGGCCCTCAGATTCCTGAATATCTCAGAAACGGTGCCTCTGTTCCATAATTACCAGGTCATTCCACAGTATTGTGGATAAAATGCATCATCTCCACAACAGAACTACTCTGATTTCTTTTAAAATTTCACAAAAGGAGGATGAGCTGCTTCACTATTGACATCCATATTAATTGACTACATACATGATGTCACCAAGAGTAACTAAGAAGACCAAATTACCCGGCAATTCAGAGAGATTTCAGAACAGACATTACGTTCCAAAAAATATGCAATTATCAGATGTCATCTCTGCAGAGGTATTGTTTTTGTTGTCACTCATGTTCAGACTAGCATAATGCATCAGCCTTCCAGTATACTGTAACCTGGCACAAATCCTGGAAGATCTTAAAAAATGGCTCGCAATTATGCCCTCCTTCAGTTTCTAAATGTCATCTCCACAACATGGAGTGGCGTAAGGGCTAAGACAGCAGTGCAGAGCAGCCAGCAGACAGCACAACAGATTGTAATCTGTCCAATCAGAACAGTAAAAAAACAACATGGACAATGATGGTGGGTGGAACTTGCCATTAAAATTATAATAATTTAACTTTGTCATCATGTTCAATAGAATTCCAAGCTAAATGTGACATGACACAAAATCATTTTCCCTGGGGAAAATATGTGTACAAACTACAAAGCACAATCACCCTTTTCATATCCATATTTAAAAATATGGATATGTATTGTAAAGCAATCAGACTATTTGCATGTACAATCCCACCACAGCCATTTTTCTGCACACAGTCCACTGTGACCCATGAAAACACAGCACAGGTGAGAATGGTGGTGCCGTGGGCATGTAAGGTGTATTTGTGGTTAAACTGCCACTGTATAAGGTGTAGCTCTAGTTTAACTGTTGCTGCATAAGATGAAGTTGTGTTTGAACTGTAGGCATATAGGGTGTAGTAATAGTTTAATTGCCTCTGTATAGGTTTAGCCTTGGTTTAACGGTGGGGGAAAAAGGTGGAGTTGTGGTGTAAATGCGACTGTATAAGGTGCACCTCTGGTTTAACTGAAAGGCGTGTAAGTGGCGTAGTTTATGGTTTAATTGCTGCTTTAAAAGGTGTCATGGTCAGGTGTGTAAGGTGTAATGGTGCTTTAATGGCCCGTGAAAAGGTGCAGTTGTGATTTAACTGTGTGAGAAAAGGTGTAGTTATGGTTTAATTGTGTGAGTATAAGGTGTAGTTACGGTTTAATGGTCGGTGTCTAACATGTAGTTATGGTTTATTGGTGGGTGTATCAGGTGTAGTTATGGTTTAATGGTGGGTGTATCAGGTGTAGATATGGTTTAATGGTGGGCGTATCAGATGTATTTATGGTTTAATGGTGGGTGTATCAGGTGTATTTATGGTTTAATGGTGGGTGTATCAGGTGTAGTTATGGTTTAATGGTGGGTGTATCAGGTGTAGTTATGGTTTAATGGTGGGTGTATCAGGTGTAGTTATGGTTTAATGGTGGGTGTATTATGGTTTAATGGTGGGTGTATCAGGTGTAGTTATGGTTTAATGGTGGGTGTATCAGGTGTAGTTATGGTTTAATGGTGGGTGTATCAGGTGTAGTTATGGTTTAATGGTGGGTGTATCAGGTGTAGTTATGGTTTAATGGTGGGTGTATCAGGTGTAGTTATGGTTTAATGGTGGGTGTATCAGGTGTAGTTATGGTTTAATGGTGGGTGTATCAGGTGTAGTTATGGTTTAATGGTGGGTGTATCAGGTGTAGTTATGGTTAAATGGTGGGTGTATCAGGTGTAGTTATGGTTTATGGTGGGTGTATCAGGTGTGGTTATGGTTTAATGGTGGGTGTATCAGGTGTAGTTATGGTTTAATGGTGGGTATATCAGGTGTAGTTACATTTAATGGTGGGTATCAGGTGTAGTTATGGTTAAATGGTGGGTGTATCAGGTGTAGTTATGGTTTAACGGTGGGTGTATCAGGTGCAGATATGGTTTAACGGTATGACGTTTATGGTTTAATGGTGGGTGTGCATCAGGTGCATTTATGGTTTAATGGTGGTGCATCAGGTAGTTATGGTTTAATGGTGGGTGTATCAGGTGTAGTTATGGTTTAATGGTGGGTGTATCAGGTGTAGTTATGGTTTAATGGTGGGTGTATCAGGTGTAGTTATGGTTTATTGGTGGGTGTATCAGGTGTAGTTATGGTTTAATGGTGGGTGTATCAGGTGTAGTTATGGTTTAATGGTGGGTGTATCAGGTGTGGTTATGGTTTAATGGTGGGTGTATCAGGTGTAGTTATGGTTTAATGGTGGGTATATCAGGTGTAGTTATGGTTTAATGGTGGGTGTATCAGGTGTAGTTATGGTTTAATGGTGGGTGTATCAGGTGTAGTTATGGTTTAATGGTGGGTGTATCAGGTGTAGTTATGGTTTAATGGTGGTACCAGGTGTAGT
Organism: Gymnothorax javanicus; assembly: GCA_029692085.1. Lineage (NCBI taxonomy): Eukaryota > Metazoa > Chordata > Actinopteri > Anguilliformes > Muraenidae > Gymnothorax > Gymnothorax javanicus. The sequence goes on from CM056204.1 coordinate 8,557,316, forward strand.
TGTGGTTTAAATGCGCGTTATCAGGTAGAGTTGTGGCTGAATTGTGGGTCTATCAGGTGTACTTGTTTAACTACTGATATATAAGAAGAAGTTGTGGTTTAACTGTGGGTGTGTAAAGTATTGTGCTTAATTATGGGTATATGAGGCGAGTGGTGGCTTAACTGCAGGTGCATGAGGCTAGGTAGTAGTGGTTTCTTCTAACTGCAGGTGTATGAGGCGAGTGGTGGTTGGGGTTAATGTGAATGTTGGGTATGGTTTAGGCTTGTGGTTGAATTGGTGGTTGGGAGGCGAGTGGTGGTTTAACTGCAGGGTGTATGGAGGCGCAGTAGTGGTTTAACTGCAGATGTATGAGGCGCAGTGGTGGTTTAACTGCAGGTGTATGAGGCGCAGTGGTGGTTTAACTGCAGGTTTATGAGGCACAGTGGTGGTTTAACTGCAGGTATGAGGCGCAGTGGTGGTTTAAGAAGGCAGGTGTATGAGGCGTAGTGGTGGTTTAACTGCAGGTTTATGAGGCACAGTGGTGGTTTAACTGCAGGTGTATGAGGCGCAGTGGTGGTTTAACTGCAGGTGTATGAGGCGCAGTGGTGGTTTAACTGCGTGGCGAAGCGTGAGTGGTTGTTTGTCTGCAGGTGCAAGCAGGCGTAGTGGTGGTTTAACTGCAGGTGTATGAGGCGCAGTGGTGGTTTAACTGCAGGTGTATGAGGCGCAGCGGTGGTTAAACTGCAGGTGTATAAGGCGCAGTGGTGGTTTAACTGCAGGTGTATGAGGCGCAGTGGTGGTTTAATCCGCAGGTGTATGGAGGCGCAGTGGTGGTTTAACTGCAGAAGTAGGCGAGGGTGGCTTAACTGCAGGTGCATGAGGCGCAGGCAGGCTTAACTGCAGGCAAGGAGGCGAGGTGGTGGTTTAACTGCAGGCATGAGGCGCAGTGGTGGTTTAAGTGCAGGTGTATGAGGCGCAGTGGTGGTTTAACTGCAGGTGCATGAGGCGCAGTAGTGGTTTAAGTGCAGGTGTATGAGGCGCAGTGGTGGTTTAACTGCAGGTGTATGAGGCGCAGTGGTGGTTTAACTGCAGGTGGCGAGGCGCAGTGGGTGGTTTGGGCGCAGGTGTATGAGGCGCAGTCGTGGTTTGCAAGTGCAGGTGTATGAGGCGCAGTGGCGGTTTAACTGCAGGTGTATGAGGCGCAGTGGTGGTTTAACTGCAGGTGTATGAGGCGCAGTGGTGGTTTAACTGCAGGTGTATGAGGCGCAGTGGTGGTTTAACTGCAGGTGTATGAGGCGCAGTGGTGGTTTAACTGCAGGTGTATGAGGCGCAGTGGTGGTATAACTGCAGGTGTATGAGGCGAGTGGTGGTTTAATGTGAATGTTAGGTTTAGGCTTGTGGTTTAATTGGTGGTTGGGAGGCGAGTGGTGGTTTAACTGCAGGTGTATGAGGCGAAAGGGTGGTTTAAGTGCAGGTGTGGCGAGGCGCAGTGGTGGTTTAAGTGCAGGTATGAGGCAGTGGTGTTTAACTGCAGGTGCATGAGGCGCAGGGTGGTTTAACTGCAGGTGTATGAGGCGAGGGTGGTTGAATTGGTGGTTGGGAGGCGAGTGGTGGTTTAAGTGCATTGGTGGTTGGGAGGCGAGTGGTGGTTGAATTGGTGGTTGGGAGGCGAGTGGTGGTTTAAGGGCAGGTGTATGAGGCGAGGTGGTGGTTTAACTGCAGGTGGCGAGGCGTGAGTGGTGGTTTAACTGCAGGTGTATGAGGCGCAGTGGTGGTTTAAGTGCAGGTATGAGGCGGCCTGGTTTAACTGCAGGTGTATGAGGCGCAGTGGTTTAACTGCAGGTGTAAGGAGGCGCAGTGGTGGTTTAACTGCAGGTGTATGAGGCGGAGTGGTGGTTTTAATCTGCAGGTGTGGTGAGGGCGCAGTGGTGAAGCTTAACTGCAGGTGTATGAGGCGCAGTGGTGGTTTAACTGCAGGTGTATGAGGCGTAGGTGGTGGTATAACTGCAGGTGTATGAGGCGCAGTGGTGGCTTAACTGCAGGTGTGGCTGGAGGCGTGAGTGGTGGTTTAACTGCAGGTGTATGAGGCGAGGGTGGCTTAAGAACTGCAGGTCTATGACATGCAGTGGTGGTTTAAGCAGGTGTATGAGGCGCAGTGGTGGTTTAACTGCAGGTGTATGAGGCGCAGTAGTGATTTAACTGCAGGTGTATGAGGTGTAGTGGTGGTTTAACTGCAGGTTTATGAGGCACAGTGGTGGTTTAACTGCAGGGTGCATGAGGCGCAGTAGTGGTTTAACTGGCAGGTGTATGAGGCGAGTGGTGGTTTAACTGCAGGTGTATGAGGCGTGGTGGTTTAACTGCAGGTGTATGATATGAGTGGTGGTTTAAGTGCAGGTGTATGAGGCGCAGTGGTGGTTTAACTGCAGGTGTATGAGGCGCAGTGGTGGTTTAACTGCAGGTGTATGAGGTGCAGTGGTGGTTTAACTGCAGGTGTATGAGGCGCAGTGGTGGTTTAACTGTGAGTGTGAAAGGTGCCGCTGTGGTTTAAAAGTGGGTGTCTGACAGCTTCAGGCGTAGTTGTGATAGAATGTGAGGTAACACCAGGATATGGAACTGCAAGAGGAACCACAGCATCTGATTGGTTATATCAGAGCTGTAGTCTCTCCTAATCAGCGTCCCTCTGTGACGCACGAGACACTTCCTCAGTGGCATTTCTGGATTATAGACCCAGTTAATGAGCAGACTGGCTGTGAAGCTGATGTGTTGTACTGTGCTAATTGTCCATGAGACTGCAGCAGTGAACACCAGGTCATAGCTCTCTCTGCCTCATTCCCTAGACGGCAGTGAAGTTTCCCAACCTCTCCTTGAGGTGATGTTGATTTCTCTCTGTTTCCAGCATTGCAGTGATTCATATGATCAGCCTGCTAATCACCCCGAAAGCTGATTGATGACAACCTGATCGCAGGAATCACTCCAGCAGGAGCAGGAGAGATCTAACACCTGCAGGACAGGTGGGCCCAGGAGAGGTTTAGAAGCACCCGGTAAGGTAGGCAGCTGCTTCACTGACCTTTCTTTTATCACTGACCTCTTACACCCTTTACACCACTGATCTCTGACCCCTTACACCACTGATCTCTCACACTGTCTTACACCACTGACCCCTTTACCACTGACATCTCACCCCTTACACCACTGACCTTCTTACTCTCCCTTACACCACTGGACCTCTTACACTCCCTTACACCACTGACCTCACTCACACTGTCAGGTTATACCACTGACCTCTTTATCACTGACATCTCTACACTTACACCACTGACCTCCTCTACACTTCTTACACCACTGACCTCACTCACACTGTGTTATACCACTGACCTCTTTTATCATTTCGACATCTCACTCCCTTACACCACTGACCTCTTACTTCCTTACACCACTGACCTTCTTACTCTCCCTTACACCACTGACCTCCTCTACACCCCTTGCACCACTGACCTCACTCACACTGTGTTATACCACTGACCCCTTTATCACTGACCTCTACACTCCTTACACCACACTGACCTCTCACACCCCCTTACACCACTGGACCTCTTACACTCCCCTTACACCTCTAACCTCTCTACACTCCCCTTACACCACTGACCTCTCACACTCCTTACACTACTGACTCTCACACCCCCACACCACTGACCTCTTACACTTGTCTACCTCGGCCAAACTGGATCACAGCTTTATTTACAGAGAGACATTATGTGAATGTGTGTGTTGAAAGCGTGCATTTCTGTGTGTGTGTGTGTGTGTGTGTGTGTGTGTACATGTGTGTTTGTGAGTGTGTGTGTGTGTGTGTGTGTGTGTTAGTGTGTGTGTGTACATGTGTGTTAGTGTCTGTGTGTGTATGTGTCAGGAGTGCACGTAGAAGCTCATGGGTGAGCATATGTAGCAATATGCATACTCAGTGTGGTCTTTCCATGTGTGTGTGTGTGTGAGTGCACGGTGCTCACAGCGGATGTATGAAGCAGACCCAAGGGAAGCCAGACATTATAATACATATTCTTGAATATAACCAGACAATTCATAATTTCACTGCTGACATTACTGGAGCACATCAGCACATTTCATTTTAATTCTCGACTTCCAGTGTCACAGCTCCCAATGCACGTGATAAAGCACTCTGATTCGCCAGAGAGCAGCACTTCAGTTCAGACGCTGAGAGGCTGACTCCTAAATCTGCAGAAGCTCATTAAACAGCACAAGAGGAAGTGCTGGAGTCTTTGGTCTGCTGAACGTCTAACATCCAAACGTTAACTATTAATACTGCTGCTCACTGCCTGCAGATCCATCAAGATAGTGCACACAAGAGCGTGGAAGCAGATTTGCATCTAGAAAGTATTTTGCAAGACTTTCAATTCAATTCCAGACTACTGCTGTTAAATTGTCTTATGAAATTACCCTCTTCTGTGATTATCTTTTGCCTCTAAATGCTTGAGCCTTGTTGGTACAGTTTTGCAATCTCAGCATTTAGAGGGAAATAAGACATATTGGTCATTTATCACACAGCTGACGGGACCTGTAAAACGAATGCTTTTGGCTGGAGCTCTACTAAAACAGCTGCACTGGGACAATCTCCGTTACTCTGAGCTGGGAATTCTTCAATTCTAGATAGTTGAATCTGTGACATCAGAGCACAGAAGAGAGAGCAGCACCATTCATGAAGCATGAAATTTTATTTAAACAGCAATTATTGGCAAACTATTTTTAAGCCTGTCATGAAAAATATGAATCCAAACAAGTGGTGCCAGGCACTAAAACCCTTACTTGCACATACTCTTTCACCACTTGTATGAAATTCATTGATCTATTCTGGGTCAGTGTGGCAATCCCTTGTACTGGAATTCTTAGGTGAATCTGGCCATTAGTTTTGCTGCTAGAGTGTTAACACACAAAACACAGAAACAAACTGAACTAAATAATATTTCCTTCCTCACCCTTCGGTGGGGCGGGCACAATTGGAAGTCAGAGCAGGGTCACTCCATGCTAAACTGTACAAATGTGTTGCAATGGTGATGAAAATTCAAATACACCTTTTCCAAAGTTTTTCATTGCAGTGGTGAAACCCCATCCATGGGCATCACAAAGAAGCAAGCAAGAAGATAAACCGAGTGATCACTTCATTTCAGTGACCCCATAATGTACTAAGGTGGCAGTATGCTAGGGTAACGAGGACACAAAAACAGATATTGAATTCCTTGGGAAAATAGATACATTTCAAAGTCAATTCTTTTGTATGATAAATGACCAGTCTATCAGTAACATTTATGACAATTTCACGCGAAGTCAATGTTTTTGCGTCTATTGTCCTCAATTTTTGTATTCCGCTCAGCTGGTTTGTGCAAAGCATTGTTAAATTTGTAACTGGTTACTCGTTGCTCTAAATCACCAAGGAATATATTATTTTATTCAGAAGAAGGCATTTCAAAGAATAAGAATGAAATAATAAATCAGGTGGCAAAGTAGGGTCATATTCTCATAGACTTCAGTACGATTGAAATTCTTTCTGCAACCACTGAATTCGCCATCTGCTGGCCATTAAATATAATGCAATTTTGAGATTGATCGGCCCCACTTTTTAGATCCAAAAAGGCATCCATCTTTTTTATACAGTCTATGCACAGGACACGATCTACGCATATTTCTTGATGTTGTTATGGTCGTAACACGATATTAGGACACGGAAAAATTTTCTTTTTTCAATAATTATTTTTAAAAGCATGGTATATATGATTGTCTGACGCCTTGTGAAATTTTGAGGCAGGAAGTGAGTACCTTAGTTTGCCAAGGTCATCTTTACGCCATTTGTATACATTATGCAAATTAACCCACAGGTCTGGACGTAACACGAGGACGCGACTGGTTACGCCCTTACGACGGTCATTTTAAAATTGCATTTGATCAGATTTGTGTCCCGTAATTTAGTGCAGACAATTTAAACAGTTATTATGGGCATTTCTGCACATTTCATTTTACTTTGTTTCAAGAATCAACAGACATAAAAGTTATGAAATATTTCATGAAGTTGGCTGCCAATTTGTAACAAAATATGGCTTTCACAATGCCTTGGCTGACATCAGGAGACTACTTTTTTCTGCTGTGTTATGCTGGACCGATGACTCTGTTTTTCTAATCTATATCTTCAATCTGGGGAGGAATAAATATGAATAATGCAAATCATTTAATTCTCTTCGAAAAAATTTTATTGATCATTCTTATGCAACACAGTGAATTGTACAGTTTAGTATGGAATGACCCAATTACAGATTCTTCAAACCAGACTTCGCTAAATGAAGTCTGCACTGCAAGCCAAAAATAGGTGTACAAGAACCGAATACAAGCGAAGAACTTCAAAATACAGAGATACCTTTCTCATTCCTATACAGGTGAAAAACACCCCTGTGATCATCCATCTCGCATGCATTTGAGTCATGCGACCCTCAAGTTCTTCTTCCCCAACAAATTGCCCTTAATTGGTCAACTGGTATTCCGGTGAGATGACCTTCACACCCTCTAGTCCAACACACATCTTCTCTCCTCTGTCTGATTTTTTTCTGCCCCATCGTTTGATTAAAAGTTCAATTCTTTCACCTTACTTTCACCTCTTTCAGCGGTTCTTCCCTGATGCCAATGGTGTACACCCACAACTTCCTTCCTGTCGTGTAAACAGACAGGCAAACAGACCGGCCTTCGGCATCTGAGTCTTCGACACGTGACTGATACTGAGAAGATGTATTAATAGGCCCATTTTTGTATGAATTGTTATTACAATTTACTTGGAATTCTTCCACTTGCCACACTGCTCGCGTCATCGAACTACAGACAGGCTCGAACATGGAAAAATTCAAACTAACAAAACAGAAAAGGCGGCTCACATTAAAGACCAAGTCAGAAAAAAAAATTCTGTGCCTCAAAGGGCGATTTCCCCCAGAAAGCCGGCACTGGAAATCAGCGCGTCCTGGACGGTGGTGTCGGAATGTTCCTTTCAGTCCGGCATTGAAGACGGGAATTTCTCCGCACTGGAAGAGAGGCATTTAAGGTCACATCAAACCTAACAGCCAAGTCCTGAGAACACAAACTGTCCTGCAATGTTTTGGGAGGCATAAGTGACAGCAACGCCACAAACAGCAGCAGCAGGCAACAGAGAATGCATTCGTGAGACATCCCCAGCATGCTGCCGCCGCCTAAAACACCTCCAGAGAATGCTGTCAAGAGGCCAGATACACCCTAGCGAGAACTCTGCTGCCCGCCCGACACCCTCCCAGCATGCTGCGACTACCTAACACACCTCCCAGAATGCTGCGGCTCGACCGATACACCCTCCCCAAAAATGTTGCTATTGCCCAATACACCCTCCCCATTATGCTGTCATTGCCAGATACACCCTCCCCCAGAATGTTGTTGCTTCTCGCCTACCACACCCCCCAGAATCGCTGCCGCCGCCTAATACACCTCCCAGAATGTTACTGTTCGCCCAATACACCTCCCCAGAATGCTGCCACAGATACACCTCCGGGAGAATGTTGCTGCTCGCCCATCACACCTCCCCAGAATGCTGCTGCTCGCCTAATACACCTCCCCAGAATGCCGCTTGCCTACACCCACAGAATGTTGCTGCTCGCCCCAATACACCCTCCCCCAGAATACACGTTTCGCCTAATACACCTCCCCAGAATGCTGCCGCTTGCCAGATACACCTCCCAAGAATGTTGCTACCGCCCAATACACCTCCCCAGGAATGCTGCTGCTTCCAATACACCTCTCAGAATGCCGCTGCTCGCCTAATTACACCTCCACAGAATGTTGCTGTCGCCCAATACACCCTCCCCCAATATGCTGCCGCTGATACACCTCCCAGAATGTTGCCGCCGCCTATCACACCTCCCCAGAATGCTGCTGTCACCTAACAAGAATCTTCCCCCAGAATGCCGCTGTTCGCCCAATACACCTCCACAGAATGTTGCTGCTCACCAATACACCTCCCATTGGCGCTGTCAGCCAGATACACCTCCCCAGAATGCTGCCACCTCGCCTAATACACCTCCCCAGAATGCCACGCCCAATACACCTCCCAGGAATGTTGCCGCTGTAGGATACACCCTCCCGAACGCTGCCGCCCCAATACACCTCCCAGAATGCGTTACTGTCACCAATACACCCTCCCCAGAACGCTGCCGCCACAGATACACCCTCCCAGAATGTTGCTGGCCGCCCAATACACCTCCCCATTACGCTGCCAGATACACCCTCCCAGAATGTTGCCGTCAGCCTAATACACTCCTCAGAATGCTGCCACGCCTACTACACCTCCCTTAGAATGTTACTGCTCGCCTAATACACCTCCCAGAATGCTGCCGCCACAGATACACCTCCCGAGAATGTTGCTGTCAGCCTAATACACCCTCCCCCAGAATGCTGCTGCTCACCTAATACACCTCCCAGAATGCCGCTGCTCGCCTAATACACCTCCACAGAATGTTGCTGCTCGCCCACACCTCCCCAGAATGTTACTGCTCGCCCAGTCACACCTCCCCAGAATGTTGCTGCTCGCCCAATACACCCTCCCCAGAATGTTGCTGCTCGCCCAATACACCCTCCCCAGAATGCTGCTGCTTGCCAGATACACCCTCCCCAGAATGCCGCCGCCTGATACACCTCCACAGAATGTTGCTGCTCTCTCGCCTAATAATACACCTCCTCAGAATGTGCCCATCATCGACACACCCTCCTAGAATGTGCCTGCTCAGCCTAATACACCTCCCCAGAATGTGCCTGCTCGCCCAATACACCTCCCGAGAATGTTGCCACCCGTCTGAGCACACCTCCTGGAATGCTGCTGCTCGCCCACACCCTCCCAGAATGTGCCTGCTCGCCTGACACACCTCCCCAGAATGTGCCTGCTCGCCTCGACACCTCCCCCAGAATGTGCCTGCTCACCCACACACCTCCCCAGAATGTTGCTGCTCACCCAGCACACCTCCCAGACTGCTGCGCCACGCAGCCTGCCTGATACACCTCCGTGAGGTAATTCCCACATCACTTTGCATTACGCCCACCTGCTGCCTGTCAGCTCGTGATAAGACTTAAAGATTAGGCAAGCACAACACTGGGCCCCAGATTCATGAAGATTCTCAGAACGTTCTTACCCCTTAAGAATTCTTAAATCAGGTAGTATTTCGAAGATTTCCCATTAAAAATTCTTAAATGGCCAAGAAATAGTTCAGTACTATTCATAAAAATTTTCATCAATGAAGAATTTTCTTAACTCTAGTAGGACCTGTGAGGACTCTCACCTCTCGGCTCTCGTCTGTTCTGGCTCCCAAATGGTGGACTAACATCCCCACAGAGGAACAATAGAGACTCTGACAACCTACAGAAGTAGTGAGAACACTCACCTCTTCACCTCTCATTCATTTTATAACTGGTACTTCATATAAAAAATTCAATTAATTGCTGGTGTCCTTGTTTTTCACTCAACAAAATGTCTAAAATCATTGTTTTACTGATGCATTTTTCCCTCAAGTATTCCACAGAGCAATGTCATGTCCATTCTCACTTCTGGTCACAGTTTGTTCTGGTGAACGTTCATGTTGGGGACTTCTGAAATATTTCATGGGGGCTTCTATGTCATCATCGAACTAATTCCATTGGCCAATTTTGTGGGGACTCGATTTCAGGTCCCCACAACAACTCACGTCCCCAATTTGTTGGTGTGTATTCAGGCCTAAGTCCCCACAATATAATGATTACAAACACGCATACACACACACACACACACACACACACACACTAGGGGCGTTACCAAGGGGGGGCAGGGGAAGGGCAGTGCCCACCCTGAAAAAAGCTCTGCCCACCCAATGAGAACTCAAGATAAAAAACTGATTTACTACTATTTGACAGCAAACACGCGATATCCCTCGTGATTCACTGCCGGAGGTAGACAGCCATTAAGAGAGAGCTTTACATATGCTTCATTTATCTATCACTATGTGTGATTGGTGGATTCCTTTGCCAGTGTGAAACTAACCAATGGGCACTCTCGAATTACTAGGAACCCTCCCATTCTCTTAGACTACCGTGTTCACCATAGAGATATAATAGAACCAGAGAAAACGAGGAAGTACCTTTGCTTCAGCCAGTGAGCATGTTAGCTTCCTGCTTCCGTGTTTCCCAAGGATGCAATTTTGTGGCCAAAGACGCTGAAGCTCTTTAGACAGCAATTGAAAAGTGCACATTTTTTTCTTGCCAAATAAAGCGAAAAAAAAGAAAATGTGTTCGGTAATCCTTCATTATTTTGCTCTTTGTCTGACGAACTGTTCGAGGTTTTCAAGAGGGCCTGTAAAATAAGAACTGCTACTTAGAGCTTGATGACAGCTCGTGCACGAGTCTGGTTGTCCAGCTGTTGCTCTGACTGCAGCAGTTCAGCCAATGAGTGTATAGTGCGTGCGCGCTACGGATTAACAGCTTTGCTCGTCATTTCCCCTCGAACACATTCGCCAATCCGTACAGACGACACATTTTCTTGGCCATTTGTGCTGTGTACTCAGATTGGCAATCTTATGAAATGGTAACGGAAATAAGCACCCATGGAACGCCATTTTTATAGATGGCGTCTGTCAATTCCGTACTTCCTGGGCTGAAGTAGCTAGCCTAGCATCTCCCATTGAGAGTTATAGAGGGATTATTTGTTTATCAATACGGCGGATGCGCGCGCATCTTGACTGCAGAAAGAGCGGCCCCTTTAAACTGTTTGACAGGTTGTCATGGTTATCTTGCAGTTGCGATGTTGGCTAGCAAGCGATGTTGTCAGCGTAGCCTACTACAACAGTTTATCGCTGAGTGATAAAACAAGTTATGCTGCTAAATTAACATTAGTGAATGGGATACGTCTTAACACGTTGACTGCCAACTATGAGATAACTCGTAATGGCGGGTCAGGGCCAGCGCTAGACCTGAAAATTCGGGGGCAATTATCCATCTCTTTATTGACAACTATTAGTCCTGGCAAATTCTAGATGGTTTTCCTATATTAACACGTTTTCCAATTCAAGAATAATCAAGTGGCAACTTAAGACACTGCTTCTCTCCCCCATGCGATCTAACAGCGAATAATGGGCTACATTCAGTACAGAAAAATAATTTAATAATAATTAGGTCTATGCACTGGCACTCAGCAACCGTAATTTTTTTTTTCCAGCGAGAGCGACATTTCAGAACTCTTCAGCAAATGAAGGTAATTCTGGTGACAAGTAAACATAGTTCCCTCCGTTTACATTTTCCTGTCTGACAGCTGTCTATTTTTTACAGCAAGTTGCGTGACCGTGCTCCAAAAACAGGTGTAAGTACTTGTCGCCGAAATTACCTTCATTTGCAAGTGAGTTCTGAAATGCCGCTCTCGCCGGAAAAAAGGAAAAAATTTACGTCGCTGAGTGCCAGAGCATAGACCTAATTATAATTTAATTATTTTCTATATTGAATGTAGCCCATTATTTGCTGTTAGATCGCATGGGGAGAGAACCCATGCCTTCAACTGCCACTTGATTATTCTTGAATTGGAAAACGTGTTCATAAAGGAAAACCATCTAGAATTAACCAGGACTAATTGTTGTCAATAAAGGGATGGATAATTTCCCCAGAATTTTCAAGTCTAGCGCTGGCCCTGACCCGCCATCACGAGTTATCTCTTAGTTGGCAGTCAACGTGTTAATGACCCATACGCTTTAGGTGCAGGTGAGTGGATAAATGACGAGAAAGATGTATAAAGTCTGGGTCATTGTGAACACGAAAAACTGCATCCTGACCGCGAACTGCACCAGCATATAATTTAGAATAATATAACGTTACAAATTAATTTTAGCTTCCTTTGTACTTGTTGTACACATTTGTTTTTTTTTTCCTCCTCTCATATCACTATCTTTTTGATCTGCTGTAACGATGAAATTTTCCCACTGTGGGATCAATGAAAGTTTGTCTTATCTTTCCATTGCTAAGTAACCTCGTCTTCAGTCACTGTTGCTATTGTAGTGAACATTTCACAACTCATTTGCTGCAATACAGCTGTGCCTGCGGGCATATCTAGCTTTATCACCATTCAAACCAATGAGTCTAACATATTATATTGCTCGAAATTAATACCAATGTTCTTTTTTCTCTCAGCTTGGGGTCATGCTGTAGGCATGTTGCAGCACTGATGCTCACAGTCTGTAAAACTTCCGCGTTTTGTTATTCTTATCGACCCAGTTTGTGCAACCAACAGCACAAGAAGACATGGAGCGCGTCCGAAATCACATACTATGCAGTACATGCTCAATATGTGTACTATGGTTCAGCATACTTCTGTGTAAATAAACAGTTGTACGTTTTTTTCGGACGCACTTAACAGTCACTTCCTGAAAGCGTTCTTCCTGGTTCGTGACGCGTCACCGTGGTAACCCGAGTCAACTTCAGCCCTACCAGCATCTGCGAAACATGACAGCATCTGCAATACCTGACCGCTAGGACCCTTTTGAGTCTTCACCTGTTAGGAAAAACAAACCGCAGGCGAACTCGCTATGTCTCTCGCAGGCATCTTCGTCGCCAGATAATGCTTAAATAAATGGAAAAGGTGAACAAACGTTAATGTTCGTCTAACGGTCATAGACGAATAAATGATAAAATCGCTGATGATCCGTGTGTAGCATCTAACGTGTGCAACTTGAAGTTTAGTAAATATCAATATCTAACCATGTGTGCCTGTGTGTATATATACTGAAGGACTTTAGTTTTGCATGTATTATTTACGATATGATTTCTGACCCAAGGATAGAGCACTTCGGCACTTCGATAATCATGGCATAATTGATGTTGTTTAGCCAACACTTGTTAGTGAATGTGCAGTAACACCAACTTTTCGTTAAATCAATTAATTTTGTTCTTGAAGCATCGTTGGGTCAGAAATAACACTGTATATAATATATGCAAAACTAAAGTCCTTCAGACTGTGTGTGTGTTTATAAACACACACACACACACACACACAGACACACACACATATATATACACACACACACACACACACACACACACATGCACTTTATGAGGACACTTCGTATGCAACATTTTGTAAATGTAACTGACATGAAATCACACTGGCAGTTGAGTAACAGGTTAATTTGATGCAGGTTAATGTAACTGATCTTTTTTTTTTTTGGTTTGGTTTATTTTATTTGTAAAAGGACAGTACACATTAATTAACATCACTGTAAATGTGCCAGTTTTAGCCAATTGGCTAATTCTGCAACTGCAGTCCTTGCAAGATGTTATGAAACCACAAACCTAAAAAAGTAACAATTAAAGGTTAAAATCAATCATTACAGTATTTACAGAACAGGACACCATGGTAATGCATGATGGCCAGTACTAAAAAAGCACAGAACAGCAACATGCAGACGGATAGCAATCTAAACATATAGACAGCCTTGAAAGCAGCAGTGTACATGCGTATAATCAGCCATGCAGAGCAACAGTATACATGCACAGTCAGCCATACAGAGCAGCAGTAGACATACATATAGTCAGACATGCAGAGTAGCAGTATACAACAGGGCAGCAGAACTTGAGCAAAGTAAAATAATACAGTCAAGGCATTAGTCAAACTATTAGGTGTTCGTACATACCAAGCCAAGCAAAGCTGGGAGCCTGACAATAAACAGACATTTAGTAGGTTAGCAGGTTATTAAACAATAGTGAAGTACACAATTAGGGTGATCGCATTTTTGGTTTTTAAAAGCCAGGTCTTAAGTTTTTTTTGTGAAAGTTTGGTAGGTGGCACAGTGTCTTATTTCAGTTGGTAAGGTGTTCCAAAACTGTGTGGCTTTAACAGCAAAGCAAGATTGACTAAAGGAAACTCCTTATGTATCTTGAAACTCCTTATGTAATCTTTCATGTTAACTTTTTTAAAAGTGATAACATTGCTTGACAAAATTATGTTTAAGGATACAGTTTGATGTGGCCCATAAAATGACGAGCACATTTTAATGAATTTTTCAATTTATTCACGTTTTCGAGTGTGCACAACACATACTGCAAACTAAACACCATGGTGCCCATCATTCACCAATATTTGGATAGCAATGTTGACCTGCGCCCCAACCTGTGCCTTTCTCGTCTCTCGATTGCTGCCTTAACAGCTGCCCTCGAGATTGATGTAGCCCGTGGATGGGCTAAGGACATTGAAGTATTAGTATTCCTGTATTGGTTGGCTCATACTGCTTCATACCGAGTGGTCTCCACAGCCTTTGACATACAAAGGTCCACTATTCATGACATTGTGCACAGGATGAGTAAGGCAGTCATCAGGATCCTGGGGCGGACCAGCCACTTCCCAAGGGGTGACCAGCTGGAAAAGATCGGTGCTGGATTTAGCCGCCTTGCTGGATGTCCAGCATTCAGTGTGGTGGTTGGGGCAATTGATGCGTGCCATATAAGAATAAAGCCACCATCCAACAATGCCCAGTGTTATTTCAACAGGAAGCTGTTTTCCTCCATACAGCTGCAGGCCATCTGTGACCATCGGGGGCATTTTTTGGACATCTTTGTTGGATATCCAGGCTCAGTTCATGATGCTTGTGTCCTGAAAAACAGCCCTGTTTATGTTACGCAGCTCTATCCACCAGAAGAGAAGTGCATTCTAGGAGATGGAGGATACTCATGCCTGGCCACCTCTATGCGCCTGATAACACCTCACCTTACCGTGACTCTGTGCAGAAACCCCTGCAAGCACGGTTCAATCAAAGACACTCAAAGGTAAGGAACATCGTTGAACGGGCATTCGGGATGGTGAAAACCCGTTGGCGCTCAATTTTCTTCAAGGCCCTTGAAGTGAGCCCCACGTTTGCTGCGGAGGTTGTTGCCTGTTGTGCCATTCTTCACAACATCTGTTTGGACAACGGTGACTTGATTGATGAGGAGATCTGGGAGCCCGCTGATGAAGATGATGCAGTACCTGGCTGTGCTGAAGTAGCACCGGGAGACACACTACGGGACACACTGTCTGCAGCAGTTTCAGCCCCACAGGTTGCAGTACCTGCCCTACAAGAGCATGACTACTGCCTTATTTAAATATGTGCAAATTGTTGTTGTGAAACCTTCCCCCTCCCTATAGTACCCCCCCCCCCCCCCCTTTTTTTTTTTGTAAATAGATGCATTTCCTTTTTTGCATCTTGTTTTTTGTTTTGTATATATTTGATGTGTTTTATTAGATTGTCATTATCATTACTGACAACCCCTTGTCCAAGTAAAATTTTATGGTTATTTGATGTTATATTCAATTCACAACAATAAAAGTTCAGCACATCTGAGCAGATTACTGTATGTCAATATTGCATAAGAGGTTTATTTTCCTTTTATTTTCAACAACTTTAAATAGAATTCTCCCTCTGTGCATTTTTTTAATTTTATTTTTTATCAATCTCACATGCTTTAGAGGCTTCTTTTTTGACTAATTCAGTGTTTTCTTTTCCTTGATGCTATATATAAATATTTTAGAGTCAGATTGTGAAATGAGTCACTGAAATGACTGTAACATACACGCTATATTTTATAAAGTTTGAACCATGCTACATTCCACAGACTGGCTGGGAGTACTGAGGAGGGAACAATAAAACATTACTATTTATGCTCAAATACAGAACCCCTTACATTCCACGTATTTTAACTTATTAGCGCAATGAATGACCTACAAACAGTTACTTGCGCAGGTAAGAAGGTGTCAGTATTAAAGTTCGAGACAATTGGTGAATTTCAAACCATCTTTAATACATTTGATGAACAACAGCACAATGCAAAAGGTATAATCAAAATTTAAATATCATAAACAAACATAAAATAAATTATCTTTAGAACATCAGCAATGCAATTTTTTAACCTATTCAACTATTAACTATTTTCTAATCAAAAGTTCCATTAATTTGAGGAAACGCTCCTCTCTCTCTTGTCTCTTTGTCTCTCCTCTCCTCCCTCTCCATTCTTTCCCTCTCTCTACTGTCCTCCCTCTCCATTCTTTCCCTCTCTACTGTCCTCCCTCTCCATTCTTTCCCCCTCTCTTCTGTCCTCCCTCTCCATTCTTTCCCTCTCCCTTCTTTCCCCTCTCTACCCCTCCCTCCCTCCCTCTCCATTCTTTCCCTCTCTCTTCTGTCCTCCCTCTCCATTCTTTCCCTCTCTTTCTGTCCTCCCTCTCCATTCTTTCCCTCTCTCTACTGTCCTCCCTCTCCATTCTTTCCCTCTCTCTACTGTCCTCTCTTTCTATTCTCACCCTTTCTCTTCTTTTCTCTCTCAACTTTCTCCATCTCTCGTTTGTCATCTCTTTCTTCGATCTCTCTCCACCTTCTCTCTTTTCTCTCTTGGACCTCTCTTTCTCGCTATTCCTGTCTTTCCTCAACCTCCATCAGATAGTGGAGGACATCAGCCCTCCTCCTCTTTCTACCTCCTGTCTCCTGCTCTTCCCTGCTCTCAGTGCTCGAAGGTGGTGAGGATACAGCAGCATCCTGGCTGGCTGAGGCAATAAGGACAGGAGGTGTTATTGATGGCCTGTCACCTATTGCCTCATCCATGGCATCATACCATTTCCATGATGCTGCTGTAGCCTCACCACCCTGCTAACCCCAGACTGAGGACATTTCAGGTCCTACAACAAAATAACAGCATAGATATTAACTATTAAATATGCTTTCTAGAATTGCCTATTGAGATAACTGTTTTGACCAACTTACTTTATATTTTTGTTTTAAATTTTCCCATTTTTTTTTCACCCAGGCAGGGCTCAACACTCCTTGAAGGCCTTCTTTTTTCATGAACATCCTAGAGCTAACAAAATTATGTTCAGAATTTTTACAACAGAGTTTACTAGATGTAAACACTAATGTGCTTAACCAAGAACACACAATAAAAAGCAGGGTGCCAGCAAGGTCCAAGCCAAATTTAAGAATTTTTAAGACCTTTTAAGGACCAATTTAAAACGCATTTCACCACTAGAAGGGCTAACCACTTCATGCTTATTTCACGGAATAAATTATATTTGTTAACGTATTATATTCAGTGGGAATGGCCTCATAATTTTAACTGACATGAACAATTCATTTAACCA
Source organism: Gymnothorax javanicus (assembly GCA_029692085.1). NCBI lineage: Eukaryota > Metazoa > Chordata > Actinopteri > Anguilliformes > Muraenidae > Gymnothorax > Gymnothorax javanicus. The sequence goes on from CM056204.1 coordinate 8,574,468, forward strand.
ATAGAACTCACGTAATTACCGGTTATCATTAGCGGTTCGTCGGGCGATAACCTCACCTTTCAACGCTGAAATGCCTATTCCACTCGCAGTTTACCTTGCCTGATTAGCAACAGCTGCTTGAACTAATCAGTGGCTGACCGTTAAATTTATTTTAATAGCATTGGCGTACGCTACATCACAAAGTTTTCTTCTGCGCATTATGGATGAATCAAAATTTCCATAAGCCTTAATAAATTCTGAAGTCATGAAACATTAGCTCACGAAATGGATCAGATTTGCGAAAAATGGTTTTGCGAGGCTCATTAAGCAGTACGAAAAGCACGAAGCACAGCGAAGTGACTGTGTAGTAATCCGAATAAATGGGAAAAAAATCCGAGAGATGAAAGTTTGACTTTCTTGCTGTTACTGCTATCCTCTCAGCGTCACATCAATACTATAAACATAGCCAGCCAATAGACAATCGCCTTGTCATTTACATTTCTTAATCATAACAGGCCATGGATTGGTCTTGGTTATTCAGTAAATAGCTCGATTGTTAATCAGACGAACTTGATCGCAAACATCTTAGAAGCAGTTATGCGGCAAAGGGTGATGTTACTGAAGGTCTTCTTAATATTTGACGGCACGCCACTGCTGTTTCTACAGTAACAGAAGATGAAAAACGTTAATAGTTTACAGAGACAGAGACGAAAAAATAAGCTCGAGAGGCTCGCAGAAAGCTTACTCGAAACCTTTGATAGCCGCATTGCGTTTGCCTGTGAACAGGCAGTCGTTGGCAGCTCTCCAACGGATAAGTTTGCCCGTCAGCTCATCTGTCCCTGAAGAATAAACATTAACACAAATATTAAATGAGAAAATTAGCAACACGCAGACAAGATAAATAATCACAATTATCGGAGGAGGCTAACTTTTCCGTATCTCTTCTCCTTCAGCATAACTGACGTGAACGGTTAATTTACGTTGGAAACCATTTGCTCCTTAGTAAACATTACGACCACGATAGTACATTTCCTGCTAACGTTTCCTACAATGCTATGTCTGACAAACTTTAAAAAAAAAAAAAAATATATATATATATATATATATATATATATATATATATATACACACACACACAATGCAAAGTTATGTTAAATCTTGTACTTACATTTAAACTGAAGCGTAGTTGAGGTGACAGAGGCGTTCAACCAAGGATGTTTTATATTTCACTGGATATACAATTGGAAAATGGCCGCTGTAATGTGGAAAAAAAAAAGCCACTAGATGGCAGCATTGACTTTTTTTTTTTGTTAAGCCCAGTCTGGAGCTAGGTTTGGGGCATGTCCTGGGCATGCCTCAGAGGGGCTGGAAAAGAGCATATAAGGAGAAAAATTGAGAGAGTGAAAAGTAGTAGGAGAAATTGCAAGGAGAAATTGTGGAAGGATACATTTGACCAGACCTGTCACTCTTTTCAAGACCTGTGAAGCTCTTTTTGTGGATTTTTGCCCATGTTGGAGCATTTTCCTGTCCCAGGACATCGCAACATAGCAGCCCATCTCAATTACCAAGGGACTGTAAATATCTCATTTTTTGTTCTATTTCAATCTTGGTCAGTAGAGTAGGTTGTAGATTAGTTCAAAGTGTTGTTTAATTAAATCTGTTAAAGTTTTAAAATTTTGAAATTGCTCAATGGCGCAGCACGCCGACATGGGGGCCAAGCTTCCAGACCCACGCGGACATGCGCTGTGTGACTTTTTGCTCACACATGCGTAGTGTGGGGCTCATGAACGCGCTGGTATCCGAGGTGTCTATGACAACGGCTCGCGCTCGTGGAACTCCGACCCAGGGTGCGTGTTCACGATCACTTTTCTCTGGAAATGGAATTCTGACCACTGCAGACTGCACCCTGATGTAAGTATGAGCGGAACGAAAAAAAAAAAAAAACAAATCCGCCGGTAAGGGTTTAATCATAGTTTGAGATACAATTTTAAAACACAAATGCAATATCAAATGTTTAAAACGACTGTTATTTAACAGGGAAGTAATACTATTGATTTCAACTCAAAAATGTCGGCAAAATAGTTGACTTGCTGTTGCGTAACGTGACATTGCTCAGGGGTGCTTCTTTGGGACCACTGACTGTGAATGGACGAACTACGTTTGCTGCAACTACGCTTTTGGGAAACGCGCCCCAGGCTCGTGTCCTCTTTAGTTCAACGATGAATAACCACATTAATGGAGTCAGACGATTCTTACTCGTCTGCGTGCGAATTCCATTATCTTCTCCGGATTCAAGACAATAAACCGAACACACAACGCACTGCACGTGCCTTATAAACCGATATGTTTTAAAGTCAGGAGCCTGAAACTTCTGTCAATTCTGGCAAACTAATTTACTTTTAGCTTACGTAACTTAGCTTCGCGCTGCTTATAACCATCCCGTGGAGTATAGTAAAATGTGGGTCTACCGTGAAATGTTACGCTCATTGTACTGCGTTATTTTTACCTTTGTTTTAAAGCTCCTTTTTTCTGTCTTTCCCCAGAGATATCTGAGCCTCTTGGAGTGTATTGAACAGTTCATCCATGAATTTCTGCATGTCAGCGAACCGGAGGCCGTGCCTTTCTATTTCCCCCCCAGTTCCCTTTCCAATAAAGTCTGTCTTGATTATAATTTGAATACTGTCTCATTACATTTCTAAGTGCGAGTTAACATCGATTGTAGTTGTGGTACTCAATTGTATGATAGTGGCCGGCTCTGCGTAATTTAGGCTAGCCTTTTCAGGCCTTTTTTGCCTGTGTCCCAACTTTTTTTGAGACCTGTTGCAGCCAGAAAATTTGAAAGAAGCTCATTTTGTGGATAAAAATGTAAAATGTCTCAGTTTCAACATTTGAAATGTTATCTGTGTTCTATTGTGAGTAACATTGGCTCATGTGATCTGAAAGTCATTGCATTTTGATTTTATTCACAATTTACACTTCGTCCCAAGTATTTCGGAATTGGGGTTGTACATCTACTCGATCTTCGTCTCATGCTCAACTGTTGCATTTTTTAGGACTCGTATTATCTTTGTTCAGATGAAAATCAGCCACACCGTCAAATCTACCTGCATCACTCCCGTTGATCTCAGATGCTGCTCAAGAACATTAGATGTTCGGATTTCATATACTCTGACGTTTCCACCTACCAAACACTTCGATCTTATAAAGGCTGTACCACAAATAATGAGTATGTATGTTCAGTGCTTGTTCGGCTCATGCACAAAGTTATCATTTTGGATCTCATCTGTCAAGTTGCTGAAAAGTTTTGTCATCAAGTATGAAGGTCTGTAACTAATTTAAGAATAAAGAATGGTTAATAAATGGTTTGCTTAGCAGTGTTCGAACTGAATTTATGTAGTGCTGTAAGTGCACTCATATGGCCATTATGTTAGATGCTACTCAGCTGACACATTATGCATAACACATCTAAATACAGTAATGTGAATTGGTGCTATTCAAAATAATGGAAATATACAACTCAGTTCATGGATATATCCATATCATTTTAATACAAAAAAGTAAGGTGAGTGTTGGCTACGTACATGGTTCCAGGATACCACAACAGCGGCCCTAGCTTACTGTACATTTTGCCGCCCTACATAATGAAGTGTGGCAATCGAGTATATTACGGCCATTCATCAATTAAAATAAAATTGCTAAAATATTTGCACCGTAACGCCAGCTCGCTTTACCGACTTTGCCACGTCTATAATGTTGATCACAGACGGACGGCAAGGAATGCCCCTTGTTCCACCCACTCGGTTCGGATCATGCACAAAAAAATTGTTATCATTTTGGATCTCATCTATCAAGTTGCTGAAAAGTTTCGTCATCATGTATGAAGGTCTGTAAGTAATTTAACAATGAAGAATGGTTAATAAATGGTTCGCTAAGCGGTGTTCGAACTGAATTTATGTAGTGTTATAAATGCACTCATATGGACATTACGTTAGATGCTACTCAGCTGACACATTATGCATAACGCATCAAAATAGAGTAATGTGAATTGGTGCTATTCAAAGTAATGGAAATATACAACTCAGTTCATGGATATATCCATATCATTTTTTTAATATAAAAAAGTAAGGTGAGTGTTGGCTGCGTACATGGTTCTAGGATGTCACAACAGCGGCCTTAGCTTACAGTACATTTTGCCGCGCTACATAATTAAGTGTGGCAATCGAGTTGCTGCATATTGCGGCCATTCATCAATTAAAATAAAATGGCAAAAATATTCTGAGCCACAAAAGAAACGCAAGTTAGCTAGTGTGCTCTTCTGTTTACTCAAAGTGACCTCAAAACAAAGAAAAGTTTGATGAAACGAGTGTAAATGTGTACACGCTAGTAATAAATTTGATTTTCAATAATTACGCGCAAACCTATTCTCCGGTCTCCCTTTAATTAACTTGCATTTCTTTTGTTGCTCAGTATATTTGCACCGTAACGCCAGCTCACATTACCGGCTTGGCTACGTCTATAATGTTGATCACAGACGGACGGCAAGGAATGCCCATTTCTGGTCTCCCCATATACAGCGGTATGTGATGCGCAACATAGGGCTTATCATTAGCAAGTGGCCGCACTACCTAGCCTCTCGCATGCCGAAGACCGCATACTGTGGCTCTTAGCGCCGCCCCTAGTATTGCAAAACGCAGCGGATCTATGGGAGTAAACCATGAAAAAATCAGGATCAGCCCCTGCTTGAGTTAGCGCACTGGTCCTTTCAAGATAGCCTCTCTGATGTTAGTACTGGTGATTTGTGTTTCTATATGATTCCACTCCTGAAGCTACCCACTGAGGAATGCAAGTACGGAAGAGGGCAGCTGCTTGCCCACTGCACAGGGCCAGCAACCCTTAGTAGTGGTATTTAACCCACTACGGCCCCAGAAATATCTTATAAGCAATCGCATCAACATCTGTGTCGTAAATCTGGGCAGCATAATAGCAAGCATGACAGACCCCGGGTAAAGCCTCGAGGACCTCGCAGTTCTGATCAGCCCAGATCTGCTCGCAATTAGTAAGTTTGATTTTCTATGATAATTACGCGGCAAACTTATTTTCCGGTCTGTCTTTAATTAAATTAATTTCTTTTTGTTTGCTCAATATATTTGTCTGCTAACGTCGCCAGCTCACTTTACCGTCTTGGCTACGTCTTTAATGTTGAACACAGACAGACGGCAAGGAATGCCCATTGAAGGGTATCTCCATTGCTGGTAGAAATATTATTCTGAGTCAACTAGCAGATGATACTGCATTATTTTTAAGAAATGCTCTGCAAGTGAAACCTGCAATCAATGCTATTGAAGTATTTTCTAAAGCTTCAGGTCTCTGTTTGAACTTAAACAAATGTGAGTTATTTGCATTAAAAAACTGTGACATAACCTCAATTGATGACATACCTGTAAAGAAAAAAAGTTTGTTATTTAGGCATCACTATAACAAAGGACGGACAAGAAAGATGTGCTCTTAATTTTAATCCAATGATAAATAAGGCAGAGAACAAATTTAATCTATGGTTACAGAGAGATCTATCATTAAAATGTTGGGTTCTTTTATCGAAATGAGGGATTTCGAAATATCTTTTTACTGCATCCTGTCTTTTTTTCTTGAGAGTAAAGTTGCCAAAAAATTGACCAATTACTATTCAACTTTTTAATGGAGAAAATGATATACATTACATTAGAAAATCTGTAGTTGTTAATTCTGGTAAAAATGGGGGCCTTGATTTTTTGAAACTTCCTCTTTGAGCTATGTATTTAAAATTAACTGGTTAAAGCATTTCATGAAAAATGTTTTTCGTCAATGTGGTTTTTTATTCCTAAATTGTATTTAACCAGATTGGGGGACTACCTTTTCTGCTGGTTTGTAATTATAAAATAGATAAGTTACCATTGATATTAGCTGACTTTCATAAACAGGTGTTATTGGCTTGGAGTTTAATTTACACACACAACTTCTCACTACAACGGTATTATATATGGAATAATGGTGATATTTTGTATAAGAATAAGAGTCTTTTCATAAAGAAATGGTTTGACAAAAATATTTGCCTCCAAAATCTATCTTTGAACTCCTGAAGGTCATTTAATGAGTCATGAGGAATTCTGTCATAAATTCAACTTTCATGTGCAGCTTAAAATCTGGAATTTATTCAGGTTGTAGGATCTGTTCCAAATGGCTCTGTTTGTTTATTTAGAGGTGTTTTTGCTCATGAAACCTGTTATTTTAGAACCCTGTTAACAGCCCTCCTGGGAAAATTTGCTTCACATCCTCTCGTAAGAATAATAATCGTGCCATTCATTCTTTGTTTCAGAGCGAGTTTACTACAAAGCCATATGTTATTATTTGTTGAAATTCTTTGATAAAAAATATTCCTTGGTCAAAGTTTGGTTGTTGCCACACAAGTATTTGATTACCAACAAAATTAGAGAGATTTGTTTAAAATTCTACACAAAATTTACCCTACAAAGCATTTGATGAAAAAGTTTAGAGCAGATATTGATACCAATTGCTCATTTTGTTCAGCTCACCCTGAAACTGTGCCACATCTCTTCTGGCACTGTGATCTCACTACGAAACTATGGAAGGATGTAGCAAGGTCTATCTGTGACAAACTTTATGCAAATTTTGTATTGCTTTATGAGCATGTTATTTTCGGATTTTTTTTTGTAAAAAAGAAAGATGACAATGAAAAAATCCATGTTATAAATCTTCTAATTATTTTGGCTAAGTTTTTTATTCATAAATGTAAGTTCATGAATCAAAAACCTCTTTTTTCAGTCTTTTACAAGGATTTTGAATTATATCTACAATCAGTCAGTGCCTGTAAAAATAAGGAGGCTGCAAAGACTCTGAATGCATGTGTGAATTGTAACCTGTACTTGTAAAATGTTGCATGTTTGATTTTATTTTCTTTTTTATTTTTTCTTTTCTTGTCCTACTCTATGTCCCCTGGCAACTCGGTTTGTGGTTATTTTGTACTATTAAAAGAAAGCAATTAAAAAAAAAAAATGCCCATTGCTCCATCCACTCACATCTGCTGCAGTGCTAAATTCGGAGGAGACGAGAACGCGCTTACATATGAGGACCCGTTGGTGTTCGCATAGCCTGAATATAAATAAAACATTTTGTCTTTGCCGAGAAACAAGGCATCAATGATTTAAAAGAGAAAAATAAACCGTTTCGGTATCGATAATTTGTGGCTGTCAAAAAAATTTATTCACGGATTTATCAGTGTGTCTTTTTCAATTATTCCCTATGGAGAAATTTCTTTTGGGCCCCCATGGCATCACATGACCTGCAATATCAGCTTCACCGCTACGCCCATGTCGGCATGCGTTCCAGCCTTCATTGTCTGTCCAGTTCTCCTTTTAGGTCCATGCGTTCAACTCGCTGTCCTCCATTTTCCATAAACGATGTCGTCATCGCCACTTTGCACTATGGGATGTTTATGCCGGCATAAGCTGTGTTCGAAATCGTCCACTCATTCACTCACTCCCTATCCCCTACATCGTGTATATGATATAGTGCACTTCATAGGGAATGAGCAAAGGAGATTTCGGACACTACACCGGAATTTTCTGAACATGGTTGCGTCAGTGTGTTTGCTGGGTAGCTAGCTAGCTAGCTACTTAACAAGCTTGGTAACATATCAAGGACAAAAATTAGCCGGTTAGCTAATTATTGGTCTTTGAATTGACTTTGAATGTCATCTGTCGTGCGAAAAATTCGTTTCGTGTCCGGTGTGAAAGCAGCTTCACGGGAACATCGGAGAATGTATTTTTGCAGGGCGGAGCCATCTCGCCCTTCACATTCTTCTTCTGTGGAAAAACACGCCCGCAGTGCATTGTGGTATACGGCACTACAATGTAGTGTACATCGCTTGCTCACTCGATTCCGCTGTGCATTATGGGTATTTTATAGTCCACTATATAGTGGATGAAAAGAATTCGAACAACACTACAAAATGGCGGACACACTATATAGTGCACTATATCCGTGATAGGGGGCGATTTCGAACACAGCTATAGTGTCCAGTGTTTGCACACTTCAATGTTTCACCAGAAATAGTGTGCATATCGCGTACTACTGGTTTCATGCTACGGTTTCGGATACACTAAAAAGTCTCCCATGACGTTTTAGCGTACTGTATAGTCTGATAGTATGTGATTTCGGACGCAGCGCCGGCATAGCGCCGGTCGCGGCTCTTCCTGCTCCCTTTCTGCAGTTAACATGCGCAGTAGAGTGGGGTGACGCTAGTAGTGACGTAGACTGATAATCCCTCTATAGGGGTGGTACTTCCTAGATCTCTCCAGTTCTATTATATTACCTCCATGGTCTTCACTCAATCTGAGGTCACGTCTACGCTGCTCATATCCCTGAACGTTCTATCTCCCCTGATTCACAGTGGTTCAGCGGACTCGCCAGTTTCCTCCTTCTTGTCGAACTGTTGCTTACATCCGTTTTCATCAAACCGAGTAGTAGCTTGCGGCTAACGTCTGTGGTACAGCGGGATGTGTACATACACATACATACAGTGTATATTCAAATGCAGAGGCTAGCTAACCTATTTTTTATTCGGCCAAAACATTCTTTATCTTGACGAAGACATGATGTTTATTTGGGTGGCTACACACGTTCCTACAGCCAACGTAAAAAAAAAAAAAGCGTGACAAGACGGCGAGTTGCAATTCATATACAGGAACTGATTAGCTAGCAAACTGCTTATCAAAATGCTTTTGATTCAGTAAATAGTCTGGCGAGCAGTTTCTTTGTTTTGCACAAGGGTAAAAACCCAGCCATCACCCGCTCTAGAATGATATCATATTAGCTGTGGGCAACAATCATCATTCAGAGCACAGAAGTACAGTCCCCAAGCTTCACTTCGCATGCTGGAAATCACCAATTCACGGAACGAAATAAAGATCTCAGTCCAATCCTTCACAACTGCAATAGCTGACAAGCCAAATATTTGCCACAAGAATATAGTCGACTAAAGCTAAGGTTTTTTCAAAAGCCAGGATTACGATTATGCACCTTTCAATATTCACTAACGCATCTGGTAAGCCCCTCCACTGGTCAATGTCAACTTGTTCAAAAGTGCTAACGTTAGCCTGTATAACTGCTAAATGTGTGGGTTTCAGTATGCATCCCGCGTGTGACCGTAGATGGCCACTACCCAGCAAACAATGGCCGGACGGCGACGTCGTGTCCCTGGCCAAAAAAGGTCCCGGTCGGACGTCAAAAACTGCACTGCGGTTATGAGGCGAGCCAGCCAGATGACGGACAGGTAACATCCGGACGTCGGCACAATTTTCATTTTGGAACTATTTTTGAACCATGACGCGACGTCGTGGTTTGACGTTGAAACGACGTTGATACAATGTTGAAATGTTTGCTGGGAAGACACACTTTAGGGCATGATGAATGTCATCTATAAAAAAGTGATATGTGGTGGTTTTTTCATGGATTTGAAGAAAATTATAATTTAACTTTATTTAAATCTGACCAACAAGCACCATGATACATAAATTGAATAAATGCAACCAACAAGAACAGCCTTGTGGAACGCCTCTTTGTAGAAAGGATGATTAGGATATCTCCTTATTGGTTACAATGGAAGCTTGGGCTTGACAGTAGATGATATTAATGTGGTGCATGAATGTGTCGCAAAAGCCGAAGTGATTTAATGTAGATAGGGTAAACATCTATTCTGTATGGTTGAAAGCCCTCTCAGCATTTAAGACAATAGCATAGACAAAAGTGCGCTGATTTGATCATATCTTAATGAGTTACATTACGTTTGTTCTAATAAGTTATATTAGTTCTGAGGTCTTTTAAGAGCCCAGAACCAGAGTGGAAAAAAAGAATTTGCCACTGTGAACGGGATGCGCTGAAGTGGCAGTGGCAAAATGCAGCAGTGGTTCATGATACTGGGGGAAAAAATTATCTGACAGCAAAAATTAGGCTGCGCAGAAGGCTTGTAGTAGGCGGTGAAATCGCTGCCCGCTGCCCCTTATTGAGAAGGCTGAGGGTGGGGTGGCCTTTTCACTTTGCCTCACGGAACCATTTTAGCTTTGTCTCTTACTTCATCAATTGGATTAAAACTTCATATGATACAAGCTTTGCATCTGTAGTCACCAATGGACAAGTATCTAGACCATTCAATCTAAACAAAGGCACTAGACAAGGATCTCCACTACTGTTTGCACTTTTTACAGAACCAGTTGCTTCAGCCATAAGACAAAATGACAGCATTTCAGGCATCAAAACCTATTCACACCATCATAAACTCATTCCATATGCTGACGATATACTGTTATACATAACAAATCCCTCAACCTCACAGCCCTCAGTGCCCAATCTGATTAAGAGGCAATTTTTTTAAGATCAGCGCTGGAGTGGAAACTTGCCATCTCCAAATTTGTTCATATTTCACAATTTTAAAGTTCTATGCCTGGAATAGAAAAATCACCCATGTCTGTTCCGATTAACCCCTCTCCCGCCACGTGGGCCACGCCCATTTTTTGGGGGTAGTTTAACAACCCTAGCTGTTTGAGCGCATTTATTTTTGAACAGATCTGTTGGCCCATGGTTTTCACTGTTACAGGGCACTATCATGGCAAAGGTGTAAAATCTCCACTAAAAAAAATTTGTGGGTGCACTGCCTCTCAACAGTTGGGGCAAGGTTTCTGCCTACTCCATTAATTGGATTAAGTCCCCAGTTTCGCCTCTAAAGTACTTTAACTGGGGTGCTGAGTTTGGGGACTTGCTATATAATTACACAACTCAATCCATTGAATATCTCGGAATTCATGCCTCAAAAAACACAAGCGACGTAATCAAACTCACTTTTTCTCCATTAGCCCATAGCATCAAGGACGACCTGGACAGAACAAACTCCAACTCTCTTTTACTGACCGCATCTCTACCATCAAAATGAAAATTTTTCCAAAAATAAACTTCCTATTCGCCATGACCTCTGTTAATCCACCCCTAAGCTGGTTCTCCTCTCTAAATTCAACAATCAACTTGTTCGAGTAGAAAGGTAGAACATCCAGAATCAAAATAACTACACTCCAAGAAACCCAAAAATATGGCAGGCTCAATGCTCCAAACTTTTAACATAACTTCTTCCCCCGCCAGCTCCAGTATATCCGACACCAGACAAATAATTGCACTTCTACCTGGCATGATATCGAACAGACCATCTGTAAAAATCTTCCCATTCAGCATATTGCACTGATAGACAAATCAATGAAAATCTGCCGCTGTTTTAAATTTCAGATCATCAGCATTAATCTCAATGCCAGGTAGAAAGGAAATAACATATTCAAATGTAATCTATCACCTTCTACTCTCACCCCTATCTGGCATAACCTTATGTTTAAAATCAGTGAAGAAACCATCACCTTCCCTGCATGGCAAACGAGAGGAATAATCAGCCTGAGACACCTTGTCTGTGGCAGCTTTCAAATGACCTTCGACCTTCTCAAACAAACATGAAACTTACCCCATCACTGTCACTATCGGTACATACAGTTGAAAGAGATCACAAAAGAGCAAATCGATATCCATAACTTCCACAAAACCACTCCTCCCTTTGTGCTAAAATTAGCTTCATTTCAACCTAAAAAGTTACGATCCCAGATTCACAAACCCTTTTCTCACCACAACACGGTCTCAATGCCAAAAGTCAAATGGACAGCAGAGTTGAACATATCTCAACAGAACATTATTTCGCAAACAATATGCAACAGAACATTCTCCATGACATAAAACTCAAAAAATCTGATAATTAAATACAAGGTTTTATACATCACTAATCACAAAATGTACCTCATGGGGTTCACAGAAAATAACACCTCCACACACTGCTCCACTGCAATAGACAACCACTTTACTGCATTTTGGCAATGCACACCAGTTAGGCAGTTTTGGTCAGTCATGAGAAAGCTGTCCTAGATCCTCAGTCTTAGCTTCCCCTCGTCCCCTTCCATCTCTGCTGGGCGATCTCTCCTCGCTCACAATCCAACATCATCTGCAGTCTTTCATTTTAATAGCAATAATTGTACCAAGAAAACCATATTACTTAACTGGGAAGACAGAACAAAATTAAAGACCGTAGAACTAACGCATTTAGTTAAAGATTTTGAGCCCTACTTTAACGATCTAAGCGCACAGTCTGAAGCGCATGGTGCAAGTGTATTTAGGGTGAGTCCAAATCCATTTTTGCTAATTTAATGGTGGGTTATCTGGGTGCAAAGTAAAGTGCATGGTTCTAAGGGATCGTACCTAATCTCTTAATTAATCATAGGTGTGTTTTGGGCGTAACACGAAATAAGCCAATCAGAGTGTAATCTCCCATGTCCTTTAAAAGCCAGATGCCCCAGCACCATAGTAAACTGCTGTAATAAGGGCAGATTTTCCAAATAGTAGGAAAAACACTCCTCTGCGGAGACGGGTCTACTTGTGCATGAAGTGAAGGCACACGATCAAACCACTGCCGAAAACTGATCTCTGTAATGTCCTAAAATGTTAGCAAATAGGAAAGGTATTTTTTAAATATTGTCAAAAATTGATTTGACCTCTTAAGCCCGAACACCCCGGTACTGGGGGCAATCAATACACATAATAAATACAGCATGTTTCCCAATAGCATCATCGTCATGCGGAATATCCTCTTAAGGGGAAGAAGCTAGGCCAAAAGCTCATGATGACCATTTTTACCTCAACCAAACACAGTTCAAGCACCAAGCAAGTAAATAAGCATGGAGAAAAACATAGGATAAAATCATATCAGTGCTCCATTGCAAGCGTGTGCTATGCATACAAACAATACATCAGTGAAAGACGAAAGTCCACAGAATCCAATGATAAAAGCAATGTCATTTTAAACCAACACCACATTCAAAGAAGAGCAGGCATACACTTAACATTCTACACCATGGCCCAAAAGTTCATGCACCCCAATGGGCAACACGTCTGCCTCCAAAATGGGTTGCACCTGGTCAGCCAGGTGTTGTGAGGTTGTTTAATTAGTTCATCTGTTTGCGAGAGGCCTATAAATTTCTTGGTTGACTAAGGAACCAAGAGAGAACTGTCACTGAGAGAACCTTTTTGGTAGTGCTGCCACGATGGCCAAACAAAAACCTGGAAAGGCTGCTCTTTCAGAGCCTCAGGTCCCTGCTGAAGCCATCGCCTTGCGCAGGGTAGGGAAAGCTTGCAGGGAGGAGCTCAGGACCTCGGCAGAAGCATACGATGGGTGAAGAAGTGGTGGCAGAGACACCAGAGTTGTGACTCCCTTGAAGACGAGCCCCGTGCAGGAGCCCCTCAGTCCTGAGTTCCAGGGCCAAGGACCTCATCCGAAAGGCCATGGGAAAGAGACACCAATCCTGCCGCAGACTCAGTCAAAGACTGAAGAATCTTGGGCAAGCAGTCTCTAAGAGTACCATCCATCGTTTTCTGACTGAGAAACTGGGTCTGAGAGCATACAGAAGACAGTGGACTCCTCGCCTTACGAAACTGCAAAAGGAGAAGCGGCTGGCTTTTACAAAGAAGTATGCCTCAATCACCCCAAGACACTGGGAAAACTGGGTTTTCTCTGATGAGCGCCCACTCTACTTATTTCCAACTCCCAACAGCCAAAACGAGCGCTTCTATACCGACGATCGAAAGATAGTGCCACCTTCGGAACAAGTCAAGTTCAGCGCCCATTGCATGGTCTGGGGGGTGATGTCATCTTCAGGGCTGTTGGAGTTGCATTTTGTACCCAAGGGGACCACCATCAATGCTGTGTAAATGTCAAGAACATTCTCCAGCCAGTGCTACATCCCATACTCACCAGAGAAAAAGAAATCCGGCCTCGTCACTGCTGGGAAGATGTTCAACAGGCGTACAGAAATGGTTTTCGTGCAAGATGGTGCCCCCGCACATACTGCTCGTTCAACTCAGCAGTGGTGTTCTGAGCAGCTTCCTGGCTTTCTGCGCAAAGAGGAATGGCCACCCAACTCCCCGGACCTCAACCTGATTGAGAACTCCTGGGGTATCCTGAACAGTCGGGTCTTCCACAGCCCACCCCTTACCACAATGAAGCAGCTCAATGCGAGGGCTGTGCGGGAGTGGGGCAACTTTGAGCATCCGTGCTAAACAACTTAGCGCATTCTATGCCCCACAGGCTGAGGGCAGTAATTAAGATGCAGGGGGATACACTGACTTTTGAATAAATGCATTCTGTTAAATATTCACAATCTGAGTTGACTTTTTCTGTGGTGCATGAACTTTTGGGACACGGTGTACAGCAATGAGCCAAACTTCGCTTTTTATAATAAAAAAACAGCGTTCAAGGGTAAATTTGTGCTGTCTGTCGTTAGTCCAAAGCAGGGTTGGCTCTTGGCATAGGCGATATAGGCGGTCACCTAGAGCGCTGCGTGCTTAGGGGGCGCCGCTGGTCACCTCCCCCCAAAAAAAAAATCATGGTGCCCATTAGCGCCTTTTCTTTTTCGCCTTGAAAATAAATTTACAGATGAAAAAAGAAGTACAAAATAATATGCTTTGCACCCCCGCAGTTTGTCATCATTTGAGCTGGCTCCACTGGTCCTGCACTTGGAAATAGGGTTTGGGAGACTGATGCGCATTTTAATCTTTGAGAGGAATGGGTCTGAATAACAGATGTCAAGAGGCTGGTTATTGCGATTTTTTCATCTCATTCTCACACAATGAAAAGAAGGAGGAAAATAAATCCCGTTATGGAGGTAGCTATGTCATCTTTTATAAGTCTCAAAATTCCATTTTGTTTGAATAAATCTTATTTGCACTAGCCAAGTTGAAGTAAAGCAAAGCTAGCTAACCCTTTCCGAGCATAAGCCCCAGGATGGGCTGCCTAAGCATTTGTGTTTTTATACTGTCAAATATTGTGTTACGTCGGAGAACTTCATTATGTTCGAAAGTTTGATGACTCAGCATTATAACTGTGTTAGCCACTTTATGATGCAAATACAATAGCGAAAATCATAACGACCCTCCGCCTGTCTATGCAATCCCTTAAGTTCAATTGTGTAGCATTGTTCAGGTTTGTCAAATATGTTGAAATTGATGATCTTACCTTGGTAGTCATCCAGAGCTAAAAACCTGTCACAGTTTTCAATCCGCAAAACAAGCAAGCTTTAACAAACGCCATTTAATCGACTTTGACTTCTTTTTTTTTTTGCTATTTTTTTCTCATGATGCAGAGCTGTAGATTTGTACCGTTGCCCTTCAGGAACACAGTAAGTGCGCCCACTGGCTATTATGTGCTAGTCTCACAGAACAATTCTAGCCTATATCAGCCCTTACTCCAATGTAACAGGAAAATATAATTCTTTTAGTTCACACAGACCGCTAGTAGGTCTGTAACTTTCAAAAGATGGACGCATATGGTAGCCAAGGGATTAATTTTTACGAGGAGGAATTATTTTAATGGTTTCTGACAAGGAGGAATTTCGTCAATGAAGCAAAGGAGTTTCGTTTAGGAATTACCGAATCCTCCGCTCGCAGTTTTCTGTGCCTGATTAGCAACAGTAGCCAAGACTAATTAGGGGAATGTATTTTCGACAGTATTGTTGTTCACTGAACACAACATTGTGAGACATTTTCTTTGCCAAATAAACCTAGCAGCCTAACCTGCTCAATAACTCTTGAAACGCATTCAGGAAATTTTTACAGAAAAAATATTTTCTTTCACTAATATTAACTTTGTAAATGAGTTAAACCTCAACTGGAACTCTAATATTCTATATTCTATCCTATTTTTGTATTATATTGCACTGCACTGCTTTGTATTGTTGAAACATGGCACCTTTTCAATGCATGTTGAGGAACCTGCATCAAGGACTTCATTAGGATGTAAATAGTTGCATAAAATCTGCACTGGAGCTTTGATATATATATTTTTTATATTGTTTAATTTGGTGTGTTTGTTTGAGAAATAATATAACTGTTTTGGTGTTTTTAATGGCAATTGAGCATATATTGCGGCGATAGGCTTTCGGAGGGCGCCAAATCCTAATCTCGCCTGGGGCACCAAATGGCCGGCCCTGGTCCAATGTGTCCATCAGGGGAGCAAACTCATCAAGGGTGAAAAAGGTGACGAACCCCCCCCAAAAAAAACATACATACCGCTGGACTCCTTTCCTGGCCCTCGAACACCCATCAAAGATTAAAAATACAAACACATGAACACATAAAATGGGATTTGTAGAGTCAGACACATGCTCACGATGCACAATGAATACCTCAGATGATTATTTCCACTCCACTTGGCACTGCCCACTAACCTACAACTTCTGGAAGCACTGACAGAATATCACTTATTATGGGCTGTAGTATCCCACTTTCCCCATCGGTTTGTCTGCTCGGATACCTCTCAGAAATCAACCCACCCGTTCAAAATACAAAACCCGAACTCATTGTTCTGGCTGTCGCCAAGAAGACTCTTCTTCTAAACTGGAAAACAAGGAAAAAAATTAACATAACACGATGGTTAAATCTTCTCAAAGAGCACATTTCCATGGAAATTACATCTCATGAGCAGCAATCTTCATCACTTGAAAAAATGTGGGCACCTTTTATAAAATCTTTTAATCTGCCTGTGAACTAATCCCATTTCCTCATATTAATGTGCATATACACCATCCCCTGAAATATTCAAATTCAGTTTTATCCTGTATAAATACCTGTCCATCGTCATTCTTTGCTGTCTGTTATGTCTTAGAATTTTTTGTGTGGTACTGCACAGTATTATTGTTACTATTGTTATTATGATTGTTTTTACTGGCATCTTTCAGACCCTATTGTTTGTACTACTCCCATTTGATACCTGTCTCACTTCCATTGATTTTTTTTCTCTTTTCTGCTGTAATGTTCTCTTTTCCTCTTTCTTTCGTAGGACTTATACTTGCATGTCCCCCTGTCTGTCTGATAGTCTGTCCTCTGTTTATGCACGTGTTCTTTTTTTCTGTTGTTGTTTGTTTTTGTGTGACCCCCCTTGATTGGGTTAATCCTTTTCATTTCTATACAATAAATAAAGCTGACCTCCCATGGGGGTGGGAAAGAAAAAAAATACAAACAGTTACTTTCATCACACAATATTTTTATCTGGAAAACACAAGTGCAAACAATTAAATTCAACCAACAAGTGCAAATGGACCATGTGAAGTGCAAAATGACATAAGCGCTGTTAGTTTCAAATTAACTATACTAGTTAAATCTGCTTTTTGGTCTTCTTGGCCTGCAGCAATAACTCCATTGCCATGTGCCTCCGTTTGGCTTGGTGGTCTTCTTCGATTGGAGTCTTTCTGCTCTGCTCGGCACTCGATGTTGACTGGCAACCAAACTCTTTCATTGACTACGTTTACATTCAGTCAATAACCCTTTCATAACCGGAATATTAGCAATAACCCGGTTGCGCACGGCCATGTAAACACCAATAACCCTTTTGAAAAACCAGAATATGCTCATATTCCGGTTTTTAAAAACCTGAAAATGACCCCCGGGTTACTCCTTTTCTAAACCGAATATTTGGTCATGTATACGCCTATCGGGATATCCCCATCGAAAGGAACATTAATTTGTTTTCTGCGCATGTTCTATTCGCAAGGAATCTTGGTCTTTTGAGTACAGGAACTACTTGTTGTAAACATGGCAAAACGCAAGACAACACCACACTTTTGGAGCGATCAGGATATCCCAATTGATTACAATTACCATGTATACAGGAATAACCCTGTTTGCTCACGCATGTAAACGGGTTATTCTGAATGTTTCAGAAACCGGAATTTTGACCTTAACCCGAATATTGACTGCATGTAAACGTAGTCAGTCTCTCTTTTTTTCTCCAGAAGGGCCTGTTGCCTTCGAGCCTTGTCCTTTGTTCCTGCCATGCATATGTTCCTGCAGAGGACCTTCTCCACCTTATCAAGCTTCACATCTTCCCTCTTAAACATCTGGATGGCTGTCAGACCCCTGGACCTGAGGGCGCTCTTCGTAGTCATAATGGAATTGAAGATTGCCGTGGTCATTGAAGTGCTTTTGCAACGATGTCTCCCATGGCACTGAAAGATGACTCCACCATGGGTCCATGGAAAATGAAGAAAACATCCTTGAAGCAGATGGTTTCAGCCTGGGTACCGCCCAGCATTTCACCCACCAGCCCGGGTACCACCCAGCATTTCACCCACCAGCCCGAGTACCGCCCAGCGTTTCACCAACCAGCCCGGGTACCGCCCAGCGTTTCACCCACCAGCCCGGGTACCGCCCAGCGTTTCACCCACCAGCCCGGGTACCGCCCAGCGTTTCACCCACCAGCCCGGGTACCGCCCAACGTTTCACGCACCAGCCCGGGTACCGCCCAGCGTTTCACCCACCAGGTCACCATGTCGTCACCATCATTGTACGGGGGAAGAGTGGAATCGACATTGAACTACTTCCAGAGGCACATGATATTGGGGTGGCACCAGGTGGCTCATCATACCTGCTCGCTGCTTCAGAAGATTCCAGTTGCTGAGTGGCCCCTCACCAGGGGGTCCAAAGCAGACAGAGCCTGCAGTCTTGCTGTTCAGTGGCAACATCTTTTGCGTATTGGGAGCCGTGTTAACCCTTTCGCAGGCACAGCGACATTTTTGTCGTTTTAACCAACGTGTTTTATAAAGTCTTCTTTAAATTCCCGATTAAGGAATTCCCTTGTTAGTTACACTCATTACCATTGGCTGTCTCTCAGGTCACCCAGCACTGTATTTTTAGCCGTGAACGAGGCATGGGATTTCCTAAAACGCTAAATACGAGACTACTTCCCGTCAAATTGTGGGACATGTGAACATGGCATCGACGAGTACAAATAGCCGGCATTCTAGCCGTGTTTCTAAACGTAAATACAACGTGGATGAAGTTTTTGCTTTATTGAATGACTCTGACGATGAGTTTGAATATCCAGAGAGCGGGAGTGACTTGGATCCAAACGATTTTAGCGATTCTGGAGAGGATTAAAACATAAAAACATCAGTTATGGGAAACTTATTATGAGATTTGGTGTTATTTTATTGTTATTTTGAATAACAATCATATTTTGGTAAAAACCCAAAATTAATCCGTCCGTGGGGGTATGCATCTGGGCCAAAATTTGCCTGCGAAAGGGTTAAGGTATGCGGTCTTCACAGTGTCTAAAAACTGCAGAACACCCTAGGACACTATGGAAATCAACTGAGTATAAATTAAATAACTTTACGTAGAGAAATTGGTCAACATTTGATTTGACATTTTAAAGAAATTGAACTCACTGGATGATGTGGATTTTCTGCTGCAATGTTTTCAGCCACTGGGCCGATATCGGCCCTGAAGACCATCTCCATGAGCTTCTTTGGTGTGGTCTTCAGATGCTCAGCCTTGACAAAAGCACGCAAGGAAGTTGGTGACAACTTCAAGCTGCTTGTCATGCAGCTTGTGAACAGGGGTTTGGCTGCCGTATGAATAAATATTGCATGTTACAAGCCATACAAGAATAGGGCCAATTAATTTATCAGAGACTTAAAATTCTCCTAACGTGAAAACACCCCTGGAACACCATCAGGATGGGAAGAACACTGAGGTAAACTCTGAGATGGAGAACTGTGGAACGATTGTCAAACCAGAGCTTCTTTATTAGCCTCTCCTTCCTCCCTTTCCCCAACTTGAGTCATTCCTGGAGGAAAGAAATAATCAGAATAATTTTATGCACACCGTGTACGGTACACAAGAGCACTAATTAAGTTTGCAGATGCTTAATCTCCATTTACATCAGTTAGATTACTATTAGGTCAATTTCAATAATTAAACCCTTCTTTCCGAGGTCCTGGTGGAAATGCTGGATCCTGGCCTTTGCCTGGTCACGAACACTGTGGTCCTTGTAGATGTCCTTCAGGACTTCTTAGTACAGGATCTGGTCTGCCTGACTGAGAAATCCGAAGTACAGCACCTTGTATGCCGGCAACATTTGGCGAGTCCTAATGCCCTCATCATATGCCGAAGGCCAACTACGTGCCACAAACTGCCGTGGGTTGGTTTCTGGAATGCCCATGAACTCACAGATCTCCATCAAGTACTACACCTGAAAAGGGCAAAATGTAGCTTACCCTTAAAACCTATTTACCATTATGCAATGTGTTAATTTCTGGTACGGCATTTATTTCAAAATACGCATGAAAATAAGTTACCTGGTCTGAGGCCCACTGGTGGTCAGTATGGAGGTCTGCGAAGAGCTGCTCGAGGTGCTGGCCAAAGGGCACACCAAACTGTTTGGCAGAATTGTGGATGTGGTGGCAAGAATCTCCATCCACATTCAGGAGATTTTTGCGATGTTTATCACTTATTTGGGTCTCCAGCCCACTTGCTCCCTCGCATAACACTGCAGGAGTCCATCATCATACTGACCATGTTTCCAAATGGAATTCTGTTTCCAGTGAAAAAGGAAACTAGAGCCGTGTCCAAACGTTCAGCAGTCCCCTTGAGAACCTCAATGGAGCCAAGGTGTTCCACCACCACATGCTTCACTTCTTGACTGAAGTAGCCCACAAGTATTTATGATTTTTTTTTTTTTTTTTTTGTGGCCTGAACAAATACTGTTGCACAATCCATCTGAAAGCACATTGGTCAACCTGGTATGTCAGACGAGGGGGGATTTGACGAAGACTTCCAATTATGAATATTATTCCTGGAACACTGAAATGTGTATTTTGAATAGAGTTCAGCAGTTGCCCAATACATATTTCTCAGAAATTATATGTAGGTGAAATTCCCTCATGATAACCTGTTTATGTATTTATTTATTTATTTTTGTAGTTCCAACTGAGTTTTTTTTTATCAGTGTACCATTTTGTCCACGCCCTTAATTATCATCAAGTTTCACCGTATCATATTCCACTTGTTTTTTTTTTTTTTTTTTTTTTTTTGCTGATTATATACCTGTTACTGTACCTTTAACCACATTTATCACCAAGTTTACTCAGGGTTTCCTGCAGAGCTTTTTTGGCCAGGCGCCCCGCCCGCGACATTTTTTTTCCCACGAACTTTCTGCCATCATTTGCATAATTTATATTCGCGCATGCGCGCACATTGCTTATTATCGTAGCGCGCACGTGGACTTTGTTACTATCGTTTGTTGACATTGCCAACCAACCTCGGACGAACACTGCACGTAGTACAGTGTGTCTCGTAAGACTAAAAGTAGACGCCTCACAGTGCAGTTTATTGGGACTTTGGATATTTTTTTTTTATCGTCACCAAGGGGAATTTAATCTATTTTTGAGGGACTAAAGGCGTAGGCTACTGTTGCACTTAGGGACCACATGTCTTCTTTCTTCCACTGTTGAATTTTGACCCACTCTTCCTCTTGAAACAGCAAATAAATGACATGGCATAAGCTGTGCTTCGTCAAGCAATTCTGTTCTCTGTGATTTTACAACAGAATGCACCAAAGGTCACAGCGCTACAGCTGCTTTTGTGCAGTTTGAATGACCAACACAAAGTACATCTTTTTAATATCAGTTGAAATTTTGTTTTAATAAAATTGAGAAATTTTAACATCAAATCAATAGCAACTAAAACTCTCACAAGTTCACAATACAGACATAAAATCCCACGGGAAAAAATGTCACTATGAAAAGCATTATTGAACAACCCAGTACTTACGGTATCTTAAGGAAACATAGACACTGGCAGCGCATAAAATTGGTAATCTCTTTAACAAATCAATAGAAATTAATAGAAATTCTAAAATGTGATACCAAATTAAAGCTCAAGACTTGCAGTTTTGATACCTTTTTGCTTGGAAAGATAACATTCCACAAAATCAGTAAGGAGAATATTCATGACTAGTTGTCCATCACTAATTATTCGAACACCAGTGGTCACTCCTTAAACCCGTGACTAGGTTATACTGGTATTTCTCTTTAACCCTTTGAAGGACAAGGACCAGATCTCTTTATATAACCAGTTACAAGTAGTGTACATTGTATTCCTAAAGTTAAATGGGCATAGATTTGCAAGAGCGTATTTGGCCATTTCGTGTGATTGTGATTATTTATAGCTCACATTCACGTTTCATCAGCTTTAATGTTTTTCACCTCGTGTATTTTTTGAAATCCAGGGCGATCTGAAAATAAATCTCTTTATTTTTATTTTATCATTATAGATCTCCTAAAAATACTACAATGAGAGATGAAATGCTGAGTCGGGATGTGGCGATGTTGAACGAGGATTTTTTTTTTTTTTTTTTAAGTGTGATGAGACAACTTGCCGTCATGGGGTGTGAAGGCAGTCGCGTATAATGTCTTGAAATATACACACCTGAAGTGGCTTAAAACGATTTATAATGCCGTCGGGAAGAAGCCCGAGTTTAGATTTTGCTAATTGCAGGTGGTCCGCCCTTCCTTAAATCTGCTACCGTGTGCTTGGCCTAAAATAACAATCAAGCAATTTAGCCAGTAGCCTATAACGATTAAGATGTGATGGTGAAAAGCAGACAAACCTAACTGGCCTACGGTGTTAGATTGAAAGAATGCCAATTTGAATAATTAGAAAAAATCTTCCTCTGAATTACATCTCTGATTGTAGCATTTTAGGACATTATTCAAGATTAATTTAAAACAGATTTGTTATAAGATCGCCCTGGAGTTTGAAAGTGTCTAAAAAATACACAAGGTGAAAAACATTCTGAAAAGCGGATGAAACGTGAACGTGAGATATAAATTATCACAGTAGCACAAAATGGCGTGGCAATGGCAATCGTGTTCATGCAAATCTGCTGTTCTACGGCCATTTTAATTTCAAAATGCAGCAATCAAACATGTTGTCTTAATAAACAGCTCTACTCATTCAACTTAGAGTGTAAACGAATCCACCATTTGATTGCTAATCAAGCAAAGTAAATGGGAACAGGTTTACTTTTCTTAGAGTTGCCTAATTAGTTAATAGGAAACGATTTTTTTTTCATTTGCTTGGCTCCTTTCAGCTCGTAGCTGAAAAATGCTGATGTCAGTCAAGTTTTTTCCGGAAGCATTTCCCATGCCCTTCGATGTTAGGCACTTCGTTCAGGACAGCACGGGGGTTAATAAAGGAAAAGGGAAAGCTCGGATGTTCGCCCCATGGTAACAGGTGGTGTTACTACGCTTTAAAAAAAAACATCGATTCACGCAAGTCTGAGTTGACATGCGCATTAGGTAAATATGCAAATGAAGGCAGAAAGTTCGTGGGAAAAAAAATGTCGCGCCCCGCCCGGCCTGAAATCTGTAGCGCCCGGGCTAGAATGTCGAAAAAAAAAAAAAAAATGATGCAATTCATGCAAGCGACACTGCAGCGCTTGAGAACTTATCTACCAGCGCACCTCAGGGCCGCCGCTCGCCTAGACGATTGCCTGGACGAAAATCGGAAACAATTAGTCCTGGCTTGTTCTTAATGGTTTTCCTTTATTAACACGTTTTCCAATTTAAGAATAATCAAGTGGCAATTGAAGACACGGCTTCTCTCCCCCTATGCGATCTAACAGCGACAAATGGGCTACATTCAGTTCAGAAAAATAATTCGCTACCAGCTCAGACGAGAGTATTCCATCCGACGCGCTGCAGGATGAGAACCTCAGCAAAAGATTTTCATCATCTGAAAAACTACCATCCTGGCTAGTCAAGAGTTTGAAAATGCAGGTCCTACGTGCATTAATGGTCCCCCCCAAAAAAAAAAAAAAGAAGCTGGAAGTGAAATTAAACAGCGATTAAACAGCGACATCGTCGCAAAGAGGTGAGCAAAGTTATTAAAATACTCGCATAAAGATATAACGTAAAGGATGATTTATGATATACAGACTAAAGAATAAATCATAAACCCCGTTTGTCCCCAATGCAGTCTGAGCTATGACTCGGTGAGATCTGCAACGAAAACTAAGGCGGGCATTTTAGTCTAATATAAACGTACACCAACTGGAATAATTAAAAGGCCAACAATGCTTAATTGTTCATGATTAATTAAAGCAGTCTCATTCAGTTGGTGAGTAATGTTTTAATGTTAATTTCGAGTCGTGATGGCCGGTCGCGGAGAGAAGGCAAAGCAGCGCAAGATCTCCTCGTTCTTTACGACCGGCGGGATGACTGGGGCTAACGACTTGACCCCAAAGGCGGAGCCCTCTGCCTCTGAGGCCGCTCCACAGCCTGCAGAGCCCGAACAGGCCGCTGCATGTAGCAGTAGCACCACCACCAAGGCACATGCCCATCACCGTGCTTCAGGTTGGAATCCTGAATGGGCTGTGAATAAAAAGTATAGTTCCTGGCTGTACAAGACAGAGCATGGTGAGTTGAAGAGAATGAAGTTAATTAATATTGAAAGACCAAATAGTATGCCTATGACTAATGTAGCCAATAGATTTTTACTGTCTAAACATAAATTTGTAGTTTGTCTCATTTTAATAAATAAATATAAAATACAATTAAAACATTAAATAAATAATTAATTTCTCATTCACAGGAATGTTTTGCAGAGTGTGCAGGAAGCACAAACAAACTTCTTCTCTCATATTTTGAGAGCCAAAAATAATAATTGATTAAGCATCTTCTCTTTAATTTTGAGGGCAAAAATAATACTTGAACAAATTAATTAATCTTTTTTTTTTTTTTTTCTGAGAACGGTTCTCGGCAACCGTTCTCGGGTTGAACCCCCCCCCCCCACCTCCCCCCCGGCCAAAGTTTTTTCCTGCAGGAAACCCTGTTACACTTCAAACTGAACCTTTTTTCTTTGTTTTGTTCTATTTACTGGGGTAAAGTTCAACATCTTATAAATCTTTTTGCGTTCACAATTTAAAATAAATGCAAATTTGTTTGGACTTTGTTACAAAAATGGGAATGCATGTGTGCGAGAGTCTAGTTTGGGATGCAGGGTTCAGTATTATACATGACATGTACAGACAGTGGACAGAGAAGTAGCCGCACAAAATCCATTGAATACTCGCGCGTGGGTGGATATAGGGATTAGTGAGGGGGCGAAGTCTGATTGGCGCAGTGCAAGGATGAATCATTGTTTTAGGCCCAATCTTGTACACAGTGAGGCTAAATCAAGGCTGAGCAACAGAGAAGGAAATTAAGTGAAATATGGATGAAACACCCCTCTGACTTAAGTGAGGCTCGAATCTGCACACATTGGTCAGCTGGCAAGTGCGCTACCACTGTGCTAACCCTGCCACTCGATTAGCGCAGGGTATGGGGCTGTGCTAACCCTGCCACTCGATTAGCACAGGGTATGGGGCTGTGCTAATCCTGCCGCTCGATTAGCACATGGTATGGGGCTGTGCTAACCCTGCCGCTCGATTAGCACAGGGTATGGGGCTGTGCTAACCCTGCCGCTCAATTAGCACAGGGTATGGGGCTGTGCCAACCCTGCCACTTGATTAGCACAGGGTATGGGGCCTGCTGCTTGATTAGCACAGGGTATGGGGCCTGCCACTCGATTAACACAGGGTATGGGGCTGTGCTAACCCTGCCGCTCGATTAGCACAGGGTACGGGGCTGTGCTAACCCTGCCGCTCGATTAGCACAGGGGTATGGGGCTGTGCTAACCCTGCCGCCGATTAGCACAGGGTATGGGGCTGTGCTAACCCTGCCGCTCGATTAGCACAGGGTATGGGGCTGTGCTGACTCTGCCGCCGATTAGCACAGGGTATGGGGCTGTGCTAACCCTGCCACTCGATTAGCACAGGGTATGGGGCTGTGCTAACCCTGCCGCCGATTAGCACAGGGTATGGGGCTGGGCTGTGCTAACCCTGCCGCCGATTAGCACAGGGTATGGGGCTGTGCTAGCCCTGCCGCTCGATTAGCACAGGGTATGGGGCTGTGCTAACCCTGCCGCTCGATTAGCACAGGGTATGGGGCTGTGCTAACCCTGCTGCTCAATTAGCACAGGGTATGGGGCCTGCCGCTTGATTAGCACAGGGTATGGGGCTGTGCTAACCCTGCCGCTCGATTAGCACAGGGTATGGGGCTGTGCTAACCCTGCCGCTCGATTAGCACAGGGTATGGGGCTGTGCTAACCCTGCCGCTCGATTAGCACAGGGTATGGGGCTGTGCTAACCCTGCCGCTCGATTAGCACAGGGTATGGGGCCTGCCTTTCTACTGTCTGCTCATGGGGAGTGGGAGGAGCAGGCTGGGCTGTCAAACATCATTTCAATTTTTGTTTAAATCTATGATTTGCTTTCTATTAACCTGTATTTTGTTTTCTAAATGGAAATATAATAAATCAATCCAGATTTGAGTTTTTGAGGCACAAAATCCATAACTATAAATATAAATTTCATTTCAAAACCAAAATATTTTGTGATCTTCTGAAAATAATGGATGGCGACGTGTGCAACTAAATCACTTTTACGTGTTATGTTCTAGTCATGATCTCAAATGGCCAATAAAAAAAGAATAACCAGAAATGGTTTCTGTTGGCTTTGTGTTCTGTATTGTGCACTGAGGTATGGTTCATTTGTAGTAAGTTTTGTTTTCACGCAACAGTCCCATGCACCATGACTCATCACTTCCACCTATATCCGGATTCCTTCTCAACCACAGACTCCACCCCCCCTCTCTCTCACACACATCACACGTGCGCGCACACACTCACACTCACAAGCTAAAAAACCTGCCCGGCCCAACTAGAGAATATGCCACTTGGGAGCTACGACTGTTTCACCCATGTATACCGGTAAGCTGAGAGCAGTCACTGTTTTATTATTATTATTACTATTATTATTACAAAGCACATAGTGTGTTGCACTGCAGATGAAATCATATGAAACAGCAAAGCACCATAATTACCGGATATCAGCATTACGTGTGTTTTACTCTAAGGTGAGGTGATGCGCTCCGTACATGTGCGGATTGCGTGAAGGAGAGGCCGCAGTTTGGAAAATCTGAAGAAATTTCACATTAATTCCTTTAAAAGCCAAGGTGAATCATTAATGCACTATCTATAATGTAGTAATCTATCATTTGTGCCTGTAATCAAGTTAAACTTTGTTTTTACATGATGGCGCAGTTCTCAAGATGTCCGTAGAGGATCTCGTTGCCATGACACCGCTGGTGACCCACGAGGATGGGACCTACAGTAACACAACAGCTGAAGCAGCCAGGCAGCTATTCGCCCTTCACATCAAAAATCAGCCATCAGTCCGCAGTGTGTTTTTCCCAGATGCTCAGACTGATCCCAAAGAAGGCAAAATCAACAGCAGCTTTGACATTGACAAGTTTGCAGTGGCCTACGTCTGTCAGGCCATAGCCAAGACCACAGACCACGGGTTTAGCGAAGCTATTGACCTTGGTGCTGTGAATAGTTACCTGGACTCTGTGTACGCCCGGCAGGACTGGGTCACTCTAGGTAAGTGCTGCACCGGTTATCAGAAAAGAATCAAAGTCCAGGGCTTATTATAATAAGTTGCAGATGCAATAATAAGTTCCAAACCAGAGAAGCAAAGAAATAGAAGCAAGAAGATAGAAAAAAAGCAGGAACTCTCCCCTGCATGCAGAAACTACTGTATTACACCCTGTCACGCCCGTACCAGGAAAGGAGGGCTGCGCCTCTGGAGTCACCAGATAACTGTCCCCTTCTAAACTGTCCTTTTACTGCATGGTGTGTTATGCAACATCAAGCGCGGCGTTACTTTGTTAATCAAGACTTAAATTTTAATATGGCTTAGGCTAAGGCAAGGAAATCTGGTACTGAGGTGCAATGGCCTCTCTTTAGAGTGCTGAGAAATACATGCGCTTCTCTCATCAGAGAGGAAAGTTAAGGTGGGTTCATGCTGAGCAAGGAGCGCTGTGCCATTTGTATAGGCATATTGCCATTGTATAATGTGGTGCTTTTATTGATAGGCTACCAGCTGTACACTCTGACATACCCAGATGTGGTCAGGCATGGAGGCACAACATTTCGTCATTATATGGAAAATAATCCGTAAGTACCGAGAGCTTTCAAAGCATTGAAAGCCAGATAATGCATAATGTGAAATGTTTTGGAATGTTTTGGAAAGTTGCTATTTCTGACCATTGCACACCGATTTACACTGATTTTCTTTATCTTTTAAAGCTCAGCTGCCTCATGTCGAGGGGCGTGAGATGCACAATAATATGCTTGAAAATGTACAGGAAATCTTGACTTTTTTCAAGCAATTTCAAAACAGATATCATTCCTTACAATGATAATTTCAACCTTTAAAATACAAATTTGCTGTAACATTTGAAGTCTTTGTTGTTTCATTGGGGCGTGGTATCTGTCGAAATTTCCATCCCACACTAACTAACAAGTATACATTCTGCGGAGGTTTATGCCAAATCTATTATTTGTTTCAATTGCTCATTCACTTCACGATTTATTTCTCGCTGTGGTCAACAAAAGTAGTTTGGTTATCTTTGCATGAAGTTTGAGACGTGATGTCCAACCATGTCAGATGGCATGCGCAATTACGACAAAACCAGTTACACTGATTTGTCCAAAAACAGGTTCTGGGCAGTGTTAGTGTTGTTCACCATACCGTACCGACCGCAGACACGGGATTGGGGCCCATCATCACTCCAGCATGAGTTAAACAAACCCATTCAAACAGGCCCATTCACATAACTCTTGCTAAAATAAATCTTGGTTAATGTTTTATTGTGGCCAATTCAAAGCTTAATTCTGAAATTTGAAAAAAAAAAAAAAAAAATATATACACATATACATACATACATACATACACACCCCAATTCCAAAATAGCTGGAATGAAGTGTAAATTGTGAATAAAATCAAAATGCAATGAATTTCAGATCACACCAGCCAGTATTTTATTCACAATAGAACAGAGATAACATAGCAAATGTTGAAACTGAGAAATTTTACCATTTTTATCCACAAAATGAGCTCATTTCAAATTTGATGGCTGCTACAGGTCTCAAAAAAGTTAGGACACAGGCAAAAAAGGGCTGAAGAAGCAATTAATATATAACAGAATCAGCTGAAAGAACATTTAGCAAGTAATTAAGTTAACTGGCATCAGGTGTGTCACATGATTGGCTATAAAAGGGATGTCTTAGAGAGGCTGAGTCTCTCAGAAGTAAAGATGGCCAGAGGCTCCCCAACCTGTGAAGGCTTGCATAAAAAAATTGTGTAATAATTTAAAAACCATTTTTCTCAAGGTCAAATTGCAAAGGCTTTGAAGTTCTCATCATCGACAGTGCATAACATCATCAAAAGATTCAGAGAAACTGTGTGCAGCCACTTCGGCAATTTGGTAGATGGCCGTGCGCCGAGATGGGTGTGGTGGCGTAGTAGGGGGAGGTGTCACATATTCATCTTGACGCAGTGACAATTTTGTGGATAAAGGCTCCGCCGAAAGTGCGCAGAGAGCTCACTAGCTCCAACCTGGTTTACTTTCTGTGCAGTGGTAATTTGGCTGACCGGGCGACAGTGCGACATCGCCACCGAAACCTCACAGGCAGGTTTCCAGAATGTCAGGCACATTTCAATGCAATTAATTATTACAGCAGCCGCTATTTAATGTAACTATCTAAATCAGGACATAAATTATAGTATCTATATCGATTGTCCTGATGTCAGATCAAAGGCAGTTGGCACGCGTAATGGAAACTCGACCTGGCTTAATCAACGCAGCTGAATCTGTGATGCAAACTAACGACTCCACATCTTTCTCAGCCAACCACAAACTGCCTCGGCATCATTATATATATATAATGCTTGCGTTCTATGCTCAGTAAAGCTGCTTGCACACTGGACGCGAAACAAATTTTTCGCATGACTGATTACATTCAAAGTCAATGCAAAGACGCGAATACACGTGTGTATTCGCATCTTTGCATTGACTTTGAATGTAATCTGTCGTGCAAAAAATTCATTTCGCATCCAGTGTGCAAGCAGCTTAATACTACTATTATTGTCACTTAGGTTTTATTGTTTTTAGTGGGGGAAAGGAATAGGCTACAGCCTGATTGCTATGATCTTGTATTGAGTTAAGATCGCATATTGAAAATAAATGTGTAACGTATCTTGCATAGTTGTCCATGCATGTTAATCCCAAAATTTTAAGCAGCAACAGGGTGTAATAATAGGAACCATCGTTTCTCTTCCCAATGATGCAGGCAGAAGAAATAAATTAGCAACATCGTATTTAATTCCAACTTCATAAGTTTGAATGATCTGACGTAGTTTCGTTTTGAAATTCCATTCAAGTTCGCTAATGGTTATAATTTGCGAATGCCCTAGCTAGCCAGCTAACTCATATTCATAATGCTTAATATAGACGTAAGCGGTGCAGAAAACATGCCTGAAGCAGCAAAGTAAAATGCAACATTAACGCATCACGCAGATTTAGGACAGAGGCTTCTATATTCCAATATTTAAAGGTGAGGAGAGGAGCTCATTTGATTGGTGAAGATTTGACTCGGCTGTGTTAAACCCACTCACTCCTTCTCTCCTCCCTCTTTGCCACTTGCGCCAGCAGGAGGGACAGAGGCGGGACAGAGGAGTACTTGCACCAGGCTGCACCGGGCACAAAATTGCGCTCCCCCCATTCGCCGTCTGGTCAAGGAATTTAGAGCCCTGTCTTTGCAGATTTCTGATTTATAAAAACAAATTTGACATTAAAAGAATTTGATTTTAAATTTTAATTTAAATTATTAAGATTATGCACAATGTCAATAAATTCCAAGTCCATCCTTATTAAATAAATGAAAATTCCATGCAGTTTATTTCACCCATAGGTTTATGAATTAGGTTATTTTCCACAAAATCTCATTTTTATTTTTTTGTGCGTACATATTATTTTAGTATGAAATCCACGCAAATTTTTATAAATAAGGCCCCTGATCTTTCACCGATTGAGAACATTCGGCGCATAATTACACAAAAAGTCTGTCAAAGGAGACCCAAAACTCTCCAGCAGCTGGAAGCCTGTATTAAACAAGAGTGGGATCAAATTCCAATGGCTAAACTCAAGAAACCTGTCTCCTCAATGCCCAGACGCCTCCACTCTGTGTTAAAGAGAAGAGAGGATGCTACACCATGGTAAACAGGCCCCTGTCCCAACTTTCTTGAGACCTGTAGCAGCCATCAAATTTGAAATGAGCTCATTTTGTGGACAAAATTGTAAAATTTCTCAGTTTCAACATTTGCTATGTTTTTGCTATCATTTGCTATCTCTATTCTATTGTGAATAAAATACTGGCTGGTGTGATTTGAAAGTCATTGCATTTTAATTTTATTCACAATTTACACATTGTCCCCACTATTTCGGAATTGGGGTTATATACATATATATTCTTCAGTCTTGTCTTTCCATCACAGTGCTGTGAAAAAGTATTTGCCCCCTTCCTGATTTATAATTTTTTTGCATATTTGTCACGCTTAAATGTTTGAGATCATCAAATAAATTTTAAAATTAGACAAAGATAACCTGAGTAACTACAAAATGCAGTTTTTAGGTTGCTGGCCATAGGCCCATAACCTATTGTCACCACTTTGCGTCCGGCGGCGTCCGTTTAAAGCCGTATCTCAAAAATGGTCAGATATTTTTATTTGTGGAAGTGATCAAATGGGTCATCATCAGTTAAAAGAATCGGCAACGGAATTTCAAAGTACAGTTTGTAAGATAGATCATGTCATAAACTAACGACTCATGCGAATGTTTGAACATATAGAGCTCATACAACTCAGCTATCCATCTCCGAAAGTCGGTTCTGAAGCAGAATTGACGATTTCATAGATCCCGCCATTGAAAATATTTCAACCAATCAGAAGAATCCTCCCAGAGATGCTCAATGTCACATGGGCGCTGCACGTTGAAGCTATACATGGCGAGTGAGACTGCTCAAGCATTGGGATAGTTGTTAAATTACTCACTGTTGTCACCATTTTTTTGCGCCAAAGGACATTGTTAGTCACAAACAGACCCTACTATTCATGAAAATATTAAAGAAGGCTGTTTGAAGGCCGAGAGAGAGAGAGAACAATATGCCTGCGTGTACAGCGGTTGGGTGTACCTGCAGGAATGGTTCAGGTCAGCAGCATGACCGCACGTTCTATGCTGCCGTGCAAAGGCAAAACACCGTAACATCACATTTGGTCGAAAATGAGTTATTGTCATTTGGGGTATCGAGGACCTCCCTTATCATGTGGACGAATATTTTGAGTCAATTTGATTGTTTTTATGAAAACAGTACCACCAAAAATCTCATCAGAAACCATGACAGAACGCCGTAACTACAGTTACTGTGCTTAGCCTTTGTTTCGGGACGCTGACGTTGAGTTAAGGTACTCTGGCTTTGTTTAGCCGCGCATCAAAGCATTGTTACTGTGCAGCCCTGAAGTTGGGGTTAATGATGGTCGGTGCAGGCTCGCCTACGTCTCACTCACACACCTCCCTGTCAGCTAGCCTGCCTGTCATCAGGCCCATAAACAATGACATGCACATCCTACCTTTTCTTGTAAACCGATAAAATCCATGTCAACCACCTCATCTGGATTTTTTCCACGATAATCCACAAGCGTTAGAGCAAATATTCCTTAGATGCTGCAGGCGAGCAGACCAATTCTTTATGATCAAAACGAGTCCGCAGGCTAGGCTACCGAACGTCCACTGTTGGTCGCAAAGCAAACCGTTAAAAAACATTCCGGCTATGAAACTTTTTTTAGTCGATTGTAAACTGTCTAGCAGGAAAATCCAATTCCATCATAAAACATATCTGCTATGTAAGGCACATCATCAGCGATGTTTCCGCTATAATCCACTGTTAGAGCAGTTACTTGGATGGAGGCGAGCAGACCACTTCTTTACGATCAACAAGTCCGCAAGCTAGTCCCACCTTACGTCCATAGTTTGTTGCAAAACAAATCGAACACACATTCCGCCTGTAAAACCCTTTCTTTGGTTGTGTCTGAGTAATGCTGCTTTCATATCGGACGCGAAACGAAATTTTCCACAGTAATCCACTGTTAGAGCAGTTCCTTGGATGCAGGCGAGCAGACCACTTCTTTATTATCATCAAGTCCGCAAGCTAGTCCCGCCTAATGTCCATAGTTTGTTGCAAAGTAAATCGAACACACATTCCGCCTGTAAAACCCTTTCTTTGGTTGATTGTGTCTGAGTTAAGTTGCTTTCACATCGGACGCGAAACGAATTTTTCGCACGACAGATTACATTCAAAGTCAATGCAAAGACGCGAATACAGGCGAAACGCGTGTATTCGCGTCTTTGCATTGACTTTGAATTAAAAATAATTTCCTGTATTTGTTCATACTGTATAATGCAAAGTAACTTATCTGCTGGCATTCTGTTTCTGGTGCCGCACACCAAACTGGAGCTATTCTCTATCATGAAGATATGATGAAATGTCACCACAGCTCTGTATAGCAACAATTAAATGTATCTAATTCATTCTTAATCATTCAAAACAAATGTCATTGATGATTAGGCTTTAGGTAAGTGCTCTTCTAATAGTCTTGTGTACAGAAAACAGTCACCAAATATTGAATTTATGCAAGTTCACGGTAGAAGACCAAATGCGCCAACAGAAGAGTAATGAGTGGAGATTCTCCCTTGCGCCCATGTGACGTCACGCATCGCCCTTCCGGGAGGCAAAATTGCAGCTCAGTAGTGGCCTTCGGATTGCCACACAAAAACGCTCACAACTTTTTCATAAATGGTCAAGTATGCCTGAAATTTTTCTGATGGACTCTCAATATTACAAGCTATCAACCTATGCATGTGTTGAAATTCCGTTGCCTATTCCTTTAATGCCCGTGCAAAACTTTTTTTGATTGAATCATTCGTTAAAACTTGGGGGCCATTTTTATGTCGAAAATGGCCATTTTTGGCGCTTACGTGCAATTTTCTCAAAAACTGTCTGATTACATTTTTTATTGCAGCAATGGAATCAGTATCATGACCTGCTTCAACAGTGTAAATGGCGTTTTGATTGAATCGCTCCTTCATAGCGCCACCAAGGCAACGTGTCTGGAGTAATTTTTTGGGGTGTTTTGGCACAAAATATGCTGTAACTTGCTTATTGTTATATTTTTAGTTTAGGTGTGCATTGACCTTGTACAGCATATCATGCTTGCCGAGTGTTGTCGTTTGGTTGAATTTGACCTTGAGCCGAAAGGTCAAGGTCAAATGGCAAAAATGTGCTATAACTCTCTTAATATAGCATTTAGAGCTTATGTATGAGGCACCTATAGGGAATCAGGTATGCCGAACATTGTGTGTCAGTCACATTTGACCTTGGGCCTCAAGGTCAAGGCCAAATGGCAAAAATGTGCTATAACTTGCTTAATATGGCATTTAGAGCTTAGATATGTATGAGGCACCAATTGGGAATCATGTATGCCAAACATTCTCGGTTGTTCGAATTTGACCTTGAGCCTCAAGGTGAAGGTCAAATGGCAAAAATGTGTTATAACAGCTTAATGTGGCATTTAGAGCTTAGGTATGTGTGAGGCACCTATAGGGAATCATGTAAGCCAAACATTCACGGCAAGTTGAATATGACATTGGGCATCAAGGTCAAATGGCTAAAATGTGCTATAACTCACTGAATATGGCAATTAGAGCTCAGGTATGTCTGGGGCACCTATAGGAATCCATGTATGCTGAACATTCTTAGGCAGTCAGTCAAATTTGACGTTGGGCCTCAAGGTCAAGGTTGTATGACAAAAATGGCCCATAACTTGTTTGATATTGTTTTTAGAGCTTAGGTATGTATTGGGCACTAATAGCAAATCAGGTATGCTGGTTGTTTTCGACATATTAGATTTGACCTTGGGCAGCAAGGTCCAGGTAATGACAAAAACGGCCTAAAAGTCCTTTAATATTGGCTTTAGATCTTCGGTATGTATTGGATACTAATGAAAAATCATGTAAGCTGATCGAACACACCATATTGGATTTGACTTTGGTCTTCAAGGTCAAGGTCATGTGACAAAATCAATCTATTTATTTCCTCGTTTAATAATGTCTTTAGACATTAGTATGTATTAGGCACTAACCCATATATAATTAAAATTTCAACGGGCATTGTAACCGCACGGTCAACCTTTTTTGCAATCCATTGCGGCAATAAACACTAGTCAAAATCCATTTTTGGATGTTTGTTCCTATTAGCATCATGGAATAGAACGTATAATACCGATTAGACCCACTCGGTGGCAGTGTTGTGAAAAAAAAATCATTGTCTGAAAGCAGAGCAAGAACCTGAAGTGAATTTGGAAAATGGCACACTTCACAAATTGACAACAGACGACAGTGAAAGTCCAGGTAAGAAAAAAATCTAATCGAATTTCATGATCTAGACTTCTTAAAGATCATATTTTTGCTAAATGGCAGAAACGTGACAAGAAAATGTTGCTGTCAGTCACTCATGAATAAGTTTGACCGCTCTGACGAGTTGCCCGATAATGGTAACTAGAACCCCTTTCTCACTGAGCTGCGTTGGCCCGCGGAAGTGTGCAGATGAAATAGTTCTCTTGTTTCGCAGAGAAGCGCGTATACACCGTGAATTGAGTCACAGTGGTATGAGACCGTTCGCCATCACCGACGAAATTCGCAAAAATTTTAAACAGGTTTAATTTATGTCCAAGCTGGAGCTTTTTTTCGCCAGTATCATGTAGACAAAGTGTTGCTTTTGCTTTTGCAAGAATTTGTGTTGGCTTCCTGTTGAATCCGCGGACTGATGCAAGTTGGGGCTATAACTGCCGGTAACCTTCAGGGCCCTTGGCACTCTAGTTAAATGATGATTTCATTTATTGAGGGAAGAAGCTATCCAAACCTACCTGGCCCTGTGTGAAAAAATAATTAGCCCCCTTCAACCTAATAACTGGTTAATAACCATCCTCGCCGACAACAACTGCAATCAGGCGTTTGCGATAACTGGTAATGAGTCTTTCACATCGCTGTGGAGGAATTTTGCCCCACTCTTCTTTGCAGAATTGTTTTAATTCAGCCACATTGGAGGGTTTTCAAGCACGAACGGCCTGTTTAAGGTCATGCCACAGCATCTCTATCAGATTTAAGTCTGGACTTTGACTAGGCCACTCCAAAACCTTAATTTTGTTTATTCAAGCCATTCAGAGGTGGACCTGCTGGTGTGTTTCAGATCATTGTCCTGCTGCATAACCCAAGTGAGCTTGAGCTTGAGGTCATGAACTGAAGATCAAACATTCTTCTTCAGGATTTTCTGGTAGAGAGCAGAATACATGGTTCTATCAATTACGGCAAGTTGTCCAGGTCCTGAAGCAGCAAAGCAGCCCCTGACCATCACTCTATCACTCTATCACCATGTTTGACTGTTGGTGTGATGTTCTTTTTATGAAATGCTGTGTTAGTTTTACGCCTGATGTAACAAGACACACACCTTCCAAAAGTTCAACTTTTGTCTCGTCAGTCCACAGAATATTTTCCCAAAAGTCTTGCGGATCATAAAGGTGTTTTTTGGCAAATGTGAGATGAGCCTTTGTGTTGTTTTTGGTCAGGAGGGGTTTTCACTTTGGAACTCTCCCATGGATTCCATTTCTGCCCAGTCTCTTTCTTATTGTTGAATCATGAACACTGACTTTAACTGAGGCAAGTGAGGCCTGCAGTTCTTGTTTGATGATCTGGTTTGATGAATACCATCATAAAACAGGTGCACTGAGGTCTGTAGAAAAGTACATGGATAGGAAAAAAGACATGGGTTAATCAGACATGTGGATGCACTCCAATCCACCATGTCAAACCCCACTTTTTCTATAATATCCATGTACTTTTCTGACCTCAGTGCACCTGTTTTATGACTGTATTCCCTGATGTAGATTACAGGTACACTTATCCTGATTGCGTTGTATATATCCTCCATATAATATTCTTTGTTTATTTTATTTTTCACAGAGGTTCTTTGGTAGGCTTTTGTAATTAGCATCTCAACTCAACATGACTATATGTAATTACTATAAATGACTGAAACAATGAAATGTCATGTATGAAAAACACAATGCTCCATGTGAATTTGCTTGCTTAGTATGTTTAATTGGTTAAGTCAACTACCACCAATTAGCCTACAGACTTTCATAATTATAATGTATATTATGTAAGAACTGGTATGACTATGCCTCGATAGCAGTTTAATTGGCCAAAATCATAGAGAATTGCCCTTCTGTAATCCTCTGGTGTCAAATTAAATGCCATGCATGTAAAACAAAATGTTCTATAAGAATTAGTTTGCTTGCATTTGACTTATTGGACTAATTGACTTATACTAATTAGAGGTCTACAGATGTACATTATTATTCATAGTATATCATGGGTTTAAGAACTTGTATGACTGTTTTCAAGCCACATCAGCTATTCCTTATGATTTTGGTTAATTTTCTGGTCTATAATTGAAATGTGATGCACGTAAGACAAAATGTTCTACATGAATTGACTTAATTGCTAGACGTGGTTGACTAATTGATTGATACTAATTAGAAGAGAGCCTACAGGTTTTCACAGTTATATAAGTGTTTCTTTTTTTCGTTTGTGCTTCACTCTGACAAAGGCCATTCAACCGAAAGCTTGGTGATTTTTCGTTGCCTCTTTTTTTCGCCTAAATAAAGTTCAGCTGCACTATCCTGAGAGTGCCCTGAGTACTTTTTTGCATCGGTTCATCATCTTTGGCTGCACCTCAGCTAAAGCCCGTGATCCACTTACGCTTTTAAGGTCTCCGATTGTCCCGATTCTCCCCTTCCGACCAGTTACGAGTGATTACGAGTGGAAATTTCTGTTCTGCCATAAGACATAGGTGGATCATGACTTCCGACCTGTACCGACCCTTTCGCTTGAATAAGCCAGGTTCCGACTGGATCAGATCACGCGGATCCCTCTTCCGACAAAATCAAACCAGTTTGATTTTGTCGGAAGGTATGAGTTGTCGGAAGGACGCAGGAGTATCGGTTCCTCAAGTGCAAACTAGGTGGAATATTTCCTTTGCAATTAGCCAATTAGAAACCGTTTACAAAAACAACCACCATCTTTATTGTTGACGTTGGCAACAATCAGTCGGAAATGCTCGCGTTAGTGGATCATGGGATAAAATTTTTTCCCCAATCACTCTGACTTTCTACGATTGTTTGCGTGAGTTTCGGATGGTTCCCAGCGCTTCCAAAAGCTTCCGACTGGCCACGATTGCTTGCGTGCGGAAGCCTTAAAAGCGTAAGTGGATCACAGGCATTAGTCAGATGTGCGGAGGATCTACTCGTATCTACACTGCCTGTCCAAAAGTAGTTGCCGTTGATTCCAGTAAACAAATACTACGACCGGATCATTACTTCAGCGAATAAAAGCCTACGTTTCAGCTGGCAATAATTATATTAACCCTAACAAATTTTGTGTGCAGCTTCTAATTTTTTAAAAGTTCATATCGCAAGATGTATCCTTTGGTGGCGGAGATTCAGAGGGGGCAAATTATAGATCCTCGCCATTATTAATAGTTATCATAAATGTTATTAATCAGACTAAAAAATCCAGATAACAATGGGTTCCATTTTTTCAGATAAGGAAACGCATCATACCATTATAGAAATCTTATGAAGAAGTGTAGTTTGTTTGCTGAACGATTCCCAACGGGGAGTTGGTTCATCGGCGGAAGGAAAGTCAGTTCTTCTGCGGAGTAGCAGTACATTTGAGCAGCGCCACTCACTCAAGACCTGCCAGCCATGGTAACAGTCGTGAGCACAGCGGACATGTTAGGCAATGACCATTACCCGATAATTTCAGTCTGATATCGTCTTATGTTCTGACTAGAAAAGTTTTGTAAAAAAAAATGGAATTTATTCACTGGACTGTGAGTGATTAACATACCAGCCTATCTACATGATACTTTTTAATTTTAATTTCCCACATCCTTTCAGTTAAATACTGATTTTTATGTCATATTTTGGTGTCCCCTTTCAGCCAAAAAATCATTTTAATTAATTTTTTTTTTTTTTTAACTACTTGGGTCCAAATGGTAGTTTTATCCTCACTATATCTCTAACATTTGCTTAGCAGTTGGGCTGGAAAGAGAGAAGCAAAGAATGCAAAGGTTGCACAAGACACTATTATGAAATTTCCTGGGGCATCTGAAAGTGCAATTACTCAACATATTCTGTTACTGTTTGCCCAGATATCGAATACAGGAGAAACAATTTCTTTTTGTCTAATGAAATTTGTTTATTTATTTTAGCACTGACTGGGGGAGAAAGCTTCATGACGTCATCACAACAGATCCCTGGATGAATAATCACATGTCACTTTTGGTGCATGGTGAATGGCCACACCATAACGAGGCAGTTAACGTTTTACTGTTCATGATCAGCCAGCTGGATAACAAATTGGTAGATGAGACGTTTCGCAAGCTGAAAAAAGGTTCGTATTGAAGGCATGCAAAATATACATTTGGTTAGTTGGTTAGCTTTATATATTTCAAGCTGTGTTCTCAAAACACATGCTTCTGCCAACATGCCACTTGAATGACTTTGCTGACATTATGGTGAATATCTTAGATGAACCAACTCTTTTTTTTTTTAAATACATCCTGCACAACATTTTTTATTCTCTTATTTTCTTCAGAATGCCACCTCATAATTGCAACAGCTGAATCATGATATGGTGATTCAGTTTCACTTGAATTGTCCAATAACTATCATTTGGACTTCACTAAGTATTAATAAAGTTTAAAGAAGAAGCAGTTAACTCAGCATTATTAGCTCCATCCATTCCACCAGGATAACGACCCTTATCTCATTTCTACCCGTTCCTCCATGTGAGATCTCTCATGAAATATGATTTTATTAATGTTGATTAGGAAAAGTCTCGTTCATTTAATGATGTTGCCATGTGTATAAATGACAGAAAAATCTACCAACAAGATCTTACATTTATATTACATTGCATTGAAAAATGCATTTTTCAGGTATTCCTGACATCTACAACAACTTTGAGCACCAAAACTATCTTGGTCTTCCTCTGGACATTGATGACATTTTGCTCAACGTTCGCACGGCACAGGCAAAGAAAAAAGAGGAATACCCACCCTTTATCCCGACTAAACCCCCACCAAACTATTATCTTGTCACATATGGTGAAGACGTGTGTGCTTTTATCCAAATCAAAGCTCGAGAACATGGATTTTACAGTGGAAAAAGTCCCCGTAACATTGAAGTTTTACCAATAGAGCCCTGCATCATCATGTAGACGTCAATGAGTGGTAAAGAACATGAAGCAGTTTCTAGCTGTCACGTGGGGGAAAAATACACACTTTCTGAACTCTCTCTCTCTCTCTCTCTCTCTCTCTCTCTGTCTAACAGATTTGTAGCATTGAAAAAATTGTTATCCTCATAACATAATTGCATCATCGACTGGTCTTTTGTGTTGACAAAAATACGTTTTTCCTTTTTTTTCAAAACCTTAAAAAATAATTAAAAAAAATTAAATCTATTCTCTTAAATAATAAAAGAAAAAAATTAAAATAATATTAAAATAAAACCTTAAAAGAATGAGGGAGGCAATTATGCTATGAGGCTAACGAAACGATGTACAAACCCCAATTCCAATGAAGTTGGGATGTTGTCTAAAAGGTGAATAAAAACCGAATACAATGTCTTGCAAATCTTTTTTTTGACCTATATTCAATTGAGTACACTACAACGACAAGATATTTAATGTTCAAATAGATAAACTTTGTTGATTTTTTTTTGGAAATATTCACTCATTTTTTATTTGATGCCTGCAACATGTTCCAAAAAAGCTGGGACAGGGGAATGTTGACCACTGTGTTACATCACCTTTCCTTTTAACAACCCTCAATAAGTGTTTGGGAACTGAGGACACTAATTGTAGAGGTTTTGTGGGTGGAATTCTTTCCCATTCTTGCTTGATGTACGACTTCAGTTGCTCAACAGCCCAGGGTCTCCGTTATTGTATTTTGCGCTTCATAATGCGCCACACATTTTTAATGGGAGACAGGTCTGGACTACAGGTAGGCCAGTCTACAACCCGCACTCTTTTACGACGAAGCCACGCTGTTGTAAAACGTGCAGAAGATGACTTGGCATTGTCTGCTGAAATAAGCAGGGATGTCCCTGAAAAAGGCGTCGCTTCGATGGTAGCATATGTTGCTCCAAAACCTGTATGTACCTTTCAGCATTAATGGTGCCTTCACAGATGTGCAAGTTACCCATGCCATGGGCACTAACTCATCCCCATACCATCACAGATGCTGGCTTTTGAACTTTGCGCTGATAACAATCTGGATGGTCCTTTCCCTCGTTAGCCCGGTGGACACGATGTTCATGATTTCCAAAAACAATCTGAAATGTGGACTCGTCAGACCACAGCACACTTTTCCACTTTGCGTCAGTCCATCTCAGATGAGCTTGGGCCCAGAGAAGCCAGCAGCATTTCTGGGTTTTGTTGATATATGGCTTTCGCTTTGCATGGTGGAGTTCTGTCTCCACCCCGGAGAGAGAGAGGAGACATAATGTTTTAGGCTTGGTTCCCGTTCGCGTTCCCGTTCCCACTTCATTTCCGGAGCGTAACTCCAAAACAGTTTGCGTGATCTTAACGAAACTTTGCTTACTTACTACTCAGGTCCTGAAGTGGTGCCTTTTGGTATTTGCCTGTCTGTCTGTCCATCTGTCCATCCGTCCAGTGGGTTAGGCAGGGAAGGGGGCCGGGGGGGAGCCATACCTTTTTGTGAGTGAAAACACATTCTGGTTTTAGCAATGAACTGTGTTAACTGGCAATGGTTTTCCGAAGTGTTCCTGAGCCCACATGCTAATATCCTTTACAGAACGATGTTGGTTTTTAATGCAGTGCCTTCTGAGGGACCGACGGTCACAGGCATTCAATGTTGGTTTTCGGCCTTGCTGCTTACGTGTAGAGATATCTCCGGATTCTCTGAGTCTTTTAATGATATTATGGACTGTAGATCAGGGGTCCCGATCCTTCCCAGAAAGGGCCAGTGTGGGTGCAGGCTTTCACTGCAACTAAGCAATTACACACCTGATACTACTAATCAACCCCAGGACTCTTTGCTAATGAGCTTGATTAGTAGCATCAGGTGTGTAGCTGCTTGGTTCCGATGAAAGCTGCACCCACACCGGCCCTTTCTGGGAATGATTGGGGACCCCTGCTGTAGATGGTGAAATCCCTAAATTCCTTGCAATTGAATATTGAGAAACGTTGTTCTTAAATTGTTGGACTATTTGCTCACGCAGTTGTTCACAAAGTGGTGAACCTCGCCCCATCCTTGCTTGTGAACGACTGAGCCTTTCGGGGATGCTCCTTTTATACTTAATCATGACACTCATCTGTTTCCAATTAACCTGTTCACCTGTGGAATGTTCCAGACAGGTGTTTTTTGAGCATTCCTCAACTTTCCCTGTCTTTTGTTGCTGTCCCAGTTTTTTGAATGTATTGCAGGCAACAAATTCAAAATGAGTGAATTTTTTCCAAAGAAAACAATAAAGTTTATCAGCTTTATCATTAAATATTTTGTCTTTGTTAATGTATTTATTCCTCTTTAACATTGTGTATCATAATTTATTTTGCATGACAGTGCTCTTAATCAATGAAATTATGACATGGTGGTGGTTTGTTTTTACTTAAAGTGACTTATTATGTTTTCTTTTTTGGGGGGAACAATCCCTGAATTACTATTCATATCATTAAAATCCTTTGATGTCAATGAACAACTGTCTGTTTTTTGCCGGAACACTACACCTTGCGTGAAAACGCTCTGAAGTTGTCATAAGGTGATAATGTGTCCCCAATTTAGTTACATTGCCTCCTTACACAGATTCAAAATGTGCCTGCATTTGCCATAATCATGAGCTTTCACAAAACCTGTATGCATCTTCACGGACATGATCCAGATTTTACATCATGCAAAAAGGTGAGTGTGAAAATTTTGTCAAGGAAAAAGAAATTGAGACGAACCATTTTCAAAATACAAATGCAGCCTGTCTAACCCTGATTTGAAATGGTTAGTGAGGTCCATATATATATATACACGTAGATGCTACACTAGCAGGTTTGGCTCGCTCCGAGATGTCAGAGCATCAGTCACATTAGGGAGGGCAGGGCCTGCATGTAAACGAATACAAGTAAACGGGGATTTATGGATTTTCTAAATCTATAACATTTACACTTCTCAACCAATTTCAACGAGCCGTTTATATAGGGTTTATCATCTACATGGAGTACGAAGAAAACGTTTATATCTTCAGTAGCTTTGAATCTTGGTAGCTAAGCTATGATTGCTGTTAGATGCTCAAGAGAAGATTATGGTGTCAACATTAGACATGCTAAATGAACTGAATTAGTTACGTGGTGGAAAATATTTCACTGTCCTAAGGAACTGTAAAAACTCATTCAAGCATGGATCTAGCTTCTTTACCTTTGTTAATGTTTATGGAGATGTTCCAATATATTACAATTTCATGTATATTAAATATGCTTTTTTTATTTTTGCATTTTTTTCTGTCCACGACTTCAACATTTTAGCTTTTCTTGTGTTCCAGATGAAAACACAGGTCATTGTGAAATACTGTTTTGGTACTAATAACTGATAATCATTGAGGGATATAAATACAGTAAATAAAT
This sequence comes from Gymnothorax javanicus, assembly GCA_029692085.1. Lineage (NCBI taxonomy): Eukaryota > Metazoa > Chordata > Actinopteri > Anguilliformes > Muraenidae > Gymnothorax > Gymnothorax javanicus. Next base: position 8,618,160 of record CM056204.1, read on the forward strand.
AGGCAAATACAAATGAAATGGAGACATCAAGCAGTCAGTCTGCTTTCAATGTTTTGTAGTCGTGCGCTGCTGTATTAACCAAAGTGGCTGAGGAGAACCACTGTGTTGGCCTGGAAGTCAGGATGCAGAATGAATAGAGTACAATAATCAGATACTCAGTAATTATGTTCATTGTTGACTGAAATGGCACCATGTTACAAAAGAGAACCAAGATTGTTTGACTGAAAGAGAAAAGAACCTCAAAATAAGATTCTGTTATTCAAAATAACAGAACATGCTCTAGGATCTACCTGATGTTATGCACCTTTACAAAACGGTGATTGGAGCTAAAATCCTTGAAACAGAACTGTTTTACACAGTTTTTTCCTTGAGTAGCCACTAATTTAAGAGTATGCAATTTGGCAATGTGGTGCTGCCTTAGTTTGTGGAGGACAGACACAATTAAAGAGGACAATATGATGGCTCTTGATTCCAAATTGTGTTTCCTGAATGTGTCTCCAAGAGAAAAGACATCCTCTGAACCAATCTCAGCCCTCACTGTGTTTCCTGAATGTGCTCCCCAAGAGAAAAGACATCCTCTGAACCAATCTTAGCCTTCACAAACTGGTTGATCAAGCCTACACTGGCAGCTTGCACTGATGATGTTGATGATAGGCAGACGAAGCGCTCAGCTGTTCTGACCACCGTTATTGTTCCCTCTGAAGGAATCATGAGCCCTCCTTTGTTTTTCAGTCTAAGCAAGTGGCAGCTCCCATCGAACGATGCAGGTGTACCATCTGTCACCAAGCTAGCATGGCACACATCAGGGGCGTGTTTAGGGCCTGGCTGCTGGGCTATAGCCCGGGGTAATTTTTCATTTAGCCCAGGGTCTTTTCTTACGGTTAAAACATAGACGAGTATGAACTTTGAGCTCTCGCAACCACTGAGTCTTTAGCCTATATTGTAATTTATCATAATCTTCCTAATAAATACAGGGAATCTGGCCATGTTATACGAGGCAAGAGGCTGTATCAGCCCGCTGGGCAAAAATCCTGTATCATCCGTATCTGCCCGCCGGGCAAAATCCCGTATCAGTGGCAGCAATCATTGCCATAGCAGCAGTCAAGAGCGTAGTTGGCAATACATCGCTTCAGACGCTGATTAGATGCTGTCATGGCGGAGAGACTCATGAATTCCTCAGCGGCTGAAATTTCTGAACTGGACTTATAGAAAAGGAACTTGATACAGAATTATTTGTAAACAGCATGCGTAACGCCGCGTTTTGCAGTAATATTCATGCAAAGGGCTGTAGTAAAACGTTTCATGCGTAAGCTATCGTAGAAACGCAAATTTGTTACCTTAATGGAGAAAATCACGTTTACATGCTGGCGAGCTAATTAGCCATTTCATTGACTTTAAAACACCGCTGACTAAAAGCAAATGCTAGCACTACTGGCCTGTAATGATGACAATAATAACTTGAAATAAATGTTTTGAATAAAATGCATCATAAATTATGGTAAAAATCAGTATATGATAAATAGAACATCATATGCGCATTTTCATATCACACCGTGTATCTACCCTTGACCAGTATCAGCCCGAAACGGGCTGATACTGGGGTCTCAGGTTGATAGCGTGTGATATGAAAATGCCCATATGAAATTCTCCATTTATTTGCGGCATGCATGAGAAATTACCATAATTACGGGGACGCTTATGTCATGTGTCTGAATCATTCTCATACAAGCCTCCCACTTCCACCCGTAGACATGTTTATGTTTGCACCCACAATGTTCATGACGCCTGAAACGTGACATTTGGGAGCTAACTTGTTGTGCAGCCAAAAAGAAAAGGATCTGAGAAAAACATAAAACGATAAAGGGAACGTTTACTCATTAGATATAAGCCTTCAATTGTTGATAAATAAAAATTAATACGTCGTGTCATTTGCATCTGGCAAAGTGAACAGAGAACCTATCTTGTCATGGCTAACTACCGCTACATGAGCTAGCTTGATCAACCACATTGGTGTACTCTAACATTAGAGGGTTTTCATAGCTTAACGTTGACGAACTGATTTTAAAAACTTGGGATATCGCGACAGATTTAACCGATTTTCAATATTTACACGCACACAGCAGTCAATTCTGCTAATATACCTCTTTAGGAAGTATAAAAACGTCAAGTGCGTGGCTTTGACAAATGGTTTGTGTGTGTGATTAAAACATTCAAAATCGTGTTAACCTATTCGTGAAATCTGTCATTATGTCAGTTGTCTACCACTTATTTAAATTTAGTTAAGAGGTAAGAACTATGTGGCGGGTTCGTGGCTTTAATCAGTTCATATTAATCAAGTTTGCAAAAGATCAATGAAGGTGCTTGGTACATTGAAAAAAGTTTGTCCCCGGATCAATCCCTCCGCTCACTTGACTTTGTACTATAGTTTTTTATTTCCATATATGAATTACTGCAACATTGTCTGGTATGCAACTTATCCAACTTACCTGAACAAATTACTGTTAATCCAGAAAAGATTTCTAAGAACGATCTCTCGGTCTAGCAGACTTGAACCATCTGCACCTCTTTTTATGAAATATTCAATATTGCCCATTCACAGACTTGATGTCTTCCATTCATGCTTGTTTGTGCATAAGTTTATAAACGGTAAACGAAATCTTCCTGACACTTTTCAAAATTCTTTTACTTTCTCATCTGATCTTCATTCATATTCAACTAAGCATAGTGGCAACCTTTATTTACCGTTCTGTCGAACATCTGGTCATCAATTTAATATCACATTTAGAGGTCCTAAACTATGGAATGGTTTAGACGTGTTTCTGAGGTCAACACCATCTTTCATATATTTTAAAAAGTTATTGAAAAAACACATTATGACATAACCTTCAGTGTTATTTTCCCGATGTCAATTATGCATCCATCCTCCTTTTCTGTTGTTGTTTATGTTTTATAGTTTTTCTATGTTGCATTGTACATCTTATTGTTTATCTTTCTATGTTGTACTTCCTATTGTTTATCCTGAGTTTCATGTAATTCTTAGGTGATGGGAGTGGAACTTCGTACAAGTCCTCTAGGCGTCGTTCCCTCCTTGCACTGTTGTTTTGTGCTAAATAAATAAATGAAATGAAATGATAGGGACGGCGAACTTCGCAGTATATGCCATTTTGATGTTTGAAGTCACAAAATTAGAATACTTGATAAAGTTCATTTAATGTCTTATTGAAATAAAGATCCACTTTGGAATGAAATGAGCAAGAATGCTGTAAAGCTTTAAAGATGTATATTCTTTTAAAGAGAACAAAAATGAGATACAAAGTTGGCAAAATTAAGTCCCAGAATAGTTTTTCTGCCCCAGCATTACATGCCCTCTAACGCCACTTGCCTTTCCAACACATCACAGAGTTGACATTTTTTCATTTCAATTTACAATAAGGTATACAATTTGAGTAATTACCAGGGAACAAATAAGGAAGAAATGAGGAATTGACTGCTTGTAAACCATTAGTTAAATGGAAATTCTTGAGGAACTCCTTGTCACCTTTAAAAAGTAGCTAATGATAATTATTTGAGGAACAGAAAAGGAACTAATTGGCGGTACACCATTAGTTAACTGACAGTTCTTGAGTAACTCCCAGTCAAATTTTATAGATCAGCTAACTATTTATTCCTTGTTTGCTCTTCAATTAAATGAAGCTTAACGAAAGTTCAGTCAGGAAGACTCTCTCTCTCGCGCACGTCAACTCCGTTTATTTTCTTTTCATTCACTCGCATGCTCGCCCATAAACCTCTGCAGTCAATGTCTGGGGCTGTCAATTGAGCAGTCAGCTGGTGTAGCAGCTGATCTCTTCCATCCAACCGTGGCGCACCTCAGTTGCATCGCTAGCCAATCATTATGTCGCTGTCTTTTTAAAAATGTCATTTTTCTCTGCTCTAGTTCATTCATGCTGCCGTTCGCTGAGATTAGCTCCGCTCTTGCAATCTACGCTCGCCTCCATTTCTCGCATACGCACTGGCTGCATCATCCAGACCACGCTTCGGCCGCCCTACCCTACGCACGTTATCTTCGGTGCCAGCTTTCCAGCCATCTACTTCAGCGCAAGCCCCTGTGGAGTATCGCTATATGATTCCTCCACTTGATATTCTGTTGCTGTTGCTCGCCTCTTGGTTGTGCAGTAGCGCTGTCCATTGGTGTTCATTCTGCTTGAGTTGAGGGGGAGAGAGGCGTGCAGGGCTGGTAGTAGCAGACTATTTACTGGAAGGTGGCTGGAGAATTTTTCATTCCAAAGGGAATCACCTTGTATATAGTCCATCTGGTGTGACAAAGGCAGAGATCTCCTTTGCTCTGTCTGTTAGAGGGATCTGCCAGAAGCCCTTGAGGAGATCAAATTTGGTGACATACTTTGACTGTCCAACTTTGGCAATGCAGTCATCAATCCTGGGAATAGGATATGAGTTCGTTTTTGATAGAGCGTTCGCTTTCTAGTCTGTCACCATTCTATATGTTCCATTGGGTTTTGGAAGTAGGATGCATGGAGAACTCCAGTCACTGTTACTTGGTTCAACAAAGTCATTTTCAAGCAGGTATTTGACTTCTTGTTTAAGGTATTTCTGCTTCTCTGGATTCATTCTGTAAGGATGCTGTTTTACAGGCTTGGCATTATCTTGTAGGATGACATCATGGTAAACCATATCAGTCCTCAATGGGCTGTCAGGGAATATGTGACTTTATTCAAATATGAGCTGCTTCAGCTGTTGTTGTTGAAAAGGGTCCAGGTGGGACAACATGCTGCCAATATTTTGAAGAATGTCTGAAGTTTCAAGTTTGGCTGGACCAGGTTCATTTTCCAAGGGGCAGTCACAATCTCCTTCAGAATTTTCCAGTTTAGTTGTATTTACCACATTGACTGGCTTTTGCTGAGTGTCTCTGTCAATTGTTATGGCCCCAATTTGTTATGGCGTCAATTTGTTATGACGTCACGGACAGCAAGGGATGACAGACAAAATTCTTAAACTTCAACAGATTTAATTACACAAACAGAACTAATCTACAATCTACCCTACTGACCAAGATTGAAATAAAAAAAAAAGAGATATTTACAGTCCCCTGGTAATTGAGGTGGGCTGCTGTGTTGCGATGTCCTGGGACAGGAAAATGCTCCAACACAGGCAAAAATCCACAAAAAGCTTCACAGGTCTTGAAAAGAGTGACAGGTTTGGTCAAATGTATCCTTCCACAATTTCTCCTTGCAATTTCTCCTACTACTTTTCACTCTCTCAATTTTTCTCCTTATATACTCTTTTCCAGCCCCCTCTGAGGCATGCCCAGGACATGCCCCAAACCTAGTTCCAGACTGAGCTTAACAAAAAAAAAGTCAATACTGCCATCTAGTGGCTTTTTTTTTCCACATTACACAATGTATTCTTTCAGTTCGTTGATGTGACACATTTGTTTTTGTTTCCCCCTTCCAGGGGTTAAAATGACGTAATTTAGATCTCTGACTTTTTTGAGGACGAAATATCGGCCTCTTAGAGGGTTTCCAGGAACTGGCAAAAGTGCAATGACTTTGTCACCAGCTTTAAAACTTCTATCTTGGGAATGAAGGTCATATCTGGTTTTCATTTTGCCCTGAGCCTCTTTGAGATTAGACTTAGCAAAGTCACAAGCCTTAGAGAGACGATTATGGAAGTCAGAGACATACTGAAGCTAGTTCATTGGGACATCATCTTTGGCCGGCAACTTTTCCTTCAGAAGCTTCAGAGGTCCACGGACTGTATGCCAAAGAACAAGCTCAAAGGGACTGAACCCAAGAGATTCCTGAACAGCTTCACGGGCAGCAAACAGAAGAAGACGGACACCTTCATCCCAGTCTTTCTCTGCGTCAAGGCAGTAGGTCCTTATCATGTTCTTCAGGGTTTGATGGAACCTCTCCAAAGCACCTTGACTCTCAGGATGGTAAGCTGATGACCAAGCTCATGCATAACTTGTTGAAATATACCAGACATGAAATTTGACCCTTGATCAGACTGAATAGACTTAGGAAGACCAACAAAGCAGAAAAACTTGGTAAGAGCCTTGATGATAGTCTTCGCCTTGATATTACGAAGTGGAATTGCCTCAGGAAACCGGGTGGAAGCACACATGATAGTCAGTAGGTGCTCACAACCGGATCTAGCCTTCAGCAATGGTCCAACACAGTCAATGATGATCCGACTGAAAGGTTCTTCAAAAGGGGGAATGGGCTTAAACCGAGCCTTTGGAATATTCTGGTTCGGCTTCCAACCATTTGACAAGTATGACAGGATTTGCAGTACTCCTGTACATCGGACCTCATGGAAGGCCAGAAGAAATGATTCCTGACACGTTGAAGGGTCTTCTTGATTCCACATCTTTAATCAATTCTGCTGCTTCTTCCCCAAAGATTTCTTCATTGATGAAATGTTACACCAAAATGTTGAATATTTCATGTTTCCTCATTGATGATTTCACATCAGATAATCCAAGGGTATAGGCTATTTGCAGCTAGTCCTTCTTCTTTGCCAGCAGAATTGATTCCTGGGTTGGAGTTTTCAAAAAATTTTCAACATCAAAAGTCATGATTGCTGGTTTTTCACAAGATTTAAAATAATAGTTCAGCTTTAATCTTTGGTGAATCCAATGGTTTATCTCGATAGAACCTCCAATTTGTTATGACTTGAAAATCACAACAAAGAAAACCAGCAATGACAACTTAAATAAATTTATTCTTCACTGATTAGATCCAAAAATTTCTACAAATAATCCACTGTAATCTTATAATAACACTCTAATGCCACTATGTAACTCTGATGCAAAAACAAAAACCCTCCCCTAACTGGCCAAAATCATAGCATTTATATAGACTAGGAACATTGTGGAAAGATCTTCAGGAGTCCTGGGTGATTCGGCCTCCTCCAGGCAAGAAGATGCCAAAAACCTCTAGAAAGCACTAGTCTATTTCATCACAAACAAGTGGTATTGCATCAGATCATGTTTTTCTATAGACATACCACCAGAGGGTGCTAAATGATGAACAAAATAAACAAATAGCTGACCAGTAATGCAAACAAACAAATGTCCATTTACAAATGATATACAATGCTTTACATAAAATACTCGTACATAACACCATAAGCTCCAATTGGTCCAGAATTCAGCTGCCGTATCATCACTAGAACCCCCTCTCTCCAGCACATCACTCCTGTCCTCCAGCATCTTCACTGGCTCCCGGTTAAGTTGCGCATCCAGTTCAAAATCCTCCTGCTAACCTTTAAAGCCATTCATAATCTTGCCCCTCCATAGCTGTCTGAACTTTTTGACATTTCCACTTTCTCTCGCTCCCTCAGATCTTCCTCCTCTATTCACCTGTCTGTCCCCTCTGCGCGTCTCACTGCCATGGGGAGCAGAGCATTCAGCCGCTCTGCTTCCTGGCTCTGGAACTCATTACCACCAGACCTCAGGAACACCACATCTTTCCCCCACTTCAAATCTGGACTCAAAACCCACCTATTTCAAATTGCTTATTCCACCTGATTTAAAACAAACCGACTGATTTTATTGTGGTTTTTTTTTTTCATTTTATGTATCTTGTATATTTTCTGTGCTTCTTGTTTTTTATCTGTACAGTAACCTTGAGTGCCAAGAAAGGCGCCTTTAAATAAAATTTATTATTATTATTACAATTACCCACTACATGAGATTCTGCATTACGAGTTGTGGAGATCAACGGCATATTTTGCGTAGAGTCACAAGTGACTTGTTGATGGTCTATTCTCTCTTGAGTCAGTGCCTGTGAGGAAACAGGAGCAGAGAGATTAGGGTTAGGGTTAGGGTTAGGGTTAGGGGTTAGGTTAATGTTATTAGTTTTAATTATGGACTATAGTCCTTTAGGGCACGGGCACACTGACTAGCCTATGGAATACCTTAAATAAAACCATTTATGTACGGATTCCCTCAGGCTCCAGGTGGACCAGAAGCTCTGGAAACGAAGAGATGGGTTCCCCCAGTTTTTCCACCACTGTACTCTAATCTCAAAAATAGAAAAAGGGACAGAGTGGAATTATGTGGACTAGGATCTGAGCCTGGGTTCAGCTTTGGATTAGATATAATAGGCCCAGAGGTAAGTTCCCATTGTAAGTATTTGTCCCCATTTTTTTTTTTTTTTCCCAAAATGTCACTCTACCCTTGGAGATAACACCTGGATCACAAAACATCACATAAAGACAATTTGTGCTGAGACAATATAAGCGCATTTGTTGATCAAAATAATAGAAATACATAAATATCTACATTAGTTATATTATTATTCTTCTTATTAGCAGTGTATCACAGTTGTATTGCCATCAATTTATAGAGCTATGTAATGTATGGGTACAGTGCCTTGCATGAATCAAAAAGGATAAAACTCAAAGTGCTTAGGGTAAGTGTTAATTCTCTCCGTATACCGTTTTGTTTGGAACGGTAATTCTACTCGAGAATATTCCATCATGCAAAATAAATATCCACATATATTAAACACATCACACGTTTCACTCATATTCATAGTGTTATACTTGAATGATCATTGCCGTGGACTGTTCCCTCACTTCACCAAGCTCTGTATTGTATCAAATTCATATTTTATTGTCAGACATCTTCTATTAGATATGAATATATAAAAAATAAAGAATGTAGTATATTTTCTGCAGAGGACCATACTCAAAAGGCAATAAACAAAGATTATGACAAAAAAAAATTTAGATACCTTTACTGGTAAAATTATATAAATATCAATCCATATACAATATTAATATTTAACCGCTGGTTCCTATGAATTCATAGAGCCCTATGATTAATGGGAATGGTGCATGGAACTGGTACCAAAATTAAAGAGGATGGGGGGATATAACCCCAAGTGCTGAAAAATAAGTAGTATAATTTTGTCAACCAACCGTTATGTTTGGGGTGTTCGTGTACACATTGCATCACATGCAAAATGTAAATCACACACTTTATATATACTTTTTGTTGTTTTCATATTAAGTGACTTACCATGGATCCTACCCATCCCTCACAGGGCCCTGGGTTACTCCTGAGCAATATTAATTTTAATAATCCAAAAAATCTATATTCCATATATTATATATACACTCTTACACATACAAAAGAAACCAAATATTGAAACAAATAAACCAGAAACACATAATCTTGACTCTGGTGACATATTTCCTATCATGGGTCCTTATACCTTTATTATATCGTGCCTTATTGATTAAAGCCATTCGGATACTGTGTTTGCAATTTACAAATCCAAAAACCTTCCCTGCGTTTCCTCTGTCCCATTGACCACGTCCTCGTCCCCAGGCCTGCAATACTAAAATGGTTCATACCAAATCTACCGAAATGCGTTACGAGAGGAGTGCTCAATCTTTGCTTTTGAATATTGTACAAATGTTGCTTCAGTCTGGTTTCCACATTATATTTGGTTTCCCCAATATATTGTTTATTACAATGTTTACAAGTGATTTTGTAAATCACCTTGTTTGTATGGAGAGAAATTTTTTGAATGATGGGATATCCCCTTTCTCTAGTCCACAGATACCTGATGGGCTGAAAGTGTATTGCCCATATAGGGGGATCAGCCACTGGAGCCGAGGAGAACTTAGATCTGACCAACATGTCTCTGAGACTGGGGTTCTTCCTGTAAGCAGACACTAACCTATATTGCTTCAAAGGTGAATGGTTATTTTGTGCTCTCTCAAAATTCCCCTTCAATACTGAGTTGAGAGTCCTGGATTTGTCCGAGTAGGTGGTAATTAGGGGCAAAAGATCTCTGGAGTCTGGCAACACCCCAGGCCTGCCCTCAGTCAGCTCCCTCAATGTTTCTGCCTTGATGCATCGTAAAAATCGTTTAGAATATCCTCGAAAACGAAGAGCCTGAAACAAAGTTTGTGTGGCTTGCTCAAAATGCTCCAGAAGGGAGCATATTCAAAAAAAACGGATTAATTGTGATTTGATGAGACCCTTGAATGTATGGCAAGGATGATAACTCCATTTGTGTAATAGACAATGTGTATCCGTTGGTTTAAAGAAGACCTTGGTGTGAATACTCTTTTGGCCTCCCTCTGCCTGTTCAAAAAAGACAGTTGTATCCAAGAAGTCTATTTGGGTGAAATTTGTCATAGTTTTAATCTTAATGTGTTGGTGATGTGTGTTTGCCAGATTGAGGAACACCTTGAACGCAGCCTCACCATGGTGCCAGACTCCAAAGATGTCGTCCAAATATCTAAGGTACATGAAGGGACGGTGGGGACATTTCCACTTTGCCATATATATGTTGGCATAAGCAGGGGCAAATTTCTTATCCATTGCCGTGCCTTGTATCTGTAGGTAGGTTGAAGAATTGAATTCAAAATCATTTCTGTTCAAGTTTATTTCCAAAAGTTGTAGAATGAGTGTATCCGGGGTGTATTGGGTGCCTGTCAAAACAATGCCTCACTGCCTGTAGCCCCACCTCAGTATTGATGTTTGTGTACAGGCTCTCAACATCAATAGTGAAGAGGAAAGCTGTTGCTGGGAAGAGCTTATTGGTAACTTTTGCTCTAAAGTCATATGTATCTTTCAAATAACTGTTGTGGGTCTGAGAAATGGGATTTAAAAAATGATCTATATATTCGGCAGTATGATATATTTCACTCCCTCAGTCAGAAACAATAGGTCTTCCCTGGGGGACCTCAGAGGGGATAGTCCATGTTGCTGGATCTTTGATGAATTTTAGGTAAAAGATAAAACTGTCTGAGTCTAGGTGAATCTGGACCAATTAAATGGTTATGTTGTTTTTGATTAATGAAGCCTGATTCTTTCAATTTTTGTAATATTGAGATTACCATGATTCTCGTTTCTTGTTGTAAAGACTCCACGAGTAGTTTGTAATGATTGACATTGTTTAGTTGTCTTTGGCTTCGAGCATGTATTGTTGTTTATCCATTATTACTATGCTGGAGCCCTTATCTGCTGGTTTAATGACAATATCCTTGTTTTTGTGTAGTTCCTGTAGGGCCCTACGTTCTGCCGATGTCAAGTTGTCCGATTTTGAAATTTCTGAAGGAAGTTGAGTGAAGGATTTATCATTCTGGTTAATTAGCCTCTGGATGGGTTTACTGATGCCCTCTAATGGTGGCTCCCATGTAGAAGTAGCTATGAATGGTAAATGTTCCGTTAAATGTACATATTGAAAATAATCTAGGATTTTAAATTTTCTATTGAAAGCATGGACATCCCCTCTGAGTTCCCCCAGGTCAGCTCTCCTCGGCTTCGGAACAAAAGTGAGTCCCTTGGTCAGTAACGTCTCTTGTGGACCTGAAAGATGGAAAGTTTTAGAAAGGTTAATGATATTATTGGTTTGCTTGGTATGAGGACCTGAGCACGTCACCTCCATTAAAAGTTTAACTGGTCAAGCCAGTAATCCAATATTTGTAACGCTGTTTCTCTGGTCCAGTGAATGCGGTCCGATTCCACCTTGAACCTGAGGGAATTTATTTATATAGGGTTACCGTGTTGGAAAATGAAGGAATTCAGTCTCTTTGTTATTAAGACCTACTGCCAATATGACCTTGTGGGTATTAGGATTAGGGGACAATCTCTGCAGAACCCTAGCAATGTGTAGGAAATTAGCTTCTGGGAAACTATCAATCTGAATATCTGGATGATTGAAATAAGGAATTCTGGACAGGTTGGAATCTCCAATGAAGATTATTGGTTTTGTTATTGTTATAGACCATTCTAACATTTTCCTATTTGTATTTGGATGTCTCCTTGGAACCTGAAAGCCCTGTTGCTCTGTTGTATTAACCGGAATTGAGGGGGCTGGGTTAAGGGAAGGGAGAGAGAGGGAAGGTTCAGATAGGGCTTTTGTCAGGGAATGATTAATCCCTTTAGATTGCCCGTTCATCACAATACCACCCTCCTCTCCATTGGTTCCCCGACCTTCAGCCCCCGTGGTTGGATCTGGCGTCAAAGGAAGAATGTCATCAATATTATTTACAACACTAAGGTTACTATGAATACCAATTGTTCTTTTATCATGTAGCAAGTTTTTCTGCTTTAATTGTTGTAAAATTTTACCTTGTGGGGTCGGTTGATGTACTTCTGCACTAATGGTTTTAGTTCTGCAGAGATTGTCCCCACACAGGGCTTCAAGGTGAGTAGCGGCTGGAGCCGGAACGAATTCTGGGATCTGTGGAAAAGCGGCTGCAATGTTAGTCAGGACCTCTGCAGGATCATTAACCCAACCTGGTTGAGCTGGAAAACATGTTCTTACTGGGACCATTTACTTCTTCTTTGTTAATCCAATCATGAAATATATTTAAGGTTTTGGCAATTGTTGTTTCCTTTAATTTGTATTTAAATCTGTTTTTTGCCCATTTTATTGCCAATTCCCATTGTGTTTGTTAAAATGTAGAAATTGATCCCAATAGTTCTCTCTTCAACTCTTTGTAATGGCTTTGCAAAATGCACGTTTGTCAGCATCCAGTTGTATGTATTTTCTTTCACCTTTTCTATTATCTTAAAATTTGGACAAGATGGCTTGATAAATTGGGTAAGTTTGTTCACTTGTTTAGACATACCTTTAGGAAACTTGTGTTTGTAATGAGACCTCTACAGTTTCTTCATGGTGAACAGGGTTAGGGTTAGGGTTAGGGGGGTTAGGGTTAGGGTTAGGGTTAGGACCATGAATCTACTCACGTACTCCCCAACAAGCCCATAGGGCATTGCCGGTTTGGACTAGAGCACGCGGACATGCACGGGCCGGCGCACGTTGATACACAGCTACCCAGCCAGTTGTCCGGTCATAGAGAGGGGGTGTAGATAGAGCAAGTGGTAGAGGCTAAGAGTTTCAGATTAGTTGAAAACTCTTAGTTGCGCCTAAAGTGGCATCGCAAAGCCCTTGGCTCCCTTTGAAAGGAGCCAGGGTGAAAGGCTAGCTATTTAAAATGGGGCTAATAAGATTTTTAGGAAGAATTTCAGGACACATCATCAGTAGTGTACCTTGGGATCATTGGATGTTTCGGCCATTACCACTAGACACCCTCACCCAAGGACGGCCCCACCGAGGTGATGAAGCTCGGGGTGTCCCATCGCCAAATGGAGTTTTGGAAGTTTAGTCTTTAGGATGGCTAGATAGTAAGCTCTAATAAGGGTTCTTTTAGACGACGCACGGAGGTCTATTCGGAAAAGGTAAGTTATTTTAATGGTTTTTGAGGTAAGTAACTGTTTAAAAGAGTTTTTAGAGGTTTTTAGGTCATCCGATGATATTTTTCGGCGGAGTCGAAGCTCGGAGGGGGTAAGTATTTTAAACGGTTTTTGTGAAGGTGAAAGATTTTAGTTTTCTTTCAGCGGATTTTTTTAGAAAGTAGGGTCGACGGTAGGTGTTTTAAGTGAAGGGTTTTTGAGCGCAAAGGAGGTTCTTTTAGCCTCATGATGTTCACAAGCGTCTCATATCCAATCTTGACGCTTGTGTACATATGAGAGTGTTTGTGGGGGTCCCAAGGGTGCGCGAAAGAGGTTTCTCATGAGTTCACAAACGCCTCACATCCAATCTTGGCGCTTGTGTACATATGAGAGTTTTCTTGATGGAGGAGTTTTCTTGGCGACGCGGGAAAGGTAAGTGTTTTAGAGAGCTTGATCGATAAATATCTGGGGGTGTTTAGGGGATCAATTAGCGGAGGATGTTTTATTGACAAGTTTGATTATCGGAGACTTCGTTAATATAGTCTGGAGGTCCGTGGTAGTCGATTTTAGGTAGTACGTGGTGTTTTTGTTAGTTTAGAATTAGCAGGGGTGCTTTATCAGGAGATTTAATTAACGGAAGGTGCTTTAGAGTGGATTTCAATTAGCGGAGGCATCGAGGATGTGTTTCTGGGAGTCCATGGGAGACCCGTGTGAGTTTTGGTAGAGATTGGTGCTTTCTTTAGTCCGGTATGCGGAAAAGTGCTTTTTAGGAATTCAATTAGCGGAGGCGGTCTTAACGTAGGATGGAATTAGCGGAAAGGTGGTGAGTGTGTTCGCGGAAGACAGGAGATGTTGTCTGGAGGTTGAAGTAGTCGGTGGTTGCGGGATTGGGGGAGTAGTTAGTTTTAAAAGTCAATTGGTAGGTAATTCTTAGAGGGAATTGTAGGAGTGTTTTGGGAAGGGCCAAAATGGGGTTGGGGATCTGAATAGGATCCTAAAGGGATCCGGGCTCTAAGTGGGAGTTAAGTCAATTGGTAAAATTTGAGTTCGGAAGTCAATCAAAAATGGGGTTTTGGAGGAATTTATTCCAAGTTGCGAAGGGCCAGATTGGGGTTTGGAGGACCAATGAGGGTCCTTAAGGGGTTCTTGTTGTGGAGGAGTATTTGTCCATTTTCTGGAAGGTCGAATTCTCAAGTTGGAGGTAGAGGAAGTAGGCTTCTTCTAGTCGTTGGTTCAGAATATTGGATAAGTTCAATTCGCTCCAAATAAAAGAATAAAAAGATAAAAAAGGTGGTTCAAATTAAGAAGGGTTTTGGACCTCATAGTGAGGTAAAATAACAAAGAAACGCGTGTGGTGCAGATGTGCCATTGCATGAGCGGAGCTAATCTCCATAGAAGACTGAGCTACGTTTAAGGTCCTGACGCTCTGGACCACCCTCCCTGCGTGCTGTTCCAAGGGAACCCAGGGGGGTCGCATACTTACCCCCTGACCCACACTAACCGCTTGTTAACACCACAAGGTAGCCACGGCTAGGTTGATTAGGGCTGAAGATGCGGTCCGACATCACAGCCCCACCCCATCCCGACAAACACCCCCTCAGAGAGGAAGCGGAAAGGCCCCGCCAAAGCGTAGCCCTCCGAAACCTCCCCGAGAGAAGGAAGGGGTCAGCAACACCAAAGCATCGCTTCCTCCACTATTCCTCCTTGGTGGGGTATCAGGAAGGAATTTCCCCTTAGCAGAATCCTGTGTCCCATACACCGCACAACCCCAGGAATTGCTCTATGTCCTAGGACGAAATCCTGTGTCCCATTCACCGCACAACCCCAGGAATTCGTCTTGAATTTTCTTAGACCTTGGCGAAGGGCCTGTAAGACAAGTTAACGTCTAAAGGGACTCACCTGCGAATGAACGCGAGTGCCTTTGCCTTATTTAAAAGATTTTAAAGTTAACCGATGCAACAAAATGGTTTGCGTTTAAAGTTTGGGTTGCGAATTAAAAATTTTTATTTTACGCTAAAAAATGTTGGTAATAAAGTTGTAATAAAGAGGAAAAGGATTTGGTAATGTTTTTTAGTCTAATAATAAGTTTATTAATGTGTAATAAGTCCGTTTTAGTGTTTAAACCTAAAAGCATTATGGTTATAAAGGGAAAAAAACTTTATTATAAGGAAGTAAGTCTTTAGAGTGTTTTAGGTTGGGAATTGTATTTTTCATGGTCTAGGATTGTTAATTTGTAGTTCTTAATAATTATAAACATGTTATTAAGTGAAAATAATATTAATATTTTTTGTAACAGAATATATTTACATCGCCTAATGATTGGTCATTAATAATTTGTTTTGGATATGTTACGAAGTATAGAAAGGTTTGAAAAAAAAAAAAAAGTATTTTTGGAGTTGTACTTAATTTTTTTGTAATAAAATAGTAATAAGTGGTTTGTAATAAGATAGTAATAAACGGTTTGTAATATTCTTTTGTGAAAATGTTTTTAAGTGGTTATAGCGATTAACTATGGTTTTCTAGAATACGTATTGGGTTATTTGGATTATTTTATCGAGATTAAAGTTATTTTGGATTATTTTTTTAAAGTTGTTTGGATTAAAGTTATTTATTTTTGTGGAGTAAAAAAATTATATTTCAGGGGATTGGTTTATAAAATAAGTTGTTGGGGTTGGGTTAAAGGCATTTTGGTTGGGGGTTATTTATTGGTTTTGGGTAGGAGTTAGGGGGAGTAAAATGGGGTTGGGTTGAATTAGGTATTTCAGTGGGTTTAGGTTTATGGGGTTAGTTAAATAAGGGTATATTAACGGGGGTTGAGGGGAATTGGGGTAAGAATAGGGGGTAGGGGGTTGGTTAGGTTAGGCATGAGGTTGGGAGGTGGAGGTTTGAAGGGTGGTTAGGTAGTTAGGTCTGAGGGGTGAAGGGTTGGGTTAGGGGTAGGAATTAAGTGGGGTTGGGTTTAGGGGTTAGGGTTGGGTTGGGGTTAGGTATAGGGGGGTAAAGGGTTAAGGTTAGGTGGGGTTGGATTAAGGGTAGGGGTTAAGGTTAGGATTAGGGGTAGGGTTTAGGTAAAGGGTAGGGGTTTGGTTAAGGTTAGGTATGGGGTTGGGTAAAAATTGGGTAGGGGTAGGTTAAGGGGGTTGGGTGGGGGTTGGGTTAGGGTTAGGTAAGGGGTTAGTGGAGGTTGGGTTTAGGTCTGGAGGTAGGGTTAAGGTTAGGCATAGGGTTGGGTTTAGGGAGAGGGGGTGGGGTCAAGGTTAGACATGAAGGTTGGGGTTGGGATTGGGTAGGGGTTAGGGTGTGGGATAGGGGGTTGGGTTTAGGAAGGGGGTTGGGTTTGGATCAGGTTAAGAGGAATGTATATGGTTTAAGATAAAAAGATTAAAGTTTAAAGTTAGTTTTTCGAGACAGTTTATTAAGGGATTTATGAAGGCGAGTCTTCATAAGAGGTATGGTCAATAATAATTATTTTTTGAAATTAATTTTAAGAATTAATTTTAAGGGTTTTTTAAGAAGGAGTGGTGAAGGTCTCAGGTGGTTCCGGGGCCAATAGGGTGAACCTAAAGGCTTTCACGGTACCCACTCATCATCGGTTTCACATTTTCCCTCCTAATTTTTTGAGTTGTAAACTTTAATTTTTTAGATAAAACTTCATGCACAAGAGAGAGTACAGATAGGCATGGTTTTGCATTATTTATTAAGGCCATCCGGCCATTTAGTACCCAGGTTACGGATACAAAGGTGCTCCTTGTTTCTTCTCTCCAAGATTGTCCAATGAGGGTTGTGGTCCAATCCGTGTAGTTGTAGAATCCTTAGACCGTGTCTTTGGAAATGTTCGACGAGGTGAGTGTTGGACTTCTTGTTGTGTTTCTTCTTTGGCTTAGATTGTCTTAAACTGGGAAAGGTTGGAGTTCCTTGATGGAGTCGTAGTCCATTCTGAAGAGGTTTATTGTCCCGGTTGGTGATCTCCTCGGTGGAGGGTGGGAGGTTTATCCTAAAAACGAGAGCCAGTGTTGGGGCATAGCTTGAGCTGTGGATCTTGTCCAGTGGATGTTGTCCTCTACTGTGTTGAAGTGGATCATGCTAAGTCTTGGGATGTGATGGGGGGTTCCCAGTATGAGTTTGTTGAGGACTTGTAGAGTTGTCGCATCTCTGGTTCCGAAGACGTGGGAGAAGTTTATGGCTGGTATAAAGGTGTCGGCGAAGGGGAGGGTGTCCTTTGAGGTATGGATGTGTTGTTTCAGGTCTTGGGCTAGTTTGCTTAGGTTTCTTTGTCCTTTAAGGCCGAATGGAAGGATGATCTTCGTAACCATCGATGTAGTGGGGGTTCTGTGTTTTTAGAATCATTGCAGCATGCGATATCTTTGCTCCTGAGTAGCAATCCATCTGGATCCTCGGGTCTTTGGTGATTGGAAGTCTGCTAATATTGGAATTGTCTATGATGGGTCTTCTAAGTGCGAGGTCTAGTTGGATTCTCTCTCTCCGTTGTGTGGGTGTCTTGTATGAGTGTTTATCATGTCGGTTTATAGTGATTCAAAGGGTTTAAAAAAGATCTGGAAGTCGGTCATCTGTCCGGGCAGTTGAGGTGGGAGTTCTAAGGACTCTGTTTGGGGTCCTGGGGGCTGGATTAAGGGTTGACATCTATGGTCTGATATCTGGACTGGGAGGTGTTCTAGGGGCTGGATTAAGGGTTGACGTCTTTGGTCTGTCATTTAGGCTGAGGAGTGTCCGAGCAGTTGGGTGAGGAGTTCTAAGGACTCTGTCCATGATCCTGGGGGCTGGATTAAGGGTTGAGGTCTTTGGTCTGAGATCTGGGCTGGGAGGTGTTCTAGGGGCTGGATTAAGGGTTGGCGTCTTTGGTCTGACAACTGGGGTTGGGGGGTGTGTTCTGAGGAGTGTCAGGGGTACCTTTAGTTAGTGGTATAGGGAGGCTCCTCCCCAGGGTGGGGTTTGTGGGACTGAGGGGGGGTGGGGGTTAGGCTCAGGTCTTGGTTGATCGGTTCCAGATCCGGTGGGACTTCGGTGGGTGGTTGGTCATCATCTTCCAGGGGAGTGTTTATTTGAAGTCGCGGTTCTGGGGGGATGGTTGGGAGGGGTGGAACATGAGCGGTTTTGTTAGATGGGCTCTGGAAAAGTTCTTTTGGTAAGAGTGGCGGTATCGTCTTTTCGGGAGGGTCATCAGTTGGGTTCGTTGGGTTGATTTTGTTAGGAGATGGGGGAATCGAAAGTTGCTTTTGGGTCAATTCGAAGACTTCTCTGTGGATACTGGGATAGTCTCGTCTTATCCATTTTGAGGCTGTTGTCCATGCTCGGTGGATCTGGTTCATTGGGAGGGCTAGGATGGTGTCACGAAGTTCATCTATGGTGCCTTGGATCAGGGTTAGGGTTAGGGTTGGGTTAGGGTTAGGAAAAATAAATGTTGGGTCCCACCCTCCAAAAATGGTGGCGGGGCCAGTGCACTCTCCATCCAACCCGTCCCAGTATGGGCTGATCTCCTCTCCCTCAAGAAGGGCTGAAATGGGACCGGGTAGGGTTTACAATAGGAATGAAAATGATTGAGGGTAAATATGGAAAGAATAATGATTAGGGTTAGGGCCAATGATCGGTCAAGACTGAGGTTGCCTGGCTATTAGGGTTAAAAATCAAAATTGTATTAGATGTTGTTGAAACAGGTTGGGGTAAGGGTTGAGGTGGAGGGTTAGGGTTAGGGTTAGGGTGGGAGGTTAAGGTTAGGGTTAGGGTTAGTGGTTAGGGGGTTAAGGTTGGGGTAGGGGTTGGGGTGGAGGGTTAGGGTTTGGGTAGGAGGTTAAGGTTAGGGTTAGAGTTAGTGGTTAAGGTTTGGAACTAAAGTAGAGTAGGGTTCAGGTTGGGGTAAGGGTTGAGGTGGAGGGTTAGGATTAAGGTTAGGGTAGGGTTTGGGTTAAGGTTAGGGTTAGGGTAGGGGGTTAAGGTTAAGGCCAGGGGGCTAAGAGGTTAAAGTTGGGGTTGAAATTGGGATAAGGGCCAAGTTATAGTGAGGTTAGGGCTAAAGTTGAAAAAGAAGAAACCAAACAGGCCTTAAAATGAAAGAGACCATAGATTAGGGTGAATGCCAACTGATGAAAAAGGTCCAGATGGGGGTAGAGGAATGGTTAAGTAGGGTTCAAGCCCGGAAATACAGTCTTTCATTGAGACCATGTGGGTATGTTGTTCCCAGTTTATTGATCCAGTCTCTTTCAGCTCTCCTTCGCTGGGCCGTAGACCAGTGCGGGTTGCATTGCAGGACTAGGGCCCGAACTGCATTCCAACCATGGGAGGCAAAATGCTAAACAACATGGCAGTCAGTGTGTTTTTGTCTAACAATATTATACTTATGACAAGTGAAACATTCATGAATAGACAGTCTGGTTTCTCCCACATATTTTTTTCCAGATTGTTTACAAACAATCAAATAAATACAATTTTTTGAAAAAACATTCCCAAATGTTGCAGTTCGAACACTTTTTGTTTATTCCAGTCATATACCCATTTTGCTGTTTAAAGTAGTTATATTGTGTGCCAATTTTCTGATCCGTTTGTGATTTAATCTTTGATCTGACCAGGTAATCTTTAAGGTTTTTGTTTTTCCTAAAGGCAGCAATAATCCTAAAGTCATCCTGTGGTTGATTTGATGCCATGCTGGTCTGTAGATTGTTTTTAATATGTCTCACCAGCCTGACTGTGGAAGGAGAATAGATGGTGACAAAAGGAAGGGCAGTGGAGATCTGAAGGGGCTTGGCCTGGAGGAAGGTTCTGAAGCTGTGTTTAAGAAAAGTCCTGGAGTACCCTCTTGTGGACAAAGCAGAAAATAACAATTTGGTTGCAGTTTGAAAGTCCTCTGGTTGTGTGCATATTCTATGAAATCTTAATAATTGTGATTTAATTAAGCCTGCAAATGTGTGTTTTAGGTGATAGCTGTGCTTATGTAGAAGTGCATGTGTATCAGTTTCTTTAAAATAGACTTTAATGTCCAATTGGTTGTTGTATGTAAATTTAGGTCCTTTAAATGTAGTTGTGTCCAAGAAATTAACTGAAGAATGATTGATAGTGGATTTTAATTTAATAGAAGGATTATGATTATTTAGAGTATCCAGGAACAGAACAAAATCCTCCTCCGAATGGGTCCAAACTCCCCAGATGTCATCCAGATATCTATAATAATGCAAAGGTTTTTATCACATTTTTCTTAGGCTGCCGTTTCCCACGAGGCCATAAAAAAGTCTGCATAAGCAGGGGCGAATTTTTTGCCCATAGCAGTTCCTTTAATTTGGAGAAAATATTGGTTATCAAATTCAAAGTCATTACGGGTTAAATTTATCTCTAGTAATTGTAATAATTCTTTGTCTGGTCTTTTTTTGTCATGGAATTTATAAAGAATATCTTTAATAGCTTGAATGCTGTCTTTTATGTCAATATTAGTATAAAGACTATCCACATCGATTGTAAATAATATGGACTCTGAGGGAATATTTAAATTTTTAATTTTGTCTATGAAATCATAGATATCCTTAATATAACTTTTATGTTTTTTAGCTAATGGGTTTAAGTAATAATCAATAAATTCAGCAGAACTATATGTCTCACTCCCACAGTCAGATACTATTGGGCGTCCTGAAGGAATTTCAAAGGATTTGGGCCAATTAGCTGGATCTTTATGAATTTTGAGGAGCAGATAAAATCTCCTTAATCTGGGCTCAGAGTCACCAATTAAATAATTTCGTAATAATCATCAAATCCCATGGGGAGAATAATCAAACATTTAACATGAAAATAGCAAACCAATATACATATTTACACAAAAGATAGTGTTAATTCCTCAATATATGAGATTATAATGGCTCAGTCCAGGAGAAGAGGAAAATGAGGAGGATAAGGGGGTTGGACCAAACCCAAAGGGGGGGCTGGAGGCACGGGCAGATAGGAAAAATAAATGTTGGGTCTCACCCTCCAAAAATGGTGGCGGGGCCAGCGCACTCTCCATCCAACCCGTCCCAGTATAGGCTGATCTCCTCTCCCTCAAGAAGGGCTGAAATGGGACCGGGTAGGGTTTACAATAGGAATGAAAATGATTGAGGGTGAATATGGAAAGAATAATGATTAGGGTTAGGGCCAATGATCGGTCAAGACTGAGGTTGCCGGGCTATTAGGGTTAAAAATCAAAATTGTATTAGATGTTGTTGAAACTGGATTGTCATAGAGTTAGATTAAAAGGTTAAAAAATGGTTAAGGTTAACCTGGAAGTAAAGATTAGGGTCAAGGTGTGGGAGAGAGAGAGAGAGAGAGAGCGCTAAGGCTAGGGTCAAGGTGAACATAGGGTTAAGGTTGGGGTTAGGGTTAGGGGTTAAGGTTAGGAACTACAAAAGAGTAGGGTAAGGTTGGGGTAAGAGTTGAGATGGAGGGTTGGGGTTAGGGTTAGGGTGGGAGGTTAAGGTTAGGGTTAGGGTAAGGGTGCGGGAAAGGTGGAAGTGAATGTTTGGGTGTACTAAGGTTATTTTTAGAGAGGCTAATATTTTTTGAGTGAGTTTCAGGATACATCGTCAGAAGTGTACCCTGGGATTATCGGATATTTTGACCATTACCACTACCGATCTTGATGACCATGTTCAAACGAGAAAAAGAGTTCTTTTGATCTCACATCGACCATACACATCTCACATCCGATCTTGATGCATATGCTCACATGAGATAGTTCTCGTGAACATAGATATTCTTGGTTAAAATAAGGAATTTAGGGTTGGGGTTAAAAGAGGAGTTTTTAGGGTTTTAGGTCAAAGTTTGGGATATAAGATTTAGAATTGGATTTGAGATTAGGTCTAGATTAGGTATAAGGGTTGTAGTTAGGTTAAGGTTAAGGGAGTAAGGGTGTAGGGAAGGTGGAAATGAATGTTTGGGTGTAGTAAGGCTATTTTTAGAGAGGCTAATATTTTTTTGAGTGAATTTCAGGATACATCATCAGTAGTGTACCCTGGGATTATCGGGTGTTTCGGCCATTACCACTATACACCCTCAACCAGGGACGGCCCCACCGAGGTGATCAAGTCTCGGGGTGTATCCCGTAACCAATTGGAGTTTTTTTTAGGGCTAGTTGATTAAGTGCTAAGTGCTAATAAGCGACGTATGAAGGTGTCTTCGAAAGGTAGTTTTAATTATTAAAAGGTGCCTTAGTTTTGAGCTAATTAGCGGTAAGTCCATGTTTTCCTGTTGCTCGGTCAGGTGAGTTTGGCACCAATTGAATTAGCGGGTTTATAGAGATTGCTTTAGAGAGAAGTGTTTCTAAGTAAGTAGGGTCCAGAAAAAGGTCGGATATTAATACTGGACCATGGGTGGCTAAGATCTGATAATTGGTGTAGGGTCCTGGGGAGGTCCCTACGGAAGAGAAATGTTGTATCTTGGGTTCGGGTTAGTAGTTTAGATTTTCCGGAGGTATTTCCCAATCTGAAGGTGGTAGAATGGGGGGTCGTCCAGTCGTTGATAGAAGGTATTGGATAAGCTCAATTCGCATAAAATTAATAAATATGAAAAGATTAAAAAGGGGGTCTGATTAGGAAGAAGTTTTAGACCTCTAAGAGGCAAAGTAAAAAAAGAAACGCGTGTGGTGCAAGATGTGCTGTTGCGTGTGTGGAGCTAGTCTCCATAGAAAACTGAGCCACGATTAAGGTCCTGACGCTCTGGACCACCTCCCCTTCGTGCTGCTCCTATAGGCGGAACTCAGGGGAGGCCGCAAACTTACCCCCTGACCCACCAGCCGCTTGTTAACACCGCTAGGTAGCCACGGCTAGGTCGATCAGGGCCGAAGAGGCGGCCAGCTGATGATCCCATCCCGGGAAATTTGGAGGCTGGGGAGAAGAGGTCCTCCCCGGGAGCAGCCGGGACCTGCCACGACAGGGCGGTGCCTTCCCGACCGTCCCAGGGAATGAAGGGACGAGGGCCAGCCACGACAGAGCGCTGCCTCCCTGGTCCCATCAAGACCCCATCCAGCCTGGCCCAGAGTGCTAACAAGAAAGCTTGGGAAAAGAGGTCCTTCCGGGAGTGGTTAAGACCAGCCCCGACTGTGCGGTGCCTTCCCAACCACCTCCGGAATCGACAAAGACCAGGGCCAGCCCCGACAGAGCATTGCATTCCTGGTCCCGTCTAGACCCCACCCAGCTTGGGCCGAACCCGACTATGCCCCCTCCGAGGTAACCGGACCAGCCCTGACAGAGCATTGCCTTCCGGGTCCCCCCGAGAGGAGGATGGCTACCACAACGCCAAAGTGCTGCTTTCACCATCCCCCAAGATGGGGTATCTAAAACCCACCCTCAGCAATTTCCTGTGCCCCATACACCGCACGACCCCAGGAAATGCTCTAAGTCCTAAGACGAAAAGCCTGTGCCCCATACATCCCATACTCACCTCAGAGTGAACGCGTGCTTGAGCCCAAATTGAATGCGCATATTTTGATCCCAGTATCTTCTCTATGATAAAGTTTACTCTTGTGGATGAGACAATAATTGATAATTATTGACTATAATGCATTGCTTTATGTAAATTGATTTTAAATGGGAAAAGTATGGGGATTGTCCCTAATTGGTCCGTAAGGGTTGTAAGGGGAGGGCTATGTTGATAATGTATTCCTCTGCCTACAACCATTTCCTATTAAAAATCCTTATTAGCGTATAAGTATTGTTCTGTTGTTTGGCATAGTTAGCTTAGTTAGCATAACTACCTAATAAAGTGATTTTAAATGGGAAAAGTGTTGGGACATTTCCTAATTGGTCCGTGAGGGTTGTAAGGGGAGGGGATATGTTAATGATGCATTCCTCTGCCTATAACCATTTCCTATTAAAAATCCTTATTAGCTTATAAGTATTGTTTGTATTGTTGACTCAGCTTAGTTAGCATAACTGCTTAGTTAAGTGATTCTAAATGGGGAAAGTGTTAGGATAGACCATAATTGGTCATTGGGGATTGTAGAAGGAGAGGATATGTTAATGATGTATTCCTGTGCATACAACTATTTCCTTATTAGCTAATTTGCATTATCAGCATAACTGCTGATGATATTAGTTAAATTTGTTAGCATGGTTACCATGGTCAGCATTGCAAGCCTTGTTAGCATAGTAAGCATCATTGTTTGACTGCATTAGTCAAGTTAGCTGGGTAAGGTGATTAGCATGGTTAGCAGAGTTAGCATTGTTAGCATAATTAGCATCATTAGCATCATCGTTTGACCGCATTAATCAAGTTAGCTGGTCAAGGTGATTAGCATTGTTAGCATAGTTAGCATATTTAGCATAGGTGTTTAAAATCATTTTTGAGTTAGCTGAGTAATGTGATTAGTATGGTTAGCATTGTTAGATTGGTTAGCATAAGTGTTCAAAATCTTTTTCTGAGTTAGCTGAGTAACGTGATTAGCATCGTTAGCATAGTTAGCATTGTTAGCTAACTCAGTGCATGATTTGAAAAATTATGCTAACTATGCTAGATAAGCTGAGTAACGTGATTAGCATGGTTAGCATAATTAGCATAGTTAGCATAAGTGTTAAAAATCATGGGCTAAGTCAGCTGAGTAACATCATTAGCATGGTTAGCATTGTTTGTATTATTACCATAGTTAGCCTGACTGCTAACAGCAATAATTAAATGAGTTAGATTATGTATGGGATATATTTAAATTTAGGTTTAGGTATAAGAGTAGGGGTTAGGTTTACAATTAGACATAAGGTTTGAAGTTAGGTTAAGTTTTGGCCTATGTGTTAAAGTGTGGTTAAGCATAGGTATTAAGGTGCGGGTTAGGTTAAGGGTTGGATGTTGGGGGTTAGAGGTTTCCCCCTTATTTTTTGGGGAGGAAATAAGAAAGGTCCCTCCCTCCCACAATGACCGCAGCATCTCACATCCGATCTTGATGACTGCACTCACATGAGAAAGAGTTCCCCAGATCTCTTATCGACCAAGAACATTTCACATCCAATCTTGATGCCTATGCTCATATGAAAGATCTTTTAATCTCGTGTTGACCATAAACATCTCACATCCGATCTTGATGTCCATGCTCACAAGAGCTAGTTCTTCATGAAAATATATATTCTAGGTTAAAGTAAGGAATTTTAGGGTTGGGGTTAAGGAGGAGTTAAGAGTTTTAGGTTAAAGTTTGGGATATAATATTTAGAATTAATGGTTAGATTTGAGGTTAGGTCTAGATTAAGTATAAGGTGTAGAATCTGGAGATGTTCCTGCATATGGCTGATAAGCTCGGACCAGAGCCTGGCCAAATAGCAATAAAACTTTTAGGGCCTTCCCCCTAGGATGTTCCTTTAGCCTGCAAGTGGAAGGTGTCAATGGTCTTACTGTTACTCTGTACGGGGGGTAGTTGCAAAGCTCTGGCTGACACAATGCCCCTGTGAGAGTCATATTACTGTCCTCAGTCTTAAGTTTAAGTCCAGTTATATTAATCTGTTTCAAATAATCTAAACTCTGGGAATTTCATAATATGCTTATATGTTCAATATTCTGCTAAGAAATCACTTCTGGACTTATAACCCAATTTACCTATATATTAATTCATCTTAAGACTTTTACATGACAACTGCATCATATTAGTACATATTCATATCATGTTTGGTCTTGTTATTCTCGGGGGAATCCAGGGAGTTGAATGGAGTATGTTTCATTCCCAATGAAATTATGGTTCATTCCCTTTTGGAAACTCCTGAGAATTTGGTCAGGATCCTCTCTGGTAATCACCCTATTCTCCTCTCTCTGCTGAAGTGTTTTATTACATCCTCCCAATGGTGGAAACCCAAAAACCGGATTCGACCCCCCTTCCAGGTGTTTATGGATCAGAGACGTGATTTGGCTTAAAGCAAAGAGAAACAATCCATTCAGGGAAGATCATATCCGATCTCTCCCCGCGTA
This sequence comes from Gymnothorax javanicus, assembly GCA_029692085.1. Lineage (NCBI taxonomy): Eukaryota > Metazoa > Chordata > Actinopteri > Anguilliformes > Muraenidae > Gymnothorax > Gymnothorax javanicus. The sequence continues at coordinate 8,644,297 of CM056204.1, forward strand.
CGTAAGTGCGTGAGTAGACTCTATAGCTATGGCGGATCGTCTCTCTGATTTCACACTCACCCAACTCTGTGTGTGTAGCTGTCGCCAGGTATGACTTTTATATTTGTCTAAATTCATGGTAACTAATATTTGGTCTGTTGATTTAAGCTCTTGCCTACCTGGTGAATAAATTCTTGCTATTCCTTTAAACTTGCATGGTCTCTGTGACTCTTAATCCTTTTATTCTTTCTAGCCACGTTGCGACAGATACCTGGGGGTATAATCCCAACCGAGGAATGACTGGCCAGCAGCCTGGCATGGGAATTGGTTTTATTAAGTTGGAGAGACGATCATGATCTACTTATATAAAGGGTTTGTGTATTGCCGGTTCTGGGATTCTAGCCTTAAGGAAACCCATGGACGAAAAGTCGGTTATCTGTTAAAATTCCCTGAAGGAACCCATGGGCGTGCATAGATCTGGGTTCGCTGTATTCACGCCAAAAGATGCTGTTGCAGTGATGGCTGACTTCCAACCTCTAATCTAATTGACGAACCTATGATCCGGTAACAGTACTAAAACCCGGGAGTACATGTTTAGCGACGGCGGTAGTCTCCTAAGAGTTTGAGGTATAATCGACCCGAGATTCACGCATGTGTCCCTAAACTATAAATTCTAATTCTAATTTGGAGTCAGATATTTAACGAGGGTATAACTAAATTTGGTATTCTAAATGTATTATGGAGTCAGATTAATTGTAACCGCTGTGCTTTTGTGCCCCGTTCCTTGAACATATCCATTTTATTGCGATTCACACCAGTCAGGAGGTCGCGTGAGTTAACGCCAGCCAAAAGAACACGTGGAGCCTTCGGCCCCTGCAATTTCTGCCGTTGGTGTTGTTTTGTGGGTTTTACAAAGGTTTGTAGTTAGGTGAAGGTATGGTATTAGGATGGGGGTTAGGTTAGATTTAGGCAAGGAGTTTAGGCATAGGTTTGGGATTAGGTTGGGATTTAGGCAAGGGATATGTTTAAGGTTAGGTTTAGGTAAAAGGGTAGGGATAGATTAAGGATAGGGATTAGGGTCGGGGTCAGGTTAGGTTGGGGTTGAGTTTAATATTATAGACCCCAGAGTGAGGTTAGGTTAGAAAAGGGTTTAGGTTTGGGCTAGGGTTTGGGGGAGGGGGAGTAGGTTTAAGGTTAGGGATAAAGTACAGATGGGTTAAGGATAGGCATAAATTGCAGGTTGGGCTCAGGTTAGGTTTATGGATGGGGTTAGGCATTAGGGTTAGGGTTAGACAGACAAAGACAGACAGACAGACAAAGAAATTGAGAGCGACAGACACAGACAGACAGACAGAAAAAGACAGAGACAGACAGACAGGGATCGAAAGACAAACTGACTGTGACAGACAGACACACAGACAGACAGAAAGAGACAAAGACAGACAGACAGAACGACAGACAGATAGGCTGTGACAGACAGAGACAGACAGACACAGAGAGACAGACAAAGACAGACAGACAGAGATAGAGAAAGACAGAGAGACAGACAAACAGAGACAGACAGAGACAGACAGAAAGACAGAGACAGACACAGACAGACAGACAGACCAACAGACAGAGACAGACAGACAGATGGAGACACACAGACAAACAGAAAGACAGAAGAAGACAGAGACAGACAGACAGACAGACAAAAACAGACATAGACAGACAGACAGAGTCAGAGAGAGAGAGACAGACACAGAGACAGACAGACAGACAAACAGAGACAGACACAGAAAGACAGAGACAGACACACAGACACAGACAGAGACATACAGAGACAGACAGACAGACAGATAGAAAGACAGACGGAGACAGACACACAGACAGACAAAGACAGACAGAAAGACAGACGAAGGCAGACAGACAGAGACAGACACAGAGACAGAGAAAGACACACAGACAGACAGATACACAGAAAGACAGAGACAGCCAGACAGTTATGGCGCTACTCCACTAGACAGTTTTTACTGTTAGAAGTTGCTGTCGGAGAGAAAATCTCTAGTGGATAACGAAACGACAGTTACTTCCGAGAGTGCAGAAAAACTTTCAGAAGTTCGTCGCAGAAGTTATTGGTGTCAAGTGGAAGGACTATTGAAAGAATGTCATAATGACTCGTGACATTGCTCTCAGAGAATAGAACCGGTTCTATTTTGGGGAAGACAGAAGCACAATAGTCCGTGAATGGTGTGGTGTATAAAAGGGATTTCTTCCTATGTGACAAAATGGCAAGCACTAGTGGCCAAGAATGGACAAAATCGGAGACATTTCAGCTGATAAACAGCTATCAAAACCAACCCAGTTTATGGGATGTCAGCTCATCAGAATATAAAGACAGGATCAAAAAAATGGCAGCTTGGGCTGATCTTGCAAAAGCATGTTCTAGGGACGTCGCTTGAGGTACAGCAGAAGATGCATAATTTACGAAACCAGTTCAATGGCGAGTGGCGGGCGGTGGACGGAAAACTGGGGGGGCGGAAAACATCCCTTGAAACGGATGAGATTAGTGACCGATTTCAATCATTGTTCCTTGTTAACATGTTAGTTTCCCTTATGATGAAATGTTTAGGCGAGTGAATAATAAATTCTATAAAATGTTTAATTCACACGCCTTAATAGGCAACTCTTCACGAAAAAACCACTGTGGATTTTCCACGTTAAATTTTGTCACATCCTGAGCAAGTCGTCAAACCTTGTAATGATTGTTTAATTGAAAAAGATTGAAATGCGCTCTTTTTTGCGTTCAATTGGTGCGTTTGATTTCTCGTCTTAACGAAGACAATTAGCTACACCTGACAGGGGAGAGTTCAAGTGTCTTTTACCAGGGAAATTGACTGAAAACAGATCAAGACTAATAAGCAGTTTAAAGACATGTTTGTGTGACATGGTGTGTTGTGTCTTTGTTTGTCTTTGTTTGCTATTTGTTTTTAAGCTTTGTAAAGCACTTTGATTGAAAGCGCTCTATAAATAAATTATTATTATTAATTATTATGTTTATCGCCCTCCTTGTTCTCTGTGATGGCGAGCTATGTACAATTAAAACCAAATTAGGACAGGGTACAGAGGTTTCCTCCTCTTTTTTATTATAATGAAGGTGGCAACAACTGCTGCGATCTGTTGTCTCCTTGCCGGCAACATGGTAAATGAGGTCGAGTAGAGCGAGTAGAGACCGTCGTGTCACATGATATGGTCATTGATCGATACTGTCAAGCTGTAATGATCTCTCAAGTGGAACGTCATGTGAAATTTTATGTCGACAGTTGCTTCCAGAAACATAGTCGACAGTCAATCGGAGCTTCTGTCAGACACTTTTTAATCTGAGGTGGATAGACGTTTGATATTTCTGTCGAGAGTTGGCTGAAAGAAAGTTTCGACATAATCTGTCTAGTGGAGTAGTGCCTTTACACAGACAGAGACAGACAGAGATACAAACAGAGATAGACAGACACAGAAAGACAGACAGAGACAGACAAAGACAGTCAGCCAGTCAGACAGACAAACTGAGACAGACAATCAGAGACAGACAAACAGACAAAAAGAGACAAAGACAGACTGACACAGATATTCAGACAGACAGACACAGATAGACAAAGACACAGATATAGACAGACACAGAGAGACAGACAGGTAGACACAGAAGAAAGACAGACACAGACAGACAGACAAAAACAGACAAACAGATGCAGACAGACACAGACAATCAGACACAGACAGACAGAAAGACTGAGACAGACAGACACAGACAGACTGACTGAGTCAGACAAACAGACAAAGAGAGACAGACTGACACACAGCGACAGACAAAGACAGACTGAGACATACAGACAGAGAGACACAGACAGACAAAAAACAGAGAGAGACAGACACAGACTGACAGACACAGAGACAGACTGACAGACACAGACAAAGACAGACAGAGACAGACAAAGACAGACAGACACAGAAAGACAGAGACAGACAGTTAGACAGACACAGACAGACACAGACACAGAGAAAGACAAAGACAGTCTGACAGACAGACAGTCAGACAGTAACAGACAGACAGAAAAAAGGACGAAGACAGAAAGACACAGACAGAAAAACAGACAGACAGACAAACAGAGACAGACAAAGACAGAGAGACAGACAGACATAGACAGACAGACAGGAACAGACAGACACAGAAAGACAGAGACAGACAGACTGACAGAGATAGACAGAGACAGACAGACATACAGACAGACAAATACCGACAGACAGATTGACACAGACAGACAGGCAGACAAAGATACACAGACTGAGACAGACACAGACAGACAGAGACAAAGATAGACAGACACAGAGACAGACAGACAGACATAGAAAGAGAGACAGTCAGACAGAAAAACAAACAGAGGCAGACACAGACAGAAAGACAGAGACAGACAGAGAGACACAGACAATCAGACAGACTGAGATTGACAGACACAGACAGACAAATAAAGACAGATTGACACAGACAAAGACAGAGAGACAGACAGACAGACACAGAAAGACAGACAGTTAAAGACAAACAGACACAGAGAGAGAGAGAGACAAACAGAGACAGACAGACAGACCGACACAGAAAAACAGACAGACAGACAGAGACCAAGACATTCAGACAGACAGGGACAGACAGAAAGACAGACGGAGACAGACAGACAGAAAAAGACAGACAGACAGAGACAGACAGACACAAACTGACAGACAGGCAGACAGAGATAGACAGACAGACACAAACTGACAGACAGGCAGACAGAGAAAGACAGACTGACAGACAGACAAACACAGAGACAGAGACAGACAAAAACAGACAGACACACATACAGACATACACATACACATACATATATATACCCATACATACACACATGCACATACAAATACACATACAAATACCCACACACATTCACATACACACAGTTACAGCGCATTATCTCGCTTCCTTAAGGAGTTATCAGCAAATTCTCTCTCATTCTGTCATAAAGTCACATTTCACTCATGTTTATCACTTTCCCACTGAGATATACTCAGAATGAAAAGTTTTGACATGCAGACCTAAAAAAATAGCATGTTTTTTAAATAGTGCATATCTTCACTTAAGAAAGCTCATATTCACTTGCAAATGGCCATACTTGCACATTGGGACCAATTGATGCCATCTATGCATTCAACAGTGATCTGAAGCACTTCCCAGGCCAGATACATGGACAGATTCAAGTTCTGAGCTTAAAACCTCAAAGAAGCGTGTTTTCATTAAAGTGCGTATATCTGCAGTTTCAAGGCTCTAACTCGCTTCCTTAAGGAGTTAGCAGCAAAGTGTCTCTAATTCTGTCATTTTGTCACATTTCACCAATGTTCATCACTTTCCCACTTAGATACACACAGAATGAAAAGCTTTCAAATGCAGACTTTAAAAAAAGCAAGTTTTTAGAAATGTGCTATCTTCACCTCAGAAGCTCATATTCACTTGCATATGGCAATGTATGCACAGTGGACCAATCTATATCACATATGATCTGAAGCAATTCCCAGTCCAGATACACGCAGAGTTTCAAGTTCTAACCAAAAAACCTCAAAGAAGCCTGTTTTCATGAAAGTGCGTAAATCCACAGTTTCAAGGCTCTAACTTGCTTCCTGAAGGAGTTAGGGACAAAGTGTGTCTAATTTTGTCATATAGTCACATTTCACCAATGTTTATCACTTTCCCACTTAGATACACAAAGAAAGAAAACTTTTCACATGCAAACTTTAAAAAAAGCAAGTTTTTAGAAATGTGCATATTTTCACTTCAGAAGCTCATATTCACTCGCATAGGGCAATGTATGCACAGTGGACCTATCTGTGCCCTATATGCATTGCACAGTGCTCTGAAGAACTTCCCAGTCTAGATACATGCTCAGATTCAAGTTCTTACCTCATAACCTCAAAGAAGCGTGTTTTCATGAAAGTGCGTATATAAGCAGTTTCAAGGCTCTAACTCACTTTCTGAAGGAGTTAGCAACAATGTGTGTCTAATTCTGTCATATAGTCACATTTCACCAATGTTCATCACTTTCCCACTTAGATACACACAGAATGAAAAGTTTTCAAATGCAGACTTTAAAAAAAGCAAGTTTTTAGAAATGTGCATATCTTCACTTTAGAAGCTCATATTCACTCGCATATGGCAATGTATGCACAGTGGACCTGTCTATGCCCTCTATGCATTGCACAGTGCTCTGAAGCACTTCCCAGTCTAGATACACGCACAGATTCAAGTTCTAACCTTAAAACCTCAAAGAAGCGTGTTTTCATGAAAGTGCATAAATCCACAGTTTCAAGGCTCAAACTCGCTTCCTTAAGGAGTTAGCAGCAAAGCGTCTCTCATTCTGTCATATAGTCACATTTCACTAATGTTTGTCATTTTCCCACTGAGATATACACAGAATTAAAAGTTTTGACATGCAAACCTTGACAAAAGCAAGTTTTTAAAAAACTGCATGTCTTCACTTCAGAAGCTCATATTCACTTGCAAATGGCAATACTTGCACAGTGGACCCTTCTTTGCCATATATGCATTGCACAGTGCTCTGAAGCACTTCCCAGTCCAGATACACCCACAGTATCAAGTTCTAACCTCAAAACCTCAAAGAAGCGTGTTTTCATGAAAGTTCGTAAATCCACATTTTCAAGGCTCTAACTCGCTTCCTTAAGGAGTTAGCAGCAAATTGTCTCTCATTCTTTCATATAGTCACAATTTATGAGGGGCTGTACAAGACATAATTCATTCTGGCTCTCACAAACACATAGATTCTCCTTCCACACACAATCATTCTCCTTTCACACACATACATTCTCCTAACACACACACACACACATACATTCTCTTTCCACACACATACATTCTCCTTTCACGCACATACATTTTCACTCTCGCACGCACATACATTCTTGCGAGAGAAGAATACATGTGTGCGAAAAAATACAGGTGTGTAAGAGGAGAATATATGTGTGTGTGAGAGAAAGTATAGTGGAAAAGGAAGTAGTTTAGTGGAAAAGGAAGGCAACTCATTTATTTGTGCTGTGATTGGCTGTTCAGGTGGGACTGGGTGGGACTCCCTCAAAACTACCTTTGTGAAAGGACACCATTTTTTCTCTCGCATGCGACATCCATTACGCACCCGGCAAACAATCACGACTGATAAGCCAGCGTTGGTAAATGAGAGGCCGGCGGTGGTAAATGAGATTCCGGCTATTAATTCTCCGAGGCATGTAACTCATTGGATTTGCTACTGGCTCGGCTGGTCTCTGGCATTCTTCCGCTGGCCACTAGCATTTCTCGGTAGCAGCTCATTGAATTTGTGACTGACTCGGCTAGTCACTCACGTACCTAGGCTGGTAACCCTCAGACCTATCGTGGCAATCCATTGGATTTGCGATTTACTCGGCTGGTCACTCACGTACCTAGGCTGGTAAGTAAGCCACTGGCCTAGTGTGGCAATCCATTGGATTTGCGACTTACACGGCTGATCACTCACGTACCTAGGCTGGTAACCCACAGACCTATCATGGCAATCCATTGGATTTGCGATTTACTCGGCTGGTCACTCACGTACCTAGGCTGGTAACCCACTGGCCTATCATGGCAATCCATTGGATTTGCGATTTACTCGGCTGGTCACTCACGTACCTAGGCTGGTAACCCACAGACCTAGCGTGACAATCCATTGGATTTGTGACTTTTTTTTTAGTTGTTTCTAAATTAACGTGGGATCTCACAACAACGAGATTTATAAGTGGCTAGTGTAATAAAAATATATAACATGTGACTTTCAAATAAACATTAAAACCATTAGAACCAAAACAAAAATCCGAGTTTATAATTCTTTAAGTAGTCAACTAATTATATTACCACGTTCAATTCTGTCTTACGATTTTAATGACGAGGCAAAAGAGATTGCAATAGATGGCACTAATGCCAAAATAGTACGGATCAATTTCTCATTTTCTATAGGCTACTTTTTGGATGATGGGCAATGATAAATCAAGATTGATGCAAATACTGGTGTGTTATTTGAAAATTGCCACACTAAAAATACGATCTCCAAAACCAATGCATGTCTGTAAATAGGTAGCTATAATCATTATATGATATGCTCGTTAACACCATTCACGTTTCTTACAAAGCATGCAATCTTAAATGCTTTATTAGCTGCTACTGCCATGTTAGTTAAGTTGGTAACGTATTTGAGTAGCCTTCACAGTTACGTCCTAATCAGCCTTATGGCTCATCTTATTAGCTACAGAACTAATCTTATAACATATGTATTTTAGCTGCCAAGCTATTAGCAAATTTATGAGCTAATTCACTCTTTATACAAGCTAGCTTAGCTACATTGCTAGCTTGCTAGATGTTAGAAATCGTAACGCATGTGTGGGTAACACTTTACAATGCTATTCCGCAGTATCTTATTTGTGTCTATTAGGTATTGTAAAAACGATTAATTTTCAACTGACTTGGTTGTATAGAGGTCTGACTTGGGAAATCTGGAAAAGATGTATAAAAAAAAAACATTTTTGCACTATGGGTTCCCTTGTCTCGAAGTGAATGGGCTTTTTGAATGGGTTCGTTTGAAATTTTGTTTCCAAATCTCATCCCTATACAGTGGCTGGTGTTACAGTGCGCAGCTGTCAGCTAGTGCCAAAAAGGCAAGACTGACAGTGTTGAAGCTCCCGCCACGCCTGACCTACGGAGGAATAGCCTAATTAATTAAAAATACAAATATATTTTGGAAAAACGAAATAGTGAATTCCAGTACTGGAAAATCCTGCAAAACGTAAAAAAAAAGTCCTGGAAAATCAGACGTTTATGTCTCGGGGAAAAAAAATTGCCCAATATCTCCAAGTACCCCTGGCTGCAGGCCGCGGAATGGGGCAGGGTCAGACAAAGAGGCGGGACGGACATCCCATAGGCGTGGTCTATGGCAATGACAAGAACAGCACCATCTGCTGCACAACTGCAAGAAGTACAAATACTCATCTGTACTCTATGGAAAATGTAAATGTATTTAAGTTAATGCGTAAATGTTAATTTATATGTACACATTTAATTGTATTTTAACTTGTGTAATATTTTAAAATATTTATAATGTAAGGGATAATGTAATCGCCCTGAAGGAGTTTTTCGCAATAGTTTTTCATATTTGATCGTTTTAAAAACGAGTTCATTGCTTCCACAAATAATGGACACAGAACTGCGCACATAGCAATGGTCTGTTATCAAGAAATATCAGACTGCAGAATGCCGTGATTGACCAATCAGAAGAGAGTATGCACTGGAGCCGTGTAATTATATATATCCTTATTTTATGACTTAATCTTTATTTACTGTGCACACTCCATTTCTTGTATTGCAAATGCTGCACTGCACTACAATTCAAATAATGGTCGTTCTCAGAGTGCAGTCCAGGGACCTCTTGGGATCCTTGAGTTGTTTCCAATGGGTTGAAAGGTTTCACAGCCACAAAAAAAAAAAAATAAATAAAATAAACTGCATTGTGTTTTCAAACTTTAATTGTCAAAGGAGGCACAAATTCAGAATTTTTTTGGTCAACAAATTCCAAGAAATCATTGTAATCGGCTTTAAATTTGAATTTAAGCATGAGTGGTTCCATGCTGTCCTCCTCCCCGCTGTCCATGTTGCTGGCCTCTCCGCACCTCTGGATGGCTGCTGCTCTCTCCATTGGGGACATCAAGAGAATTTGGGGCAGGATGACCTTGTTGCCCAAATTCCTCGCACTGCACCACTGAGATGCAGCCACAGCACCATGTATGAAGGGGTGGTCCTCCTAGAGGAAGAAGAGAAATTAGTAATGCATAACTACTATGTACATTTACCTGGAGGAATATGTAATTATTTTCATAACAGCTGATCTGCAACATATTATCGCTGTATCACCACATTTATGTTATCATATTAACACTCAAACTTCGCACAAGCAACATTATCTAAATGTAGACTTTACAAAATATATTTTCCAGACACTGATTAACAATCAAACAGGTGCAAATTAACAAAGGGAGGTACTGAATATTTCAAACATGGTCCAACAGATTGCATATCACATACCACATCCTCCTCATGAGAGCTTAAAAGAATCTCCTCTGCAGCTGCCCTTTTTGCCAATGGGCCCTCATTCTGAAAGACACCAGAGAAAGAATTAATGTAAAGCAATCGTTCTTATATCTTGTCATGTGCCAATTGCCGTAAGAGGTGAAGCTCACTGTTAGGCTGTGGAGCTGTTTATGGTGATTTTAATGGGTTTGATATATTCCATTTCATGTACCTGTCCAAAAACTCTACATTGTGCCTTTACCTCCACAACTCTTCTTTTGAGTCATCATGCATCATCAAATCCACAGAAATCATTGATCTCCATGCATAACAGATGCTTAAACATTTATCACATTCAGCTGATATTTGCTTTGAGTACAATATTGATCCTTTGGGTGCCCCTGTGCAAGATATTTGGGGGGGAGGAATGCCAAACATCCTTGATAACTTACGGACGGACGGACGGACGGACGGAAGGTCGGTCTTTCTCTCTCTCTCTCTCTCTCTCTCTCTCTCACACAAACAAGAGGTGATATGGGAATTGTATTGACAGGACTGGTTCATTATTTCATTCCACCGTTGCCCAACTGAGACATAAAATACTACAACTGAAAATTCAAATTGTTACATGTATAAAATTTGACATGGTAAGAATAGTTTCTGCATCGGGAAGTTGTCCATGAGTACGATGCACCACCATCTTCTTAAACACGCCATGTCCAACTAGGTAAAAAGGACACACAATTCCTTGAAAAGGTAATCCCACAAGCGTTCATTAAAGGTGCATCATTTCAATCATTCATTTAAATGACCATTACAGAAACTCCAAAAGCTAAACATTATCAGGTGTGGCCAGTTTTCATTAATAACCCATGCCTGTCAACTCTCACGCGTGGCTCGCTACCAGAATCAGTTCTTTTCTACCTTCTTTATTGCTAAATGTGGAAGGCGATGTTTGGCACTTGGCACAGCTTGTTGCTTAATGAGCCTCTGTGCATTGCACAGAGGTCTGAAACACTTCCCAGTCGAGATACACGTACAATGTCAAGTTTTAACCTTAAAACCTCAAAGAAGAGTGTATTCTTAAACGTGAGTATACTGTCAGTTTAAACGCTCTAACTTGCTTCCTAAAGGGATTAGCAGCAAAGTGGCTTTCATTTATCATATAGTCACAATTCACTAATGTTCACCACTTTCCCTTTGAGATATACTCAGAACGAAAAGTTCTGACATGAGGAACTCATAAAAGGAACTTTTTAAGAAAGTGCGTCATACGTCAGCACGTCATATTTACTCACAATTGGCAATATTTGCATAGTGGATCAATCTCTGTCATACATGCATTGCACAGAGGCCTGAAACACTTCCCACTTGAGATACACGCACAATGTCAAGTTCTGACCTTAAAACCTCAAAGAAGCATGTTTTCTGAAAAGTGCATAAATCCTCAGTTTAAACGCTCTAACTCGCTTCCTAAAGGAATAAGCAGCAAAGTGGCTCTCTTTCTTTCATATAGTCACAATTCACTTATGTTCACCACTTTCCCTTTGACGTACTCAGAATGAAAAGTTCTTACCCACATGGAAAGAATCTATATGAACATATATGCGCATATATGCAACCTATATGCCGCATATATGCAGCATATATGCGCATATATGCCGCATATAGGCCAAATTCAGGTACATATATGTGCATATAGAGGGAATATAGGTCTCCTATATCGCTTCTTTATTTCCACATGTAGGCCCTATATGTACCTACAAGGTATATGTCTCCTATATAGCTCATATACCCAGTGGCAGGTTCTCTATGTCATACCTATTGTATAGCTTATATCTCACTTTTGCAACTGTCATACATGATGCCTAGCTCATATTTTTATTCTCAAGGTAATATCTGCATATTAGTCCAAAGTCCCTTACAGAAATAACAAGAATTTCACGCAATAACTTATTAATCGCATATGAACACGTAAAATTGGCATCACATTTGATCCTAAATACATGTTGACAAGAGACAACGGCATGTTATGTGTAAACCAGTCATTATTAACTATGGCAAGTGAGAGGAGACAAAAAGCTATGATATCAACACAAATATCTAATACTATTTGTTACATTTTTTTCCTGAAACATTAACAATAACAAGGTCATCAGTTCTTTCTTGACCATACTTATTTCCATTCTATGAAGATTGAGTTGTGTATTGTGGAAGAGAAGGAAATGTATAAAAACAAAATGGTTTGATTATGTTTATTTCATCAATTAAGCATTTTTTTCAAGTTTAAGTCACTGCCAGATTCACCACATTAGATAAAATTGGATTCACATCATTACAGCTCATACACATCCACTGAAAGGTTATACACTACACTGTTACATCCACCAAATGCAATGTTTTCTATCTTGTCTGTAATGCAGTTTCTAGATGAATATGGCTCAGAGGTCCTTAGTCTAAATGTAGCAAAATAAAACAAAAATAACAAAAAAAAAGTACACAGAAGAGCATACATTCAATTAAACATGCCTTTCAAAAGTCATTTTCATCTCCACATCTATTTGAGCATTTCACTGTGGTTAATGAATTTGAAGACAAAGTCTACATTTCTGTTCACAGTTTTAATGAACAGACACTTATCTTTTACCTGAGATGCTTGTATAGCAACTAAAGGTCCCAGACTTTTTCCTACAGGGATGAAATAACAAGGATTCTTAAATTCCCACACGGAAAGAACCTATATAAACATATAGGTTTTAATCCCCGCCTTGTATCAACCAGCAGTGGGCGGCAGCTCTTTTCAGAAGTAGCGCGCAATTGGCCAATGCGCTACAGGGATGCAAATTGTGAAGGGCCTGCTGGGAAGGGTTATGTAGATTAGAGTTCCCCTAGGCGCGTCCTGTTGGCTAGACAGGCGCTATAAATAAAATTCTGACCACAATATACTGGTTATTTTGCGCCCTCGTTCTGAACTTGCGAAGTTTCACTCAACAAATGTATAAAAATCAGTGGCTAATGGCTGCGTGCTGTGTACGCACTACTAAACTGTCAACAGGCAATCGCATGTGCAAATAAGCCTGAGAACTTGCACGTAGTTCTCTAATTGGATATCTCAGCTTCGGGTGAGATTGGGAATGCCAAATAAAAAAAAAAAAAAAAGTTTTAATTGGCCGTTTTCATATATTATAGGTACCTATAATATATAAAAACGGCTAATTTTTGTATGTCGCATATATGCGAAACTTATATGTGGCCCTATATTAAAACCTATATGTTTATATAGGTTCTTTCCGTGTGGGTACATGCGAAATTGGCTTACGCTTGTGAACTCTATGTATATGCAACAGTATGTTTCAATGTACAAGGCTTACCATATGTGCAAAACCTTGAACAGAAGATATGGTCTTTATTACAAACTTTCGTTTCTTATGTTTGAATGAGACAAACTGATTTTCTGCATATTTCTCAATTTGGAATTTGCTTATGCATGTGTACTCTGTTTAAATGCATGAGTGTCTTGAAAAGTGCAAGGTTTGTCATTTTGAAGCAGATTTTAAGCTTTTAACTGAAGTTATGCACATAATGACAAACTTGCTTTTCTCAGTTCCGAATGCTAGAGCCTGACTCTCTCTGCATATCTCACTGGGGAATTAGCTTACGCATGTGAACTCTTTGTATATGCAAAAGAATGTTCCAATGTACAAGGATGGCCATTTGGAAGCATGTGTGAAACCTTGAACTGAAGATATGCACGTTTTGACAAACTTGCTTTTCTGAGGTCCAAATGCGACAAACTGATGTTCTGTGTATTTCTCAATGTGGACTTTGCTTACACTTGTGCGCTCTGTTAATATGTAAGAAAGTGTTGAAAAGTGCAAGGTTTGCCATTTGGACGCAGATGTTAAGCCTTTAACTGAAGATAGGTATAACTTTGTCAGGCATGACCTTCCCTTACAGAAACGATGTTGGATATCTTGAGGGATAGCCAACATGGTTTCCGTAAGGGAAGGTCATGCCTGACAAACCTTCTGGAATTTTTTGAAGAGGCCACCAAGACTTATGACCAGAGCAGGGCATCATATACTTGGATTTTCAGAAAGCATTTGATACAGTACCGCATAAGAGACTAATTTTTAAAATGAGCTCCATTGGAGTTACAAGATGGTATTATGAAGTGGATTCAAAACTGGTTACAGGACAGAACACTAAAGAGTGGTGGTCAGTGGTATCTCATCTGAGCTAGGTATGGTGGGGAGTGGCGTCCCCCAGGGATCGGTGTTGGGACCCCTTATGTACATTAATGACCTTGATAGGAATATTGAGAGCAAATTAGTTAAATTTGCAGATGATACTAAATTGGGAGGTTTGGCAAATAGTTTAGAGTCCACTAAAGTGATTCAGGATGATTTGGATAGAATCCAGAATTGGGCAGAAATGTGGCAAATGAAATTTAATGTAGCGAAATGTAAAGTTGTACATGTAGGTAATAAAAACATTAGACGGGATTACTTCATGGGAGGTTTAAAACTGGAATCTGCTCCACACTAAAAAGATCTGGGAGTGATTGTTGACCAAACCCTCACAGGCTCTAACCATTGTGCCGTAGAAGTTAAAAAAGCCAATCGGATGCTGGGATACATTGCCAAAAGTATTGAGTACAAATCCAAGGAGGTGATGCTTCTTTTGTACAACAAATTCGTTAGACCACATCTGGAGTATTGTGTACAGTTCTGGGGACCATACTTTAAGAAAGATATAGAGGCTCTAGAAAAAGTTCAGAGAAGAGCCATTAAGCTAATTCCGGGTATAAAAGATGAAAGATATGAGAAGAGGCTGAAGATCCTTAATCTCTTTAGTCTTAGGAAAAGGAGACTTAGGGGTGATCTGATTGAGATCTTTAAATATGTTAAAGAGATTAACAAAGTGAATTATATAGGATTCCTTCGACCAAGTGTTGTTAGAAGAACTCAGGGTCACAAATGGAAGTTGACCAAAGGTAAATTCAGCACTGATATTCGGAAATATTTCTTCACCCAAAGAGTAATTTCGATGTGGAATAGCTTGCCTGACCATATTGTTGAGGCAGAGACCTTGGGAGTTTTCAAGAGCAGGCTTGACTTAAAGTTAGATACCATTGAGTCATTCAGTATCTGAAGTGATATATTTACAATAGTATAAAGAAACTGGCGAGCCTAGTTGGGCTGAACGGCCTGTTCTCGCCATTCATGTTATGTTATGTTATATGCAAAATATGAAAAACTTGCTTTTCTGAGGTCCAAATGTCAGAACTTGACTCTGTGTGCATATCTCACTGGGAAATTGGCTTTGCATGTGAACTCTTTGTATAGGCAACAGGATATTCCAGTGTGCAAGATTTTCCAACTGAAAGCAAATGGGAAGACATGAACTGAAGATATGCACGTTATGACAAACTTGTGTTTCTGAGGTCCGAATGAGACTAACTGATTTTCTGCGTATTTCTCAATGAGGAATTTGCTTACGCATGTGCCCTCTGTTTATATGCAAGTGTGTGTTGAAAAGTGCACGGTTTGCCATTTGGAGGCAGATTTTAAGCCTTTAACTGAAGATATGCACATTATGAAAAACTTGCTTTTTTGAGTTCTGAATGTCAGAACTTGACTCTCTGTGCATATCTCACTGGGGAATTGGCTAATTTATGTGAACTCTGAGCATATGCAACCGAATGTTCCAGTGTACCAGATTTGCTATGAGGAAGCATGTGGGAAGCCTTGAACTGAAAATATGCACATTATTACAAACTTGCTTTTCCGATTTCCGAATGTTGGACCTCGACACTCTGTGCATATCTCACTGGGGAATTGGCTTACGCATGTGAACTCTGAGTATGTGCAACGAGGGCTGGGCGATAAATGTTTCCGCGATAATTTAAAGCGCAATATAAATAACTGCCACTATAGGGCAGACAGGCGAGTCTGCTTATTACCTTTTCTATAGATACAGTCAGCAACAAAGGGAACGCCCACAAAAGTAGAGCCGAGGGGGAAAACAAACTGGTCTCTGCCATTAGCCATAATGCCGAAGAGTTGCTGTGCTGTTTTGCACCGCAAATAAACAAAAAAATCACCAATTAAAGTTTTACATTTTACCAAATAATTAAATGGAACTACAAAGGAGGACAAAGTGGCTTCAAGCTATCAGAAGAGAGGACGAGTTTACAGATTATGGCGGGACCCCACAACAGAACGTGTATGTCTGCGGGCCACTGAGTCGGATCATTCGCCCAGTCTTTTAAAACGATGGACAACAATCCAACCCCAGTATATTTAATTTTTTAATATATCGATTCTTGTCAGCAGACAATAGTGACTCAAAGTATGTCATGACAACTTCTTAGCGTTAGCAAGACAAGTTTAAATTCCGCGTTTTTACAGTATAGCGGATGGGGAAGAAGGATTGTTTTCCCCCTCAGCTCTAACCAGATGTGACGTTTGTGGGCGTTCCCGTTGTTGCCGACTGTATCTATACCCCGAGCGGTAGATAACTCAGAGTGGCGACACCCATTGACTTCGTTGTTCGAGTGGTCACGTGGTTCGTGGGGAAGCGCTATAGTTCCAAACGAACGCCGCGCTGTCATTACCTCCTATGGGACAAGCAGCGGCGATTGCGTTACTGAGCGTTAAATATTAAATTAAACCTTACACAATTGCCGCTCACGTATTTATCTTAATGAATTACAGTATTTACATACATGTTTATAGAGGTCATGGTTTTTCTACTAAGATCATGTCATAGCTTTTGGAGGGAAAGATTCATGTTAGCATCAGTGAGCTAGTACTTATACGTAGCGTTGATCCGCTATAATTTTTAAGTAAATTTTACCCCGTACTTACAGTCATGGGAATGGATTATTTAACATATTTTAACTTTAAGTTTCATTATTGGATTACCAGGGTCTTGTTGTGATTCTGCCTGTTTGCCATGCTTTTGATCTGTCTGCCAGATTTATGATTGTTTGTATATTGATCTTGTTCTTGCCTGACCATGCCTTGAGATATGTTTTGTGATTTGGTACTTAGTTTTGTTCATGTATTGTCTAGTTTAGTTTTTCCATGTTTTGCATATTACCATAGTTTCATTCTGGTCCATGTTTTTTATTTTGCCATGCATAGAACTTTGTCTCCCCCTGTCTGGTCCCTTGTCTTGTCATTGCTCACAGCCCCAGTACTGCGTGCCACTCTTTCGGGTGATTTAATGGTTTCTGGATTTCTACCTTCCTTCCAGTCTCGTTTACTTCCTTCGCCTTGTTTTTTCTAAATTACTAACCCATACTAACAGTTTGTTGTTTTTGTTAAAGTACTAACCCAAACTAACAGTGTATATTGTACTAACTTACTAACGAGCACTAGGGATTGTATAGCTGCACTTACTAATTGATTAACAAGCTCTCAGCATTCGCCCTATTCTAGTGTCCGCCTCTGGTCTCTCCCTAATCTTCTCTGCTGCGTTTCAGTGGATCCTCCACACCTGTTCACGCTGTCCTTTCTCTTAGTATCTATGCACGTTAGAACTCCTTGACTGGAGCTGTATATTTGTCTATAGGATTGTCTCGTGATCCCTGTCCGCGTTTTGGCAGTTGCCTATTTCATGTGATTAGGTTCTCCCTCATGTTCCCTCCTTTGTAATCAGTCTGACTTCTTGCACTTGTGTCTTGTTAAGCATGTGACTTCCCATGAGTGTATATTAGGAGTCTTCTCTCAGCACTTCCTTGTCAGAACGTTCTCCTTTTGCCATGCTTTTTTCGCCTTGTTTTCATTGTGGTTACCTTTCTGACTGGACCGTCCTTGATTTACGATTTTTGCCTATTCCCTGTACTTTGCCACATCCTCTGTTACCGAACCCATTTTGTACGACCCTGATTTTTGTGATTGGTGCCCTGTTTACGGTTCTGAATTTCGCCCTTTGGATTCTGATTTTTTTGGATTGTGGACATTGTACCGTTGCCTGCTCTGTTGGGGGTTTCCCCCCTTCAGAAATAAAGCCTCCATTTTTGTATTCACTGGTTCTCGCTTGTGGTTCCTCACGTAATCCTCACAGGTCTGCCTTTATCTTCTGGATTTACCCACAACTGACCATGTTATATCATTCAATGTCACGCGTTCTTAAAGCAAAGGTGCACCACCATGCTCATTTCAGAGCCCTTGATATTCTCAATTCTAATGTTTAGATAAAATGAATGAAACACATGTAACCTACAGCTGGTGAGACCAGGAGACTGAATTAGATTAAATACAATGACTGATGCAAGGAAAGGTTTTCAACAAAAGGATTTTTATTGAACAGTGGACAACAGGATGGCACAGAAATTGAAGTTGATAAACAAATTAAACAAGGAGGGGTGCAAGTGTGAGTGAACCATGAGTGAACCTTGAACAACAAAGAACAAAAGAAATACAACGTTGTACATAGTAATGTGGCAGGGTGGTGGTGGGTTCTAGTGTGGGAGAGGGGGTGATCAGTGTCAAATTAATAAACCTTCTCAATGTGTGGAACTACTGTGTGTGTGTGTGTGTGTGTGTGTGTTTTCAGAACAGGGTTGTGAATAGAACTATAACAACTAAATGGATTTAACAGGAATGTATTGAATAGAACAGACAAGTAAACCCTTGGAACAAGAACAAAACTGTGTGGCATGAACATTTGTGGAATTACAAATAATTAAATAAAGGGGCAGGGGACATAACAAATACAAGGGTTTGCAAATTTTATACATCTCAGAACTTCCCACGAATCCTGTAGCCTCCATCGCCAGCAGCAGCCTCTGCCCGCCTCCGCCAGCGCCTGCCTCCACCACTGCCAGCAGCACAGGGTACCTGCAGGTTTTCAGTGAGTTAAATTTAAGACCTTTTCAAAGTCTCCCATAATTGACATGTAAGACACTCATACAATTACGTACAAAAGTTAACAAAACCATTGCATTATTTTAAAAAGGAGTTTTAAATTTAATTTGGGATTAAAATAAATGTGTGATTTGCAAAGTTTAGACATCTCAGAACCTCCCACAAACCCTATAGCCTCCATCGCCAACAGCAGCCTCTGCCCGTATTAACGGTAAATTAACGGTAAGCCTGCATGACACAATAAAATGAGCACAGAAAAGTAACATAGACTAACCACAGCCACCACATCTCCAAGAGTAAATCATTTAAAAAGACCATCTTTTTGCGAAATACAACATGGCATATAATACAGCTAGCTGACTACAGCAAGATCGCTAGAAAGCTAATAGCGCCTGGCATGGCAAATGTAAACTGACAGATGCAATTTCATAACAGCTAGCTGAAACATGATGGGAGACACTTAGGTCGCCAACGTCCTAACTTCATCCAATTGGTTTCATCCAATTTTATGAATAACCAGTGGTTTTCATCCAAAATGGTTCTTGAGAGCTAAACTGAGTAATAAACTCCACAACCGTTCGTGATTAAACTTAAAACAGCTGATCAAGCTAGGCTAGGTAAGAGCATGTCAAAATCGTCAAAGCTAACTTTAAATAAAAAAAACTTTACCAAAATCAGTCACAGGCACCTCATCCCATCATTTACCATCGTGATTTATATCGGTTTAGTGAGAAATAGAAATAGAAACTCCATAGAGTTCATGACTGAATTTCCACAGCTGACCAAGCTAAACTAGAAGCAAAGAACATGAGCTTAAATTATCACAACCTCTTCAGACTTAAAATTAATATATATATATATATATATATATATCGTTGTGCCGATCATAAAGAATTGGAGATTATAAATGATACATGTCCACTGATATGATATATACATTTCGTGAATCATAAGACTTCAATATTTTATTACTTACCGTCGATGTTGTCTCAATGGAAGTGAATTGGTACGAAGCTGCGAGAATCCTCTTTTGGAACTATAGGAAGTTCCCAGACCCGGAAGTGCGCCGCCATTTTTTGTACACGAGAGTCAATGGGAGTGTTGCAACTCTGAGAATATCAATGGCTCTGTCTATAACTAATGCCGCGTGGAGCAAACATCAGAGGTCATTTGAAACGTTTCCGGGAAGAAAAGTGCGATTTGAAGTCTGCTAATTACCAGCGAGGTTGGACAGCTTCCTTCAGCTTGGCGTAATTAGCTTACCTTAAATCAATTCCTGTGTACTTTGCCTAACTTGCAATCAAGCCATTTATTCAGCCAGCTAACTAATCAAAACCAAGATGTGGCCTAGAATGATTTAGAGGAGATAACGAGAAGCAGGCAGACCTAACTAAGCTACGGTGTTAGACTGAAAGAATGTCAATAAGAATGTGTATGTGTAACAGAATGTTCCAATGTACAAGATTTGCCATTTGGAAGCAAATGTGAAGCCTTGAACTGAAGATATGCACAATGACAAACTTGAGGTTCTGAGGTCCGAATGTCACAACTTGATTTTGTGCGTATTTCTCAATGTGGAGATTGCTTACGATATTGAAGAAAGCACGTTTCTTTCAGGTGTTAAGGTCAGAACTTGATATTATAGGTGTATTTCGACTGGGAAGTTGTTCAGACCTCTGTGCAGTATACATATGACAGACACAGTGCCACTGTGCAAATATTGCCATTTACGTGTAAATTTGAGGTGCTGAAGTGAACATATGCATATTCTCAAAAACTTGCTTTTTTGAGGTCCACATATCAGAACTTTTCATTTTGTGTATATCTCAAAGGGAAAGTTGGGAACATTACTGAATTGTGACTATTTGAAAGATTGTGAGCCACTCTGCTGCTGATTCCTTTACGAAGCGAGTTTTAGCGTTTTAACTGAAGATTTGTGCAATGGAAGAAAACACGCCTCTTCGAGGTTTTAAGGTCACAACTTGACAATCTGTGTGTATCTCGATTGGGAAGTTGTTCGGACCTCTGTGCTGTGCATATATGACAAAGACACTGCCACTGTGCAAGTAATCCCATTTCCAAGTAAAAGTGTGATGCTGAAGTGAAAATATGCATATTCTTGAAACCTTGCTTTTTTGAGGTCCGCATTTCGGAGCTGCTCATTTTGCATATATCTCAATAGGAAAGTTTTGAACCCTTGTGAATTTAAAAGTATGTGAAAGAATGGGCCTCATGCAGCAACATTCTCTTAAATTTCTCTTATATTTTCTCGTATTTTTTTGGTAAGAGAAAAAATAAGAGAAATAAACTCCTGATGCACCAAACGCTCTTACCGTCCAAATATGCTCTTACCCAGGTGCGCTGAATGTTGAATCCCACTTGATCGTAAATTGGAAGCGCCTGGCCGTTTGTTTTAAATTAGCATATATGACACCCACTAAACACCATATAAGGGCAGGTGACGTGCCGTCTGCAAAGATTCGGCTGCAGGACAAGTTTGAGAGATGCCACCAAAAAAAGGTAGTACGAAAAAAAAAGAACTTTAGCAGCTCTGAGATTGAAACACTTTTAAATCAAATCACACGGAGGAAACGTCATTTTTCAGAGTGTCAGTACTGGCGTTACAGGTACAGCAAAAACACAACAATGGCAAAACATATGTGATGCTGTGAATGCCGTGTCAGCACAGGGGCGCACAGTTGCGGAGATCAAAAGAAAATGGTTTGACCTTAAAATGGAAGCGAAGAAGCGCATTGCTCAAGCCAAGCGCAGCATGACCAAAACTGGAGGAGGACAACAGGAGGTGACCATCTCGCCAATAGACAACAGGATTCAGGGAATCATTGGAGAGGTGGCGCTGACCGGTAAGTTTTATAAATAAAAATATAACTAACAACAAAAATCCAAAGGATAAAGTGTTTGTTTTCCCCCTCCCAACATGATGCCAAGGTGTGCAGTCCGATGTTCTACTTGACAGTGATGCACCGTGTGTGTCCGTGTCTGTAGCCCCTGACACAGACGAGGATCCTCCGCCAGGCGCATCAGGGACGCAAGCCCTCACCAGTGATGCAAGCACACCAGTTGCTGAAGGTACATTTTGTACATTTGCATTGGAGATGCTGCATAAACGCTTTAACATTAATTTGCAAGGGGTGTGTGTTTTTTTTTCCCTGCCTGTGGTCATCTACAGGCTTTCTTTTGTTTGACTGAACACTCAAACATCTGCATTGCAATATTTGGTTTATTCATTTATTAATGTATTTTTCAGAACAACGACAAGCACGTACGTTTATTGCAGATCCCGAGCGCCCTCGCCACAGTTTCTCCAGGACTCAAGCGGTCTCTGATGCAGTCCTGCAAAACCAAGACCAAATTCTGTCAACATTACATATAATTTCCATAACGTTAATTTCAATGACCTCTGTTTTAAATAACATAAACGATAACCTTTACAAGATTAACAAAACACTCAAAAAGTCTAATAAAATGTAACACTGCAACTGGCATGTGTAGATTCTTCTTCCATTTTTTTCCAACTTTCCAAGTTTATTTAAAGCCCATTTCACTGTTTACAATTTCGAATGGCTTTACAGATCCACAGGTATGTAACCCAAATGCTATCCTACCTCATAAGCGGTCAATTAATCGCTGCCGGGCGATGATGCCATCCCCATGCGGTGCGTACTCCACTAGCGGGTCATCTGGCATTTCCTCCACTGGTGGTAGCTGCTCAGGAAGTGGCACGCCACGTGTCATTGCCATGTTGTGGAGTGTGCAGCAGGCCATTGTTATTAAACATGCCTTTTCTGGGGTGTATAGTAGTGTTCCACCTGCGGAATCCAGGCACATCCACCTGTCCTTTAGCACTCCAATTGTGCACTCTACCACGGAGCGGGTGCGTGCATGCCGGCAGTTGTAGGACCACTCCTGTCTGGTCTGGGGCTTTGCAACCGGGGTCATCAGCCATGGAGTGAGGGCATAACCTCGGTCACCTAATAAAAGTTTATAAAGAGGCGTGTGTGGGGGGTTTTTTTTTTTTTTAAATAAACCAGATAGCTATTTTCGAAATCATAAGTTACATAATTACACTTACCAATCAGCCACCCATCTCCACCAGCTCCTTGAGCAAGACACATCCCCATTGTGCTGTTTTGCAGCACAAATGAGTCGTGTGCCCCCCCTGGCCAACGGGCTACAACACTCAGGATATGGCAATTCGCATCTGATATAATTTGGACATTAATAGAGTGATAAAGTTTTCGGTTTAGATAAGGAAATGCATTTGGAGAGGGTGCTTTGATGCGTATGTGAGTGCAATCCACTGCGCCAAAGATGTTGGGAAGTCCAGCTACAGCAAAGAAAGAATTCTTAATTTCTGCTTGATGGTTTGCGGTGTAAGGAAACGAAATGTATTGTGGCATGAGTGATATGATAGCTTTCATCACTCTTGGAAGTGCGCGACTTAACGATGACTGTGATATGCCAGACCTGCCTCCTATCTCTCTTTGAAATGATCCTGTGGCCAGAACTCCGAGCACGCTGAGTACCTGAAGGTGTGGAGGCACGGGATTTG
Source organism: Gymnothorax javanicus (assembly GCA_029692085.1). Taxonomy (NCBI): domain Eukaryota; kingdom Metazoa; phylum Chordata; class Actinopteri; order Anguilliformes; family Muraenidae; genus Gymnothorax; species Gymnothorax javanicus. The sequence goes on from CM056204.1 coordinate 8,667,866, forward strand.
ACCAGCATGTGTTTCGCTTAAGCGTGGGTTCCAGCGTATCCAAATCCAATAGAACTGCTCGTGGCAATCTAAATCGGCTCAGTAGCCATTCATCTGTCTCAGCAAACAGATCCAAGCGATCTCTAAAAACGCGCTCTATGCGCAAGGCCCGGATGGCCAAAGCGTCCAACAGCAATAGGTAAGCCATTCAGAAGCAGAACGCACGCAAGTATCTTAGAGTTTTTAAAGCTTAGTCCTAAGTCGGATCAGCTGGCCAAACTCTTTAGCCCAATAAAATAATTTCTCAAAAGTATAACAATCAAAATTTGATTATATGATGTATTTTTAATGTTTAGGTTTTGAAACTTGTACTTCCGTACATGGGACCAGCAATTTGCGGACAGATGACAGTTTTCTCTTATCTCGGTAAGAGTGCTCTCGACCACTCGTAAAATTTTCTCTTACCGAAGAGAAGAGCAAAAATAAGAAAAAATTGGTGCATCCCAGAAATCAATAGGTAAGAACAAAATAAGAAAAAATCGGGGATACGAACAAAATTAAGAGAAAATTTGTTCTTATATCGTGTCTTGCATGAGGCCCAATGTGTGCCTCTCTGTTTATAATTCCATTAGGAAGCGAGTTTGAGCGTTTTCACTGAAGATATGCACGTTTTAAGAAAACACGGTTCTTTGAGGTTTAAGGTCAGAACTTGTCATTCTGTGTATATCTCGACCGAGAAGTTGTTCAGACCTCTGTGCAATGCATACATGACAAAAGACACTGCCACTGTGCAAGTATTTCCATTTGCAAGTAAAAGTGTGGTGTTGAAGTGAAGATATGTATATATATATATATATATATATATACAACCCCAGTTCCAAAATAGTTGGGACAAAGTGTAAATTGTGAATAAAATCAAAACGCAACGACTTTCAAATCACACCAGCCAGTATTTTATTCACAATAGAACAGAGATAACATAGAAAGTGTTGAACCTGAGAAATTTTACAATTTTATCCACAAAATGAGCTCATTTCAAATTTGATGGCTGCTACAGGTCTCAAAAAAGTTGAGACAGGGGCCTGTTTACCATGGTGTAGCATCCCTTTTTCTTTTTAACACAGAGTAGAGGCGTCTGGGCATTGAAGAGACAAGTTTCTTGAGTTTTGCTATTGGAATTTGATCCCACTCTTGTTTAATACAGGCTTCCAGCTGCTGGAGAGTTTTGGGTCTCCTTTGACGGACTTTTCGTTTAATCATGCGCCAAATGTTCTCAATCGGTGAAAGATCAGGACTGCAGGCAGGCCAGTTCAGCACACGGACTCTTCTAATATGAAGCCATGCTGTTGTAATAGCTGCAGTATGTGGTTTTGCATTGTCCTGCTGAAATACACAAGCCCTTCCTTGGAATAGATGTCATCTGGAAAGCAAGCACATGTTGCTCTAAAACCTTTCAGTATTCATGGTGTTTTTTAAAACATGCAAGTGTCCCACACCATCTGCACTAATGCATCCCCATACCATCAGAGATGCTGGCTTTTGAACTGAACACTGATAACAGGAGGGGTGGTCTTTCTCCTCTTTAGCCCAGAGGACACAACGCCCATGATTTCCAACAAGAATGTCAAATTTGGACTCGTCTGACCACAGGACACTTTGCCACTTTGCTACAGTCCATTTTAATTGAGCCTTGGCCCACAGAACACGGCGGCGCTTCTGGATCATGCTCAACAATGGCTTCCTTTTTGCATGATAGAGTTTTAGGTGGCATCTGTGGATGGCACGGCGGACTGTGTTTACAGACAGTGGTTTCTTGAAGTATTCCTGGGCCCATTTAGTAATGTCATGCCAGTGTGTGATGCAGTGGCATCTGAGGGCCCGATGATCACGGGCATCCAGTAAAGGTCTTTGGCCTTGTCCCTTACGCACAGAGATTATTCCAGTTTCTCTGAGTCTTTTGATGATGTTATGCACTTTTGATGATGAGACCTTCGAAGCCTTTGCAATTTGATGTTGAGGAACATTGTTTTTAAAGTATTCCACAATTTTATTTACGCAAGCCTTCACGGGTTGGAGAGAATCTGGCCATCTTTACTTCTGAGAGACTCATCCTCTCTAAGACATCCCTTTTACAGCCAATCATGTTACACACCTGATGCCAGTTAACTTAATTACTTGCTGAATGTTCTTTCAGCTGATTCTCTTTTATATTAATTGCTTTTTCAGCCCTTTTTGCCTGTGTCCCAACTTTTATGAGACCTGTTGCAGCCAGAAAATTTGAAATAAGCTCATTTTGTGGATAAAAATGTAAAATGTCTCAGTTTCAACATTCGAAATGTTATCTATGTTCTATTGTAAATAACATATTGGCTCATGTGATCTGAAAGTCATTGCATTTTGATTTTATTCATAATTTACGCTTCGTCCCAACTATTTTGGTATTGGGGTTGTATACACACACACACACACACACACACACACACACACACACACACACACACACACACACACCCGTGATCATATACAAAATAAACCAATTGGAAAAATGAGATGTGCAGACATACAGTAAGTAACAAGAGATATCAATATGAAATGAGATTTATAAAAATGATGAGATTTTTTAAAAAGATCTGGTTTTAGGTGGTTTATATTGGAAAAAAACACAAAATTTAGTCTTTTCTCTGTTTTCACAAATCAGAAACTATGTTTAAAACAATCTGTACACTCTGTAGAATAATTTAATCCTTGTTTGAGGAGTCTACATGGTGTAATATTTTAATAAGATCTGGTCTTAGGTGGTCTGTATAGGAAAAAACACAAAAATTGGCATTTTCTTAGTTTTCACAAATGAGAAAAAGGTTTCACAAACCTGAAACTATGTCCTAAACAATCTTTAAACTCTCTGGGATAATGTGAGTCCTTGTCTTATGAGTCTACATGTATTTTTTTAACAAGATTTGGTCTTATGTGGTCTGTATAAGTAAAAAACACTAAGGTTGGATTTTTCTCTATTTTCACAAATCAGAAAAAGGTTTCACAAATCTCAAACCATGTCCAAAACAATTGTTACACTCTCTGCGATAATTGAGTCCTGGTTTGATGAGTTTACATATTGTAATTTTTTTTTTTAAATGATCCGGTCTTAGGTGGTCTGTTTCGGAAAAAAAACCACTAAAATTGATCTTTTCTCTATTTCCACAAATCAAAAAAAGGTCTCACAAATCTGATACGAAGTTCCAAAGAATCTTTACACTTTCTGGGATAATCTAGTCCTGGTTTGATGAGTCTGCATATTGTAATTTTTTTTAAATGTTATGGTCTGTGGTGGTCTGTAAAGGGAAAAAAACACTAAAATTGGTCTTTTCTCTATTTTCACAAATCAGAAAAAGGCTTCACAAATCTGAATCTATATCCTAAACAATCTTAACACTTTCTAGGGTAATTCAGGCCTGGTTTAATGTGTCTGCATGTTGTAATTTTTCTGATCTTATGTGGTCTGTATAAGAAAAAAACACTAAAATTGGCTTTTTCTCTATTTTTGCAAATCAGAGAAAGGTTTCACAAATCAGAAACTATGTTCTAAACAATCTATAAACTCTCTGGGACAGTTGAGTCCTGGTTTGATGAGTCTGCGTATTGTAATTTTTAGAAAATGATCTGGTCTTATGTGGTCTATATTGGGGAAAAAAACACTAAAATTGGCCTTTACTACATTTTCACAAATCAGAAAAAGGTTTCACAAATCTCAGACTATGTCCTAAACAATCTTAACACTCTCTGGGGTAATCCAGTCCTGGTTTTATGAGTCTGAATGTTGTAATTTTTTAATAAGATCTGGTCTTATGTACTCTGTATAAGGAAAAAAACCACTAAAATTGGTCTTTCTTCTATTTTCACTAATTAAAAAAAAGATTTCACAAATCTGAAACTATGTCCTGAACAATCTTAACACTCTCTGGGGTAATTTGGTCCTGGTTTGATAAGTCTGCATGCTTAATTTAAAAAAAAAAAAAAAAAGATCCGGTCTTAGGTGGTCTGCATAGGAAAAAAAAAAAAAAACTAAAATTGTTTTTTTCTTTATTTTCACAAATCAGAAGTATGTAGTCCTGGTTTGATGAGTCTGTATATTGTAATTTGGCCTTTTCTATGTTTTCACAAATTACAACAAAGTTTCTCAGATCTGAAACTGTGTTTTAATTAATCTTCATAAGCCCTGGGATAATCTAGTCTTGATTTGTTAAATCAAGGTATAGTTTTTTTTTTTTTAAACAAGACCTGGTCGTATCTGGTCTGTATGGGCAAAAACATTATAATTGGCCTTTTATTCGATTTCACAAATCAGAAAATGTTTAAAAAAATCTATAGCTATTTTCTAAAGAATATATAGCATTTCTGGGATGGTGCAGTCTTTTATAGTAGGTTTTTTACATGGATCTGGTCTTATTAGGTTTTATGGGGAAATAGTGTTAAATCGACCTTGTCTTCAGTTTCACATAACAGGAAAACATTCTACACATCTGAGGCATGGTTTAAAAGCATTTTAGGATCTTATTTTGAATTTTTATCAGGTTTGATGAGTCTAAATATAGCAGTTTTTAAAAATCTCAATCTGCTCTTATTTGGCCTGTATCAGAAAAAAAAAATACAAATTGGCCTTGAAAAAATGCTGCAATTCAAACACTCAACATCACAGACTGTAAATCAACTAAAGACCATTTCGTTCTATGTTTCCTTTCCTGGTCACTAGTTCCCCGATACGTTTTTTCAGTTCACGAATTTGCTTGATTTGTCCGAACACCGCATACGGCCATTAAGACTTTTTTAAGGTGGACCGGAAAATTCCAATCGGAAGCTGCGAATCAGAAGCCAACTTCAGCCCTGTTAGCAATCGGTAATATTAATATCCTGGCGTAAATTACGGCCAGCTGCCTTGACGTTACTGCTTGACCATACTGCTGCTTGTATGAGGATGGATGGAAGCTAACTTTAGGTAAATGTTAAAGAAAATACAGCCAATGCAAGCAAGATTAGGAATCTCCAGTCAGGCCCACTGCATTTAGCATATGTCAGGCTAATTAGCATAAATGGTACGTAACTGCCATAGTTTTGTTCGAAGTGGGGGATTTTAACCGGGCTGGACCCCTAAATTTGGCATTTATATTGACAGAACGATGCATTATCGTGGGATTGTGTTAAGGCGGCGATTGTCTGAGTAGCTAAGTAGCAAGCTAAGTTGGCTAACTAGCCAAGTTGCTCTACTCTAAGTCTTCAGTTAACTGTGTTTGTAGGACCTGAATGTTAGCTAGCTTGGTAACCAGTTTTTCAAACTGTTAGTTAGCACTTAATGGTGAAAGGCGCCAACGCTTTTGGCTGAGGAAATGAAGCTGAGATAGTGGAAAGAATTAAGCACTGCCACTTTGTTAAGCTTATTATCCAATGTTGATGTACTGCTGAAAGAAAGCTATAACTGTTAAAAAAAAAGAAAAAAGATTTATGGACAGAAAGTGGATTTATTGAAGAGAATTGAGAAGCTGTTTAGGTATTTTTTAAAGTCTTATTAACTGAATTTGGTTGATGGTCCTGCATCATGGTGATGGATTGAGAGGTCATAATTAAAAAAAAAAAAAGATTTGTGAGCAGAAATTGGGTGAATTGCCAGTTTGTATTCTGCCATTTTATTGTTCATTGAGAATAAAAATATAGTTGCTTTCTCTATGAAATATGCTCTCTCTTCTGTTGTCTGTATATATACCAATAATGGAAAGTAAACATTTTCAGGGGGTGCTCATCATAAATTTGTCCATAAATTGAATTTTGAAGTGTCTTTTCCAGTTTTCTCAATCCAGAAAAGGAGGCTTTGTTTAGCATGGTAAGAGAGTGCCTGGTGAAATGGTTTGGAATAACAATGCTAGTTTTTTTTTTTTTTTTTAAGAGGTTAATATGTCATTAAATGATACAAAAATGTATCCATTGAGATGCTGAAGGTCCCTCCCCTGAAGACTCCTGACTGTGATGCTGTCATCCCTTGACAACAGAAACAAGAGGCCTTTCACTGACTTATAGCATGTATGTACAGCTTGCAATACTGCACACCAGTTTCCTAACCATAAAGTGACCCAAGATATTTAAATACAAATCTGCTGTCTCAGTAACCATGCATGATCTCAGACTGTTATTACCAAGTAATTACATTTAAACTCACGTTACAGTTTCATTCAGTTTTTAACCTTCACTAAATGCATGGCCATGAATTACTTCAAAGCTTGCTAATGAGCGAGTCAGGATAGAGTAGTTGTTAAAAATTGCACTAAAGCAAACAAGCGTAGATCAGCAGAAGATGCCTCCAGGGCTTTTAAGAAGTTGCAAACACCATGGACTACTTGTAACAGGGGCACAGACTGGAACAGTGGTCAGAATGTCCAGTTCAGGCGATCAGCAAAAACGTCAGAAACGGCGATTCTACTCCGTGTTCATCAACAGTTCGTGGTCAGATATTGGCTGGTCAAAATGATTTGCAACGCCTGCAGAACAAGGCATCCACTGGTGCCTGTGTGGGAGTGGGGTCCATCTCTGCTCTGGAGGCATCTAGAGAACAGGGAGATGCTGTACTTATTAAATTGCACTAGTTGCATCAGTTATACTACTTCTGCCTAGATAACTGAAGACAGAGAGCACTAAGACTTGAGATAAAGAGCTGGCTAGGAAACTTCAGTCAGGCAGAACAATCTGGTAACAATTTACACGGGCTTAGCGACTTATATGCATAACATTAATCAATGGGATAGGGAATGCCAAAGGAAACGAGGATGGCAGAGGGTAGATCAAGGCAGTGATACGGCAAACTGATGCAGGACTGTTGGAAAGGGGAGAACAATAACGGTAACAACTGAGACGTGACAGAGCTATCCCTTGATAATTTTTCCTCTTTTTCTACACCTTTGCAGAAGAAACACTAAGGGCTATGGAAACACATCAGGTCACTGAATACCCAACCACTCCATCCACTGGAAAGTGGTCAAAGGTCATCAGCCACAATGTCATGGACGGTCAGAGAAAGTTCAAAGAGGATCTTAAGGCTGTTCATTTGCCTCCCTGAGTGGTATTTTAACCACATGTGATACTATGTGGCTGTCTTGACCTAAATGTTACATTTAAATGCCAGGAGGTCGTAGTTATGAAAATGCTCAATTATGCATTACAAACATGTATCTTATCATCATAAACAATAATCCTGTACGAAAAATAAGTTTTAATGGTGATTTTGGTAAAAAAAAAAAAAAAAAGGAAGGAATGTGTTTTTATTCACTGCTGCCAAGCGTTTTCCGATTCCATATTCAGCGAACCTCAATCTGGCGCTACAATTAGCATAACGTCTTCAAATGGACTCGCGATCAAAACAAAGCCAGCGTGTGAATGGAAAACACGGAGAGCAATTCTGATTGCTCGGCTTTTTTCACGATTCCTCCGACAAATTTGAGGACAATGATAATACTTTTTGCAGATTTTGCATGGTCTATCCATGCAATGACACTTAACATATTGATTTTATTTAAACATTTATTAAAATGCCATCAAAGCATTCTGCTACGGGTCGTCACTGCATTTACAATATTTGACACAATAATGCTGTAATGTAACAGTTGCTACTGATTTTTACATATTTGTGTCCGTTTCATGACAAGCATGACTTCTTGACTCTACGATCTTTTACTATTTTTTTTTTCTATTATCCATTTACTTTTCACCATTGTTCAATCTTTGTCAGTTAAGATATGGAACGTTTACTGCAAAACATCAACTGCTCAGGCCATGTGATTCAAATAGTTCCCTGCCATGGATTTACGCGTAGACTCGTCCATCGACGAAATCAGCACTCCCTTATATCCTTGTACTCATGTTGATAGCCAATAACTCACTTATTTACTAAGGCTCATCTGCGTAACGCACACTTCTAGTTCACACCCACGTGAAACTTCCGCGATAATAATGTATTGATTGACTAGTTTCTTATCCAATTCCAGAGTTTAAACTTTCCACAGTAACTGAAAGACATTGATTGGACAATAAGAATAGTATACAAACCTGTGCGTAAAAGTAAGGTAGGTTGCATTCTCCTAATATTGGGCATGGTTGCGCAGCTGAAAATGACGCGATTTCGAAGAAAAAAAGACATCCAAAACCGGCCTTAAGTGTTCAATTATATTTACGGGATTTAAATGAGGTAGGGACAGGGTCAATGGGAATTATTCCGAATGAAACAGGACTGGAGGATTCCTTCTACCCGATACATCTGTCTCTGGAGGAGGGATTCAATGAAGAAAGGTCATACTTCTACTCAGTTTGCATTCTGCTCAATGTAGCTTTTTGTTTTAGTATTTATGCCGTGTTCCTGGAAATCGAATACCGATGTTGTGGTTTCTTCAAAATGCACTTCGGTAGACCCCCTGGTACGTTCATTGCACCATTCTGTTCAATTTGGGGTAGAAAATTATTATTATTATTCCTGATAATGGAATGTCTATTCTGTTAAAATAGGGCATATTTCAGATATTACGGAGTTAGTGAGTTATACTTGTTCCTTACAAGGTGTGCCAAGTGTTTATATAAGGTCGCGAGCTTGGAAGTGGGAACTGTTAGCTTTTCATTGGAGGGTGAGTGTTCTTACCATTAAATAAGCAGTTCCTTTAATGAGTATGTGTGCTGGCTAGTGGGACTCTGAAGAAAAATAGACAAAATTCTAAACTTCATCATGCAGAAAAGCCGTGTTTTGTGTCTGGAGGGGTTACTGGTGACCATTGATGTCCAACTGCACTAATGTTGATAAACTCCTGCTAAATTCAATGAGAAAATCATTACTTCATATTGAATTTCATGCGTCAAAATTTGATTTGTGTTAAATATATGATTATTTTATGATTTGAAAGTGTGCCATTTTGAGAGATCTTAGAGCAACCTGGATAGCGGTCATATTTGGGTCCTAGAGAGCAGGCAATTCAATGCTCAGATGACTTGCACTTGTGGCCAAGGAGTTTATGATCTCAGAAATGTGAAGTTTTAAGCCCCAGCAATTTTTCAATTCTGAGAATTATTTTTTATTTTTTTTACATTTCAATGCTGAATTTTCATGAAGATTTTTTTGTTTGCTGCCCTTTCTCTACCAAAATCATGAAAATAAACTGAAATACGAAGGAATTCTAAATGCTTCAAGTTGCCTGACTCAGTTGAGCCATTCCCTTCCTGTCTGTGAAGCTGCAATCTTGAACTAGAACTGTGTTTCGTCAGGACGAACCTTGAGAGTGTGCTTGCTAAAATGTTGACGCTAAAGTTAAAAGAAATGTCTCTCTCTCTCTCACACACACACACACACACTAGAGTGGCAGTCTGGCAGAGTGTAGGTAGGTAGTCTGTCTGTCTGTCTGTCTCTCTCACACACACACACAGGTATCATCTGACATTGTTTAACCCTCTGGAGTCAAGGGTATAACTGGCCGTTTTTGACTACTTTCGATTTTACCTTTACATCTCACCTTAAAAACTGTTCACCTTGCCTTGTTTAGTATCATTTCTTTCAGCACAACCTCAGCTGTGTGAATTTACAGTTAATTTTTCATTTTGACATACTGTATTAACACATTGGACCTAAAATCACCCAAAAAACATCAAATCCGAGTAAGAAAAAAATGAATATTTTTACTGTGAAAACCACAAATATGTTTAACGAACCATTTTGATGAACTAGAATGCAAAAATAAAGTGTCATTTTCAAAAACATATGTACAAATTTACAAAACAAAGTTATATACAACAATTTACATAAAAATGTAGGAAATGCCTCAGGCGTTTTTTGTATAACTATTTAAAAAACATCACAATCACAATCAGATGCCACAAATTTTTTGTGCCACTGCAAGAAACAGTTCCTGTCCACCGCAAGACAGAGGGGCACATCACAGGCCTGACACTTCCAGGGTGTCACACCTCCTGTTGTCCACCAGGAGGTAGCAAACAACATTTCCCCGCTTCCCCAGCAACCAAATGCCATGCGATGCCATTGAATTTTTTGATTGGTTGATGTTGTGCATTTTTCCACCAATAGGAAAGAGACTTTTTTTTTTTTTTTGCTTGCAAGCAGAACGTCTTTAGTGTTTCTTCCTGCACCAAACGTGACAAAAATAATCAGGAAAAGTGTGCCGTGATTAACTTATAAGTATTGTTTTACTTGGCCTATCAAGATAATTCAAAAACTGGTATATAGTTTTGAGTCCGCACTTTCGTCACAAGTTTAAATGGACACTCTACACGGCTGCATCTTGCCGCTACGTTGTCTTAAATCGGTCACGTGATTATGATGGGCCGGCGGGTCCGTCGACTCTGTAGGGTTAAAGGACAAATTTCAGAGCGCTTCGCACTGAAATTTGTCTATACCGGCCTGTTTAATCGCTGACGCTGTATTTGTACCAGTGAGAAACACAGACAGAAGTGTGTGTGTGTGTTTGTGTGTGTGTGCGTGAGTCTGACACTGCAGCTCCTCTGTGTATGTGCATGTCTCTATGGGGACAGCAGCACCCCTGTGTGCTTGCCATGGTGATCTCACAGGTGCTGTGAGCCAAAAAGTAAGACAAAAAATCTTCAGTGACACTGTCCGAACTACTGCCATTGTCTGGCAGACCGTAGGTCCTATGGTGAAAACAAAAACAGTGTGAGCGAGAGGAGACTCTGCTGATCGTCCCCATATATTTTTTTTCTTGTAGTGTCAAGTATGTGGTCAGGATGGCGTTTTCAAAAAAGGTGTTTTTCAACTTTCTTCCCAAACTTTTCTGCTCCTGTTATCATGGCTTCCTATGGGGCAGTTAGTCGGCATTCCTGTCGCTTAGGGCGCCTAGAGTCTCAACCCTTTGTCTGTTTTCTTCCAAAGTGACATTTTTCAGGCCTGCACAAATTCTCCTATGTTTTGATGTAGAATTTGTGTGTGTACATTAGAAATTGTAGCCGGAGGAGTGTTTTAAAAATCCTAGTGTGCGCGAACATCCCGCCCATTGACTTGTATGGGGAAAAAAAAGGGATGAAAAACAGGGATTGCGAAAGAATGAAAAGAAACTATGCAACCGTTTATACAAGGCCCAGAGACACGGTCAGACCGGACGTTTCCGCCTTTGAACCGCGTCTCTATCGCAAACACTCGGGCAGTTAATACAAGACAAAAAAGTATGTGGAAATGGAAAAATAATGAATAAATGGACTTAAGAAGAACAATGTGTTGCTTGCCTATGGCCTTCGGCCTCTACTTGCCGCAAGCACACAATTATAAAGCCTTAAATAAGGTAACGCATAAATAGCCAGATTTGGCTACTGCGCAAAGGGGTTAAGAGATCTGACAATACACAGTCCTCCCTCAGACTTCCAAAATCAACTGAATGAGTATTACAGTGAACACACACTCTACTCACGTTACCATGGATACCACAAGGTGACATCACTTTTGCAAAGCAGCAGCTCATGAAACACACAGGCGCAGGCACACACATATACACACACAGAGAAACATATGCTTCTCACAGTTTAATTCATTCAACATTTCACATTACAAATATTCAAAAATGATGCATACTGTTATAAATAGTTGGCTGCAAACAAATAACATCAGATTAGATTTCTTTTTTGTTTCACTACACCACAGACCAACTATAAATATGGACATCTGTATTACATAACTTAATTTAAAGAAAAATACAAAAATAGGAACTTATAAATGACAAATGACATAATAAAAATTAAGGTTGATACCTTAAGTAAAAAAACGCTATTAATAAATACAACAACCTTCCCATACACAGTTAAAAACTATTGAAATTTTTGCCATTAAGTAACATCATTAACAGACATATTTAAGTATTTTTCCTTCTGAAAGTGTGAACCATATATTGTGGAGCACAATATAGCAATTAGTAAAAACTAGACACTTTAACATATTAAAAGCTTCACCTCAAAAATATAACAAAAATCTGATCAAAATTATAAAAATGAATTACATTCCAATTAAAAATATACCAATAAACTGCTAATTACATTTTGACCTAATAATTACAATGCTGTCAATCACAGTAGCTTGAAATAAAATAAGCAAATGAGCACAACACAGTTTTAAAAATAACTTCATTTATATTAGTACAAATAGTTCGATTTCTTTCCTTTTTATTTTTTACAAACACCAGCATGTAAAGGGCTAGAGTAACCGTAGAAAATGACCGTGGAAAACATATCAATGTCCTCTTTTAAATGTCGGCAATTAAAAATGGCATTAAAGAATTACATAGCAAAGATTCCATATCTGAAAAGATCTCAAAAAAAGTATTGCACATAACAACTCGAAGTTAACTTGTGACATTTTACCACATTCAAGTCTTAGAGTTCCCCTTCATTAAAGGGGGGTGATGATCAAGTCTTTCCAACGAAGTCCTATAAGAAGTCCTGTACGGCAAAATAGATTTAGAGTTTTGTGTGCACACTGCAGAGGTCTGTGTATGAGGAAGGCAGAAAGGGTCAACACATGTCAAGTGTGTAGGTGGAGGGGGCATTGGGGACAGGGCAAGGAAGGAGGGATTTGATAAAGTAAAATTCTGAAACACCTAGAGGACAATCACAACAGTTAATTTCAAAAGCTAGTTCCTGTACTTATTTTGTGTCATGCATACTAAAGATTACAGAAGGACCTAGTCGGCAGCCCAAGTATATATATATAAATATATATATATATAAAGGCAAAATATTTAACACCAAACATCCATTCTTGTGACGTGAAATACAGCCGAACATGAGCCAAATCAGCATTATCCATAGTATAGTTATATTTCTGCTAGTGAGGGTTAGAGAGGCTCGTTTCATCCTGAAATAGACAGGCGCTGAATGCGTGTTTAAAATGCTAACTGTAGTGTTACAGCTTACCCCGGTCATGCTATTTATAACCCCAATTTTTTTTTTTTTTCAGGTAAGCAAACATCTAGTATAAAAGATACAACCTTTTGCAATACACTTTGATCTTTCCTCCGCAGAATTTTGTCACAACACTAGCAGTGCACGCTTAAACAGTTAAAAACGTTCCCTCAGCACAGACATGTATAAAAACAGAATTGAAAATAATATATATATATATTAAAATCATTTCATCTTTTTTCATTTAAATGAACTTCACCATATATGCAGATCTCTCAGTAACAAAAGTACAAAAGCTACTTTTCACAAGGTGAAAAATTGAGGTATTGCAAAAGAGAGTCTCTTCCCATTCATGAAAAATGTGCCTAAAATGACAGCTGGAAAGAAAGATATAGAAAAGTAGTGCATAATAAATGTTTATATGTGCATGACAAAAATAATTCAGCTAGAAAACACTGTACCAAAAACCAGCTGGCCACGTATAAAACAATCATTTTTATCTCTTTTAAACAGCAAATTCTTCAAAAAGAGTTATAATATGCTTCATCACCACGCCCCACTAACTGAAGTCATGGTAACGACGGCACAGGGAAACACCGTCGCGCCAACACAAAGGTCAAATTCTCACTAGTGTAAGAAGTTACATTTCAGCACTAAATCCCTGACAAGCTAGCAAAACCCAGGATGCAATTGTGATTACCAAAAGTTCCACCTGCTCCTCTCAGTTTTTTTCTGCTGAGTCATGTTGGCCAACGTGCTAACGCGCATCTCCGGTAGTCCCTATGGAAACTAAATGCCTCAATCTGTATTTGTGTCGCTAGCCCTCGGCGGTAATCCTAACGACTGTTCTACGACCCCTCTATGACTCCAGTGATGTCAAGAGCCCCGTCTTTGGTTTACCCAACTCATCGTCCCGCGAATATGAGCGAAACGAGGAGAACAGAACGAGCAGTCATCGCCCGCCGCGCGGCCGTCTTTGGCGGTGGTTTCGCATCTGAGTCTTCTCTACTGCGTACAGGATAAGGGCAAATAGCCTGAATGCCGTAGCGCATGCTATCCCACAGGTGTGCAAGATAAAATATGCACCATCACAAGCATGTAGCAGAACATGCACGCCTTTTCCACCCAATATATTTCCCATCTGAATCGGGTCAGCATAAAAGCCTGCGAAATTTCCAGAATTTATATGAATTTCTGATCTCAAGCAGCCTGGTAAGAAAACCTGCTCTCTCATTGGCTGGCAGCCTGCAAAAGACCTGTTCTCTAACTGGAGAACAAGCCAATAAACTATTCTCAACAGTCCAGGACAGACCCACTCTCTCATTGGCTTGCAGTCTGAAACAGACTTGCCATCTCACTGGGGAGCAAGCCAATGAAATAACCCGTTCTCTCATCGGCAAGCAGTCTGAGATCCGGTTAGACATACACATATACGCGCACACACAGCTGTTCAGCACCTTTTCCCTTCGTGATTTTCACATGCATTGAGGAGGGAGGGAGCCTACACCCGACTCTAAATATTAGCAGCAAAGCTTGAGGTATTAGGTTAGCATGAGGGAGATGGATATCTGTCACGAACAGCCGGGAAGATACCAATTTTGTCCAGTTAGTCTGATAGTTAGGAGGGATTAAACAAGAGGATTTATGGCTGCACAGAGGGGCTTCAACACACCAATTAACACCAAGCTTTGGTTAACTGTTGGGACGTAACAACTCCAACTCTGCATGCTCCAAAACATAAGTGTACTCTTCTCCAGTGCCTATCATCGCAACAAGCCAGTTCCACAGCCACAAGCACTGATTTTAGTGCTTTAGAAGAGGTGTTCAAAAGTTGAGCCAATTAAAGCCAAATTTACAGATGACTAAATAGCTGTATTCATTTACCAATGCATTCAGAGTTTCTATGTGCACCAATACAAAATAAATGAAGACAACAGGTCAAAATAAAACAGGACTTTTTTTCTGAGAAACATTCTGCTACTTATATTTTTAAATTAAAAAATTATATATTAAGGATCTTTAGAAGCCTAAATTAAAAGGAATCGGCAACAGAAAAGTGCATTTATCTGCTGCAGGGCTTGGCTCCGCGCACACACTCAGTTTCGGTGGAAAGAGAGGTGGGCGGGGCAAAGCTCCACCCACAAGCTCAGTTCCAATGGAAAGAGAGGTGGGTGGGGCAAAAGCTCTGCGCACGCGCTCAGTTCCAGCAGAAAGAGAGGTGGGCAGTGCCAGGCTCCACACATGCTCAGTTCCAGCGAAAGGAGATGTGGCGCGGCCGGTCGCCCCCCTCCTTTACCAGCGGCTTGTGGAACTCGCGGCCGGCGCGGGAGTGAATGGCAGCCCAACAGTATTCACAGTAGTACTGAAGGCAGGTGACGTTGGCGCAGAAGAAGGGGGCAAACTTCCCCCCGCAGCGAGTCCCCTGACACTCATCACACAGCTGATCGTCCAGGACGTATGGCTTCACTTCCACCTGCCAGAGAGAGCCACAAAATGCGCACATTTTACTCACCTCCAACTATGCTAATAACATGCATAAATCTGCGCACCAGTGTGGGAAATTAATTTTTTCTTCCACCAGCCACTGTGGCTGGTGGATTCTAAATTCTACCAGCCACTCAATTTTTTTTTTTTTTTACAGCCACCATTTTGCAACATTTCTACTTTCATAGAATTTGTTTGTAATTTGTATCGGTGTTTTAAAAAAACTCAATACCATCACATGAAACATGTTTATTGAAAAATCTTCATGTTTATCCATTTTTAATTGACAACCAAATTCATGCAGCATTCCTCTTTTTTTTCTCAATAATTTCCCCTTAGGGGATAAAGTATTTATGTATCTATCTAATTCTCTGTATCAGATTTTTTTTCTTTTTACAAGGTTTAATTTTACTCAATGCATGTGCAAACTAGCTCACCTCCTCCCAATCAACAGTGCACGCCAATGTGTGCACCAATACAGACTCTTTTGAGGTAGACCACCGCAATACAGCGACGTGTAGTGCTCTGTGGAGTCATAACTCGTAACATCTGACTTTAACTATATACCCCACCTGCACAAAGTCTCTATTGTACTCTCTGGCTGGAATATTCCTCATCTGTATCTGATTCAGATTCTGATGTTTTTGTTTCATCTCATCAATGATGAAACGCACGCACGAGAAAAAAAAAAAAACCTTCATTAAATAGTGTCATTTGATCCACACATAGCCACAGGGTGTAATGGCCGGTAGTATACGGAGGCCAAGTGCAACGACCAGAGATAAAGAGAGTAGCACGGAAACAGTACAAACACAGAGAATAATATGGACCAAACGAAAGTACTCGCGCTTCCAACGGATGTATAATAGCCCGAACCACGGAACCAAAGCGAGATATAAAAAGGGAGAAGAAACTCCAATAATTAGAAGATAGAAAGTCATACAAAACCTGAATACAGATATCTTCCGCTATAGTGCGAAGCTCAAAACAGACACTCTAGCGAAGGGGGCGTGCCGAACATCCTGCTCATATAGAGTCTGGGAAAGCGCCGCCCCAGCTCAATCAGCCAGCTGGGTAAAGAATTCGATAGTCCAGGAATACGATATCGTCCCGGGACGAGAGCTGCAAAGAAAAGTCCAAAAAACACGCACACCTCACAAACCATGACACAGGCTTCTAGCCAGCTGCGGTGCACGCGAGGCTCCGCCGCGCTCAGATTTCATCCCACCGCGCTGAGAAAACTAGGGTCCAGGTGTTTGCTTTCTAGGATCAGTAACTTGTTATCATGGTTACCATTAATATAAACAAACTTCTTTTTGGCCAAAACATGCTGCCTTTCTCGAACGACCACACGGCATGGAAGCTGCCTTATTGTAGCTATGTGAAAATCTGCATGGTCCGCATCAGTTATTTTCTTCCCAAATGCTGTTTCCACCCTTTTGTCGGGGGTATTCCCCGGAACTACTTGAATATAGAGTAGGGAAACTGCCTTTCTAGCTTAATTTTTGAATTTTTTAAAGATTTTATGCTCATTCTTCGTTGAAACAGTTAACCCATTAGTTTTCAAAATGTATAATTAACGCTATTTGAAACTGATCAGACACTATTAAGAGCCATTCCGTGCAAAATGGCACTTTTTAAGAATCTGAGGAGTTGAGCCCCTGCCTCCCGCTGAAACTTGGCACA
Source organism: Gymnothorax javanicus (assembly GCA_029692085.1). NCBI lineage: Eukaryota > Metazoa > Chordata > Actinopteri > Anguilliformes > Muraenidae > Gymnothorax > Gymnothorax javanicus. The sequence continues at coordinate 8,684,945 of CM056204.1, forward strand.
TAGGTAGATATGGTAGTCTCACAGAAAAGTCACTTTTTTAAATCCCTACAGCTCACTTTTGCCTGCCAGTGGCGGCACCTGGAAGCCACTAAAATCGGAGGAGTTTTGGCTGTTGATTGAAATTTTTTGAATTATCAAGACTTAAGCGCACACAGTAAAAATATGTTATACTTTTACCATCACCTTTGACACTTCAAGTCCGGTTAGACATCATTACCACATCAGCCAAGCTGAGTTTGAGATTATTGAGTCAGAATTATTTGAAAAATGACAATAAAAATTGAAAATGGAAATGGGAATAAAATAATATCCCAGACATACACCAATCTAGAATGCTTTTATTATGTATTTACTCACAACAAGACTATCATTTTTCAGTGAATAGTACCTTGATCTTTGGGTTAGTGCAATGGACGATGGAAAGATGGTCGAAATTGATTTTGGTGCATGTTTGCAGTATATTTTCTCAATAACCCAGATATGTACTGTGGTGGTAAATGCCATTTGTTGTGCTTTTGGAACTCTGTTTTCTGTTACCGGAACATTTCTTTTGGTAGTATCTACAATTTCAAGCTACACGGAGCCTAAGTTGGAGGAAAAACTCAAAACGGACCAATTTCATAGTAGATAGTTTTAATGTTTAGGCGGCATTATTTTGTTTACTTGGCAAGATATAAAAACTGAAGTTCTCCGGGTACATAGTCCCTTTGGGGTACATTACAGCATTTGTAAAATCTCAATGGTAGTATTTTCAGTGTAGATGATATTCAACATCAAAAGTTGAAAAAACACCCCCAGGGGGCACTGTAGGTTGGATGAAAATACTGGCTTTCCCCAGCAATGTACCAAAGAAATTGTTTTTTTATTGCAAAACACACAACTAGTTTTCTCTGAAAATGAGGAATTTAGCCAAAATTGCATAACCAGTGGATAGCTATCTGACCAAAGGTGGCAATCTAAGGAGCTTTAACTTCTACTGACCTAAGATTCCATATTCCCAGACATATAACAAAATTCTGTCTTTTGACATATAAAAGTGCATGCACAGTTATCATTAAATTTGTAATCTCTTTGGTATAAAGCAAGGTTGGTTGTAAATTGGAAAAAGAATGCTGATGGTCATTGTAGCATTGTGTCCACATGCAAGAATCTTACCAGCGTCAGTGCAGTGTAGAGTTTTGTAGTGTTGGTGCATTTTCAGAAAATAATACTTCGGAAAGCTGCTCATGTTATTCCATTATTTAAGGGTGGTGATCCCTGTTCAGTGAACAGCTACGGACCCATCTCAAAAATTGCCTTGCCTGGCTAAGAGATTTAAGATCTCTCTCATTAAGCAACAACTGTGCAGCTTTTTAACTTTCAAAAACATTTTAAATGGCAACAATCTGGCTTCAGGCCTGGTCATAAAACCATCACAGCAGCTTTTTGGTTTTAAATGATTTGATATCAGCTGTGGATAACAAACAAAAATGTGCTGCCCAATTTATTTTGTTAGCAAAAAATTTCATTTTAGACCATTTTATTTTTATTAAAAAAGTCTGTCCACTGGTCTTGATTGTGATGCCTGCTTGTGGTTCCAGGACTATCCAAATAGAACACAAGCTATTATGCTTGGGGATGACAGAATGCCAATTTTTATAAGTGACGTAATGCATTGTTGAAGGATCCATTCTTGAACCGATTTTATTTTCAATTTACATTAATAATATTTTTTCTTGGGACGGCAAATTGCAAGGTTCATTTCTATGCAGATGACACTGTGTTGGTCTCCTCTGCACCAACATGTGCCCAGGCCCTTATCTACCTGCAATTGGCTCTTAATCTTATTCAACACTTTCTGGCAGATCTGAAACTTGTTTTTAATAAGGATAAAACTAAGTTCATCTTTTTTTATGCTCGGAATGCAATTATGCACAAATGATTCAATTTTCTCGTGTCTGACAAAATTGAGCAAGTTCATTCTTCCAAGCATTTGGGTTTGGCTCTTCATGATTTTTTCTTCAAAGACTCATGTGTCTAACTAAATTTCGAAAACAAAAAATCCAGTTCTTATAAAACAGGTTTGTTTTTTTTTTAGACAACGGAATAGGATTGTCCAGGCAACAATCTTATTTATTTGACTATGGGGATATCCTTTACATGCATGCCTCTGATAGTATTTAAGACCTCTGACGCTATTTATCAAAAAAATTACTGCTAAAGATCACTGGAGATTGTTTCAACACTCCTCACTGTGTGTTATATTGTTCTGTTGGGTGGTTTTCCCTTTATTTTAGAAGGAAGCTCCATTGTATTTTTTTTTATTTATAAAGCATTGCTTGGCAAGCTTCCTTCATATCTAACTAGGGTCCTTCAAAAGATGTGGGAGATCGGCGGTGGATTTTCTTAGAGTCACCCAGGACTAGGACAAATTTGGGCTGTTCTGCTTTTAGCTCATTTGGGTTGTCTGGAACAGGTTTAAGACTCTCTGATTATTGACCCAGTCTTATTCCCTTGACTCCTTCAAGAATCCTGCAGCTTTGTGACGAGACGTTACTTGAGGAAGCCAGATGTCACTGCCCATAGTTTTAACCTCTGAAACTTGTTCTCAGTCCTTTCCACCTGAATGTTTTATTTAGGACTGGATTATTTATTTATTTTAACTGTATTTTTAAAGTTTGTTTTGTTTTTATTCTGCAGTTGTTGTATGCAATTGTGGAATCTTACTATGCTGTGTCTGTTACCCATGGCGTATTTGTTTTATTGTATTCAGGGCTAACTTTGAAAAACAGATTAAATCGGTCTCAGTGGGACTTCCCTGTAATAAAGGAAAATAATAAATAAATGCTCAGCATTACAATACTTTGAAAAGGAACCTAGGATTGACAATGCACACTATGTTGCACAGAAGCTCACCGTTGGCCTCTATTAAATATTCAAAATCCTCGTCATTCTAGGCATCTACCGCTTACTTTTTGGCTTGCAGCCAGGTTGCCCCATTTCTGCCTGGCATACTTTTCATATCCCTTTCTGCTGATTTAACCTCCAACCCCTGTCAACTCAGTGGTCTTAATGGACTGTCCATAATCTCAATGTTATGCTGTCCAGCAGTCTTCAGTGATGGCTATTACATCTGGCTAATTTCCCACACTGAAAAAAGCTCATCTTTTTTCTTGACAAAGCGCAATTCAATGTCCGTGACTATGGTCTGTGTTCTTTACTTAAGAGTTAGGGTTCAAGAAATGGCATAGTGAATAGCCCTCACAGAATTACAAAGTTAAGGGGGCAGCCCCACTTCAATCATTCAGATTTGGGTATCCCTTAGTGGGCAAGTGTCTCGAAATAATTAGCCATTTATAGCAAAGAAGACATTTCCCACGAAAAAAGTTCCATTTTCACCTCAAAATCATAAATCATTCCCATTCAAAAAAAAAAACCATTACATCATTAAATGATGTGCTACTACTGTTTTAAGCACTGTATCACAAAAGTTGTCAACTTACATCCAGCGGATTCTTTTTTTTTGGTTCAATGGTCCCACAATGCTTTTCTTTTGCAACCATCCTGTCGTATGCCCTGGCTCTAACCTCAGTGTGTTTTATCCTGCCAATGCCTTTACTTTTTGGCCGCCACCTTATGACGGGCGTGCCTGCTGCTGGAACCCATGTGAACAAATGTTTTTTATTAATATTTTGGTAAATATCAAAATAACCATTTATGAAAAATTGAGTTTGAGGGATAATTTGTTCACAACAAAAAGATCAGCTGGAATGAGATTTCTGTCCATTATCGCCCATTGCGTTTACCAAAAAGCGTCTATATCACAGTCTAAAATAGCCTGAAAAAAAAGTATATTTTTTTTTTTTGAAGATACTTGACAACTTTGAGCCAAGAAATAGAGCGTTTTTTTTAGGTTCAACCATCGGTTTGATCGTTAACGTCATCGAACCAACATCCCATCGACAACAATCCCTAATATAGAGTAGCTGAAACTGCCTTTCTAGCTTAATCTTTGAATTTTAAAGATTTGCGCACATTCTTCGTTTCGACGAACAGTTGGAAGTATACGTTTGTTTTCAAAGTGTATAATTAACGCCGAATAAGCTACTGATCAGACACTATTAAGAGCCATTCCGTGAGAAAATGGCACTTTTTTAAGAAGTTGAGGAGTTGAGCCCCCTGGAATTGAATGAAACTTGGCACATAGGTAGATATGGTAGTCTCACAGAAAAAGCCGAATTTTTAGGTCCGTATCTCACTTTGCCTGCCAGTGGCGCCACCTGGAAGCCACTAAAGTGGCTCAGTTTTGCTGTTGATACCACATTTTATATGAACTATCAAGACTTAAGCGCACACAGTACCAAATATGTTATACTTTTACCATGACCTTTGACACTTCAAGTCCGGTTAGACATCAGTACCACATCAGCGCCAAGCTGAGTAACTATTATTGAGTCAGAATTATTTGAAAAATGACAATAAAAATTGAAAATGGAAATGGGAATAAAATAATATCCCAGACATACACCAATCTAGAATGCTTTATTATGTATTTACTCACAACAAGACTATCATTTTCAGTGAATAGTACCTTGGTATCTTGCTGGGTTAGTGCAATGGACGGCCGGAAAGATGGTCGAAATTGATTTTGGTGCATGTTTGCAGTATATTTTCTCAATAACCCAGATATGTACTGTGGTGGTAAATGCCATTTGTTGTGCTTTTGGAACTCTGTTTTCCGGAATACCGAGCATTTCTTTGGTAGTATCTACACTTTCAAGCTAGACGGAGCCTAAGTTGGAGGAAAACTCAAAACGGACCATTTCATAGTAGATAGTATCTATGTTTAGGCGGCATTATTTTGTTTACCCAGCAAGATATAAAATCTGAAGTTCTCCGGGTACATAGTCCCTTTGGGGTACATTACAGCATTTGTAAAATCTCAATGGTAGTATTTTCAGTGTAGATGATATTCAACATCAAAAGTTGGAAAATTTCACCCCCAGGGGGCGCTGTAGGTTGGATGCAAATACTGGCTTTCCCCAGCAATGTACCAAAGAAATTGTTTTTGAATTGCAATACACACAACTAGTTTTCTCTGAAAATGAGGAATTTAGCTTGGCACTATGCTGGGTGGATAGCTATCTGACCAAAGGTGGCAATCTAAGGAGCTAAACTTCTACTGACCTAAGATTCCATATTCCCAGACATATAACAAAATTCTGTCTTTTGACATATATAAAGTGCATGCACAGTTATACATTAAATTTGTAATCTCTTTGGTATAAAGCTGGGTTGGTTGTAAATTGGAAAAGAATGCTGATGGTCATTGTAGCATTGTGTCAACATGCAAGAATCTTACCAGTAGTCAGTGCAGTGTAGAGTTTTGTAGTGTTGGTGCATTTTCAGAAAATAATACGGAAAGCTGCTCATGTTATTCCATTATTTAAGGGTGGTGATCCCTGTTCAGTGAACAGCTACGGACCCATCTCAAAATTGCCTTGCCTGGCTAAGATTTTAAGATCTCTCGTTAAGCAACAACTGTGCAGCTTTTTAACTTTCAACAACATTTTAACTTCACAACAATCTGGCTTCAGGCCTGGTCATAGCACCATCACAGCAGCTTCAGTGGTTTTAAATGATTTGATATCAGCTGTGGATAACAAACAAAAATGTGCTGCCCAATTTATTGATTTAGCAAAAGCTTTCAATACAGTAGACCATTTTATTTTATTAAAAAAGTTGTCCTCCACTGGTCTTGATTGTGATGCCTGCTTGTGGTTCCAGGACTATCTCTCAAATAGAACACAAGCTATTATGCTTGGGGATGCGAAGTCTCAATTTTTATAAGTGACGAAAGGCGTACCCCAAGGATCCATTCTTGGACCGATTTTATTCACAATTTACATTAATAATATTGCTCGTAATATTGCAAATTGCAAGGTTCATTTCTATGCAGATGACACTGTGTTGGTCTCCTCTGCACCAACATGTGCCCAGGCCCTTATCTACCTGCAATTGGCTCTTAATCTTATTCAACACGCTCTGGCAGATCTGAAACTTGTTTTAAATAAGGATAAAACTAAGTTCATGTTTTTTTCTGCTCGGAATGCAATTATGCCAAATGATTCAATTTTCTCGGTGTCTGGTGCAAAAATTGAGCAAGTTCATTCTTACAAGCATTTGGGTATCTGGCTGGATCATGATTTTTCCTTCAAGACTCATGTGTCTAACTTGTCCGAGAAAATCAGAAAAAAAATTGGGTTTCTTTACAGAAACAGGTCTTGTTTTTCTTTAGACAGTCGGAATAGGATTGTCCAGGCAACAATCTTACCTTTATTTGACTATGGGGATATCCTTTACATGCATGCCTCTGATAGTACTTTAAGACCTCTGGACGCTATTTATCACAGCGCTCTGCGTTTTATCACTGGAGATTGTTTCCACACTCATCACTGTGTGTTATATTGTTCTGTTGGGTGGTTTTCCCTTTATTTTAGAAGGAAGCTCCATTGTATTTTATTTATTTATAAAGCATTGCTTGGCAAGCTTCCTTCATATCTAACTAGGCTTTTGTCCTTCAAAATCCGAAGCCAGCATGTTAGATCGCAAGGGTGGATTTTGTTAGAGTCACCCAGGACTAGGACAAATTTGGGCTGTTCTGCTTTTAGCTCATTTGCACCTTATGTCTGGAATAGATGCCAAGACTCTCTGAAGCTTGACTGTCTCATTCCCTTTGACTCCTTCAAGAATCGACTGTGGGAGACGTTACTTGAGGAGGCCAGATGTACTTGCCTTTAGTTTTAACCTTGAACTTGTTCTCAGTCCTTTGCACTTGAATGTTTTATTTATTTTTTAATTATTTATTTATTTTAACTGTATTTTAAAGTTTGTTTTCCTTTATTCTGCAGTTGTTGTATGCAATTGTGTGAATCTTACTATGCTCTGTCTGTTACCCACTTTGTATTTGTTTTATTGTATTCAGGGCTCCCCTGAAAAAGAGATCTCGGTCTCAGTGGGACTTCCCTGTAATAAAGGAAAATAATAAATAAATGCTCAGCATTACAATACTTTGAAAAGGACACCTAGGATTGACAATGTCACACTACAAGACACAGAAGCTCACCGTTGGCCTCTATTAAATATTCAAAATCCTCGGGATGCTACATGCGAATTGCTTACTTTTTGGCTTAGAAGCAAGTGTTGCCCCATTTCAACGATAGCACCGATGCGTTCATATCCCTTTCAGAAGCTTCGTATTCCAACCTTAAACTCAGGTGTCTTAATGGAAATTTCCCATAATCCGCAATGTTATATCTAACATCTTCAGTAAGGTATTACAGTTTATCTAATTTCCCACACTGAAAAAAGCTATTTTCGTCCAATAACAATCCACTGTCCGTAGACTGACGGCTGTGTGTTCTTTACTTAAGAGCAATTAGAGGCCGTTTTTGACTGGCATAGTGAATAGCGCGATAGAATTACACGAGATTATTCTATCCCCACTACTTACAGATCTATCCCATAGTGGGCAAGTGCTCGAAATAATTAGCCATTTATAAGGAAATAAGACATTTCCCACGAAAAAGTTCCATTTTGGTCTCAAAATCATAAATCATTCCCATTCAAAAAATAAAATCCAATTACCAATTATTAAATGTGAGCTTTTCTGTTTGTAGCAGAATACTACAAAGAATGTCAGACGCTCGTGTCCAGCGGAGGCTTTTCATTCAACTGAGTATATGAATGCCGGTCAGTGCGCCAACCAACGAGATATATTCACTAGAGGCGCTACGTCGTTCGTTCCTGATCAGCCAATGTGTGCGGAGCTGGCCGCCACCTTATGACGGGCGTGCCTGCTGCTGGAACCCATGTGAACAAACATGCTCCGGTTAATATTTTGGTAAATATCAATAATAACCATTTAGCGGCGTTTTCATTTCCAGCCTTTTTCTGATCGATAACTAGAAAAGAGTCAGCTTGAAGCGCCATTTCTGTCCATTATCGCCCATTGCGTTTACCAAAAGCGAATATATATATATACGCTTACAGGTCGAAAGGCGTACTGAAAAAAAAAGTATATTTATGATATTTGAAGATACTTGAGACGTGAGCCAAGAAATAGAGCCCAAGATTTTAGGTTCACGCAAGTGCAGAACCGCGAGGTAGCATATTTTGATAGGTCGCAAAAATTGACAGAACACCAGCGTTGCCTCGTTCTGAGAAAACATGCTGACATCTGCCACCCGTCTCACGCCGGGAATGAAATGCCACATTTTCCCCTGAATTCGCAACTTCGCTCAGTTTAAGTTCTTCCCGCGCTCTACCCTTCTTCTACCAATAATGGTATTTGCGACTGAGTAACGGCAGCACAAGCGCATTGCTGCCCCCATAGGTCAGTTGTATAACTTAATTGAGTGCTCTCTGACTTCGAAACTCCTATCCAAATTTCAACCTGCCACGGTAGCTTGTGGGCTGATCAAATTCACCCACCACTTCATAAATTTACCCGCATTTGGTCAGTGGCGGGTGCCAATTTCCCACCCTACTGCACACTTTACATACCTCCAACCAAGGGCGTTGGTTTGCCTATGGACCTACCAATATTTTGGGAAGCCAGATTGTCCCTACCAATATTTCTGCGAACTCGGTCTTATCATCTTTCCAGATAAGCCATATTAGACCCAGTTGTGGAGGCTACGTCTCCAAGACAACCTATTCACACATTCTAGCATTTGACTGGTTGAAAGGGAGGGGCTACCTGAAGGCTAAAAGTCAAGTGTAAATTGACCACTCTATTCAAGTCATGAATATTCATTTATGTCCAAAGCGGGGCTTGAGGCGTGCAACTGGATCGCTGGCTTTGATTACATGGTGTTTGCAATGGCATGCCCGTGGAAGAGAACTGTAATTTGGTATTTGTTCCAGATTTTTCTTCATCATGCAACTATAGCACTTTTCCCTTGGCCCGACTCATGACATATATTTTATACATGGGTACGTAGGTACGTATCACTTTCACGGAGATTTCATTGTCTGAGAGCGTGAGGAAAAACTTACTGTTAAACAAGTTACCGTAAATCTAACATGATCCAGTCCGATAAAACGCTCGGTTTGCAGCTTGTCCAATTCACAGATGGTCAGTGGTCCATTCTGAAGTGTTTATCTCGGCTGCAGTCGCGTTAATAGACATAAATTGCCTATAATGATTTTGACATTCTCTAATACTAAAACATACCATTATGTAATTGGTAAGAGTATTTCAACTGTTCAATATTGCTAACCTTCATAATAAATGCTCATAACATTAGTAAGAGTTGTAAACTTGTATTCGAAAATCAAATCAAAAGTATTTGGATGGCAACAAAATAGAAACGGAAGTTTATGTATGTGGCATCTATCTATTAAGGTAGATTACTGCTATAAAAATACCATTATCATTTCCACATTTTTCACGCGCCATTTCTCAAAAACCGCAAGTCCGATTTTAATGAAGTTGGAACATAAATAGTTTACAGCCTGATGGTTGTCCTGAACCTAAAAAATATGGCCCTTCTGGTACTCTTAATTTCAGGGGGTGCTGAATATATAATGAGGTAGAGAATTTTCAAGTCAAGAGCAAAATTTCTAAAAAACCTTTGCATTTTGTGAAAGTATCCAACTTTAAGAGGTTTAGCCCATAGACGCTGGATCAGGCAACCTGTGTGCAAAATAAGAAGTTGATATATCAATTAGTTACTGCGGTATGGTGTTTTGAAATTGTCATGATATGCCCCTTTGCGGCGGCAATCTTGGACACCTAATTTGCATAATTTATGCAAATCACCTCCATCCCTGCTAATTTGAATGTTTGCTTCTCATATCAATAAAGCAATATGATGTAAGTGATGAAATAGAGATTTTCATGCTTAATAGCAGTATTCTACCGTAAGATTATGGAGGCAGTTTGCTAACAAAGAAACACTCATTCGGATAATCTCCGTCGAAGAAAAGGCAGTATCTGCACTAAGATTTGCAAAAATTTTCCAGCTCGCGCGCTATCCGCGCTCATATGAGTCCCTACCAATTCTCACATTAAACCTACGCCCTTGGCGTAGAGTGAAACTGAGTGAAAAGGGTTAATATTGCACGTTCATATTGATAATAACAAACATGCAAAGACATTTGTTGAGCACAGAATAGAGTTTTGTTCGCTCAATCATTAGGGTTTTTTTGCTTACGTTTAATTTTTCCTCAAAAGAAGATTTGTGTGCTTGCGCAATAAATTTCCAATTGCTCGCTCAGGATTGTCGCACAAATATAATTCCATACTTTACAAGAAGCCGCTATTTGTGGTCCAAAATATAAAAAGATCTCAAAGCTTCTGCTATTTGCATGCAGGATCCCCAAAAGTCTAATTAAAGGAGGAGAACGCACTTTGGCAAAGTATATTCCAGCAGAAAGTAGAATTCTTCAAGTGTTTCAAACACATATTTTAATTTGATAATAATCCAATTCGACGCATTTTTAAACTAGTGAGTCTTTAAATTGGCTTCAATATCAGGGGGCAGAGACTTTTTACTTGGGGAACCTTCTGATTCTGAATTTGATCTTCGGAAACCTCACCTTTAAATGCTTAATAACCTAAACCTCTCGCAGTTTACATCTCCCGATTAGCCACAGTTGCTCAGACTAATTGGTAAAAACTGATCACTGTCCAATTTATTTTCGATGGCATTGTTATGCATTGCATCACAAAATTATGACGCGTTCTTCTGCGCATAAATGACGATGTAAAATATCAATATATCTTTATAATTTCTGCGTTTGTGTAGCAGCACAGATTTGCGTAAATTAGTTTTATGATTCTGAAGCTTCTTTGAAAGAAATCGAAGAGGAATATGTGTTGTTCCGTACCGTGCCGCAGTACGATTGTCCCCCCTCCCCTCTCCCCCCGCTGGTCAGCTTTCACACTAGTAGTATCTAACCGGACCCGAGTACACTTGCATGTGTCAAAATTCCGATACAGCGCGTTGCAGTATGCACCTAGGTGGTTTTAAATTGGGAACGATTTTAAAAGGAGGCGCCAATATATTTCGGGGGGGGGTTTATTATTGAGAAGGGGGTTTAGAATATTAATATCGAATATTAATATCGCAAATGCATATGCTGCGCGTGCAATAGCAACCCGGTGTGTCATCCGTAACATGGATTACCATGTATCCCCTGCGAAGCTTTCAAGAACAATTCATGAAGAATTCATGGGCAGTTATTAACTGCAATTTACGCTTCTCCCAGTACCTTTTCAAGTTTCCCGGTTTTTTTCCTTTACTGAACTTGCGCATGCATTATCAACATGCAACAATTCCGCATTTACTTACCATTAACGGGAATCAACTTGTGGTGCTCCACATTCAAGCTGTAGCGCCCCGCCATAGAATGGTCTATGTGTGGGAAAGTCTTTGAGAGCTTTATCTTCTTTTATATATTGCGAAGACTAGAAATTTACCTTTTGTTGTTAAGAGTGAGGCCAAGGGCTTGAGATTTCAGTAACACCTCTAACTTATTTATTAAATCTCTCACTCTGTACATCTCATGGATAAACCAGCACAAGACCAGTAATTTGGACAGTTATGAAGTGTATAATAGTCTACTCCGGAAAAATACAAAGTACTTGTTGGTGTGATCATTGTGGAGCATCTGAAATGCTGTTGAAAGAATGAATGTACCTTAATTTCTTTCATGACTATTTACAGGTATTGTAAATAGTGCAACCCCAATTCCGAAATAGTTGGGACAAAGTGTAAATTGTGAATAAAATCAAAACGCAATGACTTTCAAATCACACCAGCCAGTATTTTATTCACAATAGAACAGAGATAACATAGCAAATGTTGAAACTGAGAAATTTTACAATTTTATCCGCAAAATCTCAAATTTGATGGCTGCTACAGGTCTCAAAAAAGTTGGGACAGGGGCCTGTTTACCATGGTGTAGCATCCCCTCTTCTTTTTAATACAGAGTGGAGGCGTCTGGGCATTGAGGAGACAAGCTTCTTGAGTTTAGCCATTGGAATTTGATCCCACTCTTGTTTAATACAGGCTCCCAGCTGCTGGAGAGTTTTGAGTCTCCTTTGACGGACTTTTCGTTTAATTATGCGCCAAATGTTCTCAATCGGTGAAAGATCAGGACTGCAGACAGGCCAGTTCAGCACACGGACTCTTCTACTACGAAGCCATGCTGTTATAATAGCTGCAGTATGTGGTTTTGCATTGTCCTGCTGAAATACACAAGGCCTTCCCTGGAATAGATGTCGTCTGGAGGGGAACATATGTTACTCTAAAACCTTTATATACCTTTCAGCATTCATGGTGCTTTTTAAAACATGCAAGTGTCCCACACCATATGCACTAATGCATCCCCATACCATCAGAGATGCTGGCTTTTGAACTGAACACTGATAACAGGAGGGGTGGTCTTTCTCCTCTTTAGCCCGGAGGACACGACGCCCATGATTTCCAACAAGAATGTCAAATTTGGACTCGTCTGACCGCAGGGCACTTTGCCACTTTGCTACAGTCCATTTTAAATCAGCCTTCGCCCTCAGAACACGGCTGCGCTTCTGGATCATGCTCAACAATGGCTTCCTTTTTGCATGATAGAGTTTTAGGAGGCATCTGTGGATGGCGCGGTGGACTGTGTTTACAGACAGTGGTTTCTTGAAGTATTCCTGGGCCCATTTAGTAATGACAATGACAGAATCATGCCGGTGAGTGATGCAGTGGCATCTGAGGGCCCGAAGATCACAGGCATCCAGTAAAGGTCTTCGGCCTTGTCCCTTACGCAGAGATTTTTCCAGTTTCTCTGAATCTTTTGATGATGTTATGCACTGTCGATGATGAGACCTTCAAAGCCTTTGCAATTTGACGTTGAGGAAGATTGTTTTTAAATTATTCCACAATTTTTTTACACAGGCCTTCACAGGTTGGAGAGCATCTGGCCATCTTTACTTCTGAGAGACTCAGCCTCTCTAAGACATCCCTTTTATAGCCAATCATATTACACACCTGATGCCAGTTAACTTAATTACTTGCTAAATGTTCTTACAGCTGATTCTCTTATATATTAATTGCTTTTTCAGCCCTTTTTTTAACCTGTGTCCCAACTTTTTTGAGACCTATTGCAGTAAGAAAATTTGAAATTAGCTCATTATGTGGATAAAAATGTAAAATGTCTCAGTTTCAATATTTGAAATGTTATTTATGTTCTATTGTAAATAACATATTGGCTCGTGATCTGAAAGTCATTGCATTTTGATTTTATTCACAATTTACACTTTGTCCCAACTATTTCGGAATCGGGGTTGTATAAGCTCTGTGTATGGTTCTAGAAATGAATAATAAGCTACTTTTCTTTGTGTTGTCCTGTTTACTGAAAGTTTATTAACTAATTGGCTGAATGCTTGCTTCTCAAGTAAAAGGCTTTAATAAAAATTTTGAAGGTGGCCTAGGAGTTGCGTCCATTGAGTGCCAGGGAAGCCAGATCAAATAACTATCTAAGCTACTTACAAGCTCTCATTTTAATCCTGAAAGTCTTCCGAAAACTGTATATTGATTCAAAATGGGTAATGCCACCTGTGCACCAGATTATGTCTGTGCCTGATCTCCATACAAATGTCTGCTTAGGTTTTAACATTATTGGCGAGGAGTACCCTGCTGCTCACAGCCTTAAATTAAATTAAATGCTCAAAAAGTTAATGTTTTCTAAAGACCGGTATTTTATGGTGTAGATCCATAAAGATGACTCACCTAATGACAACACTGAGAATAAAAGAACTTAAATTTTCATCTCACGGGGAAGACAATAACTTGTAAAATTCCATTGCAACCAATAATCAATACTTCAATCGGCCAAAATGACTCCAAACTTTGATGGGTCCAACATTTAAGGCTAGAGTTTGCAGAAAGATTCGCAAAGATGCAATAAAAGACTAAGTTCAAAATAAAATAAAAAAAAAATACCCGTTTTGTTCAGATGGATCTCTTGCTTATCTTCTGCAGCAAAATCTGTGGCAAGGCTCGTATAAAATCCAATTTATGTTGTTGTCTCTGAACGTAACCTCGAAGCGATTCATTCTATTCTAATCCAAGGTTATAACCTTTATTTCTGAGCAACATAAGTTTAGAAAAATAGTGCTCATCTGTCGCATTTGCTAACCACAAATTTTTCCGAGAAATCATACTGCAACCTAAATATTGTATTTTCATAGGCTACCCAAAGAAAATTAAAAACAACTAGAGAGTAACAGGATGCTGAGCATGTTGTACAGTGGTAGGCAATCCCTCGGCTTACAGAAATGGTTAAACCCTCTTTCTCAGCAGCCAATGCCACCGACGAGGAAAAACTGGTCAAGTGGCCAGATGACTCAAAATTACGTGAAATTGACATCAACAAGTAAACAACATATTGACAACACATTAAATACATGTAAACATTACATTGACAATGCATCTATTTCTCATGCGTTGAATTCACGTAGAATACATGTAAACAACACATTGTTAACAGTTGTTTACGTGTATTCTACATGTACTATTCATGTAAAAAAACGCATATTTTTTAATTGCGTAGCTTGCCATGGTGAAACTTACGCACAGTAGGCCTCACATGTGACCAATGTCGTACGAAGCAGGGGGACTAAATAAACTTTTGGAATATTCAAACGAATAAAACTGCTGGGATTTTTTTGTTTATCCAACCAAACAACCTCGTTGGTAGTTTAAGCAGTCCGGATCTATTTTAGGATGTCCAGACAACCGGACAAATACTTATTCCTCACACTGTAATACCACGAGAAAATGAGTTCTGTCCAAACACTGCAGTACCCAGTATTTTAAAGACTGAACCCATTTTTAGATATCCTCTAACTGCCTTAACTCATTAATAATGCGAAACACAATTATCTATTTTCTGAGGTCAATTAATAAAAGTAACCATTTCAACTTATTAAGTTACAAATTTGTAACTCCGTTAAAGTCAGTTTTTTGCTGACTATATTTGTTAGCCTGCCATGCCTGGCATTAATCTATTTGTCATGGTGTGCTTTGTTGTATTCCCAATTGGCGTGTAATCCTTCTTACTGTGTAGCGGCTGCATCCAGGGGTGTACTGGGATTGCAATCTGGCCCTAGCATTGTCCATTTCTGACCGGGGGTAGTTGATGTCCAAAAACAAATAATCCTATTTATATTAAGGATCCTATTTATACTAAACATGTCCTTATATAAATTAAATACAATGATCCTGTCCAAATTTGAAAACACAGCATTGTAAACATATAAAGTCATGTATTTTTACTGAGGTATTTAATATTAATAATATTATTATTATTATTATTATATTTCCATGGAAGAATGTGAAATAGAAATGTGACGACGGCCATTTAGACTACAGAATTTTTCAATAAGACCACTGCATTATTTGGATTGATTTATACATAGCCTTTATAAAATAATGTTACCTTAACTTACAGACTCTGAATGACATAGCATAGCCCTCTAGCTTCAGGACCATAGTACTCTCTGGTTGTCAGTCTAATGATGGCAGGTGATTCTGAACGTCAAGACACGGTTTTGGAATGGAAAGTTTGGAAAGTCCTTCTCAATTCCAAAACAAATTTTATTTGACGCTATGAAGGAAACTATTAAAATGCATTAATATGCATTAAAAAGCAGGCTAATAACGTGTCCGTCAGTTGGGTCGTTTTGTAAGCAAAAGCAAATTTTAACCGAACACATACTTGCGATAGCCTATTAATTTAACGTCAATCTTACCGCTTCCGTGTCCCCCTCTAAAAAAAACTGCTTGCCACATGAGTATCATTATGACCAAACGGCTGGTCTATTTTAGCATTTGGAAGCCAGAGCCTCCAATGTCTGCTTCTTTAATCCTCTTAGGTTACCCCTCCTCCTTTGCTCTTCAAAATTATCGTCTGACCTCTGTAATCATTATTTCACGAGTTTCTAGAGTGTTAACATAACTGAGGGCAAGCGAAGCTATTGGTAAAACAAAATTCCGAACGAGCCTGTGTTCGTAAACTTCTGGGACAAAATAACCGACCCTGCATTCGTAAACTTTTGGGGACATAATAACCGAATTAAGTGGTGGATTGCCCGCCTATACATCGTTTTTTTTACGCGCAAGAGAAGTTTTTTGGACATTTCTATAGCGTGAGGCAACTATACATTTAGATACAAAGAAATTGATTAGAACTGGAGAACACCCACAATAGTGAAGTACAGCCATCAAAAGTGGTTTATAAAGCTATAATGTTTCGTCTAACTTAAGATGGCAGTGTCGTATCTTGAATGCAAAAGCTATATCAATGACGGCTGATAGAAATAATGGAACCAGTGCAAAATAAAATTGGGCTTATGAGAACAGGCGACCGGCTCAACTACGCGGTAGTCTACTCGGACTAATTCTAGTACACCCGGTGACCAGTCCACCGCTGACAGCTTCTGAATACCGATATGTGAGTAGTGCATCACGCCTGACCTGCGGGAAAGCGGGGCACATGGGGAAGCCGGCGACAAGATCATTGCCAATGATGAAATAGGGCAACAGCAACAATCTCACTGAGGGAATAATGTTGCATCGCAAATTTAGCTATGCTACAACAGATTTGCATCACTCTATTGCCGTTTTTGCATTGCAAATTGTGAAGCAATACCGGACATTTCGGACCCTGAAATGTCTGGTAAACACGAACTCCAGCTCTAGCTCAAACTACAGAATGTGTGCAATGTAAACACAGAGCTCCAGCTTCAAAACAAATACGAAAGAATATTTTCAAGTGATAGCGTAGAATTAATTGAATTGCGGCTGCGTGCATGTGGTATGCTGCAGTCTTATTAGCAAACTACCTGGCTAGCTCGCTACACAGGTGTGCTAGCTAATCACTAAACAGTTTGTTATCACTTTAGCTAGCAAGCTAGCTAGCGATTATTATAGTAGAAGCAAACTGTTGCCTTATTAGCAAGCTAGCTGGGTAGCTCGTTACACTGGTGTGCTAGCTAATCATTAAACAGTTTGCCATCACTTTAGCTAGCTAGCAATTATTACAGTAGAAGCAAACTGTTAACTTATTAGCAAGCTAGCTGGCTAGCCCGCTACACTGGTGTGCTAGTAAGCTAATCATTAAACAGTTCTTTATCACTTTAGCTAGCAAGCCAGCTAGCAATTATTATAGTAGAAGTGAACTATTGCCTTATTAGCAAGCTAGCTAGCTTGTTACTTCAGTACAAGCGAACAATTGTATAACGTCCGCTACTAATAATTCCGCTCGAATGATATGAATTGGCCAATTTATTTCCAAGAATACTTCGTTACTACGCGAATTTACGCAGATAACACACCTTCAGCAACGCAAAGACACTGCCAACAAGTGCAAACTGAGCACAACTTTTCTGTGAACAATGCATGCATAAACATACACAAATACTGGCACTTTACGGGGCTTGTGGGAATGAAAATGATCAGGAGTAAACTGAAAGTTTGTGCAAGCTGCTGAGTGTTTGACATGCTGGTATATTTTGCCTGAGACAGCGGCATTGAGCGCAGACTGAAACACCTATGGAGCTCAAAAGAATCCCAGCCCTGATCAGAATAACCTACCATTTCCATGAAATCTCCGCTGTTGAACACAGCAATGACTTTTAAACTCCCACTGAACCAGAAAACCACCCCCAAGCCTGCAGAGCTCAATCAATTAGCTACCCTACACATGCTAGTATGTGATGATCATACCCCCGCACACAAAAACACACACACACACGCTCACCCGTTTATCAATCTCTCCGTGCTGCAGCTGGACGAATCGTGCGCTGATGGCGGCGATGTAGCTCTGCTGATTGGAGAAGGCCACTCGCCCCGCCCCCTTTGGGTACTTCAGCTCTGGGTCAGTGTCGATCCCAGCGTAGCACACGCCCCCATACAGCCGATCCATGATCATCGCCAGCTCCACTGCAGAGAGACACAGGCACACGTGGAATCAGAACGAAACCTTTACGAAACAGAAGCCAAAATGGCTCTGCTGCACTTCAGAGGCACACAAACACGTGGACACACAAAGATCAGCCAAAACCTTTAGGAAACAAGTGAGCCAAAATGGCTGTTCCATTTCAGAGGCACGAAAACACAGAAACACA
Source organism: Gymnothorax javanicus (assembly GCA_029692085.1). Classification (NCBI taxonomy): domain Eukaryota; kingdom Metazoa; phylum Chordata; class Actinopteri; order Anguilliformes; family Muraenidae; genus Gymnothorax; species Gymnothorax javanicus. The sequence continues at coordinate 8,703,111 of CM056204.1, forward strand.
GGGAATCAGCCAAAATGGCTCTGCTCCTCTTCATAAGCACATGAACACAGACACACAGTCAGCCAAAACCTTTGGGAAACAAGTGAGCCACTTCACCGACACATATACACACAGACTCAGTCCAACACTGCATGAAAACACTCTACGACTTGAGCCAAAATGGTCATCTGCTCCCATATCACTCTGACTATGGTCAATGCCAAGTCCACAGATGACACACAGACACACACACAAGCAATCAGCCCAATGCTACAGGAAACTCCAGAGCTAAAATGGCCGCCAGTTCACATAACCACAATGGGCTTTATGAGATCAATTATCCCACAGTTACATCACTCCCCACTGATAGGACAAAACAAATAAAGTAAGGCCTGTGTAAGGTGGGGGTGACACTTGAGTGCCTCTTTGATTGACATGCTTACACACGTCTAAATCCCCGCCCCCCCGTAACACAATTAACCAAACATCACTTTGCAGGCCGTGATACGGCTCTCCAGCCCTTAATGACTAAAGCAGCCTACAGCTCAGAGATGGATGAACCTCTGTGAAACCTGACACTAAGTCCTATTGCAGACTGTAATGTGCATTCCCATTACTGTCACAGTGAGAGCATTATACTCATCCACGACACACATGGGTATACAGAAATGCACACACAAACAAACGCAAGCATATATGAACGCACACATAAACCCTTGCTCGAACACACACCAAAGCAAACATGCATACAAGTGCAGACACAAAACCACACCAGCGCAAGAGTGCATACACGCTCATGTTGCGTTTTCATGTTTTGTGAGGACATCCCATAGACTTGCGTTGATTCACCCCTTACTCTGACCTTAACCGTAAACACTACAAGCCAAACCCCAACCTCAGCCTTAACCCTTAACCCCAACCCTTCAAAAGCTCAATTCACTTCAGGGGACCCAAGAATGTCCTCATAACAATAAAGATATCTAGAATTTCATTTGGTCACCACAACAGGTAGGAATGACCCCCCCCAACACACACACGCACGCATGCACGCATACACAGATACACACACACCTGCACACCAGCATAATAGTGCGCAAACACACACACCTGCACACGTACTGCCTGTTTACCTGCGCGTAGGGGGCGGGGAACCCCTCCCACAAAAATGGTCTTTCTGGGGTCGAGCGGCTGGGATCCGTCCATTACAAAGTCACTGTCATTCAGGTTCCAGGGGCGGATCTGGACCTGAGGGGGCGAGGCGCACAGGCTCATCCAGTGTTTTACTCTTTATCTTATTACTTTATGTTATCATTAAGCCGCTGAGATTTTGGAGTCATTGCAGGACAGCAGGAAATAATTCACGGATTGCTCTCATTTTTGGCACATGGCTAGATGGGAACCGGATAAGTGTTATAAACCGGGTGATTTGAGCCATTTCTTGGGGCCTATGGAGGCCTAAATACACCGAAAAGTGCTCCAAAATGTTCATTTCTCATTATAGCTGGCTTTTTGGTGATCCATCCTACCATCCTAACACTTGCTGTAGAAAGATGTCACAACACAAACATCGCCTCATTTCAGCTCGTCAGTTCGGCCCTGGGTTGGGCCCCGGTGGTTGTGTTGGGGGGGTTGGTGAAGGGGAGAGGGGGCATACGGTTATGATACCCAGGCCAACTGCTACAGTTATTTTATGTTATCCTCGATTCCTCATACCTCAAATGACTCAGACAACAATCAAGGCCCTACGTCTTTAAGGACACTCCAAATACAAAGTCTTCCGAGGAGCTATAAGCTGCAGAACCTAAGAGGCATCTGTAGGATTCTCAACCAAGGAAACAAGCAAACATCCAAAAGAGAAGTAATTTTTTTTAGCACGTGATGAATAAATGATCCTCATTCTCCCCATCAGCTGTGCCTGACTGATGCGGCTCTAACACAATGGCTGAAAGAGCAAGAACACTTCATCGCCTGATTCGCATTTCCTTGATTCCTTCCAGCCGGCATCCTTTCCAGGCTGACCTTCTTTACATCTCATGGGTGGAGGCTGGAGCTAGGAAAGGTCACATGGGAAGGAATGAAGAGGGAAAACCTGCAACTCTGGTCTCCAACAACCTAAATGTTGGACTGTTCTGAGTGGACATGCGGGACGCTGATCAGTCATCCACAGGTTCCTCTGATTTAAATTGGATACTCAATGGTTTATGGTGGGGCTGGACACACGCAGGTAGAGGTGAGTTGTGTGTTGTTAAACTCACCGGTTTGTCCTTGATGGTGGGGCTGGACACACACAGGTAGAGGTGAGTTGTGTGTTGTTAAACTCACCGGTTTGTCCTTGATGGTGGGGCTGGACACACACAGGTAGAGTTTCCCATCCTCCTCAATGCAGGCATCAATGAGCGCCTGGACTGAACACTCGTCCTGGAACAGCAGGAAGGCGTAACCTGGGAAACCAGGGAACACACGCCACTCACATCGTTGTCACGCAGTTTCCTCCCCGACACAAAAAAGTAAGATTCCACAGCGTAAGAATACTTCCTATCTACACGGTCCATTTCACCGGAACATTACCCACCATGGAGACAAAACACTCTCATAATGTCACTGCAACATTTCAGTAACCTTTCAGAGGACACCGTTTGCTGAGCATGCAAACCTGACTGTTTCTTAAACATCTGCCAGCATTTTGCACACCTATCAACTCATCTCTCACGCGCTCACACACACACCTGTATCTCTCTCTCACACACACACACACACACACACACACCCCCCCGCGCGTATACAAACACACACACACACACACACACCTCTCTCTCTCTCACACACGCACACACCCGCATATACAAACACACACACACGTATCTCTCTCTCTCTCACACACACACACACACACACACACACACACACCTGTATCACACACACCTGTCTCCCTCTCTCTCATACATACTAGTCTCTCTTACCTTTCGGAGGGAAGTAGCTCTTGCTCTCTGCTTTGTGAGGCCAGTCCACAAACAGGTGACCAAAGCGGCGGAAACTGGCGGTAATCTCATCTGTGAGAGAGAAGGGCAGAGAACACAGGCTATTAGACTCTTCGTCTCCCAGGAATTTTCGTCCCTGTGGCACTTTTTGAAAACAACAACGTAAATGAGGAACGTATTTTAATTTTCAATTTGTTATAGAAATTGCATACATGGACTTGAAAATGAGAACGCAAAGTGGAGGATTACATTTTCATTATGATACAAATAAATGCGCTTGCATCATTAAAATGAAAACACATTTCTGAGATTATATTTTCATTTTAATATTGTTAGATAAAGGCTTCCATAGAAACATGCCACCATTGCTGACAGACGAATGGAGGGACAGATGACGAAGGGATCACCCTGATATAAGGGGTGGGGTTATATTACAGAAAACATATAAAACATATAGTTTTGGTGATAGAAATCCTTGAAATTTCACTATATGAAGTTTGACCTTCGAAGGTCACCAAAGGTCAAGTTTAAGGCCACCAAATGAAAGTTCAAACATGACCTCCTATATGTGTTCAATACACACATGTTCCCAATCTTCAATATTTTCAAGCCTAGAAGCTTTTGAAAATTCTAACATTTTGCTTGACCTCAGGTTTGACTTTTCAAGGTCATCTGAGGTCAAATTTAACACAGCAAACTGTACATTGACAGTACCAAGGTAAATTGATTGCCTAATATAGAAAAAAATGTATCCCGCAGTTTTTGAGAAATAATTTTTTTAAATTTCTCAGTCCTATCTTTAAAATTGGGGCCAAAATTTCAAGGGTCCATAAAACAAACAAAAATGATCCAATCAAAAATCTGGGAAAAAAAAAAAATGTCTGGAGATATGGTCTAGTAGTATGTTATGGCAAATTTACATAAAAATTCATCAGCCAAAAAAAAAAAAAAAAAAAAAAAAGATAAAAAATGTTCCGGACGACGGACGCCACACCACGACAATAGCTTATCGGCCCATAGGGCAAAGCTAAGCTGAAAAAAAAAAAATCAACTGACTGACTGACGCATGCGTGCATGTATTTACATATGAGAAATGGGCTCCAGTTAGCCACAGTCAAACAAAACTATCATCCCTCCATCTCCTCAATCAAATGACACTGGACAAACGCCCATAAACACTCACATCACCAACAGAATCACAGCAACATTTCATCCCCATTAGAAAGTGCGCAGTGGATTTGAAATGAAATGGGGAAAGCAGAGCGGTATGTGCAGAGCGGTATGTGCAGAGCGGTATGTGCAGAGCGGTATGTGCAGAGCGGTATGTGCAGAGCGGTATGTGCAGAGCACACACTGGGCTGTGCTTTTCAGTCCACCGGCAGTAAAACGGTTTATCATGCAGACACTGCAGTCTCCCTGCCCCAAAACCATGGGCCTGATTCAAATCTTAACCAAATGGAAAGCCCTGAATGTCACCTTACACCATTTTAAGCCCAACATAGCAATCTTTTACAGTGTCACCACCTTTACCTACAGCCCTGCACATCACAATCTCTCACAATCTTACACCACCTTTACCTACAGCCCTGCACATCACAATCTCTCACAATCTTACACCACCTTTACCTACAGCCCTGCACATCACAATCTCTCACAATCTTACACCACCTTTACCTACAGCCCTGCACATCACAATCTCTCACAATCTTACACCACCTTTACCTACAGCCCTGCACATCACAATCTCTCACAATCTTACACCACCTTTACCTACAGCCCTGCACATCACAATCTCTCACAATCTTACACCACCTTTACCTACAGCCCTGCACATCACAATCTCTCACAATCTTACACCACCTTTACCTACAGCCCTGCACATCACAATCTCTCACTATCTTACACCACCTTTACCTACAGCCCTGCACATCACAATCTCTCACTATCTTACACCACCTTTACCTACAGCCCTGCACATCACAATCAATCTCTTACACAATCTTACACCACATCCACACCACCTTTTACCTACAGCCCTGCACATCACAATCTCTCACTATCTTACACCACCTTTACCTACAGCCCTAACCATCACAATCTCTCACTATCTTACACCACCTTTACCTACAGCCCTGCACATCACAATCTCTCACAATCTTACACCACCTTTACCTACAGCCCTGCACATCACAATCTCTCACTATCTTACACCACCTTTACCTACAGCCCTGCACATCACAATCTCTCACTATCTTACACCACCTTTACCTACAGCCCTGCACATCACAATCTCTCACTATCTTACACCACCTTTACCTACAGCCCTGCACATCACAATCTCTCACAATCTTACACCACCTTTACCTACAGCCCTGCACATCACAATCTCTCACAATCTTACACCACCTTTACCTACAGCCCTGCACATCACAATCTCTCACTATCTTACACCACCTTTACCTACAGCCCTGCACATCACAATCTCTCACAATCTTACACCACCTTTACCTACAGCCCTGCACATCACAATCTCTCACAATCTTACACCACCTTTACCTACAGCCCTGAACATCACAATCTTACACCACCTTTACCTACAGCCCTGCACATCACAATCTCTCACAATCTTACACCACCTTTATCTATAGCCCTGCACAACACAATCTTACACCACCGTTATCTACAGCACTGCACATCACAATCTCTCATAATCTTACACCATCTCATCACAGCCATGGAAATGTCTGTCTCACTCAATATCATACCATCTTTATCTAAATCTCTGAGTATAACCATCTCTTGCAATGTCACACCATTCAACCTCAGCACATTGTCATCTATTACAATATAAAACCATCTTTCTTAAAAACCCAGAGCATAAGTAGCTCTTAAAATAGTCCACCATCCTTATTAACCCATTAAGACCTAGGGCACCTCATGATGCACTTCATTCACATTTCTTAAAAATTTTATATTATATAATGTTCATGTCCCTTCCATTTTTAAAGCGAGTGCGACGCAGACGTCGCATCAGGTCTTAATGGGTTAAAATCCCTCAGCATAACCAGTACCACCTCTTACAATATCACACCATCTTTATCAAAATCCCAGAGAATAACCATCTCTTACAATAGTCCACTGACATGAGGGTCATTCCATGCCAATTTACACACCCTCACCAGTGACATCTCTCAGATTTCACTGAATAAAAAATCTAAAATTAGTTTTTGAACCCCAAATGAAGGAATCCCAAATTTCAGTTGCATACTTTTAGTCAATTCAGCATTATGGCCCTGGGAAATTTGGGTGTCACGCCCGCCTTTTCCTGCACTTAATTTGTAACCATATAGAGACCCATCAGTTCCCTTTAATATGAGCTACAGGGCTAAAAATTGCTAAAAGTGGCCATGGATTCTCTCCTCTCTTGGAACCAGTGCTTACCAATTGGATACTTTAATATTAATATTAATATTAATATTGTTCCACTGTATACAATATTAACCCTTTTAAACTGGATTATGTTTCATGCAGTAATAATTTTTGGGATATTAGAGGTCCAGGTAATTGAGATTTGTGTGTTTGAAGGCTTTTTGACAACATCTTCAGCAAATATGATGGCATTATTGTAACTCAGATGACTTTCAGGGACACCAGATCATTAGTGGGGTTATGGGGGGTCCCCAAAATGGTCACAGGACAAATGGACCCTTTAGAACCCTCATTTTAGGCAATGATTTCACCATGTCTTCACACGAGATAGACAAATTACTTTTAATATGACCATCTTACACACCTTATCCAACTTTAGGGCCAATAAAAAGTTTGCTTATCCAGCTCCTTCTGTGTGAACAGTTTTTTTGAAAAATGGACCCTTTGGCCCACATTTCCAAAAAAATGACCTGAAAGAAGATAAACTCTGATGAGGTGGTGAAAATCACACTCTAATACCAAATAATGGTGCACAGAATAACTTATTCATCATATCAGGGTTGAATTTCACCAAAATGATCATGATTTAGCTTGTTAACCCTTCAAGGCCATATTTATTTTCACTTTGATGTGATGATCAAATGAGCTCTTCTGCTCAGCATTTTGGGGCTTTATATACATGTTGTATCGAATTTAACTGCAACAATAGTTTCTTATGTCAGAGATGTATACATTTTCAAAAGGCAAAGACAGCCTTGAAATGGTTAACAAGCCAAATCTATGTCCATTTGTAAAGGATTTTCATGTTGATATTACGGTTATTCTGCGTATCATTTGAATGTAGAGTGTAATAATTCCAACCACAAGAACTAAACACAGAGCTAGTCAGAAGCTCACCTAGTCTCCGGGCGCCAATATGGCGGGGGAAGGGGGAAGGAAGAGCGCAGAGTATATCCGAGTCTGCCGGAAAACCACACCAGGCATGGAGTTAAGCCGCTGTAACTCACATAGATAAGCCCTCCCCAGCACCAGATGGCGATAAAGGTTCTGAATAAATCAGGTCTGTTTTGCACAGGAGGCAATTCTTCTCGCCCGATTGGTATACTTCGGAATTACGCAGGGATATAAGGAGACTATTACCCGGCAGTCCAATTATATACTGCGATGTGCAAGGTCCGCACCCTCTATGATGTTCGAGAAAATGTCTCCCTGTTCTTGTTCCACCTCCCTGGGTGCTGTGATCACAGTTTTGCCAGTGTCATCACTGCTATTGCTAATATCCATTAAAATCTTACAAAATTCACAGTGATGGCCAAATGGATTAATTTAACAGCAAGTTCCTCAATCGATACAGAGGTCAAGACTCGATAAATTATCATCAAAGACAGTGTGATTTGGGACTTGTCTACAAGAACTAAGTGATTTCCAAATTATTGACAAATTTTTTCTCAGTTTTGGGAGAAAGCATGGACAAAGGGTTTCCGAGGGTCTGTTTTTTGTATGCAATTTTGTACACATATACGTGTTGATGTGTGCCAATAATAATAATAAAAAAATTTTTTTTTAAAAAACAAGTGTTGCCACTAAACGTGGCCATGTCCCCCGCCAGGTCACGGAAATCGACCAGGGTCGGCGTATCACACTAATACACATTGAGGCCAAAGATGAATGAAATCGGTCAAACCGTTCTTGAGATATCGCGTTCACAACTTATGGGACGTGACGGACGGACGGAGCTGAATACTATGTCTTCCGCCGCACAATAGCAAAAAATAGTGGCAAAGCCACTGCGCCCGCCTGGCCAAACATGGCCGAAATCAAACTTGGCCTAGATTTTCGTTCCATATACACGCATATAAAAGATGAAAAGGACCTGCGAGGAATTTAAGACGCTAGAGTGCTGACAAGGCAAAAAGTTTACAGACGCATGGACGGACGCATGACAGACCAACACGAAGGCATCTAAACACAGCATAAGCCCGACTGGCCTACAGGCCAAGCGGGCTACAGCAGTCGGAGGCTGTTGGTTGAAACTAGACGGCTGAACCCCTCAAGCAGATCCAGTTGACAAATGAGATATCCAGTGGAGCAGCCCTTTTCAAATTCGTCTATGTATGATGTTATACAGTGCATAAATGGTGTATGTACTGTGTGACAAGCACTTTAGAGAATGAAATACGCAAGTCCGAAAATAAACAAGTGTTGCCACGAAACGTGGCCATGTCCCCCGCCAGGTCACGGATATCGACTGGGGTCGGCGTATCACACTAATACACATTGAAGCCAAAGATGAATGAAATCGGTCAAACCGTTCTTGAGATATTGCGTTCACAACAAACGGGATGTGACGGACGGACGGAGCTGAATACTATGTCCCCCGCTCCGATCGCTACCACGGCAGCAGGGGACAAAAATTATTTTTAATCATCTTTTTTTTGTATGTCACTAACTATTCACTGCCACAGCCGAGTTTGTTCTACAAGTATGGCGTGTGCCAAATCCTTACTGTCAGATTCCTCATCATTGTCCGCAGGACCAAGATTATCCTTTACAATTCCAAGCAGATTAGAAATTTCTTCAGCACTCAATCACTCACTCTGAAAATTGTAACAAAATGAACATGGGTTTGGTTATGAAATGTGTAGTTTCATTAGCAATTATTCAAACAATAAAAATATATCTTGGCTGATTTAAAATCGCACTGCCTAGAATGCTACAGGCCTACCCAAACCCTGCAATAATGATATCAACTGCTTAACATTGTTTTTTAATCAGTCTCCGATTTGCGTTTCTCACACCCCTGCAAACGGTACTCACTACTGGTGATGGCTTTTGCATGTGGGCAGACGACAGAACGTGCGTTAATGCGAAAGTTAGAGTCCTGCTGTCTCATCTATGATTTGGTCCATTCGTGTTACCTACAAAGTCAAAATAGATTGCAATACAAGGATGCGCATGGCATCCACACAAAATACAAATTAGTGACTAATGTTACCTTCAGTATCGTAATTTTTTAGCTTTATAATAAAGCCTAAGGCCATCAGACTTCTCGCCGTGCGCTTCAACATTGTGTCGGCTGTATGTAAGTCTGGGAAATGTATCTCAATTGGGTATTGCCAACTAAGTTCAGATCTCGAGTCAATGGGCAGTTAAAACAATGGACGACATGGATCATGTGGGCACACTAACAGCATTGGCTTACCACATGGTCAACGTAGAAAATTAAACTAACGCACACCTGTAAGTGGATAGGTGCGTAGGAGAGAGGACTCAAGGTGGGCCAAATAGAAGAAACAAAAAAGTCCCGCACATAGTCCTCTACGCTTGCAATACTTTATTAAATTCACACAACGTTTCGGTCGTAGCTGACGAAGGTCTACGACTGAAACGTTAAACATGACACATTTCATCACATTTTAAAGCAAGAATAATTTTTATCTTTAACTTTTTACAGTGTCAAAATAATAAAACAAGGAAAAAGGCCTTGTGCAAAAGTTTGGGAACCCTGTCAGCTAGTACTTTGTAACTCCTCCTCGGGCAGCTATAACAGCTTGCAAACGCTTCCTGTAGCCAGCTATGAGTGTTTCAATTCTTGTCCATGGAATTTTTCCCCATTCTTCCGGACAGAACACCTCTAGCTCGGAAATATTCTTCGGCCTTCTTGCAAGTACGGCATGTTTGAGGTCTCTCCACAGATTTTCAATAATATTCAAGTCTTGGGACTGTGATGGCCATTCAAAAACCTTCATCCATCTTTCCTGGAGGTACTTCATGGTGGATTTTGAGGTATGCTTCAGGTCATTGTCTTGCTGGAATGCCCAATGTCTCTTGTGAATTGTAAATAAAATCAAAACAGGGTTCCCACTCTTTTCTTGAAATTATTTTCCAGGACTTTTCCAGGACATTTTCAGCTGCTACAGTATGAGTCAAGTTATCACAACATACACTAATAAATTCCACCCCCAACCTTTGGAGAAGTGTTTTTTCTACAATTGTACCATATATTTTGTACATTTAACCAGATTGCTTCAATGTTTATTCCTCTCCCTCTTTCCCTCTTGTACTTTCTCCACAAAATATTTTTATATGTTCAATAAATCACCAAAACAATTTCCTTTAGTTAATCTGTTTACTGTTTACTTACAGTTTACTTTGTGCATCTGACACCTGCATTCTTAAAGTAAAAATCAAAATCACTGCAAAAATAAATCAAAAATATAAATATCAAAATCAAATCCTATCCTGCAGTGCAAATATATAAAATATAAATATAAAACAAATATAAAACAATATAAAACAAAGCAAGAATAATATCACATTAGCTGTGGGCAATAATCATCATTCAGAGCACGAAAGTACAGTCCCCAAGCTTCAATTCGCATGCTGGAAATCACCGATGCACGGGACGAAATAAAGATCTCAGTCCAATCCTTCACAACCGCTGTAGCTGACAAGCTAAATATTTGCCACAAGAATATAATCGACTAAAGCTGAGGTTTTTTACAGAAGCCAGGATTACGATTATGCACCTTTCAATATTCACTAACGCTACTGGTAAGCCCCTCCACTGCTCAATGTCAACTTGTTCAAAAGTGCAAACGTTAGCCTGTATAACTGCTAAATGTGTGGGTATCCCGCGTGTGACCATAGATGGCCACTAATTACATGGCAAACGCTGCCAACTTCACCGGAAAACTAAACTGACCACTGGCTGACAATACTGCTTTTTGTCGGATTTCGAAAAAACATACTAGTTGGACGGATCTTTGAATTAACGTATCAGGTGACTGTATAATGTATAACACAGTGGGATCGGGATTGTCATCCGTCAGGCGCTTTTATACGAAATGGTGTGAGCACACGATATCCTCTTGGGTGGATACTTGTCTCCGCTGCTAGCCACTCCTAGCGCCACTCGCTGGCATCGAGTGTAGGCTGTAAGGTGCTGGGCGAGGGCAATCTTTTTCTAATCACCTTGTGAATAAAGCACTCTGTTTCCACACAAACTTCATCTTTTTTTTGTCGTTGGTACAACCAACAACGGAATAAGTGGAGCGTGAACGATTCAGCCTGCCCTTCTCTTCAGTACAGCGAGCAATGACCGGAAGTAGGAGACCATCTCGGTTCTCATGGCGCCACAAGATACCCACGACCAGCTCCGCCCACCACCACTGCTGTTATGTATGACGAAAGCACGTTGGGGCAAGCCCCTCCCAGAACCCATTGAGATTGCATTGAAAGGCTTTGCACTGGCGAAAAAATGATGCTACACGAGAGTCAATGAGAGACCCCTGGGGCAATTTTCAGTCTGAGTGAAATTGCCCCAAAAGGGGCGGGACTATTGGAAACGCTAGTTTATCCTGATTGGACAATGCCATTCAAAGGAAGATCAAGCTGTAGAACAGTGGTAGAGCCGGGAAAAAAAAAAAAAATCTTTTTTCTCGTGGCAGTGCGGCCGCCTAATCGCCCCAATGGACAATCCGCCTCTGATCTCACTCATGGATATATAAGATCTCACTTGGATGTTGACATCTAAATTACTTTCATTGCAAAGTAGCTAGCTAAAAACTGCATGAAAAGTCGGAGCTCTGCTCTCTGTGCACATACACAGTATTTTAATAGAGCTGAATTCCTGATGAAGTTTTTCTCATTCACATATTTTCTGTTTCTGCTGTCGGACAATGGAGCAAGTATGAAATACTGAGTGAAACGTGGCCCAGTAAGACTACCTGTTACCCGTCGCTATCTCGGTTGTCGCCATGGTCGCTGCAGCTCTACTGAAACCAGAGATGTATTTCATCTCAGAGCGCACAGCCAAACGTGACGGCACGCCCACTACAGCTCTCCGCTGCTCCTCTGTCACTCAAGAGAGGAGACAGAGAGAGGGAGAAAAACCTCACACTCAATATACAACGATACAGCAACACTCTTGAACTGAAAGTCGCTAGTTTTGGCGCTTCTTTGGGGAAAATAAATCCTTACTTCGGTCTGAAAAGTCAGTAAATCTAGCAACAAAGTCATATGGAAACACTGGGCAGCAGAACTGCTCTAAGGGAATATGCAATTTGATTGGTTGGTAGCGCCACGTGGGGCGCTGTGCCGCCTGAAGCAGAGATGAAGCAGAGAAGCGCTACAGCTCAATGTTGCCCATTAAAGGCAGCTGAAAACAGACATACATGCGTAAAATGTTTAACCCGCTTATGCTTCACCCACAAGGCAGAGAGAAGCAGAGGGAGGAAAAATAATTTTCCAGGACAACTCAAGCTTTTCCAGGACATTTTACTTTTTTTCTCATTTTCCATGTGTTTTCCATGACTGGAAAATTGGTCAATCATTTTCCAGGTTTTCCAGGTTTTCCAGGACGCGTGGGAACCCTGCAAAACGCAATGACTTCCAAATCACACCAACCAGTATTTTATTCACAATAGAACAGAGATAACATAGCAAATGTTGAAACTGAGAAATTTTACAATTTTATCCACAAAATGAGCTCATTTCAAATTTGATGGCTGCTATAGGTCTCAAAAAAGTTTGGACAGGGGCCTGTTTACCATGGTGTAGCATCCACTCTTCTTTTTAACACAGAGTGGAGGCGTCTGGGCATTGAGGAGACAAGTTTTTTGAGTTTAGCCATTGGAATTTGATCCCACTCTTGTTTAATACAGGCTTCCAGCTGCTGGAGAGTTTTGGGTCTCCTTTGATGGACTTTTCGTTTAATTATGTGTAAATGTTCTCAATCGGTGAAAGATCAGGACTGCAGGCAGGCCAGTTCAGCACACACGGACTCTTTTACTATGAAGCCATGCTGTTAAAGCGGACATGGAGCTGCAAATTATGCACGCAGTTACAATATGCTATCACTAGACAGCACACATGGATCAGTTGTTGAATATTCACAAGCAAGCCGAGCTCAATCACGATTTAGAATATGGACAAGTTCACTCCAATCCCATTTTTTCAGGAGTTGCCTGAATTAAAATCCTCACCTACGCCTGCAAACTGCTCAATATACTTGCTCATAGTATCTATCCAGCAGTTCAAAAAATTATCTCTTACGACAGGAAAAATCGTTTGTCCTCTGTAGCAAGCACTTCAGCTACAGTGAGCCAATGGTATCCCAATTAGAAGTTAAGAAAAATAAGTTTTCTGAAGCAAAAATTCGACATGGTATTGATATCATGTCATTCTACTATCAGTTATAGTCATTACATATCAAAAACGCGTAGTTCCCAACCGCGTATTTACGCGTAGATTCCTCCATAGGAGGATACAAAGGAGCCCTTTGTATCCTCCTAAGTACTCATGTTGATAGCCAATCACTCAATTATTCACTTAGGCTCATCTGCGTAACGCACACTTATAGTTCCTGCCCACTTGAAGCTTCCCCGGTAATGATGTCTTGATTGACTCGTTTCCTACCCAATGCCAGAGGGTACAAACTTTTTGCAGTAACTGAAAGACACTGATTGGACAATCAGAAGAGTATATAAGCCTTTGCGTAAGAGCAAGGTAGGTCGTATCCTCTTAACATTGGGTACAGTTGCGCAGCTGAAAATGACGCGATTTAAAGGGAAAAAAAAAAAAAAAGACTTCCAAAACCGGCCTGAAATGTTCAGTTACATTTACGGGTTTTAAATGAGGTACAGACATGGTCAATGGGAATTATTCTGAATGAAACAGGACATGAGGGTTCCATCTACCGGAAGCATCTGTATCTAGAGGAGGGATTCAATGAAGAGAGGTTATAATACTACTGCGGTAGCATTTTGCTCAATGTGGCTTCTTGTTTTGGAATTTATACCGTATTCGATGAAATCAAATGGCGAGATTTTGGCTCATTTAAAATATGAGCTGCTCTCACTTCGGTAGACCGCCCTGGTACGTTCACTGCACCATTCTGTTCAATCTAGGGTAGAATATTGCCAGATTTTTCCTGATAGTGGAATGTCTGTTCTGTTATAATAAGGTATATTTCAGACATTCCCGAGTTAGTGAGTTATACTTCTTCCTTATAAGGTGTGGAAAGTGTTGATATAAGGTTGCGATCTCAGATGTGGGAACTGCTGGCTTTGCATTGCAGGGTGAATGTTCTGACCATTAAATAAGCAGTTCCTTTAATGAGTGTGTGTGCTGGCTCTTGGGACTCCGAGGAAAAATGGACAAAATTCTAAACTTTATCATGGAGAAAAGGCATGTTTTGTGTTTGGAGAGGTTACTGGTGACCACTGATGTCCAACTGCACATATATTGATAATTTCAACCAGGAAATCATTAATTAGGGCCCGAGCACTGACCAGTGCCAAAGCCTGGAACAGGTCCTGGCACCAAAGGTGTGAAGAACCTGTTGTTTTTGATGGGATTCTTCATCTTCTTCTGCTGCGAGAACGCATTTTTGACGGCCTTGCCATCCACAAAAACTCTCAAAAATTGGCACATATGTCAGGCGTGTGAGAAATTACAAACTATTGTTGTTCTTGAGCTTGGGCGTGCCCCGGTGGCTCTATAGCGCCACCAAACACGCGGCCATTTTGGAACTCATTTGCTCGGATTCTCAGGAAATTATGTAAGGCCTTAGTAGTTATAAATTTTTTGTCAATTTTTTTGAAATTTTTTCGTGTCACAGGAAGTGAGCTATGAGCCATTTCCTGTATTTTTTCAGATTTTACGAACACATTTTTGAGGGCCTTAGCATACTTGAAAACTCGCCAAACTTTGCACATAGGTTAAATTTGTGATGCTCTTCGATTTCATATCCCACTTGGCACTAAGCGCCCCCTAATACAGTATTGCATTTTTGAGAGCCTCAGCATGCTTGACAACTCACAAAATTTTGCACATGTATTAAGCCGGTCATACCTTTTACTATGATATAGGGTTTACACATGGGCGTGGCAAAATGGTATTTTTATTTATTTATTGGTTTATTTGTCAGGGACAATGCACACTAATCAACAGTAAACTGTAAGTGAGCCAGAGTTAGCCAAAAAGGCTAATTTTCATCCGCTGTCCCTAGCCAGAAGTTAAAAGCAACCTAAAATTCAAAAAAGAAATAATTACATAGAATACAGAGTAAGAAGCCTATAATAACAAAGTGAAAACATAGTAAACACTGGCATGCAGAAAAAACAATTGTACATACCTAACATAGCAATCAATGGCATGCAGACAAAACAATTGCACGTAGGTAACATAGCAATCAATGGCATTCAGACAAGACAATTGCGTATAACACAGAAATACAGGGTAAGAAAATGAAAAACATAGCAAACAATGTCATGCAGACAAGACTATTGCACATAACAATATAAACTGTAAAAAGCAAGAGCCAATATTAAAATTAAGTATTGATCTAATACATAGTATGAGTCCAGCGAAGCAGACACCCCCAACAGGACAAACGCATCTACAATAAAAGCACATTAGCCCAGTTTGCAGCATGCATTTGGCAGGCAAATACATCTACACTAAAAGCACATGTTGGTAGCACACATTGCTAGCACATCAGCACAAACAGTAGCAAGCACTAAACAGACATGAACATACAGGAACAATGACAGACATGCACAAAAAATAACATAGTGCAAACAGAGGTAATAATTGCAGCATTAGTGAGTAAATGTTTGGTTATCAATTAGCCATCGTCTTAACTGCCTTTTAAAGGAGTACAAAGTATTACATTCTCTAATATGCCCTGGTACTAAGTTCCACCCCTGCGAAGGTTTAGCGGAGAATGCACATTGGCCAAAGGCACTTTTTATAATAGGAGCAACACAGTCTCCTCGAGCTGATCCTGTGGGCGTCCTGTTATTATTTGACCTGTGAGTTATGAAAGTTTGAAGTGGGGGGGCAATGTTGTGCAATATTTTATAAACAAGGCAAAAATGAGCATACTTAATGAAATTATCCCAACTCAAGAGATTGTATTTTCTTAAAATAAGGCAGTGATGATAGGCGTTTGGTTTTTGGTCCAAGACTTTAAGACTTTGTCTAAATAATGTTTCAAGCGGTTTAAGTGTGGTCTTGTGCAACATTTGGCAACACTTCGCAAGCAATATGTTAGACGTGGAACAATCACTGCATTCATATAAAGCTTTGCTGCATCAGTGATCATTGAGTTTCTGATAAATCTGAAGTTGGATAAACTAAATTTAACCTTATGACAGACTTTCTTCAAATGGGATTTGAAAGACAGCTGTGAATCAATTAGTATGCCCAAATATTTGTATTGATTTCCAATTTGAAGTTTTTCACCCGACAAAATTATGTCTGGAACTGGAGTTGTGGGTGACTTTTTGGAGAAGAGCATTCCAAAGGTGTTCCTAGTGTTTAGTTGAAGGCAAGAATTATTTAGCCATGCTGTGATGCCGTCCAGTGCCCTAGTAAGTTTATCAGCTGCCTGACGTTTTGAGCCGCCACATACATATATCACTGTGTCGTCAGCATTATAGCGCCCCCTAGAAAATTTCAATGAAGCAGCCTTAGCTGCCCGTTTCACCTACATGTACGAAATTCGGTGGACACGTGGATTATGCAGAAACCTAAAAAAAGTCTCTTGGTGCCATGACCTAGACTCAAAAGGCGTACTTTAACGAACTCCTCCTACAGATTTTATCCGATCAACTTAAAATTTGGCGTGTGACATCTAAAGACCTTGCCGATGTTACATTGTGAAGCTTTTTTGGATTCATCGAACAATGTATCTGTGGCGTTCGGCAAATTTCGATGTTCTGCCATGAAACCGGAAGTTGGTTTTACTCACCCATACGTACTTTGCGAGATTTGCCCGAAACAGTCTCGTCCCAAGTATAAATACATGCTGATATTAGATCAGGCGTGGCCAGGTGGCTCCACCGCACCCTCTAGCCACGGCCATGTTAAGATGAAAATTCTTGAATGTTCATCAAATTTGGTGTGATCATTGAATTTGTCATGCAGGATTATGGTAATTTTTTTAAAGTTTTTTGGCCAAACAGGAAGTGAGCTATGAGCCATTTGCTGCGTTTTTCCAAATTTTACGAACACAGGTTTGAAGGCCTTAGGATACTCCAAAACTTGCAAAACGTTGCACAAATTGTAACTGTCATGAACGGTATATATTGATATATATTGAGCAGTATATATACATTGATATACACTTAACAAAAATATAAACGCCCCATTTGACACTTTTAAACTCTAATTAGCATTAAGGGTTTTACAATATATTAAGTCATACACAATTCATTTTACTGTTCAATATGCAACAGATTACGGTGCTTTAAAGCAAGATAGTGGCGTATGGCAATCAGGGATACTCGTAGACATGGTTGGGATCACGATGAGAACGACAAGCGTGTAGGTTCGCTTCTCCCAGGCGGTTCCGGACAGTTTGAGGTGTGATACGTCTGTTGTGCAGACCAACTGTTTCATCTGCTGTGCGTGTTGCAGGTCTGAGGCGATCACGCAAGTGGAGAAGCCAGATGCAACGATCTTGTGCTCGTGTGGTCACACGTGGACGACGAGGGTGAGGTCGATTTGCTGTACTGCCAGTCTGTCTAAAACACACTCTTAAACACCCAATTGTCCGATAGTGAACATTCATCTGTGCAGCAACTGCTCTGGTGGACGTTCCTGCATCCAGCATTCCTATGGCGCGTTCCCGCATGATTTGCGACATTTGTGGCGTGGTTACTTCTGATGAAATTTGACATCTTGGGATGGCCTTTTATTGCCCCCAGTTTTAGGGAGTGTCTGAGTTCTGTTCACGCTGTTTGAGCAGCGTCTGCACATGCCACACCTGTGTTGTGGGTGGAATCAATGCATCACTGAGCAAGTGCTCACTGGCAGAGATGAACACAAATGTTGTACACAAATCAAGACAAATAACCATTTTGCACAATTAAGACATTATCAGCTCATTTGAGGTAACACATCTCATGTTATATAAATAATGTACATGGGGAGTTTATATTTTTGTTAAGTGTATACTGAACGGTATTCAAGTTCCGCTCTGGAAACGATCCCATCTTTCATTTTGCCCAAGTTAAAATCCTTTCCATGGAAACACGGAAAAAGTAAAAATCTCAGAAATGCCAACATATCAAAAGGCACCAGTTTAGGACCTGATTAATGCGTACAGCAAGTTTCGTTAAAAATGCTGAAAGGTACTCGAGTTCCGCTCTGGAAATGAATGACTACAGATGGATGGACACGCAGATGGACATACTTGTAACTATATCCCCCAGCGTATATGCTGGAGGGATAAAATAAAAAAGATTCAAGAATTCTTTCCCTAGCATCCAGGGTGAAAAAGAATTGTGCGCATACAGCATATAATACTCGGCAGATTTATTGTCCGTCCAGCTTCCAGAACATTCCCATATATTCTACCAGGTTTTTAGAGAGGTGAGGGGGTGTACCTTCATCGATATCCGGGGGGAGCCCCCCCACAAAGACCTTCCGTGAGTAGCGCTCGACCCGCTCGCCATTCTGATGGGGGAACCCGAGGCCAGCAACAGCCTGGTCCGCCCTCTCCTCGTCCCCAAAGCCGTCCTCCATAGGGAACAGGGACGAGTGACCTGTCAATCACAGGGGCAGCCAATCAAACCATGGCATTCAGTTTCACCACGAGGACATCGCTGACCACATCCCTTTCACAAAGCGCCTCGAGCCGCACCAAAAATCACACCTCCCAGCCGAGGAGAGCCATTTAAAAATTAAACCATTTCATAATCATAAGAAATATTACAAGATTCTGCTCAAGCAGGGACATCGTGAGGCACCCATCTCCAAAGTGAATAGGGATAAACACACACCCTCGAAGCAGCCAGAGACATCACATTAGAGACAAAGCTCAGTGATTTTAACACAACGCACAATGACACGGAGTGACAAATGTCCTGAGAAAATGTGTCAATTAATCTTCCATTTCTGTTAACTTATTCACATATTTTCTGCAGGATGAGCCATATTTCTGTGGCTGTGCTTTTCCAGCCATACAGTGCAGCCCAATACTCAGATATATCACCTCCCCTCCTTTCCTCCACTTACCTCCCTCCCATCCTTCCTTTCACTCGTCTCCGCCCTTCCTCTCCTTCAAACACTCCCTCCCTGCTTCCCTTCACTCCTCTCCTCCCCTACTGTCCTCTCCACTCCTTTCAACCACTTGTCTCCTCTCCTCCCTTCCTCCTCTCATCTCCTCCCCTACTTTCCTCCACTTGTCTCCTCCCTTTCCTTAACTCATTTTCAACGCTCCTCTCCTTCATTTGCATCCTTACCTCCATTCATCTCCTAAATTCCTTTCCTCCACTCATCTCCTACCCTTCTCTCCTGAACTGGCCCCATTCCTCCTTCCCTTTGCTCATCTCCTACCCTCCTCTCCTTGAATTGTCCCATCCCTCCATCCCTTCACTCCTCAACTCCAATCACCTCCCTTCCTCCACTCATCTCCTCCCCTCCTTTTCTCCACTCATCTTCTACCCTCCTCTCCTCCACTTGTCTCCAACCCAGTCTACCTACACACCCCATACCCTTCATTTCCATGCCTCCTTTCCTGCACTTGTCTTCAACCCTCCTTTTTTCCTTTCCTCCACTCCTCTCCTATCTTCCTTTCCTGTACTTGTCTGCTACCCTTCTATCTTCCTTTCTTCCGCTCGTCTCCTGCCTTCCTTTCCTCGACTCATCTCCTCCCCTCCGTTACTCCACTTATATCCCTCCGATCAGTCATTTCATGCATCTCCTCCCCTCGTCTCGATCAATCACCCCTCCTTCCTTTCCTCTACTCATCTTACAACTCTCCTCTATTTGTCTCCAACCCTCCCCTCGTTCTTTTGTCTCCTCCCTCTTTCTCTTCTCGCCTCACCTACTTTCCCCCACTTGTCTCCTTCCATCCTTTCATTGAATAATCTCCTACCACTTTTTCCTCCACTCCTCTCCTACCCTCTTTTCCTCCACTCATCTTCTACCCTTCTCCGATTACTCCATCCTTCCTTCCCTTCACTCCACTCCTCTCCTTCAATAAACCCCCGTATTCTGCTCAACTTCTACTGTCCTTTCCTGCACTCATCTCCTTCTTTCTTTTCTTCCTTTCCTCCAGTCACCTCTGACCCTTCCCTCCACTTGTCTTCTACCATCTTTCCTTTCTTCCACTCATCTCCTCGCATCCTTCCCTCCACTGGTCTATAACCCTCTCTTCCTCCACTCGTCTCAGACCCCCCTCTCCTGTACTTGTCTCCTACCCTTCTTTCTTTCTTTCCTCCACTTACCTCCGACCCTTTCCTCTACTCATTTCCTATCTTCCTTTCATCCTTTCCTCCACTCATCTCTTAGTTTCCTTTCGTTCACTTGTCTCCTACCCTCCTCTGCTTTATTTCTCTCCTCCCCTCCACTCCTTCAGTCACCATCTGTTCGTCCACTCATCTCATCCCCTCCTATTCTCCACTCATCTCCAACCCTCCTTTCTTCCTTTCCTCCTCTCCTCTCCAACCCTCCTTTCCTCCACTAGTCTCCTAAGGTTCTTTCCCCCCAGGTAGTAGAGCACAACTGTGGAGCAAAGAGGGTCAACGAGGAGGATATCTTTGAGTTGTGGCCTAAAAATAAAACACACTTCTCTCATGCCACCGTCACAGCTTTGTGTCTCCACCAACAGGTCAACACTAATGCGCAAGAATGAGGAAAAACAAACACACACACAAACAGAAACACGTCCAAAAACAGTGTGAAAGAAAAATCCTCTCCGACAGACTGAAACTGCATCATTACCTCGTCGTCTCCCATAATTCCTTGCTGCATAAAAAAAAATGAGAAGAGACGATACGTGATGAAAGAGAAAGTCCCGCCCTCCACAGTAACCCACCTCACTGTTACCATGGTTACCGTAGGGTGGCATCACATTCAGAAACCAAGAGCACAAGAAATGGAGAACTAATGCACTCACAGACATGCATAACCCCACCCGCAAGGCACACACACCAACACACAGACGCACGCACGCAGCACACATTCAACACGCGACACAATTCACAAACAAAACAAAACAGCGCACACACGGTGCACTAACGCTCACACAAACATGCAAACACACACACAGCGCACCTACACACACAAACATGCATACACACGCACGCGCACACACACTAACACACACAGTAAAGCTGTAAGAGAGGAGGGAAACACACGCACCATTTATGGGTAAAGCGCTGTCCGCCCCCGTGTGAGAGAACCCCAAACGCCCTGCGGATAAAACAAACATAAACACAGTGACTCACAGATCCGCTTCCCCACATACAGACCCAGGCAGAACCAAACACCCAATGCCTCCTTTCCTGGGGAATGTAAATATGTACGGCGCGTGACAGGGGCCCGGGTCAGTGTGTCAAACCCCACTGTAGCTGCAGTGAGATCAGTGCCGCGCTTTGGCTCAAAAGGCCCTTCAACCCCCACTGCTCCAGAGAACTGGCCCCCACATAGACTAATCAACCGAGTCGACGAGGGTGAAAGAGTCTGCCACAATGACTAACACATCTATAATGTATCTGTATAGTGCAACGTACCTGTAATACATCTGTAATAAATCTGTAACAGCCCGTTCATACCAAACACACTATCGGCGTGGAGCCCCCCTTCTGTTGTTATTTCAAATGATTTGAAGCTTTTTCGATGCCAGGTGCCTCATATTTAAGTGACCCCTACATCTTGCTGTTTTTAGGGGTGCGTTAACATGGAAACATCCCTAGTTTGAGGCTCCTTGCGTAATTCAATGTTTTCCATGCTGTTCAAGTACGCAAAAGCAGAGGCGGAGTTTTATTTTACATTATGTTCTAAACAAAGATGTTATGCCATGTCGTAAACCAAGATGGCAAAATTAGTGGTTCCTGTTAGAACGGTTATGGCCATATACCATACTATTTCACAAAATTATTAGAAAAAATAAACCGCTTTTATTTTACATTCTCCTTTAGAGCAAAACCGGCAATCGCTGGTTTTAAAAAAAAACAAACAACACGCCAGATTTTGTGGAGGAATTAGTTTGCTGCTGTTAACGTTGTTCAGAATGATCGCAAAGTGAGTGAAAGAAACGTTACTTAGCAACTGAAAAAAAAGACGCATTCAGTGCTTATTAAAATGTAGGCTTCAATAAATAAATAAATAAATATTAATTTAAAAAAAAAAAATCAGGACAAATGCAACTTGAGTTTCCCTGCTGATAGAGCCTGTTTGGAATGACTGGCCCCTTAACGCACCTGTAATACATCTAAAATTTATCTGGAATGCATGAGTATCTGTATTGCATCTGTAATGCATTAGAAATATACCTGTAATGCATCTGTAACACATAGGTATCTGTAATGCATCTGTTTCAGTAATGTATCAGCAATGTGTGTGGTATCATGTATTTGCAACCCTAATGCATCTGCATCTATGATGCATCTGGAATTCATATGGATCTGCAATGCACCTATAATGCATCTGAATCTGTAATGCCTCCGCAATATATCTCTAACGCATAGTAGTGATAATGCATCTAAAATGCATCTGTAATTCATCCCACCTCAGACAAGAATACTTGGATGGCAATGATCGAAAGCAGTCACGTGGAAACCCTGTATATTCCCATATTGTGTCTCCAAGCCCCATACACGGCATGCGAGTAGATTATCTCCCTTAGCGTCTCTGGAGCAGCCGAAATGGCATGCAGGTGGAAAAAAAGGTCTTCGGTGAGATATATTCGTTAGACAGTCTGTTAGAGGGCCAATATGGAAATATATGGGGATCAGTAAATGGCATATTGGGCTCAGGCATTTACTGACCCCACATATTTCTGTATCGGCCCTCTAGCAAACAGCCTAACTTATAGTATCTATGTTGCATATGTGGTCATATTCATCTATATCTGCAATGTATCTGTAATGCATCTAATATATCTGTAAGGCGTCTGTAATATATCGGTGTCTGTAACACGTGTAATGTATTCGCAATGCATCTGTAATTTACCCATTATGCATCTAAGATGAAGCTCAAAACTCCTAAAATCTGGGCCACAGGCCGGTGAAAAGAAAGTTTAGCCCTGATAAACACAGTTAGTTATATTTGTATAGGGCTTTTTACAGAGGACTGCCCCTCTGCTACTCGGCAAACTGCCTGCAAATAAACTCCAGGCCTTAACAGCAAACACCAGAGTTAAAATAATATCCCAGGGCTGGTTACTTGGT
This sequence comes from Gymnothorax javanicus, assembly GCA_029692085.1. Lineage (NCBI taxonomy): Eukaryota > Metazoa > Chordata > Actinopteri > Anguilliformes > Muraenidae > Gymnothorax > Gymnothorax javanicus. Next base: position 8,726,686 of record CM056204.1, read on the forward strand.
GACTCATATCCGCACACAGCTCACCGTAGGGGTAGATATAGTGACAGCGACCATCTTCAAAAAATCAGTAGGGAGGATTACATTATTAGACGGGAAGAGACTGTCACACTGTCCACTTAATTCTCGTTACAGCAGAGGAAAGTGTTACGAGAAAGCGAGACCTGATTGGATGAGTCAGTGCGCTTAATGAGGAGTGAAATCTGACTGGATGAATCAGGATGTTTAATAAAGAATAAAATCTTGTTGGAGGAGTCAAAGAGTCAATAATACAGAGTTAAATCGAATTGGATGATTCAGTCAGGTACTGATTAGTCAGAGAGAAGCATGAAATCAAACCACATCGTGTGAAAAATAACCCTGTCAAGAGCAGCCGCACTGCAGCAAAGAAAGTGTCCAGTGTAAAATGTAGCTGGAAATGGAGAGAGAGGTAAAGACAGGAAGATGGACAGAGAGAAGAAGAGAGGTGGTGGGAGAGGGATAAAGATAGCAACAGCAAGAGAGGGAGAGATAGAAGGGATGGAGGGAGGGAGAGGGCGAACGAGGGCAAAATTGAGGGGGAGCAATGGAGAGAAAGAGAGGTGTAGAAGAAGAGACGAGATACAGCCGGCAGCCTCCGCCCAGATTAGTTTCAGTCATCCAGGGCTTGAGAGCTACGTCAGCAGCAGTGAGCACGGCACACACCATCCTACTGAACACCACACCCTACACCCAGTACACACATCCACCACCGGCAACTCCAATCAAAATCCACAGCTTCGCCCCAAAATCACACACGCACGCACACACACACGCACCGCACGCACACACCCCGAGGATTAGACATACTTAATTATCACAACATGGACTGTCTGCTATGGCACATAGAAGCCCTCAGTTCAGATGCTGCTCATCATGGTGTCTCACACTGTTCATTTCGTCTCTGCTGTAATGTATATTAAAGAGGTTTCTTCCAACATCATCCTTTTGTCTGTCGCTCGTCTTTAATAAAATTACAACTGACAGCACCGAGCCCCAGTAGCACCTCGTCAGTCAGTGTTTAATTCAGCACCGCTGACGCACTGAGAACCCTAACTGCGCTCAGTCAGTCAGTCCCAATATCATTATACAGACGGCTATAGCTATACACAAACAAAGGACAAAAGGGCGGGATGAGTGCTACCCTTCAGCGAATCCTGTTCAGCTCTCATGATGTCAATCAAGGAGTTTTCCAATGAATGCATGTTGAAGCCGTCAAAGGACCTGGTACGCTCCTGCAAATGAAAAAAAAGGGGAAAAACAGAGAGACATCACCATGACTGCAAACCACTCCCCAGACTCCGTGTCCCAGAATGCCTAGGGGACAGAGGCATGCTGGGATTTGTAGGTTCCAGGAGATGATGTAGGAGCTTAGCTTGATGCATAATTACAGCTCAGATGAGCTCGTTTTTGTGCTTAATTCAGAAATAAGTGCAGAGAATAATTAATTCCACCGCTTAAAGGATTTGTCAGTAGCAGTCTGTAAACTCAACATTCAAATTTGGCCCCTCCTCCCCTGCTCAATGACACCAGAAGTGCAACAGACAGTTCAGCGCTATGCCCTGGCCTCATATCCTGAGAGCTGTTATTGGCTGTGCGCCTGTTTCAACTGATAATGCAAAAATCATCTTATAATGTAACACTAACCATTAATGTAATTAAAAAAATAGGACCAAGGGTCCTGCAGCTTACCGGCAAGCAGTCTTACAGCGATGATATAAGTTATGAAAATTTCATGTGAAGTTCGACATTTGAATTAATGAAAATCAATGTCAAGGTCACCAAATAAAAGTTCACATACATTTATAAGACCTTCTGTAATACAATCCTAAGCTCTAAAGCAGTTTTGGTGATACAAGTCATTAAAATATGTCAATATGTATTCAATATGTCAATTGTGAACTTCAAAGGTCACAGAATGTCAAGTTTTGGTCAGCAAATGGACTTCATATATGACTTTCTAAATGTCTCTATACAAACCTTGGCTCAATCTGTGACCATTTTGGTGATACAAGTCACTGTAATTTCACTGTTGAGTTTGACCCTCAAAGGTCACTGACAGTCAAGTTGAATGTCACCAAATGAAAGTTCATATGTGACTTCCTAGATGTCAGTAACACAAACTTAGGCACCATCTGTGACCGTTTTAGTGATACAAGTCATTGAATTTTCACTAGGTCACATTTGACCTTTGAAGGTCAATACAAAGGTCACCAAATGAAAGTTCATATAGGACTTCCTATATGTCTCTAGTACAAACCTAGACTCCATCTGTGACTGTTTTGGCAAGACAAGTCATTGTAATTGTATTATGTCAAGTTTGACCTTCAAATGTCATCAACAGTCAAGCTGAATGTCACCAAATGAAAGCTCATATGTGACTTCCTATGTCAGTAACACAAACCTAGGCTCCATCTGTGACCTTTTCAGTGATAGAAGTCATTGAATTTTCTCTAGTTAGACCTTTGAAGGTCAATATGAAGGTCACCAAATGAAAGTTGATTCATGACTTCCTATACATCTCCAATACAAACCTACACTCAATCTGTAACGATTTTGCTGATATAAGTCATTGAAATTTCACTGTATAGTTTGGCCGTTCAAGGTCACTGAAGGTCAAGTTGAAGGTCACCCAATGAAACTTTATACATGACTTCCTATGTGGCCACAATACCAACCTAAGCTCTATCTGTGATAGTTTTGGTGATAGAAGTCATTGAAATTTCACTATGTGAAGGTCAAGTTCAAGGCCACCAAATGAAAGTTCATCCATGACTTTCTATAAGTGTTCAGTGCACACATGTTCCCAATCTTCAATATTTTCAAGCCTAGAAACCTTTGAAAATTGTAACATTTTGCTTGACCTCAAGTTTGACCTTTCAAGGTCATCTGAGGTCAACTTTAACATATGTCAGTAATACAAACTTAATCTCCATCTGCAACCATTTAGCTTCCACAGGCAATTTGGACCATTCTCCATAAGAGCCAATGTTAAAGTACAGCGCCCCCACTAGACCCACTTCCATCGATTCAATCAAAATGGCACTTGCACTGTACATAAAGTGTATCAAGGTGAGTTGATTGCCAGATTTAGAAAAAAAGTTATCAGACAGTTTTTGAGAAATAATTTTTTGAAATTTCCAGTCATATCTTTTAACATTGTCCATATATTCCCTGACCTCGAGTTTGACCTTTCAAAGTCATCTGTGGTCACATTTAATATTGCCAAAATATAGGTCATATATGACTTCCTATATGTCAATAATACAAACTTAATCTCTATCTGCAACCATTTGGCCTCCACAGGCCATCTTGCATATTCATAAAGTACAGCGCCCCCAATAGACCCACTTCCGTCGATTCAATCAAAATGGCGCTCGCACTGTACATTGACGGTGCCAAGGTAAGCTGATTGCCTCATTTAGAAAAAAAAATTTATCACGCAGTTTTTGAGAAATAATTTTTTAAAATTTCTCAGTCCTATCTTTAACATTGGAGCCAAAATTTCAAGTGCCCATAAAACGGACAAAAATGATTCAATCAAAAATCCGAGAAAAACGACTGGAGGTATGGTCTAGTAGTATGTTACTGCAAATTTACACGAAAATTCATACGGCCAAAAAAAAGATAAAAAATGTTCCGGACGTCGGCCCATAGGGCCGGTAAGATAAAAAATTACCGATAGTGTAACACCAACCGATAATGTAATACGAAATCAACAGATAATGTAATATCAACTGATAACGTAATGAAAAAACAACCGATAATGAAACAGTAACTGATAACGTCGACATAAAATCAACCGAAAATGTAACAATATTTGCTAACTGATAACTCAACACGAAAACAACAGATACTGTAAGGAAACCACTAACCGTTAATGTAACACAAAATCAACCGATAGTGTAAAAGCACTAGAGCCAACCTGCCTCCACAGAAGCCAGTGTGAGCGTGAGACCTTACGCATATTTTCTGGACTTTGTCAGCAATTGCATTAATTCGGTCATAAATGTAAACTTTACAGCATTGAGCTCACGGCTCTAATTCAGTTCCATTTGAATCTGGAGCGATGTAAAGTTTACATTTATCATTTGATTTCTGAACCTCCCTATTGCATTATGCGTTCAACAAACTAAGTCCCTTGGTAGCGTTCCGAGTGATGACCTGCAAGAGCCTATACTGTGTATCGCGGGTTTAATTATCCCCCTACAGCAGTCCGAATGAAAAGCAGATACGTTGGCATGACACATAGCCCATGTTACCACTGACCTGATGATTATGAGATTATGAACAAATTACAAAAATCTGCATCTCCCATTCTGCACCCGCAAATCTGTATCTCCCAAACATACTAGTACATTCCCAAAACGGTGGCTCAAAGCCTGCACCAACCTTTACTAGCCATGTAGAAGTTTATCTAGAGCGGGGCTTTCCACAATTGAAAATTTTAACATGTAAGCTGATGATAAGTTGACATCATGAGCATGAAGCGCAAAGTCCTTGCGGCCGGGGTCCAGGGCCCGCTTAAGGGCCCTGGAAGCTCTAAGGTTTCTAGATGCTCTCTGGCACAATCTAGACCTATTTTTAAACATAATATGTTGGATTAAGAATCTAGATTTGAGGAAATAATTTTGCAAATTCATATATTTTCCTAATTAAAATGTGATGCAATAAATTGCTTTCTTTCTGATTGATCAAATTTTATGTGAATGTGTGATTCACACCTTGACAATAACAAACAGATTCTTCAATGAATAGTCAGAGATAGACTTATAACACAGCCCTGCATTTTTAAACTTTTTCTCTGCTGATTTGATCAACTGTGTCGATTTTACATAATTCGAAGGCGCTGATTTCAAATTTGCCCTAAAAATTTGTGTATCACGTCAGGTTTTTTGCACCTTACCTAAGGATAGAATTTTCTTTTCTTTGATTTACGGGAATAATTTCACTCGGGGCAGTCTCTCTGTAGGCACCAACTGTTATACCAAGGGCAGTGATTTGTGACAAAACCTGACGTGATAGCCAAAAACTCATGTGATATTTGGATTCAGCGCCCCAAAATTACTTCAAATCAGGTATCAGCTCTTACTCAGCAAATTTCATGCAGGGCTGTGTAATAGATTTTCCAGGAGTTCCTTCTTCCTAGTAAAATTTTTGAAAAATCAAGAATCAAGATCAATACAAATATACATATTGAAGGTTATAAAAAAAATTACTAAAAAAAAATAACTTGAGAAAAGTTTGTTCATAATTTCTCCTGAAGTCATAAGTGAAAGTTCATTACTTACTCCTAGCTAAAGCTAGGGAAACTCAGGCACTCTCTGACTGGCAGGTTTTCAGAAAACTAAGAAATAAATGCTGCTTACTGATAAAAAAAGGCAAAATCTGAATATTTCATCTCGTCATTGGCAAAAAGTCAGGGTAATCCGGCAAAATTTTGGAAAGTTGTCAAGTCCCTGAATAATAGTCCTCCTTCATTGCCACATTCTATCCACATGGATTTTGGTCCTATTACTGATGAGCACAAAATCTGTGACTTTTTTAACCAACATTTTATAGCGGCCGGAAACCTTTTTGAAAATTTTAATAATCAATCCTCTTCAGGAGATATGTCTGACCTTAGCTCTAGTGCATTTACAAATTCTCAAAATCCCAGAGTATTGTTTTCTTTCACGGAATTTAACATGAATGAGGTTCTACTAAAATTAAAACGTATAGATGCAAATAATTCCACTAAAGAGGATCACTTAGTCCCGAGTCTTTTGCGTCTTGCAGCCCCACTGATTGCACATTCAATAACTAATATTTTTAACTTTTCCTTATTGACCGGGTCTATTCCCAGTGTATGGAAAGCGGCTCATGTTTTTCCTTTATTTAAGGTGGGTGATCCCAGTTCAGTAAACAGCTATCGGCCCATCTCAAAATTGCCATGCCTGGCTAAGATTTTAGAATCTGTTGTAAAACAACAACTTTGCAATTTCTTAACTTTCAACAACATTTTAACGTCACAGCAATCTGGTTTCAGGCCTGAACATAGCACCATTACAGCAGCTTCATTCGTTATAAATGATTTAGTAACAGCTGTGGATAGTAAACAAAAATGTGCGGCCCTATTTATTGCTTTAGCAAAAGCGTTTGACACAGTAGACCATATTATCTTATTAAATAAGTTGTCCTCCATTGGTCTTGGTTAAAGAGCATGCTCATGGTTCCAGGACTACCTCTAAAATAGAACACAAGCCATTATTTCTGGGGATGCGCAGTCTCAATTTTAAAAGATGACGAAAGGAGTACCCCAAGGTTCCATTCTTGGGCCAATTATATTCACAATTTATATAAATGACATTGCTCGTAATGTAACCAATTGCAAGGTTCATTTTTATGCAGATGACACAGTGCTTTATTCCTCTGCTCCAACATGCTTACAGGCCCTCACATATTCACAATCTGCCTTTAACGTTATACAGCATGCTCTAGCTGATCTTAAACCGTTTTTAAATACTGACAAAACAAAGTTCATGATCTTTTCTGCACAGAATGCAATTACGCCAGGTGACTCCATTTTCTCTGTGACTGGTGCTCAAATTGAGTAGTTCAGTCTTACAAATATCTGAGTATCTGTTTGGATCATGACTTCTCTTTTAAGATGCATGTGTCCAACCTGTCCAAAAAACTTAGAATGAAAATTGGGTTTCTTTACAGAAACAGGTCCTGTTTTTCTTTGAACAATAGGAGGAGGATTGTCCAGGCGACAATATTAGCCATTTTTGACTACGGAGATGTCCTTTACAGGCATGCCTCTAATAGTACCTTAAGACCCTTGGATGCAATTTATCATAGTGCATTGCGCTTCATCACAGGTGATGGTTTCCGAACCCATCACTGTGCTTTATATAATTCTGTGGGGTGGTTTTCCCTTCATTTTAGAAGGAAGGTAAATTGTATTTTATTTATTTACAAAGCTTTGTTAGGCAAACTTCCCTCATATCTCACTAAGCTCTTATCAATCAAAATCAGAAGTCAGCATACCAGATCACAAGAGTGGATTTTGTCAGAGGCTCCCAGGACTGGAATAAATTTGGGCGGTACCTCTTTAAGTGCATTCGCACCTTACATGTGGAATAATTTCCAGGATACTTTGAAGCTAGATTGCCCCATTCCCTTTTGTCCTTCAAGAAATTAGTGTTGGATATATTACTTTTGGAGGCCAGGGCCCATATTCACAAAGCATCTTAGCGCTAAAAGTAGGTCCTAACTGCCGGATTTAGGATAAACTCCAGTCGTAAATTTAGGACTCCTAATTATTTTTACTAAGTGTTATTCACAAAGCATTTTAGGCCTAAAATTAGCTCCCAAGTCTGGGAGAGCTTAAAAGTAGTCAAGAGGACTCCTGACTCGCTAAAACCTATTCACAAAGAATTGGAAAATGGCTGCTGCTGTTGAAAGGCGGAATGACTTGGAAATTCTGAATGATGCGTAGTTGTTGAAAAGATATCGGGTCGACCGTCAAGGGATTTTATTTGTTGTTGACTTTGTGAGGGAGTGAATTACATCTCCAACCATAAGAAACAACCCAATAAGCCCCGAAATAAAATGTTTGACAACACTTCGTTACTTGGCCACCGGAAAAAAGCAACTTCGCAACGCAGACAATTTAGGGATTTCACAATCATCTGTCAGTCGCTCAATTCAACAATCAATGCACTCTGCGAACCCCATATCATCCGACAGTTTATCCGGTTTCCAATGGACATTCGCCAACAACACAGAATCAAACTTCAATTCATGCCCATCTCAGGTATGCCCGGTATCATCGGTGCTATTGACGGGACCCATATTCTAATTATTTCTCCGACCCAAGATGAAGAGGTATTTGTAAACAGTTGTAAAAAGTTCACCCCATCAACACCCAGATAGGATTTGATGACGAATACAATATTTTTGCGACATTGTTGCGAAATGGCCAGGATCCACGCATGACTCTCGCATTTAATGGAAAGCAGCTTATGCCAATTATTTGACAGGCATTATGTGCCTGAGGAATGCCACTTGCTCAGGGACAGTGGCTTTGGTGCTGTACCTCCTCCTGCTATGCATGAATTATTTTATCACGCGATTGAGCAAGGGTTACATTCAATAGATCATCATAATAATACCAGCCTATGTCATATTTTGTATGCATATTTAAATTGTAGGCTATAAATTACAATCCAAGCTTAGTATGCCTTCCTGTTTGAATGATAGCCCATTTATAGGCTGCAATCTTGGACCTCCCCTGCGATTGCAGCCCATACCACTGCTTCTCGCAGTCGTCCGAGACACTGAGGGTAACGGAGCATTGATCTGTAGGCTGATATTATCCCACGCATCCCGCTTGGATTTGCTGTTCACCCCCGAGCCAAATCCCTTTTGATAACATGCTTTCGTTTAAAGCTTAACCAATTCTCGGATTGGGAACCGATCTACCTCAGATCATACAGCGATCGGGGCATTCGAGCCGATTGCCGATCTAGCAAAAAGATCGGAAGATCGGTAGGCTACATGAGTTCACCAGAGGCCAATCAACTACAGTAACTGCCCGCTGAACTGTGGCTGGCTTACAGCTTTATTTATTTTTCTACACGTTCAGTGCGGAAAATTCGCATTCAAAATTGTAAAGGAAAAAAATTACTCTGGTGGAAAGCTGTCGTTGTAATTCGAAGGACGAGTCCGGAACTCTGATACACATGCCATTCTGAAAGAACGTGATATGCGCTTCAAGCGGTTGAAACTTTTTGAAAGGTAAGATGATATTGGTGCGCCTGTTTAATGTTGTAACTGTAATATGTTAATTCCTGTTGTTATGACTTGAAAATCACAACAAAGAAAACCAGCAATGACAACTTAAACAAATTTATTCTTCACTGAAAAAAAAAAAAACCCTCTACAAATAATCCACTGTTCAATCCTCTAATAACACTCTAATGCCACTATGTAACTCTGTTGCCAAAGCAAAAACTCTGCCTACTGACCAAAATCACAGCATTTATATGTACTAGCAACATTCTGGAAAGATCTACAGGATTCCTGGGAAATCCCGCCCCCTCCAGGCAGGAAGATGCCAGAAGCTTCTAGAAAGCACTAGTCTAGTACAAAGAAGTGATATTACATCAGATCATGTTTTGCTACAGACACACCACCAGAGGGTGCTGAAGAACAAAATAAATAGCTGACCAGCAAGGCAGCAAAAACAGCATGTAACAAATCTCCATTTACAAATGATATACAGTGCTTTACATAAAATACTCATACATAACACCTCCCTCTTTAAGAAAAGAAAGGTTTGCTAAAAGCTTTCTTTTGTTAAAATTAACAGTTTTATAATTAGTATAATCTTGAACTTTACAAAAAAAAGTATCATTGACCATTATAACACTCATATACATAACAACCAGTGCAATTTTCACAATCAAATAAAGAAATAAAATTACATGCGTGAAAGTGTATCTGGGATAACATTATCTTTTCCCCTGATTTGAGAAATATCCAAATCATACTCTTGCAAAAGTAAACTCCATCTCAGTAATCTTTGATTCTTGTTTTTGATCTTATGTTAGAACGTGAGGGGATTGTGATCACTGAAGACCTTGATGGAAGTAGCTGAACAAGTCAAATAGACTTCAAAATGTTGTAAAGCCAAAACAAGTGCCAAACATTCTTTTTCAATTGTTGAATAGTTTTTCTGATGTTTATCAAACTTTTTGGAAAAGTAACAAACAGGATGATCTACTCCATGAGTGTCTTCCTGCAGTAAAACTGCGCCTGCACCAATATCACTGGCATCAACAGCCAACTTGAACTCCTTTTTGAAATTAGGAGATAAGAGAACTGGTGCATTTTTGAGGATAGCTTTCAGCTGGTCAAATGAATTTTGACATTTTTTATCTCAAACAAATTTTGCATTTTTCTTCAGTAAATTTGTCAAAGGTTCAGAAATGATATAGAAATTTTTACAGAATTTTCTGTAGTTGCCAGCCATCCCTAGAAATCTCATTAGTTGTCTTTTTATTGTAGGCTCAGGAAATTCAGTGATAACTTTTACTTTTGCGTCAATTGGTCTGAGTTGACCCTGTCCTACAATATGACCTAAGTAAACAACTGTAGCTTTACAAAAGTCACTTTTAACAAGGTTGATAGTCAGTTTGGCATCACTCACTCTCTGAAAGAAGTTTCTGATGTAGGTGAGGTGCTCTTGGAGATGATAATGTCATCAATATAGGCCTCACATCCTGGTAGTCCAGTGATCACTCTGTTTACCAGACGTTGGAAGGTGGCCGGAAAATTTTTCATTCCAAAGGGCATGACCTTGTATTGGTATATAGTCCATCTGGTGTGATGAAGGCAGAGATCTCCTTTGCTCTGTCTGGTAGAGGGATCTGCCAGAAGCCCTTGAGATCAAATTTGGTGACATACTTTGACTGTCCAACTTTGTCAATGCAGTCATCAATCCTGGGAATAGGATTTGAGTCCGTTTTTGATAGAGCGTTCGCTTTCCTGTATTCCGTCACCATTCCATATGTTCCACTGGGTTTCGGAACTAGGATGCATGGAGATCTCCAGTCACTGTTACTTAGTTCAACAAAGTCATTTTCAAGCGGGTATTTGACTTCTTGTTTAAGGCATTTCTGCTTCTCTGGATTCATTCTGTAAGGATGCTCTTTTACAGGCTTGGCATCAACTTGTAGGATGACATCATGGTAAACCATATCAGTCCTAAATGGAACGTCAGGGAATATGTGACTATATTCAATTATGAGCTGCTTTAGCTGTGGTTGTTGAAAAGGATCCAGGTGGGACAACTTGCTGTCAATATTTTGAAGAATGTCTGAATTTTCAAGTTTGGCTGGACCAGGTTCATTTTCCAAGGAGCAGTCACAATCTTCTTCAGAATGTTCCAGTTCAGTTGTATTTACAACATTCACTGGCTTTTGCTGAATGTCTCTGTTAATGTATTCTTTCAGCATGTTGATGTGACCCATTTGTTTTTGTCTCCTCCTTCCAGGGGTTAAAATTATGTAATTTAGATCACTGACGTTTTTGAGGACAATGTAAGGGCCAAAAGATCGGGCTCTTAGAGGGTTTCCAGGAACTGGCAAAAGTGCAAGGACTTTGTCACCAGCTTTAAAACTTCTATCTTGGGAATGAAGGTCATATCTGGCTTTCATTTTTCCCTGAGCCGCTTTGAGATTAGACTTAGCAAAGTAACAAGCCTTAGAGAAACGATTACGGAAGTCAGAGACATACTGAAGCAAGTTCATTGGGACATCATCTTCCACCAGCAACTGAAGCTTCAGAGGTCCACGGACCGTATGCCCAAAAACAAGCTCAAAAGGACTGAATCCAAGAGATTCCTGAACAGCTTCACGGGCAGCAAACAGAAGAAGATGGACACCTTCATCCCAGTCTTTCTCTGTGTCAAGGCAGTAGGTCCTTATGTTCTTCAGGGTTTGATGGAACCACTCCAAAGCACCTTGACTCTCAGGTTGGTAAGCTGATGACCTGTATTGTTTAATACCAAGCTCATGCATAACTTGTTGAAATATGCCAGACATGAAATTTGACCCTTGATCAGATTGAATACTTAGGAAGACCAACAAAGCAGAAAAACTTGCTAAGAGCCTTGAAGATAGTCTTTGCCTTGATGTTACGAAGTGGAATTGCCTCAGGAAACTGAGTGGAAGCACACATGATAGTCAGCAGGTACTCACAACCAGACCTAGTCTTCGGTAGTGGTCCAACACAGTCAATGATGATCCGACTGAAAGGTTCTTCAAAAGCGGGAATGGGCTTAAGTCGAGCCTTCGGAATATTCTGGTTCGGCTTCCCAACAATTTGACAAGTATGACAGGATTTGCAGTACTCCTGTACATCGGACCTCATGGAAGGCCAGAAGAAGTGGTTCCTAACACGTTGAAGGGTCTTCTTGATACCCAAATGACCATGGGCCAGACTAAGATTTTCTTGGCAATTAGACTTTGGAAGAACAATTTGGTGGGTGATCATCCACTCTTCATCTGCAGAAACATCAGGTGGACACCACTTTCTCATAAGCACATCATTTTTACAGTAAAAACAGACAGGAACTTGAGTAGCCTCTTGTTCACTTGCAGCCTGTGGTAGAAGATGCGCTAGATCACGAGCTTGTTGTTGCTCCTGAATAAGTTGTTTCCAAGACAGAATGTCATTAGAATGACCTGACAAGGACAAGTCTGAAGATTTCCCAGACATCTCAGGACTGGAAGGTTCCTGATGAAAAGACTGCCCAATGAAGGTGTCAGCCAGGTTAAAGTCAAGGTCAGCATCATCTTGAATAGCCTTTTTGGCCATAGAACGAGTAACTGCACATGAAGGATAGAGGTCTGGAATTTCCTCCTCTATAGTCAGATTCTTGATCAAAGGAGTGTCAGTTACAACAGGGTAGGGCACAACCTTATCCCCAGCAAGATCATTACCAAGAACCCAATGAACACCTTTGAAAGGAAGAGAAGACCTAACACCAACAGTAACAGGTCCAGAGACAAAGTCTGATTTGAGATGAACATTATGGAGAGGTACACTTGTAAAACCACATTCTACTCCTTGAATAAGGACATTAGCCTGAGTAGACGATTTGTCCAAAAAAGGCAGAATATCTGCAAGAATAAGAGATTGGGAAGACCCAGTATCCCTTAGAATTCGAACAGGAGCAGATGAGGAAAAATCATGCGAAAGTGAGACAAAACCATCGGTGATGAATGGCTCAAAACCCTCCATAACAGAATCAGACACAGAAGGTAGAAGATCAGGCGAATTGACCTTTGATACAAGAGATTCTCTCCTAGTGAAAGCAGTTGGCTTAGTTTCTTCTCGTTGTTGTTTTTTCTTAGAGCATAACACTCAGAAATAAGGTGACCTTGCTTTTTGCAGTATTGGCAAGACACAGAAGGTAAAGAATCAGAGGATTGCTTCTCACTGGAAGGTTTCCTCTCAGAAGTGGCCTTGGAATCATTAGAAGTGTTATTAGAAGAAGTCTCGGACTGAGACTTGCCTTGAAATTTAGAAAAAGTGGATTTTTGGACAAAAGACTTGAGTTAATGCATAAGTATCAGCCAGGGTGGAAACATCTTGCAAAGTATTGGCTTGTTTCTCCTCAAGGAAAGTCTTAATATCAGGCTGGACACACCTTTTAAATTCCTCAACCAAAATAAGTTGCCTCATTCTGTCAAAATCTTTCGCAACTTTCATGGAATTACACCACTGATCAAACAACTGTTCCTTCAACCTGCCAAATTCAACATGAGTTTGACTGGCTTCCTTCTTGAGAATTCCTAAATTTTTTTGCCTGTAAGCCACAGGGACCAATTCATAACCCTTTAGAATGGCAGATTTGACAAAATCATAATCAGAACACTGTTGGAGAAATAACTGGTTCTAGATTTTCCTAGCTTTACCAGTAAGAACACTTTGTAGCATCATTGTCTAATGCTCTTTTGGCCATTTCAAATTTTCAGCAAATTTTTCAAAATGGGTAAAGTATTGGTCTACATCATTTTCTAGGAAGGGAGGAACAAGTCTGATGTGTTTAACGACATCAAAATGATCAGAAAGTCCAAAAGATTTTGTAACAGTACCTGCTTCTATTTTCTTCATTTCCAATTCGTACTGCAAGTGCATCCTTCTTTCTTCCAGTTCTCTCTCCTTCTCCAACCTTCTTTCTTCCCTCTCCTTCTCCAACCTTCTTTCTTCCAGTTCTTTCTCCCTCTCCAACCTTCTCTCTTCCAGTTCTTTCAGGCGTAGCTGAAATTCAAGTCTTTGCAGCTCTGTTGCAGGCACCTCCACATCTTTAATCAATTCTGCTGCTTCTTCCCCAAAGATATCTTCATCGATGAAATGTTGAACCAAAATGTTCAATATTTCTTGTTTCTTCATTGATGATTTCACATCAGATAATCCAAGGGTTGAGGCTATTTGCAGCAAGTCCTTCTTCTTTGCCAGTACAATTGATTCTTGGGTTGGAGTTTTCAGAAAATTTTCAACATCAAAAGTCATGATTGCTGGTTTTTCAAATAGTCACAAGATTTAAAAATGATGGATCAGCTTTAATCTTTGGTGAATCCAATCATTGATCCAATGAATGGTTTATCTCGGTGGAACCTCCAATTTGTTATGAGTTAAAAATCACAACAAAGAAAACCAGCAATGACAACTTGAACAAATTTATTCTTCACTGAATAAAAAAAAACCTCTACAAATAATCCACTGTTCAATCCTCTAATAACACTCTAATGCCACTATGTAACTCTGTTGCCAAAACAAAAACTCTGCCAACTGACCAAAATCACAGCATTTATATATACTAGCAACATTCTGAAAAGATCTACAGGATTCCTGGGAAATCCCGCCCCCTCCAGGCAGGAAGATGCCAGAAGCTTCTAGAAAGCACTAGTCTAGTACAAAGAAGTGATATTACATCAGATCATGTTTTGCTACAGACACACCACCAGAGGGTGCTGAAGAACAAAATAAATAGCTGACCAGCAAGGCAGCAAAAACAGCATGTAACAAATCTCCATTTACAAATGATATACAGTGCTTTACATAAGATACTCAAACATAACACTGTAATATGTTAATACTTTGCAGACCACGGTGACGAGTTTCCTCTGATTGCACGCACCGCCATTTCGTTTCGGTCTTGCCCAGTGTCTAGCGTGACATTGGGAAGAATGTTTTCTTTAGCTGGAAACATTCTTACAAAAAAGGTGCTCCCTGAATCCACACAACATGAACAAGTTGGCGATCATAAAAGTCAATCATCACCTCATTCGATAAGTGAGTTAATGATGCATAGTCATGTTCAGAAGGCTATCGTTTCGTTTTATGCTGAATAACAGAATTTGATTTTCAGTTTTCACAAAACCAAGTAAAAGTCATTTTGTGTGCTGCACTAATTTATTTGTGTAATTTACTGGAACGCCCGGGTTAGATTTATACAATATACACAGTTACTGCGGATCCCGGAATTTTAAATTTAAAGTCAAGACAAGGAGCAAAACGTAGTTGACCGAAAATCGGATATGCTAACGTCGGTACACATAAAACTAAAAATGAATCAATAATGTGACCTTATTTGTATTTGTCCTTGTATTGAATTCTCGATCTATTTATCTTTTCCTGCAGGTTTTGAATGTATTTCATCTAAAAAAAAAAAAAATCGCAAGAAATGTCTGACTTATTAACCATCTATTAACCACCGTAGCATATCTGCTACATAAAGTGAAAGGGTTAACAGCCTGGACACCCTGCTGGTTTTGTTTCTTATTGCCAAATAAACATTTGAGAATAACTTGAATGGTCCGTCACTTTCATTTTTCCATTCGCATTATTACCCAATGTAGCAGATCTGCTACATTTTGGAAAGGTGGGCCAAAGGGTCCAATTTTTTTTTTTTTTTTAACTATTTTTCCAAATATTGGCCCATAATCAACATATTTGCCCAGGGAAATGATTTTTACACAGTTGGAAAGGTACTTGGTTAACAGAGGGTTAAAATGTACTTCAGTTTTGTGTATAGGCTACTTCAGACTGTCTATAGAATCCCTCATTGCGAAGATGAAAGATTCAGATTTCTCAGTTGTAACAAGTACTACATTAAAACAATCAACGCATTTGTTGCTTGTCAGTATTGATATCCTTTCTATTCCGTTGTTCTTGCACACTGCAAAAACTTGTGGAGAGTTGTGGAATGCCCTTGAGTGTTGCACCCATTGCTTGAGATTAACGGAACGCATGATTTGTTGTGAAATGCACGACTGGATTTATTTTAATAACTGGTTTGACGGGCCACAGTCAAAGAGAGAACATGAAAGATTGAATGTGCATGAGTGATGTATGTAATTATGAACAGCAAATAAAAAAAAAGAAATTGTGTTTAAGAATAACACTTCTTCTATTTGTCGGTGTATTAGTTTTAGACAGTAGATGAGACATGAGCGGAGGAGGGAGAGAGAAAATGTGTTGATGACTTCAAGGAGAGGGAAAGGGAGGCTCGGGGGCCAGAGAGAACAAGTTTTTTTTTTTTTCCCCAAACGTGATTTGAGTTATTGGCTAATTTCCATTCTTCCCGTCCAACTCGATCGATAGGTCTACCCCTCCCCACCAACCCCAAATAGATAAAATATTGAAGAATTAATGTCTCTTTCTTTCCCCCGATAACTCTCTCTTCAGTTTCCATTGCATGCATGCATATTCTTTTTTTTTTTTGAAAGAAATGACAAGCAAAAAAGTTGTCATCCACATTCAGTATTCTTTCACCGTCCAAGAATGAGAGAACAACAATGAATAAAATCACAATAAAAATCAATTAAGGGTTTCGGATTCTCATTTCAGTATAAAGCCCATTTCGTAAGTGTATACATAAACTGCATTAGTCGGGGTAATCTGTCGCATTAACGAAAATCAGTGATACAATACGCCAGGAGAGGTTAATTTATGACCTGAAGTGCGGCGGCGGGTGCAGCGGATCAAAAGCGGATCAAAAGATAAACCAAAGGCAACAATGTATATCCCGAGGGAATTAATGTTGGCTACAAGGTACTGAGTGACTTTTTTTTTTTTTTTTTTTTTTAAATCACCGTTTAGGGTCAGGTAAGGTTAGGCAACAGGCTTGCTAGCTCGTTGCGTGCGTGTGAGAAAAAAATATGTAGAAAAACAAAGGGGGAAAAATTGCCGATTTTATCCGATCTCCGATCCGATCCTGATCACAGGTGGCAGTTTGCCGATCCGATGAATCGATCCGGTCCTTGCTCCAACTTACAGCTCTACTTTCGCTCCAGCACCGACTGGGCCAGCAGCAGTAACTGGTCGTGGCTCCAGTTGTGCTTTCGTTTCCTTTTTGAACTTTCATCCATGACAATTTAGGGCAAACAAACTTGAACGGCCTGACATTTAAATGATCGCAACATATTCTCATTGGGTAATAAGTTGCTAATTATTGGGGCAAATGATGCGTTTTATTATTGCCTCGTTTTACGCTATTGGCGTTTTTACAACTCTCTCTTTCCTATGTATGTTTATTTGCCTAGAGCATGATATGTGGGGACTGCGCATAGTGCATTTTCAGGAGTGCTCAACATGTTATTATTTTATGGGACAAACCAGCCGCTTGAACCATTCCCTGTGTGATATTGTTTTCAATGGGCCGCCCTGTCCCCAAACAACCAATCACCGTGCTCATTGTCCCAAGACTTGTGCATGAGAACTGACGTCATCCATAGCAACGGAGATTTACTCCCACCTGTCTCAGAGCTACTCCTAGTCTAGGAGTTACCAGTTTTCTTAACTAAAAGTTGCTCTCAGCGGCTTTGTGAATAACTTTTAAGATTTTACTCCTACAGGAGTACTCCTAGCGATAAGATAAAATGCTTTGTGAATACGGGCCCAGATGTACTTGCTTTTAGTTTAAGGCAGGATTTGCACATCGTTTTTCTCTGTCCTATGTTTTTATTGTGTGTGTATATATGCATTTTTTTGAACTCTTTTTTTAAAATATTTTTTATATTCCATTTTAAAATTTGTTATTACTTTAATCTGGAATTGTTGTTTGTGAATTTTGTGTATTTTTACCTGTGTTGTTTGTCTTTAACCTACCGTTGTAATTGTTTTATTGTAATCAGGGCTCCCCTGCAAAAAAGACCTCTGTCTCAGTGGGACTTCCCTGCAATAAAGGTTATTGATTGATTGATTAATTGATTGTCTTTGTAGTTTACTCAATTGAATATCGGTCGAAAAGGATTTGCAAATCATTGTATTCTGTTTTTATTCACGTTTTACACAACGTCCCAACTTGGTTGGACTTGGGGTTTGTAGATCGGGCAAATGTCAGCCAACTCCAGCTGATGTCAGCCAACTTGCAGCAGCTTGCTTGCCCCATGCATATTGTTTTGCTTGGAGACATGCCTGGGCTTGTTCTGCTGACCCTCGCATTTTCATTGCTAGGGAAAGTACATACAAGCCAGGATCAGATCTTGGTGCTCCATTCATTGCGTTTCACTCACCATGGCTGCACTGCCACCTTGCTCTGTCAGTGTGAAGTTGTCAAGTGGAGAGCAGTGCCACAAAACAGTTCGCTGCCATACCTCTAAATTGACTCATCTACAAGATCTGAGACAAGAGGACATAGACCTCCTTAAACACAGAATTTGCTGAAACACAGGGCAAGCTGAATTATTCTTCCCCTTAAGTGCAGTGGCAACCTCAGCTCCAAAGGTTCAACCAGGCCAGTACATAGCCTGCATTTACCATGGGAAGTAGTGGATAGGGTTGGCATCTGAAACTGATCAGGAGCATGAAGACATAAAAATGAAGTTCATGAATCCCAGTGGTTCATCTCAATCATTCAACTGGCCTGATCCTGAGGGCATTTGCTGGGTTTCAACTGTTCATGTCCTGTGCTGCATCGAACCACCCAAAACAACTCGCACAGGTTGGCAGTACACATCACACACTGGATCCTGCAATGACTGAAGTCATTCATGAGTCACATAAAAAATTCCTGTTTAGTTGCAAATGAACGTGCCTCTTTTTTAATCTGTTCTGAGCCTGTTCTACACGTGAGTAGATAAAATCATGAGTGATTTTCAAATCTTTCTCAGTGAAGGCCTCAAGTTGCTTTGTCTTCAATCAACGAGTTAAATTATTTGGTTAAATAGATAAAATACTTTAGCATTAAGACAACATGGAAGGATATTGAAACTTTCCCGAACTGAATCACCCTAACAATTTGTTCCTGTCAACAAGTCTCCTTCATTACCTCAAGCTTAACAAGATTAGCCAGCTTAGTCAAAACCAAGCTGGTACATGGGTTCCTCGGTTTCATTTTTTTGCAGTTTCATTTTTCAATACTTGTTTTAGCCATTCATTGCGGGACTGTATTTTGCGCGAGACTAAGATCGTTCCCATGGGTAATTCTGCCACTTCCCAACGTCGACGTTAGAGCGCGCATTCGCAAGAATACCGAAGCGGACGAGATAGCGAGGCTGTGAATTTGCATATGCAAGCGTTCAACATCAATGACATCATGCCCACCAAAGAGCAAAGGTTACTAGTCCAGCAGAAAAATTGTTCATGTATAACGTATTACTTTTTGAAATAAAATACTTGTGAAGCCTGTAAGGCCTGTAAGCTTTACATCTATTTTGAATTCAGAGAATTTTCTTTACAATGTTTGCTGGTCCATCTGAGTCAAGTGTTAGCTACAATAACAATTATGATTAACTGTTACAAATTATGTCAATGTTTTGTTCATATGTCTTCCTACAGCAATGACCAAGGCCTACAGTAAACAGTTTAGTTTAAAACAGTGGTACAGTGGTACAGGCAGTTACTTAGTTATTTGACAGTTTGTCAATAAAGTTAATTTACTTGAAATACACTAAACAAAAATATAAACGCACCATGTCAAATTTTTGAGTTTTTATTAACAAAAAACTGGAACCAGCATTCGTCTGTGAATAGCACTCTTCTCCAGCGTGCCAATGGCCATCGAACGTGTGCGTTTGCCCATGCGAGTCAGTTCCGACGCCGGACAGCGGTGAGATCCAGACCACGGTGAGGACGCCGAGCGTGCAAGTTGGCTTCTCGCAGGCGGTTACGGACTGTCTGTGGTGTGATGCGTCTGTTGTGCAGACCAACAGTCTCATCCGCTGTGCGTGTCGCTGATCTGAGCCGATCCCGCAGGGTGGACGAGCCAGATGTAGCGATCTTGTGCAGGTGTGGTCACACGTGGCCGACGTGGATAAGGTCGATTTGCAGTACTGCCCGTCTGTCAGAAACGAACTCTCAAACGGCCTATCGTCCGATAGTTAACATTCAGCTGCACAGCGACCGCTCTGGTGGACATCCCTGCACCCAACATGCCAATGGCATGTTCCCGCATGACCTGAGACATCTGCGGCATAATGACTTTTGACAAAATTTGACATTTTGGGGTGGCCTTTTATTGTCCCCAGTATAAGGAGTGTCTGGGTACTGCTCATTCTGTCTGATCACCGTCAGGAAATGCCACACCTATGTACTGAGTGAAATCACTGCATCACTGAGCAAATTCTCACTGACAGAGAGATGGATTAAAAATGGTACACAAATCAAGAGAAATATCCCTATTGTACAAGCAAAAGTCAGCATATGCTCACTTAGAGTTGTTAACTCCATGTGGCATCAATATTTGACATGGGGCGTTTATATTTTTGTTCAGTGTAAAATGTGTTTGCTCAATTAAATGGAGATGTGTTTCCTCTCATAAAATACAGGCGGAGGCAACAAGAAAATGCTTTGGTGGCTGGATGCCATTTTGCTTTGTTGCCCTGATGCCCTCCGATTGCATCGGCGCCCTCAGAGTTTTGTACCCATCCAAGGCAAAGTTTGCTCTGCCCCTCCAGTCATGAATTTCACACCTGCAGCAGCCAAATTTAAAGTGGAAATGAAGCAATGAAAACTGTGACCATTTTTTGGTTGCCTTTTTATTTTTGGAAATAGATGGCTTTTCATTAAACCTGAAATTCATGTAGTTTCGCAGGAAAATTACATGTTGATGCCGACTTTCGCCACTAGGGTGCAGCCATGTTTTAAAAATGCCGGCGCTACGTCATCAGAATGGTTAGCGTTTATGGATGTTTTAGCTTGCCATTAGCTTGAGGTCAGCTTAATGTTAGCTTGGGCGCTAGCTATCAAATAAAGATGGCAGGTCTTGGAAAAAGAACAGGGGGATCATTTTGCATTGCCCCTGGCTGTTCAAATGAATATCATCGGGTAAAAGAGAGCGGCAAATCAGTTCATTTTCATGTTATTCCTGTGAACAAGCCTAAACTGCTCCGAAGATGAATGCCTCAGCCCCCCTGTGGGACCGGGGCTAAAGCCCAACGCCCACTGGCGGCGAAGCAAAGCGTCGCGTCAAACTCCAAACGCTTTTAAACGCCCTCTAGAAGCGTCTGTTGCATCAATATTAACGGATGACAACAGGACCGAGAAGCAAGCCATGGGTGTTACTCTCAAAATATTAAACAAGACAATGTTTAATTTTGGAAAAAACCTACCGATAAAGCTTATTTTAAGTGATGGCAAAGTGCGACGGTCAGGTTACTATGCAATATGTTATATACATGCATAATTTTCCTCCTAAATTTAGCCGTCTAGCAAATTACGATTCACTTTACTTTACCCAGCAACGAATTAGCTAGCTAGCTAACTTAGCAGTGTAAAGTTCTTATCAGTGTACCTTGAGTTAGGGACTGTCTAACTGTAGATCGCTCGATAACTTAAATGCCCGCAAAATAACGGATTTCCTTTCAAAACTGCGACTTTGTTAAAAGGCAGGTTGACAACTGCATGTGAGGTTGGCGCTAAATGTGTGCCACTAACCATGACAAGGCAAAATAGTTAAATAATCTAAAAGACAAATGCGTTTTTATTGTGTTGACGCTTCAGAAATTGAGCAGACGCGAAAAGTCAAAATCTGACGCGTGTCCGACGCGCGTCTCACGCCTCCAGTGGGCATTGGGCTTAAATGTGGCATTCACCCAAATGTAAACAATATAGAAAGTTGTAAACAACCATTTTCGTAATGTCATGATGTTCTGAAAACAAAGATGGCGGCACCCAGGCTGAAAAAAATTAACATTCATGCTACTTGTTTGTGCTTTATTCTAAATAATGGCTTATACTTCGGACTATATTTTTATTTATGGTATATTTCAATAATTAACTGGTGCTATAGACATCTGTTTTATTTGACTGCTTCATTTCCACTTTAAAACTAGGAATAATCTAGCAAACGCGTTCAGGCACATCTGTCATGTTTCATGGTCTTTTAAATGTCAAAACATGACAAACAAAAATGATAAGTAAATAAATTAGACTGTCTACCAATTTAAATTGTAAATTGAGCGAATCAACTGTTTGATTGCAAATTGAGAAAAGTAAAGGGGAAGGGGGTGAGAGCAATTGTCAGCCAGAAGGTCGTGATTTTGCAGACCTTAGCACGTCGCTAATAAATGCTGAAGTCAGTGAAGTTATTTTCCGGAAGCATTTCATACGGCCTCTGATTTTTGGCAGCCGTTTGTTCAAGATGATTTGTGGAAAACAAAAGGGGCAAGTTCATCTGTAAGCCCCATGGCAGCAGGTACTTCAATTCAGCTACTAGTTGAACAGAGCAAAGTAAAGGTCTGCAAAATTGCCTGAATAGATGGCTTGATTGCTAGCAAGGCAAAGTACGTGGGAATTGATTAAGGTAAGCCAACTATGCCAAGGTGATGGAGGCTGTCCAACCTCGCTGGTAATTAGCAGACTTCAAAATGAAGTTTTCTTCCAGGAAGTATTTAAAATTTCCTGATATTTGTTCAACACCGCATTAGGTATGTGTCATAGAATGATAAAAAGCAAGTTCATCTGTCTACTCCATAGTGGCAGTTACTTTATTGCGCTTAAAAGACTCACAATATATTTTTCGCCCAGTCCTACTTCCCAATTTAGAGACAGCAGAGGGGGTGTGTTATTGAGTCTCACCTCGCCCACTGCGCATATTTACTGACCTGCTCGTGAGCACTTCTCTTGCTGAGCTCTCAGCCTGCAATCGCACAGAGGTGCCCGATTGGCTGTTTAAATGCACTACGGCAAACACTGCAAACACACTACACAGCAAAAACTGCACGTGGCTAACACGACTTAAAACACGAACGGGATATCCACAGCCAGAGTCAGCCGTCAGCTCCTGGTGGTTGCACTAATGAATGTACTGTCCTTGAAATAGATCCATTCCATCATTCAGCCAGGCATGACCAAACAATCCCTGCTCAACAAACACATAAGGTTTACCCTTCATAATCCAGGCCAGTAGACTCTGGACCACGAAAAGAGGACCTGCTTCTGAGAGCTAAACCCCAACCTGCCCAAGTGACACCCCGAGACTGGACCGAGCCAGATTTCTTAAACCGGTATTCTGACACCTTACACGAGCAACCAACTGCCATCTAAGAATATCTGAGGTGTGTAATCACACCCTCATAATTCTCTGCAGCATCCATGGCCCTGTGTTCCCCTGGGAACTGCATCACCAAAGAGTACCACTTCTTAAAGTGTCAAAACACTGCAGAACTGGCAATTACTGTATAATGGCCTCTGCCTGTGATGGGAAAACATGCTGTGAGGAGAGAACAAGACGACAGAGAGATGAACGAGAGGTGGAATGGCAGTGGGAGAGCACTGAGCAGAGAGACCGTGAGAATGCAGAGCATCACTGTATGCAGGAGGAGGGAACTGCACTGTTTGTAGGTGTGGCAGCCTGAGTGTTTGCTTGTGTACTGAATGACTCAGGGGTTAGTTAAGCCAAACTCTCCAGCTAACCGGAGTCAGCCCTCTAACAGGAGGCTGAATTACTCTATACTGATGGAAGAATCAACGGTTCACCAGCCTGTCTGTGACATCATTACCCCTCTCAACGCAACTGTCTTCAAACATTTAGACTAGCTCTGGAAACACTCTGTGCCCTTCGAAAGATTTGTGAACACTCAGAGCTGTTCAAACAATTTTAGGGAACACTTTGATATTCGAACAATCAGGGAACGCTCTGTGCCGTTTGAACAATTTGAGAATGGTCCGAGCTTTTGAACAATCTAGGAACCCTCTGTCCCGTGTGACAATTAGGGAACACTCGGTGACGTTTGAAAAATTCTGGAATGCTGTCCTATATGAATGATTTGGGCATGTTCCGTGCCGTTTGAAGGATGTGAGAAAGTGGTCGGTGCCACTTGAACAATTTCGGAATGCTCATTGCCGTTTGAATGATAGGGAAAGGTTAGTGCACTTAGAACGACTTGGGATACTCTGTGCCACTGAAAAGACTTGTAACGTTTTGTCATTGAAATGATTATGAAGAGTTTGGTGCACTGTGAAGGATATTGTATTAATGAATGAAATGGGAACATTCTGCCATATTTGAACGATTTGGGAACATTCTGTGCCTTTTTAAGGATTTAAAAATGCCCTGTCCCTTTTTAGCAAAGTGAATGATCTGTGCTTTTAAAACAATTAGGGAACATACTGTCCCTTTTAAACGATTTGGGAATGTTCTTTGCTGTGAAGGATTTGACAATACTCCAACATTTTAACAACTTTAGAATGCACAGTGCCGTTAGAGCAAGTTGGGAAGGATCAGTACTGTTGGAATGATGGGGGAACCTTCTGTGCTGTTAAAACTACTAAGCAAAGCTCTGTGCCATTGGAAAGGATCGAAGGATTATCTATTCAAAATCCGCAAACCAAAAACTACATTATCTATTCAAAATCAAAACTGCAAATCCGTCGAGCATCGATGGTATTTCATTCTTGTGATGTGCAAAGTGCGCCATTATTGCTTTGCCTGCTCGTCCGTCCGCTGCTCTCTCGCCTAAATGAGGCTAGCGACCTCAGTGCACTGAAAACAATTTTAAGTATTGAATCAACGCTCAAAGCTGTCAACATCTCATTATAATCGTGATATTTTTTCCTGTTACCATGCCAAAATCGTGTGAAGTCGAGGGGCACACAAACCATGACCCAAAAACAGGTCGCGTGATATCTTTTCATACATTTCCAAGCTAAGATTCATATCCTGATCGCCACAGAAAGCAGACAAAAACGAATCGTTAATTGCAATGGAACTACCTGGACTCCAGAAAACATGCCATTATCTGCAGATACCATATACTATCAAGTTGTTGCTTTGCCGTCCAATTGAACTTTATTAGTTTGATTCGTACTTAGGGATAATCTGGCAGAAAAATGACAAGTAGCACACTGAAGACCCAAATTACACCACGTGTCATCGTTCAATACAGTAACTAAAATATGAAATTGATAAAAATGACAGCATCTTGTTAGTAAGCAGAGCTTGGGCCCTGGGTTTACAGCGCACATTGATTATATGTCATTCACCTCCTTGTCGTATTACGCGTGTCAAAATTCATTTGGGTCCGATCTTTGCCTAAGTGCGCAAAAACTTGCCCGTTTCATTTTTCCTTAATTGAATACTTGAAATGATTTCACCTCAAAAGCCAGTGTTGGAGTTACGCTATTGATCACTTAATCTCATTGCATAGCCCATCACTTTGTGAGTATTATCTTATTGGTTTATGAGCTTCAGAATCCAATTATCATTTTGAATATTATATTTGCCGGGATCGGTTCAAACTTGCAGTGCCGTCTTAACTTGCAGCCGAATTTATATGCTTTCAGTTGGTGGGTGTTTGTTTGGTTTAACTGTAAATGAAAGTTTTGCAGCACAAGCAAATGCTGAAATTACATCATCAAGATGACAAGAAATGTAGGTGCATTTTGTCTTGTTGCATAGTCCATCGTTTGTTTACTGCCACGGTAGGATAGGTTTGTTGTGTAATGTCATTTGGTGTATAGATTTGTCTACACAAATTATTTAATGCATTCAGTCAGCATAATAAACATAACATTGATATTTCTTTAAAAAAAAAAAAAAGAAGAAAAAATTTTTTTTTTGTTTGTTTGTTTTCTTTTGTTTTTCCCGGGCAAGTGACTTTTGAATTCAGCAACCATTTTTTTGACTCAGTTGCCTGAAGAGACAAGCGGGAATAATCATTTTTGTAGCACCATGTGCATGTGCATCAGAGTGCGTGCGTGTGTGTGTGTGTGTGTGTGTGTGTGTGTGTGTGTGTGTGTGTGTAAGCGCAGTGCGTGTGTATTATGCATATGTGGCAGTAAGTATGTGTACACAATATGAATGTGTGCCCATGTGTACAACCATGTACAAAATTTCCAGTTTGAAAATCCACATAAATAAGGTTGAGGGTTCAAATCCTTGTGAGTATGCATGAATTCTGCCATGAACTCCAGTTTCCTTTCACAGCCCAAAGAGATAGGAGGCAAGGCTAACTGGAGACTCCAAAACACCAATAGGCAAGTTTATGAATGGTGTGAGATCCGTGCTACAGACTGTAGGACTTTCCAGTGTGTTTGTTGGGTCATTCCATATGAAGTCAACCAGAGGTAACCAACGCAGATTTATTTTGGGAGTACCTCTATTTTCATAATGAGCACATGCAAAATTTTAGGCTACTCCAAGGGGTTTCTGAGATAGGATCCCCAAAAATCAGGGCCATGCCCCAAGCTAATCATGAACGTTAATTTTTAAATTTTTAGGGATTTTGGAGGCCAATATCTTTGAACCAATCAAAGGTATGGGCTGAAAATGGCTATCCAGGGTATTTTGGGTGCAGGCTTTCAGAATCTCTTATCAAAATGTATGTATCTCTTTTCATTTTCAAGATATTGGCCTCTCAAATATGAAAAATTTTATGGGTCGAAATCAAAAATTCAGTTTTCAAGGGCCCCCCATGAGGCCAGGATCCCTTACAGAGGCTAAATTGTGCTGGATTCCTTCTACTTGAGGGCAGGTCTGTCTGTACAAGGAAGATTGACTGAATCCAAGGCATAATATTATAGTTAGGAGACCCTGAAAAGGGTCCTAGCTGAAAAAGTCACTTTTTTTGCCAATTTTGGATTGGCAAGTTCACTGTGTGGGCAGTTACCCATGGTAATGAAACTTGTTCTGCATTAATGTATATATCTTGGCTTTATTTGATCAAAATTACAACTTGTTTTCTCATCTCCTTCACTATTTAGTCATGCTATAAAATATAGGGTTTTTTTTTTTTTTTTTTTTTTGCCCCCCCCATGGCTTTTGTTTTGATAAAATGCCATAAGGTGAAGCTAATTTAAGTTGTATGCTATAGTTTTAGTACCATTTTAAGATTCACCTTATTGGTTAAATGAGATGCTTAGTATATGGCCATCTGCCCACAACTGACCATAAATGATCACAAATGCGAGAAAGCTAGACTCCAAGAATTGTCAACCAAGATCACTGATCACAACAAAAGAGCTTATTATACAAATGATGGTAACTTCTTTTGAATTAGGGCAGTTTCTGTCCTGGTTTTAATTTGAACTTCTTAGCCATTTCTTCCTCAACAGTTTTCAGGGATTCTGAAAATAAAGTGTATCACAGTGAGAGAAATGACCTTCCTTACAGTAAATTAATAACATCCGTTCTCTGTTATGCAAAAAGGATTGCAGGATGATGCCACCATGAGCTTCTTACGATGGTGAAATGGATCGGCACAGGACCGCTGTAGACTTTCAAAGCGTGACAAATACACTTTTTCCTGATGGAAACAGATTCGGTCATCTTCATTGAATATGATATTGCACCGCCAAGTCAAAAGTTGTTTGTCGTCTGGTTTAAGGTCACCAAATTAAATTCGTCCCGTCTTTCTGCATTATGTATGTTTGTCGCATTCCTCATCCAAGGAAATCCCAATTTTGCACCCGTCAGAAGCCATGCTGAAGCTTTAATGAATTCATTACTTAGCTACCCTATTGTTTTAACCAGAGGTGATGCAATACCCATGGAAGATGATGCAATACACGCGCGATCTGATGCAATATGCAGGGAAGATGATGCAATATCTGGGAGATCCTAGGGAGGGAATGCAACATCATGTCAGATATCAGATTATCTTAGGAAATGATGTTACTTTTTTTTTGAGTAGGCACTGTCTATTTAAAACTTCTAGTTGAAGAAGAAAGGGGATAATAAAGAGCGTTTTTACCCCAAAACGCCTATATTTGAAAACATGATTAAATAGTGAAGGAGATGAGAAAACAAGTTATAATTTTGAATAAATAAAGTCAAGATATATACATTTATGTGGAACAAGTTTCATTACCATGGGTAAATGCCCTCATGGTGAACTTGCCAAGATCCAAAATTGGCAAAAGAGTGACTTTTTCACCTAGGACCCTTTTCAGGGTCTCCTAACTATAATATTATGCCTTGGGTGCAGTCAATCTTCCTTCTACAGACAGACCTGTCCTCAAATAGAAGGAATCCAGCACAATTTAGCCTCTGTAAGGGATCCTGGCCTCATAGGGGGCCCTTGAAAACTGAATTTTTTTATTTCCACCAATAAAAATGTTCATATTTGAGAGGCCTTGAAAATGAAAAGAGATAGATAAATTTGACAAGAGATTGTTAAAGTCTGCACCCAAATTATCCTGGATAGCAATTTTCAGCCCATACCTATGATTTGTTCCAAAGATATTGGCCACCAAAATCCCTATAAATTAACCTTCACTATTCGCTTGGGGCATGGCCCCCGATTTTGGGGGGGCGATATCTCAGAAACCCCTTGGAGTGGCAGCCTAAAATTTTGCATGTGTTCATTATGAATATAGAGGTACTCCCAAAATAAATTTGAGCCAAATCAGAGTGGGTGACCATGGAAGATTCATGTACTTTGGTTGAGTTCATATGGAATGACCCTGTTGTCTCTCACCCACTGCATGCTGGGACAGGCTCCAGCTCCCTGCAACCCTGCCCAGGAATAACCAGGTGAGATAATGGATGGTGAATGGATAGATCTCCTGTGATCTGGATAAACCTAGTACATATGTCACTCTTGTTAGGGACTGAGTTTGGACCTCATTTGCAATTATTAAGAGTGGTGAAAATCTTAAAACACTAGCTATTAGTGTTATTTGAACTGTCAAAATCATGTTTCGTTTATTTTTTTTTTTTTTAGGAAAAGTCCAGGATCCAAAAGTGTTTGTTCATTTGCGAGACTCTTGCCACTGATAAACTCACTAGGTTTTTCCAGATCACAGGATAGATGCATTAATGTGTGAGAGCATATACCACAGTATCAGCAGCCATCTTGTCTGGCCTCTCTGACCAGATTTGGGCTCCAAGCAACGCTGGAGTGTTTGCCGTGGTAACCAGCTCTGCAGCTCTCCCAATGACAATAGGATCTCCACCGCAAACAAAAGGGCAGCAGTCTAACCTGAAACCCATTAGCGCACGCTAACCAGTAACACCAAAAATAAATGGACTTTCCTTCCATGCAAACACGCCCAATGGCCCTAATGCATTACATGCACCGTTTACTCTTCGCATTTCTAAAACCAGCCAACTGCTGTCGGTGTCATTTCCCAGCAGCCCCTGCTCCCCTCTACAGCCGCAGGCAACTCTGTCAATCTCTGATCAATGAAAATCAGCTCACCCCTCCCCTGAGCACTGTTGGGGGGGGAGGCAGCAGGATTGGGGAGCCAAGGAAACCAGAGCGGACTATGATTCCACCATTTACAGGTCATTAGCATGATAGCGGCTAATGTGCAGAGTAAAGAGAGAGCAAGGAAGTCCCTATAAAACAGCATCTGTCACATCCTCTTGCAATAACCACTGACGATTTCCAGAACGAACGCTAACCGCTTACCCAGGCACAGAGTCGCAGGAGAATATTTCATGCAGGAGAACGGCGCCAGATTTTGACTATCCATACATACACTGCTCCAGTGTCAGCCAGGTATGGAATTTTGAGCCAAAATGTCAGCTGCTGCAAAATGCAATTTTCCTCCCACCCATGTACAGCCTAAGCACATGCCTTTGAGCTGGAATGGCAGCGGGTTTAGAGCCAGAAAGGCGGAGCTAAATTATCCTTTAACTCCCACTGCCCTCTGAGCACAGGGCTTTCAGCCTCACTGGCAGTGATTTCCTGGTCAGAGCACAGCGCAGTCAGAGCCAAAATGGCAGCACATTCACCATCCATGGTAGTCAAAATGCTCAGCTTTAACAAAATAAAAAAATGGCAGCCGCCGCATTTCTCACCATCCAAGCCAGCTGCAACGCCCAACTTTCAGCTGGAATGGCTACATGTCCAGAGGCAAAATGTCTGCACTGCATTTCTCTTCCTGCCCTTGAAAGTCACAGCACAAAACCAGCAATGCAGCACTGCATCACACACACTGCCCAGTAACAGCACAAAGTGTTCAGAGCCACAATGGCAGCACTGCATCACTCAACCGCACCCACTGCCCTTCAAGCACAGAGCTTTGAGCCAGAATGGCAGCGTGTTCAGAGCCGCAATGGCAGTCCTTGCATTTCTCACCCTGCCCATGGCAGTCACAGCACCCGGCGCTGATCTATTACTGTACTGCAATCATCAAATGAGGCCACGAGAGAGTCTTGTGATAATCAGATTAGGCAGCGCACAGAGACAGTATGGTTCAGTAAAACAGGACAAACTCAGAGTACATGCATTCCACAGATTTGTTATACATTCATAACATAACGTCCACTGGCATCAGAGTGCATACAAGCTTGCGCTCCCCCACACCAGCATATTACATCTCCGCAGGTCAGTGTCACGATGCATGTTGCAGCAGCGCAGCAGAAGGACAGCCCGATGCACCTCCAGCAGATGAACATTCTCTCTCTCATTGACCAATGGGAGGGGTGGGGTCAGGAAAGGGTGCTTTACACAGCATCAGGCAAAATTACCCCAACTGGCCAATATCATCACATATCTCCATATGTCAAGGTCAAACCCAAATGCACATTCAACGAGAGGGTCAGCACTGCAACATTACAGAATACCGACAGCCTATGGGGTCTCGCTATACGAGTCTTAACAAGGTCAATCACCACAAAGCCTATATAAGCAGTCCTTTAGGACCGTTCAGATTTTCAAAGGGTATTCTGCCAGGGGTGGAGGTAGTTTTGGCTGGGGGCTATATCTCACCTGAAAGGGGAAAATGTTCTCGCTGCGACTCACGCCGTCATCCATCCAGGACTTCTGGTTGAAGCTGGAGCGCGGGTACTTCTGGGAGGACGCGTGGTTGTTGGGGAACGACTTCTTCAGCGGTGAGATGGAGTTGAGGGGCGTCACCCCGCCGTTGAGGCCGCGGCGGTATTCGCGCCCGCCCTGGGACGCCCCACCCCACCCCCCGTACCCGCCGCCAGGGCTCCAGGAGGTGGAGGAGGGGGTGGGGGAGGGGCTCTGGTAGCTGCCCCAGGGAGAGGGGGCCTTGTTCAGGCTGTTGGCCAAATGGGGCACCTGGCCGAAAGCGGCGTTCCGATGGGGGAAGGGAGGAGGCGGGTGGGGGCTGGCGGGGGAGCGGCGATGCTGTTGGTGCTGGCTGTGAGGTGGGTGCTGAAAGTGGGGGTGGGGAGGCGGGTGGTGCTGGGACAGGGGTCCGATCTGCGGGGAGAAGCTTCCCCCGAACCCGGGGCTAACATGGTGCGGAAAGTTCTGGAACAGGAGCGGCCCGTTGCTGGCAGAGGCAGCCGGGTTGAAGAAACTGACGTCCTCATTGATCATGCCTGACGCCGGGTTGGGCGGCACGCCCGGGGACCAGCTGTTGAAACCGGTCAGGGAGGAGGAGGCCGCTGCACTGGACTGAACGCCGGTGCCAAGGCCCGACGGCTCCTGGTAATCAAACGCAGTCAATACAGGCGACTCCATCCTCAACTTCTCCTTACCGTTGTTGCCATCTATTGAACCACTGTCCCCCTTGCTGTCCTCCGACCTGGCGTTATCCAGCTCCGAAATTATACCGGTTTCTTGCTGGGCCGGAGACTGTCGCTGCTTTTCTTGCGTTTCTTGTATTTCCTGTTGCTGGGCCTTCGGTTTCTCGGGACCCAGAATCTCGTCTTGCATGTTGCTATGAGCAGCTGCTGCTGCGGGAAACAGCCACGCAGATCCGCCATTATTGCCGTTGGCAGGTGTGCTGTTATTTATAAAACCGCCGGAGCTGGGAGACGCATTCTGGTGGTGCGCAGCCTGCAAATGCGGGTGAATTCGTACTGGGAAAGCAGATTTGTTGCTCGTGTTGTTCTGCACCAAGACTCCAAACCCGTAATCCCCCATTTGGGTGCACCGGTATATTTCCCCTAACTGTTTATTAGTCGGTCGCGTTAATTTCCTGGAAAAGACAAATACATCACAGAAAATCCATTACGTTTTTTGTTGTGTTTTCCCTTGGTCAAATGTAATTTCACAGACTTAATACCTACCACCTGATCTACTGAGAACTGTCACTGTGAAATCAATTACCCTAAAATATCAACTATTACTGGCATCTCGCGGGTGATTACAATGCAAATGCACACATATTCATAAATGTCACGTTTTAATGCAATAACTTTAAAGTAAAAAAAAGTGTCAGAGGAAATACGTGGTCTCAGCGATTATCTTCACTGAACGTTAGCCAGCGGCTAAGTTAGCTACAGGCTAAAATATTCCCTATTCGATTTAGATGGCACTCATGCAGTAGGTGAGCTTGAAAACGAACACCAATTAGGTACGCCTTTGCATGCGACATCGGCCAGACTGGAAAGGCCATCAAACGAAAACCGATCTATCAAAATCATTCGATGGACGTTCGCAAACTCTGGGAGAAATGTAACGTTAGCAGCAAGTTGCCGAACCTACTAATCGTCTTCCTTCAAAAGGAACCACCACCAACAGCCATTTAGCCAGCTAATACAGTGCAATACTGATGACGTCTTGGTTTTGAACGTGATTTGGCCAAATGTCCCACTATTTCTGATGTATCTACGTAGCCGGTAGAGAAAATAGTTTGTATATTTCTGCGGGGATATTCAAAGTCGGCGTTAGCGTCGTCTAGAATAAACACTTTTCACCTTTTCGTACCCTTGTCTCCAAAGCGACGTCGCCGATAAGATCCGTTTCGTTCTGACTACAGCAAATGAAGCCCCCGAAGCTAGCTAAATAGCCAGCGGCTGGATGAAACCTTTAAATTCAGCAAGATTACAGAAAAAAGAAAATATAAGACAGCAACTCGGTGTATTAATAGCTATCGCGTCCGTGTCCTGATTGCTCAATGACACAGCCTTATCTAGCTGACCAATTTCACATCAAGGCTAGCTTATTCCCTATATACGAAGTGTATAAACGCCTACCATATACTAATCAAATATGCCTCGCGGTAGGTATCATGGTGGCTGGAATTCGTTTTACTGCATTAATACAGATATATGTTTTCTTCCCTGCGTTTTCTCGCCACCGTCCTCTCCCTTCAGAACCTACCGAAGCTGCAGCAGCAAATGACAGCCAAACCAGTCGCGAGACACTTCCGGCTGTAACACCGCCTTCTTTCATGACCACACCCACAAATATTTATAAACCGTGCAGCCCACTGAATCTGTGTAAAAATTAGACATTTCATTGGATGCTGCGTGTAACCCGCACCCACTTTCCCCTTTTCCCCGAATCATGAATATGAGTCCGCTCTTGGGGGTCAGCTGGCTACAGTTGTACGCCTCCCTTCCTCCGCGTGTCTCCGCCTCATAAGGTCCTTGGCGCATGATAAATTTATAGGCTACGCCAATGGCTTTCCATACTTGACAGCGTTTGTCTGCCCACCGTCATGTTCTAATGAAAGCTCAAATGGGTGCCATCTACTTCACCCTGTTATCCACAAACAAATGCGCAGAATAATTTATGGCTTAGAGTTTGAGTGTTGCGGAATTTCACCATAAAGAGACAAGCTTTGCATATATTGATGGTGCTTCCAGTTTGTACCCTGAATACTCCCTTGAATTTCGCAATCTCATTGCGTTTCCTTCCAAGTTACATAATTTACCACATAAGATTAATTTAGGGATCTTTCTAGGAGCATTAATACTTTGCATTGCACAGCTAGCAGTGTGTCTCTGTGTGTGTTTTAGCAATTATAACCAAAATAAGTACGGGGGCTTCAATGGGACCCAAAACACATGATGCCTCAAGTGTGATTTAAAGCTATAGTCTACGATTTCTCCACCACACACACCTCCCCCACCCCCTCTAAAGCACCGTCTCATCCCCTTGGAAACCGACACGCCCCCTCCCGCTGAGCGGGTTCGCCGCACACAGAGCGCCAGTTTTCAGTGGAGAGCGAAATTTTTAACTGTCAACGTCAAACTATGTCGGAGTTATAAAAAGTTATAAACATTTCTGGATGAATATGACCTCACTGTGTACTTCCCCGGCAAGAAAATTAACAGAAATATTGTACATGATGTGTAGACATCAGAGAGGCTCACAGATGCAGACGTTATCTTGTAATCACAACAGAGACAGTCATGTATAGATTTTACACACAACATATGTCAACATAGCAGGCATTTTAGCCTATTGGGTTGACGTGGAGGCAAAGAATTGCTGACGTTAGTTTCTTACCTTCATAATGACAATAACGCTGAGCTGCCTCAACCAAACAAACACGGTGATTTTGCGCACACAATGCTCAAACATGTTAGCTATATTAGAATACAAGATCTTCATCACGGCTGCCCAACCCTGTTCCTGGAGAGCTACCATCCTGAAGAATTATCACTACAACCAAAGCAAACCACACCTGCTTTCCCAGTTAGAGATCTTGACGAGCTGCTAATGAGCTGAATCAGGTGTGTTGAATTAGGGATGGAGTAGAAACCTACAGGATGGTAGCTCTCCAGGAACAGGGTAGGGCAGCCCTGGTCTACATAGAGGCTAACTTTAACTAGCGTTGACACCTCAATGTAGATCTCTATCGAGCAAATAAACGCTCACACAGACTTTGCACAACCAATGTGTAAAGCATACCAGCATATAAGTCCAGAGTTGTGTCCAAAACCATTCTCCCATCAAGATTTGTTTCCTGGGGCCTATTGCAGGAAGGCGGGATAAGGCATCAGGATCGGCACGGGATTAGCCTGATCTCAAGCCCCATTTCGGTTGCACAGAGCATGTGAGCTAAGCCTTGGCACTAGTTACTATGGAAACAAAGTCTGTGGAGCTAGCCAGCTCCTGAGCAGGCTCACGAACAAGCTAAGCTCCTGCCTCCAGCCAATTTCATCTCACCTCATTCAGCAGTTACCGAAATTGAAATTCAATGTCCTTAACAGTCATTCTAAATTGTCCACTACGCATTGCTATCGCAATTATAGTAGGCCACTGATGTCAGTAACATAGCCAATATTCGATCATTATATTCAAGTATCCATGTGACAGTGACCATCACAATTCAATCAGTCCCCCTTTTATGTCACATTTTTACCATATTTAGAATCCGTCATTATCAGATTTGTCCTTATTCCCCAAGTTGAGACTTCCATCTGAGTAGAAGATGAGCACTGCTGAATGAAGTAGGTTACCGTGTTTCAGCGCGGTTTTAAATCGCTATGGTAACTCCCTTCATACAGCACTGCTGCTACTTTTCTCCATCTTTATTCAGACTGCGACGGGAAAGGTAGAGTTATTGCCTTAGTGCTGGATGTGCTATGTCGCTCGCTTTGCGATACTAGAATCAAACATTTTCAGGAGGCTCCTTGACATTATTTTCTGATGTTAACATTTTACTTTTTAATTTGAGTGTGCCTCCATCAGAAATGATGAAAAACAGAAAGTAAAGTCAACTAGTCTGAAAACGTCTTCTAGATCGGACTATCATTTCAGATTGTGCAGGACAAAAAAAGGGCTTGTAGCAAAAATGTGGTACATATATAGGAAAAAATATGCTTGTAAAAATTTATAAGCACTTGGGTTTCCAAGGCAGTTCACGAGTGCATTTTATGTACAATCACATCTGCCTATTTTCTTGTCTCGATGTTATATCTTAAATCTGTCCGGCAACGACGGCTTATCCCGTTCACGGAGACGCTGAAGTGCATCAGCCACTCCTTTTCGACGGTGCTGAAACACCTCCCAAGTTCACTTTCACTTTGGTTTATCTCACTTTAATACTCCTCTCAAAGCCTTGCACCATTTAGACAGAAACTGACAGAGTAGCATGCAGAGCGTTTCAGAGATAAGATCGTCCCTCTGTCTGAACGCGATCTTTGAGTGAAAGCTGGCGCATGCGTCTGCTGCAGCTACTGAGTGTCCATGGTGATGATCAGCAATTCTGTGATCGATCTCGGGGTCTATTTGAGGTAGCCGTGTGCGCGCACTCAGCAGGATCAGCAGCGGGCTTCACTTAGCCGATCCTGCTCCACCCGATGTTGGCTTTGTGCAATCAATTATGGCAGCGACACGCAGTTTGGGATATGGCAATCCTCGCTTTGACGTTGATCCAGGATCTCAGGATCCGACTTTTGTGAAATAGGCCCCTGTTCTCACAACCAATGCTCA
This sequence comes from Gymnothorax javanicus, assembly GCA_029692085.1. Classification (NCBI taxonomy): domain Eukaryota; kingdom Metazoa; phylum Chordata; class Actinopteri; order Anguilliformes; family Muraenidae; genus Gymnothorax; species Gymnothorax javanicus. The sequence goes on from CM056204.1 coordinate 8,762,739, forward strand.
CAACACACCGGCATTTAGAGGCTAACCCTAATGAAATTTCAATAGTAAGTAGGCTGACAGGTTAGCTTTAACTGCAGTAAGACAGCACTGACCTTATCAACTGTGAGGTCTCAGCAGGGTGGCTTCGGGGCACAGCGGAAGAGGGAGGGGAGGAGAACCGGAATGCCAGATTTGAACGAGGGAGGGAGGTACACGGCAGCAGAAAAGGAGTTGTGGACCCGAGCCAGGGAAACGCCTATTCGGCCCGAACGATTCCCATTGGTCGGTTTCTTTGCGTGCCAGCGGCCTCCAGAGAGAGGGGATTTTTTTGGTTTCTTTTGCTATGAGTCGTGTGAAGGAGACACTTTAGAGCCATAATCATCAAACTGAGGATAATGATTTTAACCTTGGGAAAAATCGTAGACTATAGCTTTAAGGCCATTCTCGAAAGATCCAGTCTTTTATCTAGAGCAAAAAGCTGGATTGGCCATGTGAAATGAATACACAAGACAGGAACAAAAAGGGCCTGTGTCTTTAACGCATTATCATGCAGCCGAAGCACTGCGCACTGCGGCCGCCACAGCTTCGAATTTGAGATGCAAATGTCCCCAGCAACTATCTTAAATTCTTCCGGACCTTCTAAGTGTGTGGGTATGTGCATGTGCTAGTGTGGGTGGAATTAAATGGCATGTGTGAGTGTGAGCACTCGTGCGTGTATGTGTTGTGTAAGTGTGTTGTGGTAAAAAGTTTGTGTGTGTGTGTGTGTGTGTATATGTGGTTGTTAAACATGATTGCTTAGGGTCTGTGTGTGTGTGGCTGTAAAATGCATGAGTGAGTGCAGTCGTGCATGTATGTGTGGTGTAAGTGCGTTGCAGTAAAATGTATGGTGTGTATGTGTGGCTGTAAAATGTGTGTGTGGAGTCTGTATGTGTGTGTATGTGGGTGCAGTTGAAAAATTTGTGTGTGTATGTGTGTGTGCAGACGCATGCATAAGTGTGTGCCTAAGTGGGGTGTGGGCAGCAGTAAAATGCATGTGCATCTGTCTGAGTCGGCAGGAAAAGCACCTCTGGGGGCTCTGCTGGTGGGTGCGGTTAGGGTGGGGGTGGGGGGGGGGTGTTAGTTCATGAATGATGTCTCCACCTGCTTTGCTCCCATTTTAGGGAAAAGAGATCAATCTCATTACCAGCAGGGCCGCAAATTGACGGGTCAGAGATCATCAAGAGTGCATTACACACAGCAGCTGTGGCCACAGTCAGAAATCTCATTACACTGAGCTGCTGCTATTTCCAGTCCAGAATCCAGCTCCACCACTTGATTATTTTCACTCAGCCAAGGTGATTACAAATGAATAGTCTTCCTCTATTCCACATGTTCTCTCTGCCTCCTGTGAACACAGGACAAGCAAAGTAAAGCAATGCTTTCAGCCTATTCAAATAAATCGGCTCTTTTTTTTTTTTTTATTTTTCCTTATCTTCCTTTGAAGGTCTGAGACACTGTACTTTGTAGAGGCAGAGAATCGGGTGATGAAAAACCGCTGTCTTTGAAACCAATTTGAGTAAAAAAATTTTTAAAAATTTGCCTAAAACTCCCGTGGTTTGATGTAGCTAGTCTGGTTAAGTCACTAATAGCTGGAAGTTGTTCCGCACTAATGTCATACTCCATAAGGCATATGGTTTGGATGCAGGGCAGCAAAGCATTTGTGTGCTTAGATCATGCTGATTTTAATTTTAAATTTGATTAAAATAAAATTATAATTTATATTAATATTCCAGGCTTAACCCATGCTTTTATAAAGAGCAGTAATGTTTAAACAAAGAAAAAATTGAGCGCATTTCAAATCGAGTTGGCAGTTTTCACAACATTAGAAAGTGTAAGTGGATTTATATCCTGGTCCAATGAAGTAAAATAGGGCATCTTTATGGTTTGAACTGAAACAAAAATCAATATTTCACAGGAAGCATCTGAGAACCATGTAAATCTCGAGGCTTTAATGGGTACATGTTGCTGCTTTGTCTTTGAGGGTAGCCTTGCAATGCTAATTGGTAGAAGTCGGTTTATCTGGCTCTTTCGTTGATAATCACCAACCTTTGATCTTCTCAAAGTCTTTTTGAATCATATCAACTTCAGCACAAGCCTTTGAACATTTTCTTCAATCAGCTGCGCTTCAGAGACCAGGCTGATGTGCTACAGACATAACAGTGGAAACCTTGGGCGACTGAACTCAGGCGTTACTACAATACTTTTCTGAGAAAGACATTATTCCGACATTCTTTGAGGGACTCGAGCTATTGCACAATGCACTGCTTCCAGGAAACCGCGCAGAGAAGTGTCGAGTGCTAAATACACTGCAGCTAAAAATAAATAATGAATTCAGCGATTATTTCAAAAGCCTTTCATTTGAAAACATATATGTAACTTGTTAGTCTGGTCAGAGCCAACCCTGTATGATTATATTTATTTATTTATTTATTTAAATTGACGTCTTTACTGGAAAGTTTTCATTTCTGAGAGCGTGGCAGTTACATGAGTCGCACATGAAAAATCTCATCTGATTGGTTGATGCAAGAAGAAGAATGTCTCGCCTCTTCCTTCAGTGGGAGACGTTGCATGAGATGCAATACTCCCATGCTTCAATACCTGATTTATCAGACATGAGTTTCTTAATGACAAGAAGCTCTTTTCCACAAAACTCAATTCTGCATATTTACAGATACAGACATCACTCCATATGCAATTCAATAGAACTATGTTACCCATAATCCTCAATGACCTCAACATCCATAACTGCAGACAGTGGACCTCAAGTCACCACTGTCCCAATGTTTTGATGTGAGATTCATAGCCTAATCAAAAAGACTGTTGAGTCTAAACTGGCAGCACAGAAAGTAACACCCCCAATGGTATGAGAAGGTATTTTTAATTCAGCATCAGGGAGCAGTCAGAAGGTCAACAAAAACACACTACTGGGCATGTCTGCTCTAATGGCAGACCAGGGACCTATTGCACAAAGGTGGGATAAGGGATTAGCCCAGGATCAGCACGGGATTTAGCCTGATCTCAAGCCCCATTTCGGTTGCACAGAGCGTGTGGGCTAAGCCACGGCACTAGTTACTATGGAAACAAAGTCTGTGGAGCTAGCCAGCTCCAGAGCAGGCTTACTAACAAGCTTAGCTCCTGCCTCCAGCCAATTTCACCTCACCTCATTCAGCAGTCACCCAAATTGAAAATCAATGTCCTAAGCAGTCGTTCTAAACTGTCCACTACACATTACTATCTCAATTATAGTAGGCCCAGAGTAATTATCTTAAAAACTTGTGACCACTGATGTCAGTAAAATAGCCAATATCAAATCGTTATATTCAAGTATTCATGTGACAGTGACAATCACAATTCAGTCAATCCCCCTTCCATGTCACATTTTAACCATATTTAGAATCTGGGTTATTCCCTGTCAACTCAGCCACCCATGTACATGACACCTCTTCATGTCAGTATCTCTGACGGTTTTCGTGTGAAAATTTCTTGAAATTTGTGTGAAATGCCCCTTTTTGACTTTTATGAATTGGTCATTCCGTTTTGTAGCATTTTGGAAGGACCATAACTTCTCACGTAATAGAGACAGGAAGCTGAAATTTCATGTGCTGGTGCATTCTGGCCCATATATCAGGATTCTGCAGCCAGAATCACCATGAGAGATCAGTGATGTGAGAGGAGGAGGGCCCCCAAAATCCAAATTTTTTTTTTTAAGGCGGCAAGTGATTTTTCACTTTTTGGGGGTCCCTATGATTCAGTTCAGTGAATGTTACTGTTCGAAATGTGTTTCTCCCACGTATTTGGGAACTTTCCCACCACCAAACTAAGTTTTAGGATAATAGTCCATTGGTGGGGGACTTGTGGGGGTCAGAAAACCACTCGGACCAAAATGATCCTCTCAGACCCTTGACTTCAGACACCCAGATGACGCTGTGGGCACTGGATGATGGTAATGGCATTTATACTATATTATATATATTTTTACATATATATTTTAATTTATGTATGTTATTGCCCGCATACAGTAAAAACGGCCTGCCAATATATCTAGTTTTGGCCAACCTGTATTGGCTGAGTTCAGCACGTGCACAAGTAACCATTGGCAACTGTGGCCTTCGCTCTCTTCAGAGAAGCAGACGACAGTCGCGGACCTAGCATTTAACTCTTTAATGAGTCTTGAAGTTGCGTACTTCAGAAGTCGTAGTCATAATATTGTTACGATAGCACAACATAATTAACCAATGAATAAAAATATTATATATTGCTTATTTTCGCATTGCCTTGGTATTGGCCTTTGGGTCACGGTATTAGCCATAAGGCAACCCTCAGGCCAATATCAAGGCAATACGAAAATAAGCAATTAATAACATATAATATATATACTGTTTTTTTTTTTTTTTGAATGGCATTAAAAAGTTCGTATTTAAGGGGAAAAACATTGTCATAAACATATCGACCACACATTGAACGCCGCATAAGAAAGGTTTTAATACTTGTTAATGGCATTGCATTAGCTTCCTGTAAGCAAATACGAACAAATTTGCTGTCTCGTGAGCATTATAAGTTCGATGCACTAAGCAATAATGTCGTGGATTAAATTGGCACGCCATTTCTGCCATTTAGTCTTCTAAATTAGTTAATCAATCCTCAGATTGCTAATCAAGCAAAGTAATTGTGAGTTATCGTTTGTTTAACGGTGAGGATTCTGCCTCCCCTAACTGACCTCCGACGGCACCTCACTGGATCTGAATTTTCATGACCGGGGATGAAACAATATTGACTGATTTAATCAGTATTTGTTTGCTTAGTAGAATCGCCCAACTCAACGAAGTCATTTAAGGAAGTTCCTAATACTGTTTATCTATGTAGCTAGCTGTACAAGAGGAAAGCAAGCAGTTCCCCGCAAAATACATGTTCGTAAATTGGGTTTAATGTGAGTCGCACAGTTTTTTCTTTATATAAAATCTTATGCAATCCGTCTTTGGTGGTTAGAGGTTTTAGACATCGTGATTCGCAAGCGTTTTTTCTGAGATGCTTGCTAAGCCTACTGTCTGTTTGAATGACAGGCGGGACTTGGAGAGAAGTAGGGACGGAAAGTTGAAAAGGATTGGCCACTGGCAGCTTCAGCGGGGGGTATAATTTTTTTTTTTTTCGAGGTCTTGGTGCTGCAGTGTTTTTTTAGTATTAGGTCTGTGAAAAGCAGGAGGGGGGGTTCAATGCTGCCTTTCCAAAAAGTGCAGGGGACATGTCCCCCCCATAAATTACACCCCTGCTAGGAACCCCCAAAAAGAGAAAAATCACTTGCCGCCTTAAACAAAAATTGGATTTTGGGGGCCCTCCTCTCACCCCTCTGATCTCTCATGGTAATTCGGGCGGCAGAATCCTGATATATGGGCCAGAATGCACCAGCACATGAAATTTCAGCTTCCTGTCTCTATTACATGAGAAGTTATGGTCCTTCCAAAATGCTACAAAATGAAATGACCAATTCACATAACTCAAAAAGGTGCGTTCACACAAATTTCAAGAAATTTTCACACGAAAACCGTCAGAGATACTGACATGAAACTTGGGATTATTTTGTTTGGTAAAGTATTTTTGGACAAAGTTTGAGCAAAATCTGAGAGGTGTCATGTACAAGGCACCTCAATATTGGCTGTTTTAACATGGAATGACCCATCTGTCATCATCAGATTTGTCCTTATTCCCCAAGCTTCTGCGTAGAAGATGAGCAGTGCTGTATGAAGGGGGTTACCGTGTTTCAGCGCGGTCTCAAATCGATATGGTAACCCGCTTCATACAGCACAGCTGCTACTTTTCTCCGTCTTTATTCAGACTGCGACGGGTAAGATAAAGTGGTTGCCTTAACACCAGATATGTGTGCAATGTCGCTCGCTTTGCGATACTGTAATCAAACACTTTCAGGAGGTTGAAGTTCTTTTCTGACGTTAACATTTTACTTTTCAATTTGAATATACCTCCATCAGAAGTGATTAAAAGCAGAAAATAAAGTTAACTAGTGTGAAAACGTCTTCTAGATCAGACTGTCATTTCAGAGTTTGTGCATGACAAAAAGGGGCTTAAGCAAAATTTGGTACATAGGAAAAAGTATGCTTGTAAAAGTGTCTAAGCACTTGGGTTTGCTTGGCAGTTCACGTGTGCATTTTATGCACAATCACATCTGCCCCATAGGCGGAGTTTGCGGGGGAGCAGGGGGTGCATTCCCCCCCAGCGGCCGAAAAATGCCACTACATTCAGTCGATTGTTCTTGCATACAAATATATAAATATTTAAGTAATGCAATAAATTAAAATGATTGTCGGAAATAAATCTGAATTATGTTTGGTTTTGTAATAAATTCATTTTTGAGCCCTCATGTCATGTGACATGGCACGTTGCGACGTGCGACGTTAGATGCAAATTCTCTCTCTTATGTGCATTCAGTGATTCAGCTAGCTAGCTCTCTGCCATACAATCGCCAGTAATGGACATTAGGCGATTTCTAAAACGTTCAATTTCTAGTAATCCTTCAGCAGCAGTCACATTAGAGCCGCCCGTGCCTACCAGCCAGCTACAGCCAACAGAATGTGAAAACACGGACAGGCAAACAACCAGGAGCAGCTCTGGGCTAGCAGGCCCAGCCAACCCCACAGCAGGGCCACTGCCGGGGCCGTCAGTGATTGTGGGTAATGATGATCTTGGCGAAAAACATTGTTGTCCCAAGCAGCCTGCTTTACCCGATTTCCCCACAAAAATGATAGGAAAAACAAAACGGTCATTTTCCACTTATTCTTACAAGTATTATTATTACAAGCTGGAATATTCAATTAGTAAAGATGCTGTCTTCCGTTTCGCATGTTGCCACTTCCAGGGTGACAGTGGCGTGGAGGATTCATTTCGAAAGGGTGTGAGTGACTGGAAAAGACTGAGCTGTGAACTAGACAAACATGCGAACTCTCAGGCTCATTTGACCTGCATGGTTAAATGGAATAACTTTAAAGAGAGTGCATATTCGGGATCTATCGTAGCTAAACTTTCTGAAAGCCATAAAGCTGCTGTTGAGAAGAACAGATCGTATTTGTGCAAAGTTGTTGAAATCGTGAGGCTACAGTCTAAACTAGGATTGCCTTTTCGTGGACACAGGGAGGGAAACGAGTGACAATCGCGTGGCAATTTAATATATCTATTATACAAGCCTACTGTAACAACAGTTACCTGGGTATTTTTCTCAATATGGGCACTATTAGTGAAATGCAGAGTCCAGGTCCCTCATTTTTGAAATAACCCCACAGGGTTAGTTTTTTACCTTTCAAACTATAGGTGTGTGTCCTTACTAATTGGAAATAAAGTATCATGGGTGTATTTTCATTCTATCCATCATTTTTGGGGTCAAAAAAGTGGATTTTGGGGCATTTTTGGAGTGTCCCAAATCTAGATGATATTTTTGAAACTCACAATACTCCAATGATTTCAATTTCCTTTGGCTGGAAACTGTATGCATACATTAAAAGACACTGTGAGATAAATATCCTGAGCAAAAAAAAAAAAAAAAAAAAAATGATGGTGGTTTTCTGAGAAAAATCACCGAAAATAGGGGTGTCCAAAAAACCCACTCAACTCCGTAACCATCACTACACAGACTCCCCTTGGAGACAGAAGCTGAAATCACAGTATATGGCCCATGCAAACAGAACCTTTGTGCGACCCCCGTAGCGGCCATGTGGACTTTTTTCAAAATGGCTCTATAATTATTTCAATATTTCTCAAAATTTTGGCATCCTATGGTGAGTATACTTTTTAAACTCTACTCCGTTACGTTCATTAAAATCCATGGTAACGGTAAGACAAATTTTTAACCATGCTTTTGATAACACCGCCCTGCATTTTGAAACTTTTTCTCTGCTGATTTGATAAACTGTGTTGATTCTATAATTCGAAGGCTCTGATTTCAAATTTGCCCAAAAAAAATGTGTGTATCACGTCAGGTTTTTTGACAAATCGCAAATTCTTTCTTTTATATTGATATATCTAAGAATACACAATGATAAATGAAAGCAGAATGACACAGTTAGATTTTAAGCATTCTGCAAGGTGTAATAAAACAAAATGCAGCTTACCTAAGGATTAGATTTTCTTTTCATTGATTTACGGGAATAATGTCGTTCGGGGCAGTCTCTCTGTAGGCACCAACAGTAATCAGCCATCATGCAACAGGCAAAAGGCGAAAAGGGGATTGGAATAGGCTACTTTGGGTGTGGTTATTTTCCATGATCACGCAATACTTCTTGGTGGTGATTTGGAGTGTTTAATTCATGAGAAACAGCAGGGATTTACTATGCTTGAACCGGATTCTTGGTGTACCAAGGGCAGTGATTTGTGACAAAACCTGACGTGATAGCCAAAAACTCGTGATATTTGGATTCAGCGCCCCAAAATTACTTAAAATCAGGTATCAGCTCTTACTCAGCAAATTTCATGCAGGGCGGTGTAATACTTGTGCAAAACCCTCCATGGTATGGTAGGAAGCATCAAAAGTTACTGCACTGGTGCATGGAAAATTCCACTTTTCTGAAAAACACTCAACTCCATAACCTCAGCTCCGTTACCAATAGTGGTTATGGAGGTGAGTAAAATGGTAATGGTTTATCAATTTCAATCAGAGGCACTGAAAAGGGTGATATTCACTCAGTTTCAGAACTCTGGTATATCACAATGTACCAGGAGAGAGCCTCACTTGAAAAAGTAACTGAGTTGAGTGGATCCGAGGACACAGCAATTAAATTAAATTGAAAAAAATTAAAATAGCATGCCCAAAAAAGTCTGCCCTGGTTTAAGCTCTGCCTCGTGGTTTTTTGAATACCTTAGGTCAACCCTACCCCTGGGGGAAAAAAGAATCAGAATCTGACAACTTTAAAAAAAAAAAAAAAAAAAAAAACGATCGGCTCATCCAAATGAAGCTATGGGGCAGTGCCTTTCGTCGCGCCCCTTCCTTCCCTCGTTACTTGTTTCTCATTTTTGCACCTCCCTCTCTTCCCTTTAATATCTCCCCCAATCTCATCCCTATCTCCATTTCTTCATTTCCCTCTCTCTGCTATATGCTGCTCTTTCCCCCCTTTTTTTATTTTTTTTCCCGTCTTGTATGGGGCGCCGTTTGTAAAATAGGGTGTGTTGTTTTATACCGTACAGTTTTTGCACATTTAGCATCAAAAACCGGGAAAAAAGATTGTTGCCATTTTAAACCATCTCTTTTTCATAAATTTACGCACAAATATGTGAAAATTGGTGTAGAAATAGTGATATCGTTTTTTGTAGTATAACTTTTCGTAGAAGGAAAAAGAGGACATTAAATACTAAATTTAAACGTTAAATATAAATCAATTGCTAAATGTAAACCTAAATTATGTATATATCAGTGGCGGGCGGTGGACGGAAGACTGGGGGGGCGGAAAACATCTCTTGAAACGGATGAGATTAGTGACCCGATTTCAATCATCGTTCTTGGTCAACATGTTAGTTTCCCTTATAATGAAATGTTTAGGCGAGTGAATAATAAATTCTATAAAATGTTTAATTCACATGCCTTAATAGGCAACTCTTCATGAAAAAAACCACTGTGGATTTTCCGCGTTTATTTTTGTCACATCCTAAGCAAGTCGTCAAACCTGTGCGTAATGATTGTTTAATTGAAAAAGATTGAAATGCGCTCTTTTTTGCGTTCAACTGGTGCGTTTGATTTCTCGTCTTAACGAAGACAATTAGCTACACTTGAGAGGGGAGAGTTCAAGTGTCTTTGACCAGGGAAATTGAGTGAAAACAGATCAAGACGAATAAGCAGTTTAAAGACATGTTTATCGCCCCCCTTGTTCTCTGTCCACTGCCCGCCACTGATATACTTTTGTATATTCATCAGTGGCGGGCGGTGGATATATATAGGCTCACGAAATGTGCGCCCCCCCCCCAAAATGTGTCCACAAGCTAGCAAATCTTACATTTTGCTTAGATCATTCCAGAACCACCATGAATGGATAGAGCTCACCAAGAGCAACTTGGAACACCCCACTTTTGTCAGTCTGCGATAAATATTTCCCTGTCTTTTTTTGCCCTTAAAGTTGGAAAAGTGGCCAAAAATGGCACTTTTTTGATGTCCATGTAAAAAGTAAAATAGTTCACTTTTTGTTTTTTTATATTGAAGTGTGTTCTTCTTTTTTTTCTGTGCATAGTAGACATGTGTAGGCTATGTCTGAAAGTCGGCATACATCCCTATCGTCGTTTTGTGTATTGCGGTGACATTTAATAAACTGTCCACAAGGTACTGGTTTCTGACTTAGATTTTACATTTAGCACTCTAGAAAAATAAAAAAGGTCCCTACACCCTAATAATCCTTCAGGATGAAGCAAATATATGGTGCATTAGGGCAAAAAAAAACAAAAAACTCCAACTTACAGGGATTGAGTGGGATTTTTGTGTCCCCCAAAAAATGACCTTTTTAAGAAAAGTTTCTGACTTAGATGTATTTTTAAAAAACTGTAAAAGATATAGCCAAATGCAATTCAGGTATTGTAGTTGGCCTAAATCAAAGTGGAAATCTCTGTTTCGATCAATTATTTATTGAATAACGACATAGCTACAGCACGCAAAGCATTTTGGTTGGTTTCTGACTTAGGGTTTCTGCCTTAGATTTCTAAGTCAAAAACCCAGGCATCTCAGGCAGAAACCAGGCGTATTCGGCCAAATGTGGCCCTAGTCATTACACAGGTGGTCAGGGACCTGATATTCCATGTTGGTTTGACATGTTAACATGTATTTTAGCCGATTTGATCGAAAATACAACCCCAATTCCAAAATAGTTGGGACAAAGTGTAAATTGTGAATAAAATCAAAACGCAATGACTTTCAAATCACACCAGCCAGTATTTTATTCGCAATAGAACAGAGATAACATAGCAAATGTTGAAACTGATAAATTTTACAATTTTTTCCACAAAATGAACTCATTTTGTGCATAAAAATGTAAAATGTCTCAGTTTCAACTTTTGAAATGTTATCCATGTTCTATTGTAAATAACATATTGGCTCATGTGATCTAAAAGTCATTGCATTTTGATTTTATTCACAATTTACACTTCGTCCCAACTATTTCGGAATTGGGGTTGTATGACGATGGCGTTGGTCGGAGGCCCGACATTGGACCGATCGGCCCACGCTCTCAGTCAGAAACCGGGATCTCAGGCAGAAACTGACGCGGGGCGGGGCCGCCGCTGTGGCCGCAATCGGTGGCCAATAAGTCATAAACTCGTTCAAATAACATGCATAGGTGGTCGGGGACACCAGACAACACCTACAACAAAATAACAATAACTAAAAGACAGAAACATGCAATCATCATAAAAAAACTTCCGGGACTCAGGCTAGGGGAACCTAGGACCCAAAAAAAAAAAAAAAAAAAACTGTCAAGCAGCCTGTCCACCAGCCTACAAGTGGCATCTTCCATTGGTAAGTGATCAATTACCTACTTGAGACTCTTATTCTATCTACTAGTTAAGTATTATGGCAATAGCAAGTCAGTCGGGTTGAGTTTGGTACACTTTGACGGATTTCTGACTTAGTCGCGGTTTCTGACTTAGATTCGGTTTCTGACTGATATACCGATATTTTGAGCTAATAGACACCTGTTCTGGCTGGGTATTGCCTAGGCTACATACTTTTAAGCCATAAGGAGTGTGTCTGGGAGATTTTTGAGTTTTGATATAGGTTTTTATAACATTTTTCAGGTATTTGCAGACCAGAATGTCTTTTTTTCAGCAGCAACAGGATCCCGAGGGGAAAAAAATCACTGTAGGGTTTCTAATTTCAGGTGATATACCTCTGGACATCACTTATATACAATTATAACACTGATTGGAGGCTTAAATAACTTTATTATCACTAGTTATAGGCCTCTGGATGGATTATAGGCAAACAGTAGGTTTTCGTGTTTCTGACTTAGACAAGCAAGGGTATAGGGAAATGCGTATAACTCACCAAATAGTCCACCAATGACCATGATATTTGGTATTCAGAGAGTAGACATATACCTTTATCACATACAATTACCCCTGAGAGCATAAGGTTGCCTGAATTAATTTTACACATTGTGTTAGAGAGCAGTTTGCATTCGCGCAGCAATTTTGCAGCCGCACGCAAAACGTACCCCGATTTCAGGGCCATGGCAGGGTTGACAATCCCAAAAGCATATTACCTACATACCATTTTTCCATCAGCTATACTATCCTTCTATACATATCAGGGCATTTTGAGAAGATATAGCTATATCTATGCATGTATGAGGCTTTAGAAGATATGCATGTCTTGAAACTAAGGCAGAAACCCAGCCCAAAAAATGAGTTGAGGGACCCAACTTTGACCAGATACCACGAAAAGATGAAAAACGTCGCCATCGCACGGCTTTGGAATATGATCCCACAACAGCTATAGATTAAAAAACCACTCACAGCTAAGCTCTATGGGTACTTTCATTATTGTTCAGTACCCGGGGGGGCGGGGGGCGGCGCACATTTCGTGAGCCTGGCCCATACATATAATTTAAGATTTACGATTTAAGGTTTAGATTTAACCTGTTCGCCAGTAGATGGCACTGTCAGCTTAGCTTTGCTGTTCTGTGGGTCGTACATGACTTAAGCGTGAAGACAGCTCGAGCGAGTAGTCAGCAGCGCGCTAGTGAGAAAAGGCGACGGGTATAAACCAAGATTTGGCAACGCGCTGCGTTCCAATCCGAAAAAATGCTTGCTTCGTCATGTTCACTCGCCCTCCAATCGAGGGGGGAATCCCCAAAAAATCCCGGATGTAAGATGGCTGCCACCTGTAGGGTCGTTCCAATCCAGTTTTGCAGAGGGAAGGGCGCATTTTCATTTGCTCAAGCCCTCGATTATCCTCCCTCAAACGAAGCCAACAACGAACATCCCTCCCAGCTTTGATATTGCCCAGAATGATTTGCTCATTCTCCCTCGGTAAAAAAAAAAAAAAATACGCCCTCCATTTTTCTCTGCTGGCAAAAGGAGGAATTATGGCAGGGAAATTACCATACAAATGTAAGCATTGTGTTCGAGTAGTGTGTAATTTATGGGGTGAGGGGGATGAGGGGCATCGGTTTCGCATTATTTTTAAGCATGTAGCTTTAAGTTAATTTTTGCTGTAGTTGGCCTATAGCATCCGCGAGGACTGTTGCGGAGCTTAAAGCAGCTTTCACACTGGACGCGAAACGAATTTTTCGCACGACAGATTACATTCAGAGTAAATGCAAAGACGCGAATACACGCAAAACGCGTGTATTCGCGTCTTTGCATTGACTTGAATGTAATCTGTCGAGCGAAAAATTTGTCCGGTGTGAAAGCAGCTTTATTTTCCCATAAAACAGTCGCCAGTGCCGCAGCAATCAAACGAGCACACCGTCTACTTCTTGCCATAAACATGCGATACAGAGTGCACGTGAACTGTAAAAGGTAAAACGTACAGGCAACTAACTCAGTCGGCTCTATTGCTGCATCTGGTAACGCGTCCCACGAGCCGCGTTTTCGAGACACGACTGGTGAATTCCGTTCTTTTGACCTCACGACCTCACTATCCGAATAACCGTTCCTCGTACCTTCGACCAAATTCACGACACGACTCGTGTTTACGAGCGTTACCGAATGCAGCATAAGTCAATACAAACTTCCAGTTGGCTTGTCGACAAATGTCAAAGTGCGGAAGAAACGCGGCGAGGGCCGTTCCAATCCGATTTCTCACAACCGTCCCCCGAAGTTCCCTCCATTGCCCTCCCTCGCTCGGGAAGGGCTTACTCGCCTGCTACGTCATTCGGAGGGCTCACTCGAGTGGAGGGAAGAAGTGAAGGGAGTATCTTATTTCGGATTGGAACGCAGCCACAACAGAGATATACACCTTTTCCGAAACAAGTCCCTAATCACTACCACTTGGTCATGAAGTGCACTTCGGTGGAAGTAATCTTCGCAGCTGAATCGAGTTCCCTTCGTAATGGGAAGGGTATAAATAAGGCAACCTGCTTTCAGACAAGCGTCCCTACAGTGGGCGGTAAAGGGACTGACGTTCATTCAAAACATGAAAAGGCTAATTACTTGGTCGAGACTTGAACCCAGGCCAACGGCGCCAAATAGTAGCGACTTAACCATTACACTACGTGAGACGGTTAAATTTTATTTGTTTCAAATTATAACTGTTGTTGTACATGAAAATACATCACATTGATATGTTGTATACAAGAAAACGAGGACTGCATTTTTAACTTGTGCATGGCGGCTCGCCTATTCAATTCAAAAGCCTAATCGGTAGGCTAATTAAAGGAGCAAAACACACGTGCACACACAGTTACTCGGAACTCACATTCGTAAGCACTGTCCTCCATGACGAACAGTATTTTGTAGTGCACACCCTCGACAAGTCAGCATCTGTGCTGACTCGACGCTGAAGGGTTTTATAACCCACTTCCAGTTGGGTTAATTGCTTTCGGATGGCACTTAATTTGACTCACCCTTCACGAGAACGCGCAAACGGAGGGGAAGTGTGTAGGGGGAGGGGCTAGGGGCTCATTTCGGAAAGGGCGATAAAAAAAACTAGATGACAATCGCCTCGTTTCTGTGACAGCACTAGGCCGCCATCTTGTGTATGTATGTCGGGGCAGACGTTCAATGGAAAATACAGTAGAACCGTCCTCGTATAAAAAGGAAACTCGCTCATACTGGACAACAGCTCAAGTCTCGATTTTTCTGTAAAGTTTTTCGATTAAATAAACATCGAACATACCGAATTTTATCTAACGGATTTTCGCTTACATCGGACAAAATGTCCAGCCTTGTCACAATGCATTTCCATTCAAAAGCACTTGTGTATACCGGGCAAGCTGGTTTGCACCATGCACATACGCAGCCGCAACAGAGCAACGAAATCAAGTTCGGCTTTCCTACACTGTCATAAACTGACCGAATTTAACTGTTAAATTAACGCATTGTCTCCTTGTCATTTTAACTGTAAGTGGAGTCCTGCGCGCATTTAACCGTGGGTTACACTGAACATGCACTGAACTCTGTGGTAAACTTATTGTAAAATTACAGTTAAAATAACTGGCAAAAAGGTGCCAGTTAAATTACCTGTCAAAACAAGGGTTCAGTTTCTTCGTTAATTATTAACAGTGTATTCGAGGAAACTGAAATTGTCGCGGTTTCATTTACATACTCATAGGCGGATTTGGGGGGGGGGGCTTATTTCTGCAGACTGACTATTTAGCCTTTTTCGCATTACACACACAGGGCTTAAAGCTCGAAAAACTTGCCATGCCGAAAAATGAAATTACCGGGGTCGTCCAAAAAATGAGTTAGTCCTAACGCACTTTGTGATGGTCAGAGGTGTATAGTAACGAACAGTAGCCAAGTAGGTTTTTTTTTTTTTTTTTTGAGGATTTGTGCTTTACTTGAGTTTTGACTTTTACTTTTACTCTACTACATTTAAAAGATAAAAAGTATACTTTCACTTCGTTACGTTGACACTGGCCACTTCGTTACTCGTCACAAATTAAAATATGAATGTAATTCATCATAAGGATTATCTGGATTTGGCGTGTTCAAGACGACGGTGCTGGGCAGGGTATTTTTTAACAGATGTTGATGCCAGCGGACATGAGGCTGCAAATTTATGCACGCAGTTACAATATTCTATAACTAGATGGCACACCAGGATCAGTTATTGAATATTCACAAGCAAGCCAAGGTGAAACACGGTTTTATGGATGAGTTCACTCCTAATTTAAATGCAGGATTTTTACTTTTATTAAAGCATTTACATTCCGATATTGACACTTTTAGTTAAGTTAATCCTTTGAGTATTTATTGCACTACAGTTTAAATGCTATATTTTAACACGGGACAACTAGGCCTCTTCAATACTAATGATTTCAATAGCTGAATGTGTAAAATAGCAAGTGACAATTCAACTCTGACAATTGTACACTGTCTGTTGTATGCAGTCCTATATGAATTAACTATAAGACGAGCTATAACGTTTGTTTAAGTATTGATAACAGCGCTATATCTTAGAGTAACGTTTGTGCCAGTGCAACTGGATCTTAAACTTGATTATGACAAAGTGATCGATATGTACGCCCGTAGATACCCCCTGAAGAATGCTCTTCATCAACTCATTCAGTGAGAATTAAAAATTTCCAGAAGATGATTTTGTAGCTCTGCATGCCTACTGAATATGCCTAATGTGCAAGTATGAAATTCACTTCAAACTGAATTAAATACCATTCTCCATGAAAGAAAACAACTTTAGTGTTGTGTTTTAAATGTTTAATCCATGATGTATTTTGATGGATGCTTTGATCATTTTCACAGTTCGTCCGTTTCTATCGGAATAGGACCTAAGTCTCTTTGTTTTGATTGTCTTTGCAGAGTCAAACGCAAACTTATACCTTAAATAGAGATAATTGTTAATGAAAAAAATGCTTTTTTCAGCTAACTATAAGACCTTGAATTTTGTTCCCAGATGCCAGGAAAACGCGAATTCGGCACTTTAATTTTTCAAATTTTTTTTTTGGGGAGGGCCCCCAGACCCCTCCAGGCTTCGGCCGGGCGCTATATGGGGCTGTGCCCCCCCTTTCCAAAATTCCTGGATCCACCCCTGATACTTTAGTTTTGAGACTTCTACATTGATCCCAGTTAGGGTAACACGCGGTATCATCCTGTTATCCATCATGTCAGGGCAAAGACGGACTAAATGAAGACAACAAGAAGGTATGAACACTTCAGAATGAAGTTGTTCCGATCTTAACACACAAAGCATACATATAAATTCATATATGCATTTAACGACTAGTTTCTTCCAGGTATAGACCTGAGTCAGACTCACAGGCACAGCTGGATGTGAACACCTTTTCTTTGAACGAAACGAAAACGTGGGTAACTGAGCGATAATATAAAGGGTAAGGGAATCATAGAGCTTATTCTTTAGCTTTGCCAAATAATGGAGCATAAATATTGTTGATTTACAATTCCTTATTCGTGTCCTTTTATTAAGTATGAAAAGATAAAAAAGAACACGGAAAACAAGTCCCCCCCACCCAAAAAAAACATTTGTCGTCACCCACGTTTACTACTTACATGTGCCTCATTGGACATTTATACATACACGTTATTTACAGTAGAACATAGATAACGTTTCAAATGTTGAAACTGAGACATTTTACATTTTTATCTGCAAAATGAGCTTATTTCAAATTTTCTGGCTGCAACAGGTCTCAAAAAAGTTGGGACACAGGCAAAAAAGGGCTGAAAAAGCAACTAATATACAAGAAAATCAGCTGAAAGAACATTTAGCAAGTAATTAAGTTAACTGGCATCAGGTGTGTAACATGATCGGCTATAAAAGGGATGTCTTAGAGAGGCTGAGTCTCTCAGAAGTAAAGATGGCCAGAGGCTCTCCATCCCGTGAAGGCTTGCGTAAAAAAAATTGCGGAAAACAATGTTCCTCAACGTCAAATTGCAAGGGCTTTGAAGGTCTCATCATCAACAGTGCATAACATCATCAAAAGATTCAGAGAAACTGAAAAAATCTCTGTGCACAAGGGACAAGGCCAAAGACCTTCACTGGATGCCCGTGATCTTCGGGCCCTCAGATGCCACTGCATCACTCACCGGCATGATTCTGTCGTTGACATTACTAAATGGGCCCAGGAATACTTCAAGAAACCACTGTCTGTAAACACAGTCCGCCGTGCCATCCACAGATGCCGCCTAAAACTCTATCATGCAATATACCGTCAGGCTGGACCCACTTTCCATATAGCTCCTTCAGTCTAACATAGAGCTCCTTCGGGCTCCACCTCCAGAGAATGAAATCTCTGCCTATAGGTTTCAGGACTGATATCATACTTTGTCAAAATAGCAGATTTGACTTTTTCATAGTTACGTGAATCATCCATATCCATATTTACATAAGCACCTCTGGCTTTACCAGTCAGCAGTGGAATGAGATGGAAAGCCCAGTCAGACTGAGGCCATCGACATGCCGTAGCAATTCTTTCAAATGTAAGCAGAAAATGTTCATCATCATTCTCTGTTAATTTTTCCAATCTAGGCTCACGAAAGGATTGAGACTGACCTGAGAAAGCATCCATACCATGCACACTTTGTAGGGAGGGGGCCAATGGCGCCTTTTGAGCGAAATTGTCACAGGCCTCTGCCTGCAAGGGATCTGAATCTGCTGGGGGACTAGGGACAGAGGTAGTGCGAGCTGGTACCTCCATCTGCAGAAGCTGAAACTGATGGCTTAGTGCTTTGAAGCGCTTCTCCTGGCATGCTGTGTCCTCCCTCATTCTAGCCTCATTGGCTTCCTGTTGTCCCATGAAGGCCTGGAGGATGTTAGCCAGATCTGCTACTGTTGCCTCCTTACCACTTTCACCCTCAGTGCCTTGAGCCCCTCCAGTAGCTCCATTTTCCACCTCCTCCACTCCACCATCCAGCTCCTCCAGTTCAGCCTGCAGCTCCTGACGGCCTCCTCTTGCTGCTTCTCCTCCCCGGCTCATGATTCAACAAGAACTGGGAGAGAATTGGAAAGAGAGAAAAAAATCCTGCATCCTTTACTAGATGATCCCACTTCTGACATCAGTTGTGCAGGACCAAGCAGGAAGGCACAAGGAAACGCAGGTTAAATTTTCAAAAATGGGTATTTATTGACCCAAAATGGAAAAAAATATAACATAAAAAAAAGCAAGAATCACACAAAACGGTTCTGGGCCCATATAAGAGGTCAACTAAACAGAACTGAACTGAAGCAAATCTCAACCTAACCCTAAACAGAACAAAGCAAAAACTGACCTAACAACAATTCACAAACGCTAGGCTTTTAAAATGGCTGATCAGACCATTGTAACAGGGGGATAGACAAACAAACAAACACTAAACAAAGCACAAGAGACATAAGGCAATGTTTAAAGAGGAAAAAAGGTTCTACATACCAAGAAATACACATACTCAAACAAATGCTTTTAACAATAAATAAAAATCAAATGGAGATAATTACGAGAGGTTACTTTCTTTTGTCCTCAAAATAGTTTTGGAGTTTTAAGGAAAAACAGAATTGAAGAGAAATCCAAATAAATGGAATCCTATGGTGGCCACTTTTTCAAGCTTAAAAAAAAAGCAACGTTAAAAACATAAAATGCCTCCATACTGCTTGTGTGACATTTTCGAAGTGTCTGCAAGCCCCGACAATATGATTAGACTCGAAAAGACGTCATTTTCACTGTTTTTCGCCTAAATGTCCAATGTAGCCACTTAGCCAGGAGCCATGTTTTTTTTTTTTTTCCTCGGGAAGAGTGAAGTTCCGTAACTTGGAGGACTCAAAATACGAAGAAAAAGACTTATGAAGATCTGCCATAAAACTAGAAGAAGAGGACCTAGAAAACGTAGCCTCGAGCTTGTGTTTACATGCTAGCAGAGTTGCCAAGTCCGCTTATAATACGCGACTTTGGGCTTCTTTTTTCCTGAAATCGCTCGAAAAAATTACGGGTTGCGGTTTTTTTGGGCTTGTTAGAGAAGTGTAACAAGCGACCTAATTGTTATACATTTACGGTTGCCATTTCTCCCAATTCATTGACTGACACTGTCTGCTCACAACCTCAGGAGTAATGTGAGAGAACGCGCCCTCCCTCCCAGCCCCTCGAGTAACTACTGTAAATGAAAGATAATCTCCCTCCCCCCCGCTCAACAAAATGAAAAAGATTCCACCCCAGGTCTACACCGTCTTAGTATTTCCTAATTTATATTGGGCTTGTTTTTGAAGCTGCGGTCGCCTATTGATCTTAACAGAGTTGGCAACCCTGCATGCAAGCAGTGAACTATGCCGCACGCGATAGGGAGATCTGCGCGCATCACGTTTATAGTTTACGAAGCTAGTTTGTTGGTTTCTTGGTCAATGATAAAATGCTTTCACACCGGACGCGAAACGAATTTTTCGCACGACAGATTACATTCAAAGTCATTGCAAAGACGCTAATACACGCATGTATTCGCGTCTTTGCATTGACTTTGAATGTAATCTGTCGTGTTTCGCGTCCGGTGTGAAAGCGGCTTTAGCTGGCAACCTTTTTATTCGGCGGATTTTAATGCCAGCTAGCGAGCTAAATGCTCGCCAGTCCAACTCCAGCCAAATTAGTTTGAATAATAATGGCTATACGCATTTTAAATTGACTAAATTTAAATGCATGAAATATAATGTTAGCTAGCTAGCAAAAGAGCCTTTATGCCAACTTAGCTAGCTATAGTTAATGTATGTATATGCGAGCTAGGTGCCTAAATGGTGAAGTCATAAGTATTCACTATCATCCATTGATTTCCATGAGCAAATCCAAAAGTAATACGACTGCGCAGGTGTGCCGGAGGGCACGGCGAAATAGCCGTTGAAATGTGAAAACGGTTCACGGCAAAATATACATTTCGTAAACTGTAAACGTGATGCGCGCAGATCTCCCTATGACGTGCGGCATAATTCACTGCTTGCGTGTAAACACAAGCTCGAGGCTAGGTCCTCCTCTTCTTCTAGTTTTATGGCAGATCTTTCTAAGTCCTCTTCGTCGTATTTTGAGTCCACAAGTTACGGAACTTCACTCTTCCCGAGGAAAAAAAAAACATGGCTCCTGGCTAAGTGGTTACATTGGACATTTAGGCGAAAAACATAGTGAAAATGACTTCTTTTCGAGTCTAATCATAATGTCGGGGCTTGCAGACACTTCGCAAATGTCACACGAGCAGTATGGAGGCATTTTATGTTTTTTAACGTTGCTTTTTTAAGCTTGAAAAAGTGGCCACCATAGGATTCCATTCATTTGGATTTCTCTTCAATGCTGTTTTTCTTTAAAACTCCAAAGCTACTTTGAGGACAAAAGAAATTAACCGACCCTTCAATTAGCCTTGGGGTGAGTATATTATATTAAACGGACAGTCCCTCATCCATTTGTTCAAATACCTAAGGTCTAAACACAGCCTTGGCTTGTTGGGTTCTACTGTCAGTGGTGAAACTATGTAAGGTGGTTTGACAGATCCTACCCTTCCCCAGATTGAAATAGCCCCTGTTCCTAATCTATTCCTTATACTGTTTGAAACAAACTCAGCAAACGGTGCGCAGCTTCTGCTGTTGGGAAAAAAAGCCGGAGGAGGAAAAGAGGAGTCATAGTACACTCCCTTAAAGGAGACCTATTTTGCGATATTTCCAAATTTATATTTTGATCTTGGAGTCCCCTAGAGTACTCCTGATCGTTCAAAGTCCAAAACAGGGTCCTTGTTTAGCTCATACTGCCATCCTCAAAAAAACCCATTTGTAGTCCATTGTAGTCTCTGCCTGAAACGCCTCGTTGGGGTGGCTCTTCCGCTATGGCCCCCACTCCCCGTGTGCCTACTTTCTTCTGACTGGCCAGCTCTTTGGAGGGCGGAGTTGGGCGGGACGAGGCAGCAGAACGCAGTTTTTCGGGTCCTCCTCCCCAGAGTGAAACGTGAGACACTGCTGCCATCTGATAAGGAAGCGGCGGGCAAATTCCGCAATCTAACGCAGTACATGTGTATAGATCTAACGAAATGAACTTGTTCTAATAAACGCAGCGATGAAAGTGGAAGACGCAGTGCGAAAGTCTGGCAGCTCAAGCACAAATTTGCTATCGGCTACAGTTTGCTACGGCAACAGTGGTGAGTAAAGCGGTTTTTCTATTCTATAGCTAGGATGCAGGGAAAGCTAGAATCCACCCCATATAGACACATTTGTAGAACGGGTCAACATGCCCAAGTGTAGACTGGAGACCGTAGAAATCCGGTGGGTCTGAGTTTAGAGGGAAACATGGACAGTGAGGAGCAGCTAAAAGTGGACCAACAGCTTATGGACTGCTTTGGTGTGTATTAGGACCTGCTGGTTCGTGTGCATAGCTGTGGTGTGTTGTTAGCGTGGAGAAACGAACAGCTTCTGCGCTGGTATATGACGGAGGGGCGAAAGCTCCAGGCTAAACAGCCTTTTCGGAAGTTGCCCGTGGTAATGGTTTACTTATTGCTTCGAATGACCAGCTTTTCCTCGAAAAATGGGCGTTATGGATAGTGTGCGAGAGCTAGATAGAGCTCCGGTTATGTCATGAACATAATACAGGTTTTACAGGTCGTAAGTTCCGTTTGCGTGAACCGTTGCTTATGTGGAGCTAGCGAATCGATCACTTTTACAGGAAAGAATTTAATATTCAATCGATGGCAATGCAGAGAAATCGTTTGTTATACCGGACACGCTATAGCCTGTGCGCTTCCCTATTGCTTTTACCGGTAGCATCAGAGAGCTTGCCCAGACATTGGAGATGTATCAGGCTGACCCCGGTCATGGATAAGTAAAACGATCATTTCACAAGCACCCAAAAACGCACCCCAAGCTCTGCAAAACCTACATCTGGTCTAACTGCAGCCCAACTCGGCAGACACATACAGCACCTCTCCGGTTAGCTTCAACTGTAGTGGCTACAATCAGGCAACGTGATGATGAAACTGTCATATTGATGCTTACCGAAGTAACACAAGCATACCGATCATAATTGCTGCATGTAAGTTAACCAGGAGCATTTTTAATTAGCACGGCATGCAAACTAACATGCAGTAGCTAGTAACCGAGCGGTCATTACCACAGAGACAAACCCTTGCAATACAGGTTTTACAGACAGCAAGTTCTGTTACTGTGAACAGTTGTACCAAGCATCCAAATTACTAACAAGTATTAAAAGTTAGCTTCAAATGAGGTTTATGTTCACACACCTTCTGTAGAATTTCCCGATATCACTCTTGCATATTTAGGACACAAACATTAGCAACAGTAACTTGGCTATGTTAGCCGCTGTGCTACAGTCACAATCAACTGGCTATCACGTCAGGTTGGCTTATGCAGTAAAAGCAACTTACAGCTTCTGTGTCTGAGAGTCACGGACAGTCGCGACCAATACAGGCTTTATCTTCAGATATTTTACAAAGCCTGCGTTTGAGGCCAGTTGTTAGTGCTAACTATCGCTAGCGGTCCTGCTAGCCACCCGTAACACGTTAGCTTCACTTACATTATTTGCTGTTGTATCGTTACTTACAGCTTGTGGCTCCGAGCACTTGATCGATGCAGCTGGTTCAGGTTTGAGAAGCTGAACGCTTATCCTGTGTCGAATTATCCTTTGTTTATGAAGCTGTCTTTGGTGAAATGCTGAGCACAAGCAGCTAACGTTCCCTTTGGCCGTGGCTGTTTGCTGCCAGCAAACAAAAAAAGCTACTCACTGATTTCTGGTGGCATCCTCTTTTGGAAGAGCAATAAGTGTTTTTCTTCGCGTCCAAAAGTAAACAGACAAGCAGCTTTGGGAGAGATACTGACAAAACTGCACCTCAAATGATCTGCGGTTCTTTTGTATTTCCAAGAGTGTCGACGCTACTAAGGCATAGTATGATCTGCCGTTGTTAGTGCCTGCTAGAATAGTTTCCGATGTGGGCAGGTCCAGCGCCGTGATTGGCTCTGGCTAGGTCTGTACTAATTGGACGGCACAACCTGACGTCAGGTTTTGCCCAGATCTCACAAAGATCTTGGGAGGAGCTGTTCAGAGAGGAAATCACGTTCACAAAATCACGTTCTTGGATTATGGCAAAACCCCTGTATCTTATGTTTAGAAACTTTTCAGAGGTTGAGTATGGACAACTAACATTATAACATTACTCATATGTATTAAAAGAAGGATCAGCATAATAGGTCCCCTTTAAAAATTCCTGCAAATGGCTCAATAAAATCTACCATGTTTACCCTGTTGTTAATCCAATTTCCCACCTCCGACTCACTTTCACTGTTTCCGATAATTGGGTCATTTCATGAAATGGGGTCACAAACCATAGTGTGACAATAAAGGCGCCAGAGCTGTGTTGTTTTTCCGGCAAATGGGGCGAGAACCCACCATAGTGATGGATATTCCATCACCATATACCAAAGGTAAAATGATGTGCCTTTATGAAACAGTGTGATTAAAAAAAGAAAAAAATCCATCACCACAGGACACAAAATCCCCTCCCAGTGTGACATCACTTACTGTACTGCATTATTTTTATGAAATAAATCCTATTTTTGCAGTCATCCAGCCAATTTTTGTGTTGTGTTATTCCTTTTGACTGTTTCTTGCCATCTTTTCTTAATATCACTCCACAATCACATCTGACGCCAAAACTTTCCATTGAAAGTAGTGGTTGCTAACGTAACATGTAGTGTCCAGCCCTGTTACGCTTAGAACCATGCCCATAAAACGGCTTCCTTTAGCAAATAATCATGTCCATACGATGAAATATGAAGACGGAAACGTATAAAGAAATGTGCTGTGCGAGACTGTCAATTCCTTTTTGAATAAAGAGCAACCAAAACTTTGAAAAACTTAACCAAAACTTTGAAAGTTCTAAATCAAGTCCCTTTCTCCACGTGTTACGTTCAAACCAAATAGGCTGGTCTAAAAATAGTACAAATGGGCCTTTCCTCTAAATCCGTAAAAGCCATGATTGGATTTATCTTTCCACTATTATTTATGTTTTGGGGATGGTTCATGGAAGAAGACAGGACAGCTCATTTCAGTGTTGCTTAGATTTTTCAGTGTGATTTGCATGTCACATACTTGTGACCCCATTTTATGAAGTGACCCAATTGCGTTCCACTCACTAGCGTGTTTATGCAGTTGGCCCGCTGTAAATGTCTTAGGATCTCTAAAGATCAGAGAGTCTGCCGAGGCTTTTTATATACCCTTGGCAACTGCCTCTGGAGGCGGTGGAACGACGTGGGCCCCGTCTTGATTCCGGGTAGTCCATCTTGGTTTTGCCATCAAATGCATCTGGTACGCCTCTAGCGGTTCTACTGGGAACTGCCGCTCGTATTTCTCTATCCTGACCGTACCGGCTGGAGTCTGCAAATGAAGTGACCAACTATGACTTGATTTGTTTCAAGGGCTGCAAACCTCCGCGGTTCACCGCCGGAGACACGATCAGCCGGAGACACGATCAACAGTTATCAAGATTATCTACAAACTCAAAGTCATCTAGGTGATACGTGACTTTTACAAGTTCAACATCGTAAGTCTTAACTATCTCCGCCCATTATGTCTTTGTCTTAGGAATTTTAGTTTACCACCTTCGAGGAAAACACATAACGAAACATGGCATTGTGAAAGACTTTAATACTGTCACTGACATGTACAATGATGATCATTACCAAGGTACAGTTTACAAGACAGGCAATATTCTTTTCTCTAGATCCATAGATTTTTCATATTAATATATACCTTTTTTTTAATAATTATTTTTTCCAACAATTTTATATTCACACAGAGCTACGGTAACTTTTGATAAATCCGGTCCGTTCCGTTCCAAGTTCAAAATCATTTTATACAGTTTACTTGTGCTCAATTTTGGCCATACAATTTTTGCCCAATGTCCTGTCCCGAAGCATCGAATGCATTTATCGGTAGGGCGTGGGTTGTGTCTATGCCCTCCACCACGGGGACGCCTATCACTTCTAAACTTATGTGGGGGAGTGTGGGTGAGTGGTTACCCTGGGGTGGAGGATATGCTTGTTGCCAGTAATGTGGTTGGTTATCACCCTGCTGCAAGTGTGACCAAAACATATGAGGCATGAACTGTGGTAGGGAGTTACTGCCATTCATCTGGAATTCCAAAGATTGCCCCTCTCGTGTGTCTGATGTTACGTGTGCCTTAACAAACGTGGCAATGCCTTTATTCACTTGTTTCAAAAGCCCTGAACTAACTTGGTCAATGATAAGATCTTTAAAGTAAGGTTTGTGGATGTGGGGCCTTAAATGTGTAACAATTAATTTGAACTCTTCGGCCTTCTCGTGTTTTTCGTTCCTAGCGGCGTCCATAAGTGCCTCCATCAACGCCATGGCTTTTGTCAGGTCAGATATGGGCGCGGGAAAGTTGGCCTGGTCTAGAAGTTCCTCCCCTAAGGCTTCGGTGGACCTAGCCCTGGACAGTCTCTAGACAGTCCTCTCCAGCTGGGCTATCCTCTCTCGTAAAGCCTGAGTACATACGAATTCCCCTTAAATAAGAGGCGTGCCATTCATATTCAGGTCCTTCCAAAATAAATCAGAAACTCATGCTACTTGTGCTTAAGCAGTTTCACATATACCAAACTATCAAATCTGTGACATGCCGAAAATCGAGATTGCGTTGATTCCAAACGTGCCATTCACGCTCCAGTTCTTTTCAATACAATTGTAATGCATATTACAAATGCCAAACATCTCAAACCACTTATGCCGAATGTGAATTTGCTAGCGAAAATTATTGCAAAGTTCAAATTTATTTGGTTCCTGTCCAATAAACATGAACGTGCATGGGTTAGGGGTGCCATTTACCCTCAGTTCCCCGTCCATGATACACATAAAATTCTACCTGCTACTAAGCGTAAAATTGCAACAACTGGAGGCATGCCATTCACCCCCAAGCCGACATGTGTTACAACAAGTGTTGTCACTAAGGTGACATCATCCCCCGCCGCAAATTATCAATTCAAAATTAAAGGGGTATGAAGTGATGGTGATAGGTTACGATGCAGCTAAATTTCAACAGAAACATGATCCAGTCAACATCCGTTGATATTTTGCACTGTGGTTGCTGAAACGCAAAAATATTTTCAAGACTTACTGTGACCTTGACATGAATGTCACAGTGTATGAATAGTAAAAACAGTAATAAAGAAACTGCTTATCAATAAACATTCAACAGAATTCAGATGAAGCTTGGCGTCAAATATGAAGAAAATCCAGTGAACCTTTCTTGAGATATCTCGCTGACAAGGGTAAAATGTCAAAAAAAACGTTAAAGTCACCTTGTGAAATATTCAATGTGTCACCCTGACCTTGCAAATTATACCAAGGTCACCAAAATCGACTGGGCCCTGCGCCTTCCCTCGATGGAGCTTGGTGTCGATAATGAAGAAAGTCCTGTGAACTGATCTTGAGGTATCTCGCTGACAAGTTTAACATGCAGGTAAACATGCTGAAATATTCAATGTGTCGTTGTGACCTTGAAAATAATGTCAAGGTCACCAAAATCGACTGGGCCCTGTACCATTACTAGATGAAGCTTATTGTCAAATATGAAGCCTATCCTGTAAAAAGTTTTTGAGATATCTCGCTGATAAGGTTAACATGCAGGTAAACGTACTGAAATATTCAATGTCTTGCTGTGACCTTGAAGGACCCTGTACCTTCCACAGATGAAGCTCGGTGTCAAATATGAAGAAAATCCAGTGAACCTTTCTTGAGATAGTAGAAAAAAGAGGTTCCACTGCACACAATGTGGTAATTTAAAAATTTAATTTATTGATTAAAAGGTTGGCAAGGCATTTCGCCACACGGGCTTCATCAGGCTCAAGCCCATAGGGTTCTGCCATTTTTCTGCATCTCAACAACTTTAAAATGCTTTCAATAATTATCTCCCTATCTCTGCTTTCAACTGACCTACTAGTGTCTTTCTCCTTCAGTGCTGACTGGGAATATGACATGATTTTTTCTATCAGCTTCTTGCTGTTTGCAGTGATTATCATTTATAAAGCTGCCAATATGCCCAGTACTGCAATTCCCCCAGTGCTGTATTCTGTCGATAATAAATAAAATATGACTAACAATAAGAGCCAGGACTGGAGATTAAACTCTGCGAGGTAGCATGTCCATGACCATGTTCAATATTCACTCAGAGGCTTTTTTCGACATTCAGAATACATTTGATGTTAATGTCAAACGCATAGCATGATTTCTTTTTCAATACACATCTTTATTTTTTACAAGGACAGTCGATGCATTGTACTGTTAGGCGAGATAATTTTAAGGGGGTGTAATTCCAACATTGTTCAGACAGTATGAATGTGAATATTCTCAAATTAAAACAAAGATGGTCATCTTTAAGTAAACAGTATTTAAATCCATATAAAGTCAATCAGCCTGTGGAAATAGAGTCACTGACCAAATATTTATGGATTGTATTGTATTTTGGGCTTGGAACTAGGGCATATGGTCAGACCTGGCCGCTGTAGCACACCCCCCACCCCCAGCTGTTCGGACATCAAATAGACACACATAACCATTTAAAATGATGAAAAACAGGAACAAAGATGGAGGTGCCAAAATCAGCTGACATGAGCAAGGAGGTGCATGGCTATTTATACCCACTGGGCAGAGTGGTGTAGCTGTAGGTAATTGCATTTCAGGGGTGTCTGAAAATTTCCCTCATGGATTATTATCTAAATAACTGCAGCCATCTGGTAAAAGTACATTTTACAAGTCAAACAAGCACATGCAGGCATGGCCGCATCAGATGATGTATATTTTAAAAAAAACCTGAAACATTGTATAAATAAGACAGTTTAAGAGCTGCTGTAATGATTATATTTCTACTTAGATGGAGTTACGCTAATGACTCCGATAAACCTTAAGTCTTTATGTAAGCAAACAGAAAATGCTACCCATTGGAACCAATTCAGTGCACTTGCAGTAATGAAAGTGGCATCGAACATCTTGTCTCAGTCTCTGGGTGAGTCGGAAAAAGGGTATTTTGCCCAAAACATTGGAGTACTCCTTGAACCTCCAGGATGTAAGCCTTTTTCAAATTTTGGTTCACCTGGTCTCCTTGTGTAATAATGTTTGAGTAACAGTGGCGGCTCGTGAACTGGCAACAGGGGAAGCTCAAACAATCTTTTAAAATTAATGATTGGTCATGACCTGTTTTCAATCATTATTTTAAATTACCATTACAGAAACTCCAAAAACTCTCAACATTATCAAGTGTGGCCAGTTTTCATTAATAACGCATACCTGTCAACTCTCACGCATTCGGTTGTGAGTTGCATATTTACGTTCCTCTGCTGTAGTCAGAAATTATTCAATCAACTCGTATGTAAGAGATTCTCGCACGGAATTGAAGTCCTTGTGCACTGGAGGGGTTAGAAGCAATGGAATTGCATAAAGACGTTTCAAATGATCTTATTTCGTTTAAACGATCAAGAAACACATGCATTGCTTCCAACCCCAGAGTAAAGAAAAGTCCGAAGTCCGGAGTCGTAATCGGTATGTGTTATAAATGAAAACTAGCTACATCTGATAATGTTGAGAGTTTTTGGAGTTTCTGTAATGGTAATTTAAATGAATGATTGAAAACAGGTCATGACCAATCATTAATCTTAAGGGATTGTTTGAGCTTCCCCTATTGCCAGTTCACCAACCGCCACTGTTGTATAACCTAAACCCTGTTATTCTAAGGGTTATTCTCTGAGCACCAGTGAAGTGCGCGAAGATCAGGAAGTGTAGGACTGGACTCAGGTGCGAAGATGGATTTGGTTATTTATTATGCTTTCACGGCTCAGCAGGAAGGCATAGAAAACACAATACAAAAAGAACAAGGAATTGAGATTCTTGAATAGTAAATGAGTAATACATACAACTGGAACTTGGACAACAGTACTGTGTATTACTAATATAAAGAAACAAGGTTCCTGGATTACAAAAGGAAGCACAGACCGAATAACAAAGGAACAGCGCTTAATTAGAGATTTACAAATATACATGCGAATTGCAGGAGTAAAGACTGCACGAGACTATGGTATAATGACAGGCTTGTGAGGCTTATACAGTTTACGAGACTTTGCACCGAATGAGTGCGAGAGTCTCTCTTAAATAGAGAACATAATTGCCTGCACACAATAGGGAACAGCTGTAGGTGGAGAGTGGAATGCAGTCCGGGTCTTAATAGGCCGGTGAATTGGAGGGCTGGAGGCGTGTTGTTACAGTTACCCACAATCAATTGGGCTCCAAAATTACTGGCACCCAGGACTGAAATATGCAAACAATACTTTAAAAAATTCTAAAAAATATACTACTGCTCAAAAATTTGGGATGACTTGGAAATTTTCTTGTTTTCCATGGAAACACACATGAAATTAGTATGAATAGGAAATATAGCAAATGAACAGAACATGCTGACATTGTCTGAGTTAGAAATAATGATTTTAATGGAAAATGATGAATATGTACTTCAAACTTTGCCTTCATCTCAAAAAAAAACCCACCTTCACTGTTGATACTGAAACTGGTGTTTGACGGGAACTATTTAGCGCAGCTGCTAGTTGACAACCTGTGAGGCGTCTTTGTCTTAAACTACACACTTTCAGATATTTGTCTTCTTGCACAGTTGTGCATCGGGGCCTCCCACTCCTTTTTCTGTCCTTGTTAGTGCCAGTTTGTGCTGCTCTCTGAAGGGAGTAGTTGACAGCATGGTAAGAGATTTTAAGAATTTCTGGCATTGAATAGCCTTCTTTTCTAAGCACAACAATAGACTGACGGGTCTCTAAAAGAAGTTCTTTCTTTCTGGCCATTTTGAGCCTGTAAACAAACAAACAACTGCTGATGTTTCAGGTACTAAACCAACCTCAAGAATGCCATGCTCCCTTTTGCCACCCTGTATTAGTTTACAACCCCTATTCCGAAATAGTTGGGATGAAGTGTAAATTGTGAATAAAATCAAAATGCAATGACTTTCAGATCACATGAGCCAATATGTTATTTACAATAGAACATAGATAACATTTCAAATGTTGAAATTGAGACATTTTACATTTTTATGCACAAAATGAGCTCATTTCAAATTTTCTGGCTGCAACAGGTCTCAAAAAAGTTGGGACACAGGCAAAAGAGGGCTGAAAAAAGCAATTAATATAAAAGAGAATCAACTGAAAGAACATTTAGCTAGTAATTAAGTTAACTGGCATCAGGTGTGTAACATGATTGGCTATAAAAGGGTCTTAGAGAGGCTGAGTCTCTCAGAAGTAAAGATGGCCAGAGGCTCTCCAACCTGTGAAGGCTTGTGTAAAAAAATTGTGGAATAAAAAAACAATGTTCCTCAACATCAGATTGCAAAGAATTTTAAGGTCTCATCATCGACAGTGCATAACATCATCAAAAGATTCAAAAAAACTGAAAAAATCTCTGTGCATAAGGGACAAGGCAGAAGACCTTTACTGGATGCCTGTGATCTTCGGGCCCTCAGACGCCACTGCATCACTCACTGGCATGATTCTATCATTGACATTACTGAATGGGCCCAGGAATACTTCAAGAAACCACTGTCTGTAAACACAGCCCACCGTGCCATCCACAGATGCCACTTAAAACTCTATCATTCAAAAAGGAAGCCATTGTTGAGCATTATCCAGAAGCGCCGCCGTGTTCTGTGGGCCAAGGCTCATTTAAAATGGACTGTAGCAAAGTGGCAAAGTGTCCTGTGGTCAGACGAGTCCAAATTTGACATTCTTGTTGGAAATCATGGGCGTGGTGTCCTCCGGCCTAAAGAGGAGAAAGACCACCCCTCCTTTTATCAGCGTTCAGTTGAAAAGCCAGCATCTCTGATGGTATGGGGATGCATTACTGCATATGGTGTGGGACTCTTGCATGTTTTAAAAAGCACCATGAATGCTGAAAGGTATATAAAGGTTTTAGAGCAACATATGCTCCCCTCCAGATGACATCTTTTCCAGGGAAGGCCTTGTGTATTTCAGCAGGACAATGCAAAACCACATTCTGCAGCTATTACAACAGCATGGCTTCGTAGTAGAAGAGTCCGAGTGCTGAACTGGCCTGCCTGCAGTCCCCTGCGAACCGTGACCGTGGTTGACCTTGGTTGACCTTGGCTGACCCTGGTTCAAGTAACCGTGGTCAACCCTGGTCAAACCATGGTTTTGACATTTTTGTTAAATGGAACACCATGGTTGACCTTAGTTGACCTCGGTTCACCGTGGTCAACCATGGTTAACCATGGTGCAAAAACTCCCCAAGCAGGTGCAACCATGCTTCAACCATGGTCGGCCATTTTTAACCATGCTTTAACCATGGTTGACCATGGTGAACCAAGGTCAACCACGGTCATGGTTCGCAGGGGGTCCTGATCTTTCACCGATTGAGAACATTTGGGGCTTAATTTAAAGAAAAGTCTGTCAAAAGAGACCCAAAACTCTCCAGCAGCTGGAAGTCTGTATTAAACAAGAGTGGGATCAAATTCCCATGGCTAAAATCAAGAAACTTGTCTCCTCCATGCCCAGACACCTCCACTCTGTGTTAAAAAGAAGAGGGGATGCTACACCGTGGTAAACAGGCCCCTGTCCCAACTTTTTTGAGACCTGTAGCAGCCATCAAATTTGAAATGAGCTCATTTTGTGGATAAAATTGTAAAATTTCTCAGTTTCAACATTGGTTATATTATCTCTGTTCTATTGTGAATAAAATACTGGCTGGTGTGATTTGAAAGTCATTGCGTTTGATTCTACTCACAATTTACACTTTGTCCCAACCATTTCAGAATTGGGGTTGTAATTAATCCTCACAATTGAAACTGAAACTTCTACGTCTACTTCCTCTCTGGGTTTTTGGCAGGTAGGACACACATTACTGCCTCTCAGGTTTAAGTCTGAATTCGACCTGTAAACGAAAATGCGGTTTACATTTCAAACTCAGTGCCGACTCTGAATGGAGAAATAGCAAATTATAGTTTAGGATAATGGGGTGGCACCTGGGGTGGCCAATCAGATTCCAGGGGTGGCCCGTGAGGCCACTCCTTGGCCACGCCCCTGCTAGTGGCTCTGTCTGGGGGAAACACCCTCCCCACATAGAGAAGAATGGGGAGGACTGTTGCCTTCAGGACTAGAATCATGGTCAGGGGCCGTGCATTCCAGCTCCGGATTTTGTTCTGGACATGTCTGAGGGCTTCCCTCCAGCTCTCCTCTCCTCCTCCACTAGCCTGGATGGTCACTTCCAGGAGCTTGATGGTATCTCTGCGTACAGGGAAGGGAACAGTTAGTGACTCACTCCAAAATGGAGACGAAAACATTTCACTCTTGTCCCTTTTGACCAGGGCTAGACTGGGACAAAAAAACCGCCCTGGCATTTTCAGCCATGGCGGCCCACCCTGATGGTGACATGATGGCCCGCCAAACGCGCGCACTACGCTGTTACCAAAAGTTAAAATTAAGCTCAGTTGTAGCCTACATGCCCTGGAACTCCGCACAGGCCAGATTCGAACCCACAACCTTCGTGCTGTGTGGTGGCAGTGCTAATCACTGCACCACCATGACAAAGAGGAAGTTGACATTCACTTGTGTAGTGTTTTGTTGCCGACAACACCACGACCGGATCCAGCACCTCACCATCATCAGGAGGAACCACTTTGCAGTTTCAGCCTTTCTACCTCAACTATTCCTCTGAAGTGGCGCGGCCCCTCCATCTGGAGGTGGTATTATGGTGCTGGTGTCAACTACAGCTCTCAAGCCAAGTCTGGTCATCTCTCTTCAGCCAGATCCTGCATGATGTTTTTCTACTGCTTCTTGCAGTTGCTGATGAGTTTTTTTGATTTCCATCTTTGTACAGCAGAGGTGGTGGCAGAGAATGTTGATTAGCCTCCGTTCAATATATCCACGGGCACCAACACTTCAACTGGAATTTACTATGTAGGCGGGCCCTGTGGCTTTAGGGTTGATGCACATGTGTGCGCACAGATTACAAGATCTGACATCTTACTAACCAAGTCCAGGCATGACAATACAAATGACAAATTGAAAATGTGCCAACAGATAAACTTGAACTGCCCCAGCGATTCAGCTTGACACTTTAATAAATGAATGAAATCATGATTGGATTAACTAGTGAACAAAGCTACCAACACATGCGAGGTAATTTAAAAAAAAAAAGATTTAAAGAGAATGCCAGTGCATCAATGCACAGTATTCCTAGCGAAGCTGTCTGATTGCGCCCTTTTGAAAACATGTCAGCTTCCTCCTCTTTGCTTTACTCATTTCGTTCATTTAGCCTGTCTCTGAAACTTTGAAATAGAAAGGACATATATTTATGCAGCAATGACTTGCTTCGTCTACTGAACTACTCTGAACTACTTTTTCTTCTCCTTTTTCCAACACATGTTGCGGGGGTAAAATAAGTCCAGTCGTTTCCGTCCGTCCGTCCGTCCGTAACATTTCGTGTCCGGGCTGTAACTTTCCTCCTAATCACCCGATTTCATATTTGGCATGGAGGTGTAGAAACACATAAAGGTGTGTCATGAAAAACAATTTTGAAAATATTTTCATAATTTTTTTTTTTTAGTTTTATCAAAAGTGACAAATTCGTGAGATATCTGTAAAGTGTCCTGTCCGGGCTGTAACTTTCTTCCTAATCACCCGATACTCATCATATTTGGCATGGAGGTGTAGAAACACATAAAGGTGTGTCATGAAAAACAATTTTGAAAATATTTTTCATAATTTATTGCGTTTTGGGGCAAAAAGTGACATATTCATGAGAAATCTGTAAAGTGTCCTGTCCGGGCTGTAACTTTCTTCCTAATCACCCGATACTCATCATATTTGGCATGGAGGTGTAGAAACACCTGAAGGTGTGTCATGAAAAACAATTTTGAAAATATTTTTAAAATTGTTTTGCGTTTTTCTTGACAAAAAGTGACAAATTTAGAAATCTGTAATGTGTCCTGTCCGGGCTGTAACTTTCTTCCTAATCACCCGATACTCATCATATTTGGCATAGAGATGTAGAAACACATAAAGGTGTGTTATGAAGAACAATTTTGAAGATATTTTTACAATTTTTTAATTTTGGGGCAAAAAGTTCAAATTTGTAAGAAATCTGTAATGTGTCCTGTCGGGCTATAACTTTCTTCCTAATCATCCATTTATCATCATTTTTGTCATGTAGGTGTAGAAACACATACAGATATGTCAGGAGAAACAATTTTGAGAATTTTTTTTTTAAAAACTCACATTTATGTAGGAAATTTGTAAGCAATCTCTTATGTGTTCCGTCCAGGCTATCTGAGGTATCTTGGAGATATGTTGTCTTTGTAGTGTAAAAAAGACATGTTAAAGGTTTGTGACGATAAACAATTTTGAAAATATTTCATGGTTTTCATTATATACTCCGAAAGTGTTTGATTTTGTTTTTCATAACATTGATTGAATTGCCAAAGTATTATTAACAAAGTATACTATCTAAGAGAAGCTAACAGATGTGACAATCTTTAATTTGTGAGTTCTTATTGCTTGAATTCAGCAGCTTGTTTCTTCTTCTGTGAGACTATTTGTCGGATCTCATTTATTTATTAACCTTTTTTATTTAAGTACTTCAAATTTTATTTTATTTTTTTCTCAATTCACCTCAGTCTGGATCACAATTGAACATGTTGGCTTGGGAATGGCCAAATGCTTGTTTTTGCTTTTTTTTTTGTGTGTTTATTTTGACGTTGCATCAGGCTACTAACCAACATCCTGGCGCCTACGGGGTGTAGGGTGCATGGGAGGATCCCCCTGGGATTACTTTGTTTTGTCTAGAGTATGTGTGTTATATGTTTTATTTGTGAGTTTTGTCTTTATCTTTTTTGATTATTGGCAATGATCTAAGTCTTATTGTGGACAATAATCTGCTTTTCTGGATCAGCTCAGGACTGATTTATTTGACAAGTGACAGTAGTTCTTCCAATATCTATTTATGGTTAATGCTAAAGGACTAAAAATAATTCATCTCAACATTCGAAGCCTCTTGCCAACAATTCAAACCTATGGATATAACTTTATCAGAAACATGGCTCACCAACAAAATATATGACAATGAGATCACACTTGAAAATTATGTTTTGTATAGAGCCAATAGAGATAAGCCTAATAGGGGTGGAGGTGTAGCTACCTATGTTTCAGCTGAACTGGTCTCTGAGCCAATTACTCGTCAGATTGAGCCTTGCTATTTTGAGTGTATATTTGTGAAATTGATTTTGCATGAAAACAAGCATATAACAATTGGAAACATTTACAAACCTCCATCTGCACCTGCTGAATCTTTCAACTCTATCATTTCCACTATCAGCTCTATTGCTCATAAAGGTGAACTTATAATACTTGGTGATTGTAATAAGAACTGGACAGCAAATTATTTTACAGCAGAGAAAAAATATTTTAAAAAATCTAAATCTAACTCAGCTAATTAAAGAGTCAACACGCGTATCACCTACTAGTCAAACACTGCTCGACTGGATACTAGTCTCCCATCCTACAAGGTTCCTGGAATCAGGAGTTATGTCAGATTGCTTCAGTGATCACTCAATAATCTACTGTATCTGGAAAATCAGAATACCCAAATTACCACCTAAACTTAATCCAGTGATGATTCTAGAAAATTTCAAAAGTGGGCCAACTCCCCCCTGACTTAAAAAAAGTGGGCCAATGGGAAAAAAAGTGGGCCAATGGGGCATACCTGGTAAAATGCCA
This sequence comes from Gymnothorax javanicus, assembly GCA_029692085.1. NCBI lineage: Eukaryota > Metazoa > Chordata > Actinopteri > Anguilliformes > Muraenidae > Gymnothorax > Gymnothorax javanicus. Next base: position 8,799,160 of record CM056204.1, read on the forward strand.
TTTATATCAAGTTTTTAAACAGTACTTTGACTGGCTCACTGATTTATATGTACACACATTCAGTTTTTACACCTTATTGACAAAACTAAGACATGAATGACAGTTTGAGTTAAAAGTTTTAATAGAAAACCATCACAGTCTCTTCCAATCATAACAATTATAAAGTCAATGACAAAATAGCGCATAAAATAATAGTTCCTAAGGCCTGATTTGGTGCATAGCTTAAAGCCCGCCTCCAAACCTAAGTCCTACTGCTAAAGTTGTAAGTACGGATACTTCACCTGGCAGTGAAGCCATTCTCTTCATAGGTGTACTTTGAGCAGCGCGCAGAGACTCACAATTTTACCTACATTTCGTTTTAATCATTCAAACGAGTTCTGAGCCATGTATCGTTTTTTAAAACCTATTACCAAGCTTTGTGCTGCTTCAACCTCAAGCGATGCAGAGATGCCAAGTCTCACGCATTTGGAGTGAGTTTCTCTCCTCTTAGTGGCATTCACGTACCTGTGCCGTAGTCAGCAATTATTCAATCAACGCGCACTGAAGAAATTCACTTGCGGAATTTAAGTCATTGTGCATTAAGTTAATCAGTTTCACATGCATTACGGTGGATTTCCCCACGAGTGACACGGAAATCGATTATGACTCGAGAATTCTCACGCTTGTCTTTACTGAGGGATTGAAAGCAACAGAATGCATAAAGACGTTTCAAATGGTCTTATTTCATTTAAATAATTTAAACGATCATGAAACACATGCATTGTTTCCAATCCCTGAGTAAAGAGAAGCACGAGAAGTCGGGAGTCGCTTTTCATGATAGTTGTGGTGAGGTCCACCTTTACGCAAGTCAAACTGAAACTTCTATGCACAAGGATTTTAATTCCACGAGAGAATCTCATTAATAAGCCTTCATTGAATTATTGTGGACTACGTTGAATAAGCAAAAAAAAAAAAAAAAAAAAAAAATGCGTCAGACCTACACCGAATGCGTTAGACTTGGCATCTCTGGCGATGCCGTAGCTTGCACACCAGAAGCTATGACTATGGCTCCAGTACCCTCCACAAGCACTGCCCCAAACCAGTTCCCTCTCTCTGCTGCCTCAGCCCTACCTCATGCGGTTAGCGACTTGAATGGCAATGCTCCATCCCAGCCAATATTAGCTAGCTACCCAGAGCGCGCGTTCGGTGCTTTACGGCGATCATTCAATCCAGCCTGGTATCGTACACGACTGTGGCTGGCGTACTCAGTTCAGCGGGATGCATGCTTTTGCTTTCTCTGCAGGAAATATGTTACTGCCGGTGAGAGGGATGCTGTTTTTACCTCATGTGGTTTTACCAACTGGAAAGCAGCACTCGAGCGTGACAGGGGGTTACAGAAACATGCATTCAGCCACAGTCATATACAGGCATATATAGAAGTCTCTTGTTGCCGACATTTTGACAGCAATCTTTGCAGTAGGTTTATAAATTTGTTGAATAAATGCACAGAAGTTTGTTATGGACGATGTTTTCATATCAATCTACACACTAGAACAAAGGATTCGCGCCAAATCATAATGTAATGCGTAATTGCTGGCGCTCTGAAATCTTCGTTTAGCGCCAAGTCTGTCAAACTTGCGGGATCCCGCAAATTACGCGTCCTAGAATTATCACTGTTAATCAAAATTAGGCACCACAAGAAACTTAACATTGATTCATTTATTAGTGATCTCATTGAGATAAATTGGGATAGGTATCAATTAATACCAAACGTTCAAGATGCTTGGGACTTCTTATACTCTGAACTTGTAGAGGTCATAAATACACATGCACCCCTGAAAGCTACTTAAGTTAAAGGAAGACATCTCCCCTGGGTAACCTCTGATTTAATTGCTATTTTCAGGGAGCGAGACAATGCATGGGCTGCATTCCGCAAATCAAAAGATCCTGCTGATTGGGAAAGGTACAGATTATTGAGAAATAGAAGTAAAACCCTAACCAGGAATGCCAAATCCCAGTACTATCTTAAGTCACTTGAACATGATTATAATAACCAAAAGCAATTTTGGAATAAAATAAAAACCCTAACTAATGCTTCTAATAAACCCGAATTAAACAAGATATGATCTGGTAATGATATACTGCAAGATCCATTTCTAGCGGCTCAAACATTCAACTAGTACTTCTCCTGTTTGCTCTGACATTACTCCTGTTACTCCTATTCTCCCCCTGTGGACAGCATCAGTAATGTTCCAGTAATGGGCACCTCTTTCTCATGCAGGAGATTTATACCTGGTGAAGTTCATGAGGCTATTAATAAAATCTAAAATCAAGTAGTAGTCCAGGGTTAGATGGTGTTGAATCTAAATTTTTAAAAAGATCATCACACATTCTCTCTTATACTCTCTGTGATCTTTTTAATATGTCTCTAACCACATGCGAAATACCTGCAATATGGAAACTGTCACATATTACTCCCATCCGCATATGGGTCATGCTCAGGAACTGAATAATTATAGGCCAATCTCCATCATTTGTTCAACAGCCACAGTGTTTGAAAAATTTGATTTATAATCAACTGTCATCCTACATTAATAAGTTTAACATATTTTCCCCTTTTCAATCTGGCTTCCAATCCAATCACTCAACAACTACTGCCCTGCTAAAACTAACGAATGATATACTTTCAGCAAACAATAGTGGTAATCTTACAGGTGCTATTTTTATCGACCTAACTAAAGCCTTTGACTTGGTTGACCACTATTTGCTTTTGGATGAATTACATGCCATTGGTCTTTCACATAATGCTCTTCTATGGTTCAATGCATATCTACACAATAGGAAATAATGTGTGGTCATTAATGGAATCAAATCAAATACATTAGTAATACAGCGAGAAGTGCCACAAGGTTCAATCCTAGGTCCTCTACTTTTCTCAATATTCATCAGTGAATTACCCACAATATGCTGTAACTGTAGTGTGCGGCTTTACGCAGATGACACAGTTCTTTATACATGCCAAACCGATCTTCAACAGATAGAAGCAAATCTACAGTCTGATTTCAATACCTTACAAAACTGGCTTGTAGTCCGTAAACTTGTACTGAATAAAACAAAATCATACATTATAATATTTGGAACCCACCAAAGTCTAAACACAAAAGCCAAAAACTCATCATGTAATCTCAAATATCTAGATGATATATCACTGCCAAAAGCTGAACACACAAAATACCTGGCAGTATGGCTAGACCCGGAACTCTCCTTCAAATATCACATTAGCCAGACTATAAAGAAAATCAACTTTAGTTTAGGAACGCTGTACAGATCCAGGCATTGTCTTTCCTTTCCTGTGAGAAAAAAATTGGTTTTGCAACTCATATTCCCAATACTGGATTATGCTGATGTTGTTTATCTGGTTGCTTCCCCTTCCACTCTGTCACCTTTGAACACAGTCTACAACAGAATATGTCGATTTGTTCTATCATGTCCTTTCACTACCCATCATTGCATAATGTACCAAACTCTCAATTGGCCCTCTTTAACAACAAGAAGATGGATACATTGGTTGCTTTTCATTTTTAAATGTATTAATTTTCATTTCCCCCATACCTAAAACAATTAATGATCCCTTTTTCTTCTTGTCACCAACTTAGACATACTACACAGCTTTTTTTCTGTCCCTAATGTTAAAAAGGCAATAGCAAAGAAAGGCTTCATGTTTAAAGCACCTTTAGATTGGAATAACCTACCTGCTCATATCAGATCCATATTATCATTTTACCTGTTTTTTTAACTGCATTATCTTCATATCTTATGTGTAACTGCAAATGTATATGTCATTAAAGTATAATTCATTTTTCTTTCTGTCCTTGCTGTCACCAATATTGTCTCATACTAACTGATCCTTTCTTATTGTTTATTGTATGCCTATTCTCTTCTAGTTCTGAATTATTATTTTTTTGTTTTGTCATTGTTTGTTTCCTGTCTGTATTGGCCTACTTTTGTTACCTGTTGTTCTTGTCAAATAGTTTTTGTCCTACTATGGTGTTAATGTGTGTTTTGTATACTGCTGCAAAGGTTTATTGTTAAATGTCACCCATTGTTATTAGATGGACCCCCTTGAAAACAAGATGATACATCTCAAGGGGTTATTCCAAATAAATTAAATTAATTATTAACATCTATCAGAGCTGCCAACTTTCGAGGCAAACTTTGCGTAAGATTGACAAAGCCGGCGTACTTTCAGGTGTGAGATACATTGAAGTAAGCAGAATTTATTTTTCACTGACGTGACACGGGACATACTAAACGTATTTCACATCAAATACGCGAGAATTGGAAGCCCTGCAATATGCACACATTTAAAGTAGGGTTTCAAAGAAAATAAGTACCCATAAAATTGGTCCGTTACGGCAATTTCATGATAGGTTGAAGGTATTCACTCGTATAACAAGATAAAAAAAAAAAAGTTTCATGCGACTTGATATTAAACTTCCAAATGTTGCTCCTTTTCCACGTAACCAGTCCGCCGACAGTCTCATTTTTCCATGATGTCACATACGGGTTGTGCACTCTGAAAGCACCCAGATGTTCCATAGTTATAATACAGTGAACACTGTGAAAACTGTTTTCAATTTTGTTTTTAAAACCTGACGAGTCAGAACTCTTAATAGATTTCTTCCAGATCTTCCAGTAGTTCATAGTTTTAAATCCCATGTTTAAATCTTTATTTTTTTTTTTAAGCTACTGTCGCATAAAGGTGATTTCTTTTATCAATGCATATTAGTTTTGCTGCTTATTTTGGTTCGTTCCGCGCCTACAAAAAGTCCGGTCGCCGCGCTGGCTATACGCTATACACATACACGCTGTCTAGTTCAGAAAGAAAATTATGTTTTTACTGGAGTCATGCTACCATTCCCAGGAAGGTTGGATAAGCCAAAGCTGGGCTCCAAAAAAGATAGCATTTTATGAACATGATCAAGTGGACACTCATAACAGTGATTGACTGACATAGAAATATGGAGTGACGAGGTCAATGCCATTTAGAACGCAATTGTGCCCCTCAAATATTTCCACCCAATACCTCAAAAGCAGCCTGAATCGTCCGCCTGTACTTCTCATGCACTCAAGCTCATTTTCAGGTCTTAATTGCTTTTTTATAGTTGTTGTGTCTCTTCCCATGGTTCTTTCTTCAACTTCTGGTTCTTCCTCTTCCATGATGGCCAAAACGAAACAAAACCTCTAATCTAATAACGTTAGATAGTTACAGTATACGCAATAGAAAGATCTGACGACAGGCAGCTGCAAGTGCATGAACAATATGTATTCCTGCGCGAGTTAAGAGAGAGAATACATTCTAAAAATCTTCCTTTCTTGTTCTGTCGTCGCTCTTATCAAGTCTATTCATCGAAAAAATATCATAATAAATTAAGGTATCAGTCCTTCCCGTAGGGTTTCCACTACATGTAATTGATTGTGGCGCACCGCCACGGCAAAATAAAAGCCACCACGCCTATGTAGAATGACTTTACATAAACTCCAAAAATCCTAAGGACAATCAGGTGTCGCCAGTTCTCATTGTTAAGTTAAAATGAGCCCTAATAATTCTTGACCTGTTGTCAATCATTTTGCATGATGAACATGTTTTCTAATGAATAAAATTTAGCCATCGGCAGTAAAACGCGCTGCTTTCCTCTTAATGCAATGTGTGCAATGATTAGAGAAAAAATATTTTGTTCACTTTGCAAAACGATAAACTAAGATGTTAACTTCTGTGTTTGCTGTGAGCACATCCTGCTCTACCTAATTGTATCTTCATGATTATTTAATTCCGATTCCGGAGTCCGGAGTCATAATCGGTTTTCATATTATATGTGAAATCCACCGTGACGCATGTGAAACTGTTAAACCTCCGTGCTCATAGACTTCATTTATTACATCGCCTACGTGCTGATTAATGAAAACTGGCCACACCTGATAATGCTGAGTTTTGACCCGACGCTGAAGCCCTCCGCCACAGTTTCAAAAAATCCTGGAGGAAACCCTGCCTTCCCCGTATTTACATGATTTCTGTCAGATCGTTTATATGTCCATGTTAATCTTCAATGTACTAGGCCTATATAGAAAAATATTAGTTTAAATAAAAAAAAGACAGATGTTTCTCCATTATAATTTATCCATCTCAAGTACAACTCAATTTTAACCTTTAACAAAATATAATGCTTAGAGAGAGACATAGTATTTCTATTGACATGTAACAGAGCAGAGCTTGCAAAACCCGTATGTGACGTCACCCAAAATGGGCCTCTTTCCTAGCATCACGGAAGTATTCATGCTCGATAAAGTACTGTCTTTTCGTGCTTGTTTCCATTTTCTCATATCGATAATGTGACGGAATGACATTACATTGCATTCTTTGCGTTCTAAGCTTTCCATTGATGTCAAAATTGCCATATTTCAGTTTTTCCTTTGAATCCCTACTTTAATAAAGTGTTGTTCCTGAGAGGCCAGACAAAAACCACAATTAGTACAGACCGGCTCCACGCACGAGACTGCCTACACCCCTCCTATCAGAGACTCTCACCACTCACCCGCGGAACACGGCACCAGATCTTCCCAGTGACACACCGGCAGAATCCCTTCACTCTGCTCTCCCTCCTGTTTCACAAGTCACTACCCGGGCAAAGGAGGAGCCCGACTCTGACATCCCCATCATGGTGGACGGGTCGAACTCCTCCAGCACTGATATGGAAGACATACTCACACCCTGGCAGAAGCGGAAACGGAAAAGGAAGGAAAAACGAACAAGATCACAAACCGAACCGCAGTCAACTCAATTATCTAATTCATCCACCACCAGCAAACAAAAAAGCTACTCACTGATTTATGGTGGCATCGTCTTTTGGAAGATATAATAGTTGTGCTTTTTTTTCGCATCTAAAAAACATGGAAGAGCAGCTTTGGGAGACATACTGACGAAACTGCACCTCAAATGATCCACAGTTCTTCTTCTTCTTCTTCTTCTTTTGTACTTCCGGAAGTGTAGACGCTACTAAGGCGTAATATGATCCGTAGTTGTTTGTGCCTGCTAGAATAGTTTCCGAGGTGGGCAGGTCCAGCGCTGTGATTGGCTCTGGCTAGGTCTGTACTAATTGGACGGCACAACCTGACGTCAGGTTTTGTCCAGCTGTCGTGAAGTTCTCGGGACGAGCTGTTCAGAGAGGAAATCACATTCAAGAAATCACGTTCTCGAATTACAGCCAAACCCCTGTATCTTATGTTTAGAAACTTTACAGAGGTTGAGTATGGACATCCAACATTATAACATAACTTGTATGTATTAAAAGAAGGATCAGCATAATAGGTCCACTTTAACAATTCTAAACATGAAATACACCTAATTAAGACGTATTAACAGCTTGTTAAAATTCTGCGATCACAACTGTGGTTGGAACAAAAACCAACTTACTCAGTGGGTCCCCAGGAATGACGTTGAATACCTCTGGTCTGGATAGTAAACCAATTCAAATCAGTTCAATTCATTTCACTTAATTTCACTTTTATTCAACTTGGCTGAATTCTGTTCAATTTTTGTCAAGTCAGTTCAGCTAACTTCACTTAACTGCACTATTAGTCAACTCTGTTTCGTTCAATTCAGTTCAGTTTTAGTAAATTCAGTTCATTTTATTTCATTTTTATTTGACTTCCCTCAGTTCAGTTTGATTCAGTTCAGTTTAATTGAGTGAAATTTCAGTCAATTCAGTTATATTGTTTAATTTTGCTTTTATTAAACTCACATCAGTTCAGTTCCATTCATTTAAATTCAGTTCAGTTTAGCATTAGCCAATTCAGTTTATTTAATTTCACTTTTATTCAGCCAAGTTCAATTTCAGTTAATTAAAATTTTATTCAGTTCAGTTTGGTTCAGATTATTTCATTTTACTTTTATTCAACTCAATTCTATTCAATTTTTGACAATTCAGATTTGTTAAGTTAATTTTAGTCCCCTTTGATTCTTTTGATTCAGCTCGATTCAGTACAGTTCAGTTAATTTTTATTCACTCCAGATCATTCCAGTTAATTTCATTTTAGTTTAGTTTAGTTCATTTCAGTTCAGTTAAATCCAATCCAATTCAATCTATTAAATTCACTTCAATTCAATTCATCCATTATCTAACCCACTTATTTCTGGTCAGGGCTGCAAGGGGGCTGGAGGCAATTTATCCCAGCAACCAAAGAATGCAAAGCTGGGACACACCCTGGACAGTAGGCGTGTCCATCCTAAGCATCACACACCATTCACTCACAAATTCACACATACAGTACGGGCAATTTCAGTTAGACTGATATGTATGTCTCTTGATTGTTGGAGAAAACCGGAGACCTCAGAAAAACCAACACAAACACGGAGAGAACATGCCAACTCATCACAAGAAGGCCCCAGGCTGGCTTTGAACCCACAACCGTGTTGCTATGAGGCCACAGCGCTACCACTGCCTCCTCCACCCACCATCCACCTCCCTTTACCCACCAATCAGTTCAGAAAAATCCACTAGAAATGTCCTATATTAAAACTTTCGAAAGATTTGTTGCATTTTAATTACCGTCATTACACTGAATCCTGATTAAGCAAGTAGCAATTACACTGATTTATGACCAGTCCAAATCATTCAGAGAGACTTCCAGCACTTCCTAATTCCTGATGTACATACAGTAAATGCTTTAATATAAGGGTTCCACATTCACCAAGGACACTCACTCCAAACACATTTACACATCCTTTCTCCTCAGTCATTCTCTTTCCACACACTATCTCAGCAACACACATGCTGAGTCTGATGAGAAATTCAGGCCGGCTCATATTTCATAATTGTGCTGATCTGTCGCTCGTTGTCCTGATCCCCCTTCATTTGCAGATTTTCCTTTTAGTCAGGCTGCAGGTTCCTGCGGCTGTTTAATCATTTACGCTGACAGGGCCTTTACTGGGTTGCCGGATCAGTTACAAGCCACGTTTCCCCGGCCGGGGAGAGAAAAAAGGGGTATGAGAGTGTCTGTGTGTGTGTGTGTGTGTGTGTGTGTATGTAAAACGACTGCAGGGGCAGAACCTGTGCAACAAACTTTTGGATCCTCATCTTGCCCTCGATTCCCTTTTGCTCATTTACATGGGCAAACAAATGAGCTTGTAATCCAGAAGAACAGAGAGGGAGAAAGGGAGCATAGCGGAGGGAGGGAGAAAGGGAGTGTAGCGGAGGGAAGGAGAGAGGGAGCATGGCACATTCATATTTATGAGAGCTGCCATGGAATGTGGGGCAAATTTGATGTGCCCAATTCCAGCTAGGCATCAGTCCTGAAGAACATGACGGAAATCCTGTTCCAGGAGATTTATGGTCCGGTAGGCTTTTTTCTCAAAGCTTACAAAGCACACCTCATTCAACACCTCAAACAGGGCTGTCTAATATGGTAACTGCAGATCAACGTTACTGTTGGTTTCAACTCCAGACCTAACAATGCACACCACATTCAACATCCAGAGCAGAGCTACACAACCCTGTTCATGCAGATCTACTGTACTGTAAGTTTTCACTCCAAACTCTAACAAAGCACACCTCACTCAACAGCAAATTGGGTTACACGATCAGTTGATCTCTATTCAACCCTAATTTGGCAACCCTGACACTCAAAAGGAACAACTCGAAAGGCCATCAAGCTGCTGAATTGAGGTTTGCTTTGTTAGGGTTGGAGTGAAAACCTACAGGATGGCAGATCTTCAACAGAAAGGTTGGTTAGTAGCAGTAGGCTGTAGACATGGCAATCCTTATTCAAAAACATTCGAGCAGGTACCTGACTATTAAATTTAATACACCTGAAAGGTCATTTGCTTTTCTAAACCAGTAATTACAGCAGAGGTTCCCATGGTGAGAGCTATACAATAGGGTATCACAGTAAACTGAGTCTATATATCCCGTAGAAACATATTCGGCTGCAAAATATGCGACCACCTAAATAAATACAGGTATACTGGTGATTTTTATTCTTTAAGGAACAAATACACAAATTGCACCATGAAAGGCACAGCATGGGTCCATGGCTATTCCAATAAATAGTACAAAAAAAAAAAAAAAAAAAAAAGGTGCTCACCTGGACACCTATAACCTTCGGCAAGCTGTCAAATATTACAACTCCAATTCCGAAATAGTTGGGACAAAGTGTAAATTGTGAATAAAATCAAAACGCAATGACTTTCAAATCACACCAGCCAGTATTTTATTCACAATAGAACAGAGCTCATTTCAAATTTGATGGCTGCTACAGGTCTCAGAAAAGTAGGGACAGGGGCCTGTTTACCATGGTGTACCATCCCCTCTTCTTTTTAACAGAGTGGAGGCGTCTGGGCATTGCAGAGACAAGTTTCCTTGAGTTTAGCCATTGGAATTTGATCCCACTCTTGTTTAATACAGGCTTCTAGCTGCTGGAGAGTTTTGGGTCTCCTTTGATGGACTTTACGTTTAATTATGCGCCAAATGTTCTCAATCAGTGAAAGATCAGGACTGCAGGCAGGCCAGTTCAGCACACGGACTCTTCTACTACGAAGCCATGCTGTTGTAATAGCTGCAGTATGTGGTTTTGCATTGTCCTGCTGAAATACACAAGGCCTTCCCTGGAAAAGAAGTCGTCTGGAGGGGAGAATATGTTGCACTAAAACCTTTATATACCTTTCAGCATTCATGGTGCTTTTTAAAACATGCAAGTGTCCCACACCATATGCACTAATGCATCCCCATACCATCAGAGATGCTGGCTTTTGAACTGAACGCTGATAACAGGAGGGGTGGTCTTTCTCCTCTTGAGCCCAGAGGACACGACGCCCATGATTTCCAACAAGAATGTCAAATTTGGACTCGTCTGACCACAGGACACTTTGCCACTTTGCTACAGTCCATTTTAAATGAGCCTTGGCCCACAGAACACGGCGGAGCTTCTGGATCATGCTGAACAATGGCTTCCTTTTTGCATGATAGAGTTTTAGGTGGCATCTGTGGATGGCACGGCGGACTGTGTTTACTGACAGTGGTTTCTTGAAGTATTCCTGGGCCCATTTAGTAATGACAATGACAGAATCATGCCAGTGAGTGATGCAGTGGTGTCTGAGGGCCTGATGATCACGGGCATCCAGTAAAGGTCTTCGGCCTTGTCCCTTACGCACAGAGATTTTTCCATTTTCTCTGAATCTTTTGATGATGTTATGCATTGTCGATGATGAGACCTTCAAAGCCTTTGCAATTTGACGTTGAGGAACATCGTTTTTAAAGTATTCCACAATTTTTTTACACAGGCCTTCACAGGTTGGAGAGCCTCTGGCCATCTTTACTTCTGAGAGACTCACCCTCTCTAAGACATCCCTTTTATAGCCAATCATGTTACACACCTGACGCCAGTTAACTTAATTACTTGCTAAATGTTCTTTCAGCTGATTCTCTTATATATTAATTGCTTTTTCGGCCCTTTTTTGCCTGTGTCCGAACTTTTTTGAGACCTGTTGCAGCCAGAAAATTTGAAATAAACTCATTTTGTGGATAAAAATGAAAAATGTCTCAGTTTCAACCTTTGAAATGTTATCTATGTTCTATTATAAATAACATATTGGCTCATGTGATCTGAAAGTCATTGCATTTTGATATTATTCACAATTTACACTTCGTCCCAACTATTTCGGAATTGGGGTTGTAGTTTTTACATATTTTATTGTCTAAAGTGATGATGGGAAAGGGTCAAAGTGACGCAATTATATAGCCCTCTTCCTGCATACACATTACATGTGTAATTAAGTTATAACGTGCATACTGTAGTACAAAGTGCTGGAGACTTCACTGGTCATATACTCCACCTACAGTGCTGTGAAAAAGTATTTGCCCCCTTCCTGATTTCTTTCTTTTTTTTTGCATATTTGTCACACTTAAATGTTTCAGATCATCAAATAAATTTTAATATTAGGCAAAGATAACCCGAGTAAATACAAAATGCAGTTTTTTAATGATGATTTCATTTTTTTGAGGGAAAAAGCTATCCAAACCTACCTGGCCCTATGTGAAAAAGTAATTGCGGTAACACTTTACAATAAGGGTACAACAATTAACATTAATTAACATTAGTTCATTAACTATCAGTTAATTAGCAGGTAACTAATGTGTTAGATAGCTGAATTAGCATTATGTAACCATAATTGAACATTTATTAATTTTCTGTGTATCCCTTATTGTGAAGTTGAAAACATCCCTTTAGTATCACCTACGTAGCACTTCAAACTATTAAACCATAATTTATAAATTAATATCTTAGTTGATGTGAACATCATTTGTAAATGATTACCAGGTGCACTAGTTAAATGTTAATTACCTGTTGGTAAATGCTTATTGCTGCATTAACTAATGTTAATTGTTGTACCCTTATTGTAAAGTGTTACCGTAATTGCCCCCTAAACCAAATAACTGGTAATGCCAACCGCGGCAACAAAAACTGCTATCAAGCGTTTGCGATAACTGATAATGAGTCTTTCACATCGCTGTGGAGGAATTTTGGCGCACTCTTCTTTGCAGAATTGTTTTAATTCAGCCACATTGGAGGGTTTTTGAGCATGAACGGCTTGTTTAAGGTCATGCCACAGCATCTCAGTGGGATTTAAGTCTGGACTTTGACTAGACCACTCCAAAACCTTCATTTTGTTTTTTTTAAGCCATTCAGAGGTGGACTTGCTAGTGTGTTTCGGATCATTGTCCTGCTGCATAACCCAAGTACGCTTGAGCTCGAGGTCGGACATTCTCCTTCAGGATTTTCTGGTAGAGAGCAGAATTCATGGTTCCATCAATTATGGCAAGTCGTCCAGGTCCTGAAGCAGCAAAGCAGCCCCAGACCATCACACTACCACCACCATGTTTGACTGTTAGTATGATGTTCTTTTCATGAAATGCTGTGTTAGTTTTACGCCAGATGTAACGGGACGCACACCTTCCAAAACGTTCAACTTTTGTCTCGTCTGTCCACAAAATATTTTCCCAAAAGTCTTTGGGATCATCAAGATGTTTTTTGGCAAATGTGAGACGAGTCTTTGTGTTCTTGCAGTGGTTTTCGCCTTGGAACTCTCCCATGGATGCCATTTTTGCCCCGTCTTTTTCTTTTTGTTGAATCATGAACACTGACTTTAACTGAGGCAAGTGAGGCCTGCAGTTCTTTAGATGTTGCTCTGGGTTCTTTTGTGACCTCCTGGATGAGTTGTTGATGGGCTCTTGGAGTAATTTTGGTAGGCCGACCACTCCTGGGAAGGTTCACCTTTGTTCCAGGTTTTCTCCATTTATGGATAATGGCTCTCACCATGGTTTGCTGGAGTCCCAAAGCCTTAGAAATGGCTTTGTAACCCTTTCCAGACTGATAGATTTTAATGACCTCGTTTCTCATCTGTTCTTAAATTTCTTTAGTTCGCGGCATGATGTGTTGCATTTTGAGATCTTTTAGCCTACTTCACTTTGTCAAACAGGTTCTATTTAAGTGATTTCTTGATTCGACAGGTCTGGCAGTAATCAGGCCTGGGTGTGGCTAGTGGAATAGCGCTAAAAAAATGTGGTTAATCACAGTTAATTCATGATTCAACAAGGGGGGGGGAATTACTTTTTTGCATAGGGCCAGGTAGGTTTTGATAGCTTTTTACCTTTAATAAATGAAATCATTATTTAAAAACTGCATTTTGTTTTTACTTGGGTTATCTTTGTCTAATATTGACATTTGTTTGATGATTTGAAACATTTAAGTGTGACAAGTATGCAAAAAAATAAGAAATCAGGAAGGGGGCAAGTACTTTTTCACAGCACTTTATATACTCATACATAAACACAGATAGCAAGCTAATGAAACAATTATATTTGTAAGATATAACAGGTTGGTGATTATTACATGTAATTAGTAAATGTCCATTTTTCTATTTGAACATACCTTATTGATATATGGTGATGGCAGATAGATATACTAAGCATAATTTAAAATGCACTGGCAGCAAATGGATTTTCTGTAGGGGACGTGTGCACGCATGTGTTGCTCACGTAGACGGCGTTGAATGGTACTTGCATTCACCCTCAGACATCGCAGACCCTGCGTCTCATGACCAGTCTGGGTTGCTTTCCAGAATCTGTCGCGTACAGGCTGTCACCAGATGTGGCACACTTGAGCTACCATAGTCACTCGTGGCTGCCCTAAGCGGGGTCGGTCAGCAACAGAAACTGTTTTCCATTCTCGGGCAGACAGCCGACTGATTGTTGACTAATGACAGTGCAGATTAAGCTCCACCTCTCGGCAGCTGAGACCTTCTAGTAACATGCCAATGGCTCTTTTTCCTCTCCTATGCCGTAAGCCATTCCATTTTCTTGATGCCGTAGCATTGTTTTTTTTGGGTTTTTTTTTGCTCTACGTAGGCTATAAACCACACCCAAAAGAACAAGCCAAGTGTCACTGTAAACATAACAACTCAATGATTGTTATTACTGAAGAGCTCGGTGAGCTAAAAAATGACATGCGGTGTAACTTTATTCACATAGAGGGGCCGCATCAATAAGTGCTGATAGTGTACCTTTATAAACTATTTCAGTTCCTTCATTCTTATTCTGACTGTTATCAAAATAAATCAGCGACCAACCCAGTACATCCTCTGTCCAGAGGTGCCAGTGCTTGACTGGGTGAAGGCAAGAGTGACTGTGTTTCTGTTCTCCCTTGTGCAGGATATTTATTCAGTAAACACACCTCCTGCTCTGTCTACAGAGCTCCTCTCTTCTGCTCAAACACACATGTCCCTGTAGAGAAACAGACCTATACACCAGAAAATTATAATTACAGATAGTTAGTTGACACTTCTATCCAAAGGGTCTTCCAGTTGATTTGACAAAACGGGGCCCAGACCTCCTTGGGTTCAGGGCCTCGCTCAAGATCCCAACAGCTTCACAGATATTATGGTGACTGCGTTGGAGATGGATCCGGCAACGTTCAGACGCACAGAGAGGCATTCCTCCTCCTCTATATACTTCACCTAAAGCTGCACCTACATGCCAGGACTGCATCCAAAACAGCCCCCGGCTGCTCACTAAAAATATGGATTGTCTAAAAACCATACCTTCAATGGCCTACTGTGCACCCAAGTACAGACCTTTTCTTGCAAGTTGAGTGCACTGGATGAAAAGGTTTATAAATTCCACAAAATGTTCCTGCTTCACTTACCCCTTGTTTACACATAATCTCTGGATTATGTACATTTAAGACAGAGCAAATAAGGAAGTAAACCACACCCACAGATAAAGAGGCAGAGCCATCTTTGGGTCCAATCATTGCAGAAAAGATCACGGAAGGCGAGGCGTTTTTATTTCAAGAGTATTTCACTATATTATGAATATAGTGAAATACTCTATCCTCCACTGAGATACAATGTGTGAGCACAGTTTTACATGATGCCTCTGCAGTGCGCAGTATGTATACCGTATGTATTTGGATGTATTTGTATGCTAAGTACATGTTCACTGTTTCAGGCTTTTGAAAGCCCCCTTCTTTCTTGACTGCACTGCTTAAATTGGCCAATCCTACAATGAGGCCTGTCTCACTATTGCATCTTTGCTCAACTGAGAGTAACAGGCAGTATCAGATCTGCAGGAACTGCTGGGTCAGCTTTAAGCTAAACGGCATCCATATTTTTAATTCAATATAAACTGATCTCTGTTCACTCTTTGGCAAAGAGGGACCCTGTCGTTGCTTCAGTAAAAAACTGACGTGGATCTGCTGTCATTTGAACAGCATCCGTGTGTCCTCCGATGAGAACTGATCTAAGATCAGCTGTAAGCAGATCTGGAGCCCCCACCCTTTGTGGTGGAGTACCAGACTAATCTCCATATAAGGTGGTGGGAGGGCTTGTGATGTGTTGACACAGAGCCTGACGGTGCGGTTTTCTGACCTAGCTCAACCCGGACTAGCCTTCATCAATAATTCAGAGGCGTTCACAGAGAAGCTAACGCAGGGTTTATTTTCCCCTGATCTAAATGATGGAGTTACACTCGCGGCCCTGTGGAATGATACAACAGCTTCTGTTCCGCAAGCACATCAACTCTGTTTCTCAGAGAAGCAGCACGGGACTGTACAGGGGACAGTGAAACCACAGAGATGCATTTGGTTGGTCATAATAATTACGTGGAAACAAGTCAAATAATGGTTTTAACCAACATGACTGTGTGTGTGTGTGTGTGTGTGTGTGTGTGTGTGTGCGCACATACATGCACTGTATGTGTGCGGCAAATTCAGGTGCATAACAAAAAAAAAAGTCATAAGCTGTCTACGCTTAAATGCCCATTTCTATTACTGTTTTAATTATGGCAAAATAATACGAGTGAGGTAAATCATTTTGACTGATTTCACGATTTGCCAAAGGGGAAGACAATTTCACCCGACAAGCAAAAACTAGCTGAAAACAAGCCACTGTTTTCTATTCTTAAGAGAAAATGAATTAGTCCCATTACGGGTCTAAAATGGAGGTTAAGACAGACTTTTCCGCAGTGCAGTCCCACTCCTCGGTTACTGCGCTGTTCCAGACGCGAAATGATCTCTCCTGGAACCTTAGCACTTGTTCCAAGCTGTAGATGGTGTAAGTGTGATGGATGATGACTTGGACGGTAGAGATGCCATCTTCCCATTCTCGCCTTGGCACATTCCATACCTATGCGGAACTGAGAATTTGGCCTTTCGCACAGTTTCCCACTTAATCCAAATGACCACAGACTGAGTCCATCCATTGTCTGACCCACTTACCAGTATTCCTGATCAGGGTCCCACAGGGCAGAAGCAAAACCCAGCATGCAATGGGCAGAATGCAGGAATACTAGACTAGAGTCTGGAGATAGAGTTGTGACGACCATATACTGTATAAAAAGATGGACGAAGCAACCATGACGTCACCCATTGATTTCAGCATATCATTTAGGAAGCTTCAATTTGGCAATTTGAACAGCGCCATTTTGTCATTTTGAAACTGCACGTGATTCCTATTGGACGAGAGCGTGAATTTAATATCCAGGGAGGAGCGTCATGAACATCATGATGTTTAGAAGGAGACTTGAAACTTGCGGCATATATCATAAAATAACATGGAAAATCATTATTGAAATATTAAATCAGGTGGGAAAGTAGGGTCATTTTCTCATAGACTTCTATAGCATTGAACTTCTCTTTGCAACCACCAACATCGCTATCTGCTGGCCATTCAATAGAATGCAAATTTTAGAGATTTCCGCTTTGGCTTGTTTTCAGACCCAGGTGCTGCGTCCATCTTTTATACAGTCTATGGTGACAGCTCAACAATAGGAGCCATTTTGCTGTTTGGCACGATGGAAATTGTTGGGGTTTTTTTCGTTCTTTTTGTGAGAGCAGAAAAGCGGTAATTTCGGGAGAAAAACAAAAAACTAGCTCTCAATTGTTTCCAGAAGCCTAAGTGGGGAGAATGTTTGGAAATGACAAAAGAGAGAGATGGAAAAAAAAGAAACTCATTCATTTTGAGACGGTGCCCAATAATGTGATGGAAACAAAATGGCTCCTTGACCAGATTTTCTGGAGATTTTCTCTCAATCTAGGAACCCTACCATAGACGGTCAAGTCTGGAAATCCATTGCAGAGATCACACACCATTCAGTCAGATGCTCTTACGAATGGGCAATTAAGAGACTCCAATTAACCTGGACCGCAGTGCCTTGCTCTCCAACTGTCTTTCTTACGCATTCCCCTCTATCCTCAGAGAAACGCTTTAACTCATCCAGCCATTCAGTATAGGCATGGGCAATACAAATGAATAAAATGACAACATTTCTTGAGTTGCTGAGAACAAAGTGTTTATTATTTTATAATGATTTTTTGCAGGTATGTACAGAAGACACAGACGAAGAGTTTGCCACAAGTCCAACGCCTTTACAGGAAAGGGTCTCAGAGCCACAGGGTCCCAAAAATGGCTGATTTCGGCATTTTTCAACAAAACCCATTGTGAAAATTGGGGGGTGAAGCCAGAGGGCATTTTCGAAAATACAGTCTATTCAGAAATAAACCAGGCCAAATTATCCATTAGGGTACCCTAACAGAAATAATTGATGCTAAAGTCATCTACCCCTTTTCTGAAGTACAGCAGCGCCCCCTAGGCCCTTTTTAATGAAAAATGCATTGAATTTCACCCAATTATGTTCAACATTAGGTTTTGCATTGATATTAAAAAATGGTATGAATGGGTTGCCTGTGAAGTTTTTTTTTGGATCAATGGCCTGCAAGAATGTCAAAATTATCGGTGGGAGGGCAAACATTAACGCTACTCGCCCATTACTATATAAAATGCAGTGAAGTCGCTGATGCCGGCAGTTGTTTGCCCTCCCACTGCTACGAAATGAATCAAACGTTCCCCCTTCAATAACCCGTGGTGATTTAAAAAAAAAAACTTTGCACTGTTTTTACTATGTCCATATATCCTCCTACCGTGATAGTTTCAATGAGCTACTGTGAATAATTCATAGTAAAACACAGTGACGTGCAGTCGGAGGTTAGTTTGGTGAGGCAGAAACCTCTCCTTTGCTTGATTAGCAATCAGACGATTAACTAGTTTAGTAAGACTATTCGCAGAATGACGGGCCAGTTTAAGTTTCATGGCGTTATTACTCAGTACATCGAATCTGCAATGCTCACTAGACAGCAGATTTGCGCGTACTTGCTTCCAGGAAGCCGAAGCAATGTCATCAACAAATATTAAAACAGTTCGACTTATGCAGAGTTCAATGCTTAATCAGTATACAATGTATTCTCCTTTAAATACGCTGTTACACCCAAACAAAAAAAGGGCGCTTATTTTCAGTCGTCTTTCATAATCCGATTAACAAAATGTTTAAACGATATACAGAATTACCGAGAGCCGAGAATTTTTCCCCAATTGATTATTCAGATTTCCATCCTTGCAGTCTCGAATTGAAGCGTATCGTGAATTAATCTTGCTTGTGACCGTGGGCTTCAAAGGCCTGGCTCAGGTTTATTCCTTGGTATATTTTACTGAAACTTCACAAATAGGGTCACAGGATATTCAGTCAACAAACTATGTAGGGTAAAGTAAAAAATACGCTCACCTTTCTTGCTATTGTTGAGAAGAAATCACGGCGAACTTGTGACGAACTTCACCGACTTCTGTCGAACTTATTTCACATCCCCTGGAGGTCTAGCCTGGACGAACAAACTCGTAATTTCTCAAATTAGATGGCTGTAAGCAAATCAGGGCCGTAGCTGGGATAAGACGTCGACGCGGGCTGTTTGAAATCTCCCTCCTAAATGGTTTTTTTTGCCACGCCGTGCCCTTGAAAATTTGTAAACACGGCGCAAATTGAGGTCACTCATTCATCCTACGGGCGAACAATAGCTCTGTTCAAATCGCGTTTTTGGCCGTAATACGCGGAGTTCATGTATGAAATGCGGGTATCCTATTGAAAAGGTTGCTTTTAATCAAACCATCGTGTTCTTTTTGTATGAAAATGGTATTTATGTCATTTTTTATAAGTTTTCTGAGGCTTGTTTACCACCCCAGTTCAGCTGTTACGCATTCCATTAGAGTTTATGCAGAGCGTTGCCCATGCCTATTCAATAAGGCCAAAAATTTGGTTGTCCAGCGTTTGTTATCATCTCAAACACATTGCATTGTGTCACTTTGCTTCTGATTATGCTCATTGGTCATTATTTACATAATCCAGTACTTGGCTGGTCAGCTATGATCAACATCTGGTAATCGCTCATGTTAGCCAAACACTAAACGAATGTTACTTTACTCTGGTATTTTAGCCTCGTGAGACGTTCTCTGTGCTAGGTTTGTGTGATGTGACCTCTGTGTCTCTTCACAGCTGTTAAACTACCATCCAGACCCACATACCTCCAAGATTGCCTCATGGGTGCTGGTGAAAAATACATTTAAACATTGTGCGCAAAAGCTATTTAAGTCTACGGCTGTGAACAATGGAATCACAGGTTTTCAGTAAATGCTGTTTCTGCTTCATATTCTTTCTCCTCAAGGAATTTTAGATGGTTTACATGATTGTATGTTATCACTCAATGGCATAATTAACCCTTTGAGCGCCATAGGCAACTATAATTGCCCAATGATGTAAGATATCAAAACCAGATGCTGTTGAAAACCTATCATGTGGCAACTTGTTGAAAAGAGCTCCTGCACGGGAGCTCTTTTAAACAAGTTGACACATGATAGGTTTTCAACAGCTCAGGATAATTACATTTTCAATTCCTTGAAAATTTTTTCAGCACTCAAAGGGTTAAATACTGCTTGAAACAACTTTCAAAGTAACATGTCTTTCCACAATTTATTTTTAGGAATTTTGTTTTAGTACATAAATTGGCTGTTGGGAAAATGCACACAAATACGAGCGGTTGACCGATAGTGGATTATTAAAGGCCGATACAATGATAATAGTTTGGAGTAGCGATAAGCCAGTAATCTAATATCTGATACATAAGAGCTGATATCACCTCTCAACCTTACTTAAAATATTATCAATTAAATGAAATGTGTGTACAATATAACAAATCTCTGTAATTCTGTAATTAGGCCTATATTTGGGGGGAAAATGCACGTTTGCGAGTTCAAAATCTATTAAAATCTAACTGAATGATTTAAGTAGTACTTTAATATGGGGGAAATGATATTGCAGTGGTTTTCTAAATTTTAACCTTTCAAATGAAGTTAAAGCAGTATTTTCACAACATTGAATGTGGGGCTAAATATGTAGTTACCATTGTGTCCAATACATATTGCAATTGACTCACTGAGGTTCCAAAAACGTGTGAGTTGGCTATTTGAAATAAATCACCCTGTTCAGATGGGCGCAACATTAACAGTGTCAAAGGAAAGGTGTCGATTTTTGGCAGTATTGTGCCCATAGATAACTGAATGGAGCAGTTGTTACCCCCCAGCGATTCTAGCCGATGGGGTATTGTCATCTTGTCCACCGTCCGTCCGTCTGCCTGTCTTCCCATCGATTGTTACCGCCCTAGCTGGTGAACTGTTGTAAGGACAGCTAGCAAATTTACACAAGTTATTGGGTGTCTCCAGAAGCCTATTTGATGTCAAGGTCATGGATCCCATTTTAAGGTATGCTGTGGGGGTATACAGCGCTGAGTACAATCTAGTTTAAAGAGTGAAGCTGCAGTCAGAATTGTAATCAGAAGGGGGGATGTAAGCATGCTTAGATGCAGCAACCCACCTCCCCCCGCGCCCACCAGCCAGAGCATGAGAGGTTGTGTGTATATCACCCATGGGCCGGTATCGGTGCACAGTGCACCATGATCACAAGCCTGGCCGAAAGCAGAGGCCATTGATTTTTCCCCCTCACCACCAGAAGAGAAATTATAGTTGTTGACCTCAGTGTGTGGAGCTTGGCAGCCTGAGAGACAGGATTGATTGATTGGTCCATGATCTGCGGACGATGTCTCTGTAATCATTGAGTCTTGTCCAAACCCCCTGTCTTTGGTCTTTTCTCTGACTGCATCACTGACAGGCACTCTGTGCGGATCTGCCGGAGGAACGAGACGTAACATGCTAATTGGAGGTGAGAGAATGGATCGCACTTTCCTTGCAGATAAACAAGTGAAGTGACTGACGCTCTGTGGCTATTAATCAAGCCTGTGGGAGCAGCAGAGGAGGGAAGGTTTTTGATATTCAACCATTATACAGTGTTTACAATATTAATCTTCATTATTACATCATATAGTATTACAGTATGCTACATCACATTACTGGCATTTGCAGTCTGTCCATCTTGTAATCAGTCTGAAATCTCAATTTTCATTCATTTGTAAAGGACCAAAACCAAAAACGTTTAAGAAATCGAGGCATGTAATCCATCAGTTTTGTTCTAATACTCTGCTAATTCATTCTCATTTTATTTCTAATTTATTAATATGCTTCTTCTAGCTAATGTAAAAATGGCATCCAGGACATAAAAGCTTGAATGATACCCTCAGAGATGCATTTCTGTAATGAAAACTTTTGACAAATTATTTTTCTATGGGCATATTTTACGAGATAGCAGTACAGCCCAGGACAGCCTGTCCTGTCTCTATCTTTCTCTGATCTTATCAGCCCCGTTTAGGAACAGATGGTACGGGCCGCGGGGGGCTCTGCACCCCCAACAAATATTTTCTCTCTCCTCCCACAGTACATCACAACTGCCCCAGTGTATCCCAGGCTTTCCCATCTGCCTCGAGTTAACACCCTATCTGCCCCTCTCGGTCACTGAATTATGGCAGCACACAGGTAGTGGAGTGAATCAAGCAGTCACTGAGGATGTGGGGGTGTGGCTTAGCATGCCCAATAGGATCACAGTACAAAGGCCAAATTGAGCTTGTCTCTACCAGCTGTTCTTGAAAGGCTACAGTTGGGTACACACACTTGCTCATGGGTGCATATACACACACAAGGACAGACATTTACGTGCACACACATACACACACACACACAAGCGCGCGCACGTGTATATCTACTCTCACACACACTCTCTTTCTCATATCTACACAAAAACATTCACAAGCCTAAACAAGAACACACATACTATACAAGCAGACACTCACAAAAGTTCTTGCATATATGCACTCATTTTCGTGCATACACACCTTTCACACGCACGCGCCCGCACACACACACACACACACACACCCCGCGGCAAGGGGGGGCATTGAGGGTCTGGGCCTGAGTCACCTGCGCCCGCCCTGACGAGAGTCCCGTACATGGGGGGGGACGTGATAGAAGAACCTTAACACTAAAACAAATAATTAGAATTAAATATGTCGAACAAATAATTATGCCTAGTACAGTCTTAGGTTTAGCCAATCAGAGGCAGAATAGGAGCATGTCTTCCCTTGAACTCTGGAGGGAAAAATTTTTTAAAAAATTGTGTCGCTAAGTTAGACTATGGATTTAACGAAAAAGTTCAGCGATGAGTGGAAGGACAATGTTTTAAGAAGATTTCACTTGGTCGAAAAACGTCGCCTACCGCTCTACTAGTGGTAAGTTGCCATTTGGCTACTTTATTTATTTTTTAGAGTCCCGGGTAGGTATTGTAAAACATTAGAAACTCAACCTCACCGCGCCCCCCGTTCCTCTGTCTGTCTGTCTGTCTGCAGATGCAGGCTTTGAGTGAGCCGAGTCAAGAAAAGGAGTCCGGTAGCCTTACTGTTAGCCTACATATAGGCCTAGCCTGTAGTCTGTAATCTTGAATTTTACAGTATTCTAATGAACTGCACTGTTTTACTACAATGTTGCTTGTGGGTGCAAAACACGATTCGATTGGCTATAATGTGGGCTTTTGTATTACTGCAAATGTCAAAGCGTGGAGTAGGCTTAGCCTAATTATTTTGAGTATATTTTTGCATTTGTTTCAATGTTTTGTGAGGAGCATATAGCTTAGGTTTGAGGTTTGATACTGCTGCTCTATTGCGTACTTTATGTGAATGGATCACATAGCTAGTGGTAATTTACGGTCTGCAGAAGGCTGCTGCCATCGGCCGGTCCCTTGTTCCAATTTTAAGTGTTTTCTCTGCTGTGCGGATGTTGTTGCCTACGTTGTTCAGTAGATTCACATAAATGGAGAGAGACACTCCTAAGATATATCCGTTTCAGTCTTTTTATTTGTGCGAGTCAGTGTTTTAAGGAGCGAAAGAAATTGGTCTTTTAGTTGCCTTTCCGCATCGGATTTCGGCCGTCGTCCAGTTCAGCACTGCAGACAATGCCAAAACGCTTGTTACAATATAATTCCGCTACTGGCAATGAATGAAATTAAGCTTTATTTGTTAAATATCCTTCAAAAAAAAAAAAAAAAAAAAAAACAACGGGTTTCCACTATGATTTTGCACATAATGTTGAAAAATCATCATGCCCCCCCCGGAGTATATTTAGTGCCCGTCCACGAATTTGTTTCTGCTGCTGGGTCTGCACACACACACCCTGGCCTGTAGAGTCAGCCCTTTTGGTGAGGTGAGAAAGCTACAGTTGCTGCTATTGGCCAACCAATTTTCTAAGCGATGTTTTGATTGGCTGACTGGACTTTAGACTGGACTTGGTCACCGCTAGAAGTAGCTCCTTGGGGAATTTCTAATTTACTGCTCCTTTTATATTTTACTTGAGTGCCTCTTGGCCAAAATCAGCTTATTCCTCATCAATGAAAGAATGGATTTGTAGTGTTAATTGATTTTTAATGAATGTGGACTCGAGCACTTATGGAAATAACCCCTTCAAATGCAGACTGTGCAACAACTTTGAACTGAAGGTACTGATATGGCAATTCTGTCTTTAATTGGTGCTATATCTGCATTTTCTTTTTTTTTTAAATTTAATTCAGACACATCCTGGGGGATTTTGGGGCAGCAATGAGTTTGGATTTGCTGTGTTGGCTCCATGTTCCATATATTTCAGCATTCTGGAATGCAAAAAAATGTCCAACATTAGGCAGTTTAGCGCTCCTTTTGCCATTCTTTTGATCAGAAATTTGCAGAAGCCTGTGTACATCTTGCCAGGATATTCAGTTATGCACAGTTATGGCCACTTACTGAACAGAACCTGGGGAGTGCAACTCACTTTCTCTTTTATTTATTTATGTATTTATTCTTTTTATTTACAAGGGACCATGTACAGTTTAAACATAAATGTCACCATTTGATGCACCGTACCAGATTATAGCTTCAAGCTAATCTGCATCTGTAGTCCCTTGGCAGGTCCAACAAAAAAAAAAAAAAAACATACAACAAACAGTACAGACTAAAATTTAAAAAAAATTAAAAAAAAAAAAAGCACACACATAATACAAAGATACACACAATAGCACATAACAAAAGTATGTTTGTCAAATGAATAAAAACAAATCAGGATTCTTTATAGTAAAGTTGAAGGTTAGTGAGTACAGAGCTGTTCAGCTTTTAGCAGACATTTTAAGCTTGATTTGAACATTTTAAAAGAGCTGCAACAGCTCAGATTGATAGGCAGAGTGTTCCACTGTTTAGCAGCTTTTACAGAGAAAGCTGATTGCCCAAATGCAGAGCGATGAAATGGTATAGTACAGTCATGTATGGAGGATATTCTTGAGGATCAAACAAAATTTAGTGAGCGAGAATAAACAAACTCACAGAGTGGAGGAGGAGCCAAACCATTTAAAATTTTGTAAACCAGACACAAATTTGAAAACAATCTAAAATTTTCAAAGCTGAATAAGTTGTATTTCTCCACTACATTACAGTGGTGGAACTGGAATGGCTTCTTGTCCAAAGTTTTAAGAGTTTGTTTATATAAGGACTCAAGAGGTCTTATGGCTGTTTCACCAGCCTGTCCCCAACATGTAATGCAGTAAGAGAAATGCAAAAAGATCACAGCATGCATAAATATCTTGGCTGCATCCAAAGATACACAATTTCTTATATATCTAAAATTTGCCAAGTTATACCTTATAGTTATAGATTTTTTTAAATATGTTTCTTGAAACACAAAATTGGATCCAGCATCACACCAAGATATTTAAAATCAGTTACTATTTCAATCCCTTCACCTTTAATAAGAATATTAACATTGGGAGGCTGCACCAGAGTTTTAGAAAAAAACATGCATTTTGTCTTATTAACATTTAGACTAAGACATGATTGATCAAGCCAATGTGAGATTCCAATCCAATGTTTTCCAATCTTTTCGTTTCCAATCGTCAGGGAAGGTGCTATGCTTAAAAGACAAATTTATTAAATGAGCAATGAGGGGAGATAGAATATCTTTGTATGATTTAATAAATATGTGATCAAATTGGAGCGCATCTCTACATTTAGAGCTTTTTAAAGAGCTAATGATTTTGTTTACCTGTGTCTCATTAGTCTCTCCAAGCTCAAACGCCTGTTCGGTAGCAACAATAGGAACAGTATCTAATTTCATTTTTGTTTTTTGTTTTCTCCCAGCTCATTTATGGACTCAATAAAAAAAGTATTCAAGACAGAAGCGACAGCAAGTGGATCTTCAATTAATTCTCCCTGTACCTTAAGTTTAAAATCTAAAAGCTTTGCGTCCTTCCTTATGAGATTATCAATATTTTTCCAAATTATTTTACTGTTACCTCTTGCCTCAGCCAACATGTTAAGGTAGAAATGAGATTTAGCCAGTCTAAGCTGCTGAACAACTTTGTTCCTTAAACCTTTATAAATCAACATATCCGTGTATCTTCTGGTTTTAATTGCATTCTTTAGCGCCGTATTTCTAGACCTCATGAGTTCCCACAAATCTTTGTTGAACCAAGGTACATTATTTTTATTTTTGGATTTGCGCCTAAGCATCAAAGTAAATCTCTCCCTAACAGAATTAATTCTATTGGAGAGAGTGTTACATAGTCTAGATCAGATATCAAAACATCGTCCCAATTCAAGCTGTTAATTTCCCGAGAAAATTCTTCTTGCTTAACTTTAGGTATGCACCGTAACATTCTTGTCTTAATTGCCGTGTTCCTAAATCTATTTTTTGTCAGTTTTCTAGCAAATAGAGTTAAGTTATGATCTGATAAACCAGTGATTAAATTATAAGTTTTGGTTATCCTTTCTGATTTATTAGTAAACAATAAATCGATTTCAGACCTGGAGAATTTAGCAATCCTAGTCGGACCTTTCACTAATTGATCTAGATGGAACTTATCAGCGATCATCTTAAATTTTTTCCTCTTAGTTTTATCCTCCCAGTTCACATTAAAATCACCCACAAAAATTAATTCTTTGTTCGGATTGAACTCCTTTTTCTTATTGTTGGTCTAGCTCAGCTTTATGGGATATTCCAACTGCATAGTTCATTTTTCTGATGTATTCATTTGTACACTGAAAGCTTCATAAAATCCTCTCCCTCATTTTTCAACTTTCCTTCACGGTAGGGTAGAGTGGGGAAAGACGCCCCCGAGGGTAAGATGCCCTTTGCTTATAATTCAATTTCAGCTGTACTCAGTATGTGGCTCTTGACTTAGACAAATGCACCTCCACCTGGAGGGAAATCCTGAGCAACAGATAAGTCAACAGAGCAAGTGACATATGAGAACTCAAAGTATTTGTGTTTTTACTGTTTTTATAAAAAATGACCAAATGAATCATTTTGCCACAAGTATTTGAATGCTTCAGGAGTCTGCAGGACATGTCAGTGTAACTCTCTGAAGCCTTCTCTATGTATAAAAGGGGGTCCTGTGTGGTGATAATAGGAGAAATTGGGATTAATGAGCCAAAACCAATATGGTAGTGCTGGGGGTAAGATGCCCTTTTTGGTTTGGGGTAAGATGCCTCTAGGGCAGTGTTTCCCAACCCTGTTCCTGGAGTACCCCTGCCCTGCATATTTCAGATGTCTCCTTGATTTAACACACCCAGATCAGGTCATTAGGTACTCCACTAATGAGCTGATCAGCAGAATCAGGTGTGTTAAATTAGGGAGACCTATAAAATGTGCATGACAGGTGTACTGCAGGAGCAGGGTTGGGCCTCACTGATTTAACACACCTGAATCAGCTGATCAGCTCATTAGTGGAGTACCTAATGACCTGATCTGGGTGTGTTAAATCAAGGAGACATCTGAAATATGCAGGGCAGGGGTACTCCAGGAACAGGGTTGGGAAACACTGCTCTAGGGAAGGAAGGCATCTTACCCCATTTTGAGTTGTATTCATTCCGTTTCATGAGTTTTTTTTCTAAAAAATTATGTTCTATTTATAGGAAATATATATCAGACATCATGATTTTTATAAAGAACTTGGGAATGGAAAGTTAAATGTATCCATACTTGTTAAAAGTAGGGTCATATGGAGTTACACAATAATGAATCATGTATGCGTCAATGAGGGCCTAAAAAGAAATATATTGGGTGAAATGCATTATGGTCAATCTTAGTTATAAAGACTTTTCATGGATACTCATACACATTCCATACCGCTACATGTTTATCTAATGTGGTGCCTCGTAGTTTTTAGTAGTCCACAAGATATAACCATCAATGCCTTGATGCATTTAATGCCAACAGTACCTTGCCATCACGTGCCTTAGTGTTTAGTCAGTTAATAAAAAGTTAAGTTTAGGAGAATGCGCCTCTTTCTTTCCCCATTTCTTCAGCAAGGAAATTTCTAAAAAGATGTTGATCTTTTTCATGATGCGTACCTGCCAATTAAAACAGTAATATGATAATATGATATGATATAATATGATAATTACTCATGTGAAATGCAGTAAAACCAGTATGTTTTAGGCTTTACAAGTTATTCTAGATAACATAAAACAGGGGCATCTTACCCCAGGGATGGGGTAAGATGACCTTTATTAAAAAAAAAGTAATTTAACATTTAAAAATATTTCTATAGTGATTATGTCATAAGTCTTTCGAGATGTTGTAGCCAACTTAGCATTCCATTCAAGCAAAAAAAAAAAAAATAAAAAATTAAAAAATTCATGTTGTTTACCTTCAGTTATGAACATTCCTGCTTTAAGGGGGCATCTTAGCCCGCTCTACCCTACCTGAGTCCAATTTTCTGAGGACAATTAAATTTTTATTCAGAAAATCTGACAGTTCCATCGCCAATCCCCGGTGAGAAGCCCATGTTGCATGTTTCCTCATTACTGCAATGGTTTTAACTGCGAATCTACAGAATGATTGAATTGACTGTTCATGCAGATGGCATATAGCCTGGAATCCATACTGATAAAGTGCTGGTCGCTCCCAACGGTCACTGACTTATCAGTCTGGCCTCAGTCGTATAGCCAGCGTTTAGCCCTTACGTCACTAATGAAGTGAATACATGAATATTCATATTTTCTGCTCTTGGCGAGAACCACCAATCGAACATGAGTAAGCTGGCCAGCAACGGCATTCGTGAATGTTATTTGACATGAGCTTAAAAATTAGATTGTGGTTTGCTTGTGTTTACTCTTGGAGTGGTTGTTAGGTTTTGAACAGGATAATGTTTGGCCATATCAGCATTTTGTTTATTTCAGTGGGATTCCCCGGAATAATAAAGGCTAAATTAAATAATACTCAAATTACATAACGTATTTCACTGTAATTGGCATTAGCTATAGCTCGAATGGCCTGATTGCATCAGCTAGATTAAAGTGATACTCCACCCAAAAACTATAATTTGTATATCACTTACTCACCATTAGATGTCTTGAACGGACGAAGTTGTTCTTCACCTGGCGCAACTTTATGACCACTGGAGAGTTTTGAAAAATTATCCAAATCCGTTTTTTGCTGGAAGCAAATGGGGTCACGCAGTAGCAATGGGAAAACTCCACAAAACATCCGTTGACAAACTTTCACATCATCGTCCAGTATAATCCAAGTCTGCTTTGTCCACTCGTATCCTCAGAACTTTAGAAACGTGGTTATTTTTCGCTAAAAATAATAAAATACCAGTTATGCTTCAAGTAAGTTCGCGCATTCAACGGAAGTCCCGCCTCCCAGCTCGTTCATTGCCCAGAGACTCTGCTGCCACTCAGATGAATACTCGTATCAACACGAGCCGGGAGGCGGGACTTCCGTTGAATGCAGAACCGTGGTATTTTTTTATTTATTTTTAAGTCTGTCTAAAGGGGGGAGGGGGGCACCCTTGCGACTGTGAGCCAATCACAGATCTCGCATGGATTTTGTGCGAATATTTGAAAGTCAAACGCTGGTCTACCGACTGAGGCCAGACGTACAAGCAAGTGACCGTTGGGAGCGAGCAAAGCTTGATACGGATGGATTCCAGGCTAGATGGCATATTCCTTTTTCCCAATTAATTGTATAGAACGTTTCGTTTGCATTTCATTGATTTTATGATAAATTTCAATGAGTCCGCAGAACATCAAGACTGGATAAACAGTTAGGGGATTTATTTGTCATGAAACGTGGACATTCTTGATCGCAACGCAGTAAAACTAGGCCTATTAGCCAACGTTACCAAGGAGATACCGTCATTCCGAATGTTGTGGAATAGCACCACTAGAGTTCTACGGGCAAACGAAGCGTAGGCCTAATATCTATGGTAATGGCATTACTTTATTAAATAATTGGAAGGCGACAAAATTATTTTTCCTTTTCACTTTCAGTGGGCGTAAAGGTCATCATAACACCGTTGAACTATGAACGGGTGGAAATGTCCAAACTGTAATTAATTCCGTAAATAACGCTATTTATTTACGTGAGCGCTTCCAGGCAACACAATGCAAAGTCAACCAACCGCAGAGAAGCAATGAAGTTTTAGAATTCTGATTGAAAGATGCATAAGGATAAAAAGTGTTTGCTGCCAAGCGACGACTTCATTTTCCAAACTGAAGTTTTCGTTTCTGCGTTGTTGTCGTCCGGTGAGTACCCTCTATTATTATTATTATTATTATTATTATTATTCCCCTCATGTATATTAGTATCGATTTTATGTTTTTTGCTAAATACAGACCTGGGATGAATCTCAAAATACAGTAGTGAACATGAAAAATACAAGAACAAAACATTTATAATGCATATGGCCTACAAATAAATTAGTAATCCACAAATTACTAATTTAGAGTAGTATATGATGTTTGATGCTTCTGCAGTTGATTAAAAAATCCAAAAGTATTCTATAACCACTTTTGTCTGTCAAAAGTTTGGGGGATTGACATAGTTATTTTGGCTCAGTATTCAAGCATATTTGAAAATAAACTATAAATATGCAGCGAAAATACAGATGTCAAGTTTAATTTGAAGGCACTTCCTTTAATTGATCGATTTCTGCAATAATTCCTGCCCTTGATAAACACAGCCCTTCATTTTAGGGGTATGAATGCAATTCTACTTCATTATAACTTGAATTAAAGTTATTATACATGTTACTTTGCTGCAAATCTAACACATGTAATGACTGTATGAGGTTGACAACTGCAGGTATCACAAGATGCTGGGTATCTTCCCTGCCAAAACAAGAGTAAATAATTCACATTTAAAACTAATCTTGTGATTCCCATGGAAAGATTTAAAGTGTTCATTGAAATTTGGAGTATTTTGTCTCGGTCATGTTTTATTTTTGAATGAAAACAAAATGTTTCCAAATGAAAATGCAAAGTTGTGGCTGCTGATGCACTAAGTTGCAGCACAGTTGTACTTCAGGTGTAAAATGTGCAGCAGTTTTCTTGAGCAGGTTGTACCTCACTAGGATGGTGTGGAATTACTTGGTGGCTGCCATGGTGCTCTGGGTAGTTGTTAGGGTCTTTGTGAGTGGTCGCTCGATGGTGTTTTGAGCCCCCACCGATGTCTGCAAGGCAGCGGCTGCCTGGAAAGCATCTCCCGCCCCTAGACCGCCCCAAGATCTCTGTCCACTCAGAATCAATCACATGATATGCCCTCTGATCCAATCATAACAATCATTGTCATTTTTCTGAAGCACAACTGGTCACCCGCAGCGGGTCTTTGCCGAATTTCTGAAGAGCGGAACTTTGTCATTTTTCACCGCATTCCTTCTTAAAGTCGGATTGCTTGGCCCAGAACATTAGGACCTCCTAGCTGAAAAGGGTGACACAGGTTCACCCCTTTCCCAGCCGCCCCCGAGCGCGACCCGAGGGAGCCTTTTGGGGGAAGTCACCTGGAAGAGAATCGCGCGCCCTGAGGGCTCGGGTGGGGCGCCAGGGAGTTCTCCTGGCAATGACCGGGGGGCCGGCCCGGCCCCCAGGAGAAGCGCGAGGCGGAAGGGGAAGCTGGCGGCCAAAAGTAATCGGACAGGGCGGGTTCGGACCTGGCCTAAACATCTCAGCCTCCGCCCCGGCCCAGCGCGGAACCCTGAGAGCTTGGTCTGGTGGTGGGCCAAGCCGTACTTCCCCTGGGAACGACCGGGGTGCAGGGCCGGCCCCCGGAGTGGCGCAGGGCCGAGGGGGAAGGTGGCGGTCAAAAGTAATCAGACAGACGCGGGTTTCGGGCCCGGCCTAAAGATTTCAGCCTCCACCCCGGCCCAGCTGAGCCGCCGTTCCCCTAGGAATGACTGGGGAGCAGGCCTGGCCCAAGGAAGCGGCGCAGGGCCAAGGGGGAAGGTGGCGGCCAAAAGTAATTAGACGGGGCGGGGTTGCCTCCCGCGGGACCCTGCAGCTCCGCAGCCCTCCTCGAGGGGCCTCTTCCCATCCGGCCCGGCCCCCCGGATGCACCCGGCCAGGCGGCGACTCGGGGCCCCCCCGCTCCGGGGAGGCAGGGGGCGGAACGCGTTTGCGCCCGCCGTGGCCAAACGCTGCTGCGCCCTGGGTCCAGCCGGGGTTCCCCTGAAAGGGCTCCTCCCCGCCCTTGCCCCCTACAAACCATGTCTCAATAGCATGCTGCAGGGCCGAGTTATTTGCTGAAAAGCCTCCAGCCCCCCTGTCGAGTTTTGGCCCCGCCCCGTGGCCCAGCGACCCCCGGGGCGCGCGATTCTCTTCCACGTGACTTCCCCCAAAAGGCTCCCTCGGGTCGGGCTCGGGGGCGGTGGGGAAAGGGGTGAACCGGTGTCACCCTTTTCAGCTGGGAGGTCCTAATGTTCTGGGCCAAGCAATCCGACTTTAAGAAGGAATGCGGTGAAAAATGACAAAGTCCCACTCTTCAGAAATTCAGTCCCGCTGCGGGTGACCAGTTGTGCTTCAGAAAAATGACAATGATTGTTATGATTGGATCAGAGGGCATATCATGTGATTGATTGTGATTGGACAGAGGTCTAGGGGCGGGAGGTGCTTTCCAGGCAGCCGCTGCCTTGCAGACATCGGTGGGGGCTCAAAACACCATCGAGCTGAGTGCTCACTACAATATTACTCAATAGTCACTTACATGTCATGGTGTGGTTGCAGGAGTGTTAGCGACAGGAGGCAATTGTCCTTGGTTACGACAGTATTGTAAATAGTTGTTAGAGTGTGTAAACCAGGTTGTTACAATGGTCATATAAGGTGGCTGCTGTCGTCTAGAATATAAGGTGTCAGGCTCCCAGTAGCAAGTGGGATGCTTTTACATGCTTGTAGTTGTTTGCATTTGCATTGTAGTCAGACTTTCCGCCTGAAATACCAGTGATAATATATTGCATAATATTCGCTAGTATGCTCCAGATTTGCAACACACTTGATATAAATTTACTGCATCAAAAATATCCTCAACCTTTCAACAATTATCAGTTACCAAGCGTTTAGGCAGTCTATTTGTGTGTCAGTAGTGGAAAACATACATTTTACCTCTCATCAGTTGTCTGAATTTAGTATTTGCATGCATTATGGCATCATGCTGTTGTATTTTAATTATATGATCTTACCTACTTTGGTCAATCTACAGCCCAAATTCCTCAGGGAAATAAGTGATGCCAATCGTTACTGCAGGAGGTTTTTTCATGGACATGAAGGTAGAAAAAATGGCTTCTCCAGTCCCATCAGAATCTGGGATTTCCATGCAGCAAACTGTGCACAAGCCTGCTGGTGTGTAACTGTGTGTGTGCTGGCATCTCAGGAGAGCATGGAGAGCCATGATGTGTCTGAACCAGAGGTTCAACTTCGGTCTCATCTGACCCAGCACCTTTGTCCAATCGTAATATGAAAATACCCATTTTCATGCATTTGCACGTGTGTTGGACTCAGAAAACCTCTTGCATTGCAACCTTTTTAAACCGCCCATGGTAATCTTGGTATATTTTCTTAATGTAGAATTTACACTTCCACCCGAATCTGGGATGTCCAATCAGTGACTATGTACAAGCAGGCTCGTGCGCGACTCATGTTGTCATCTAGAGACAGTGCAGACAGGTCATGGTTCAGCTCTGAAATGCCCCAGTCGGCTGCCACTTTTTCCCTCTCGAAGTTTCAAACTGCACATGCTCAGAAGGAGGACGGTGCCTAAACATGAACTCGCTTTGACTGATACTAAAGGAGCACCTGGATCGACATTAGATGGGGTTTGAGCAAAACACTATGCTAACCCAAACCAACTGTACCCCTCTCGTGTCCCTGAGCTGCACAAAGCCAGTTCCGTGCTGCTGTCTGGAGGCCGCTGGCCCGTCAGCGCTGGTGCCGCTGAGTTAGATCCCCTGCTGTGGTGCTCAGTCTGTGCTGAAAGCAGCACCTTCACTGAGAGAATCAACCCAGCCGCCATGGGGGTGGCATCTGATGGTGCTTTTTGGAACTACTGCCCCCAAGATGCCACCAAGGCCTGCAACTCTTTCATGGTGACTCGGCGATTTTTTGCTCTCCCTCCTTTCCTGGGGAGCAAAATGCAGTAACTTCCTCTACCGGTGCAGATTCACACATTTCAAATTTTAAATAATTACCTTGGCGGTGCTCGGTGTCATATTAAATCTTTTTTGGACCTTTACCTGATTTAAGAAGGCGTACGATGAGCTCTCTTTTGAAACGCCAGTTTTTTTGTTTTCTTTACTGTGCTGGATGACTTTGGGCTTTGAATGCATGTTGCCTTACTTTTAAACCCCAGTGTAAGAGGAAGGCGTGATACGACACAATGTACTTCCTCAAAGCTCGGATGAAAATAAATAAAGATGAGTTTCATTCCTCTTTCAGATTTGGTGTGTTATTTGAAATAATATTTAGGGGTACAATGAATTATGAAACTTTGATTTAGAGAAAATTGTTTTTTTATTACAACCCCAATTCCAAAATAGTAGGGACAATGTGTAAATTGTGAATAAAATCAAAACGCAATGACTTTCAAATCACACCAGCCAGTATTTAATAACAATAGAATAGAGATAACATAGCCAATGTTGAAACTGAGAAATTTTAGAATTTTATCCACAAAATGAGCTCATTTCAAATTTGATGGCTGCTACATGTCTCAAAAAAGTTGGGACAGGGGCTTGTTTACCATGGTGTAGCATCCACTCTTCTTTTTAACACAGAGTGGAGGCGTCTGGGCATTGAGGAGACAAGTTTCTTGAGTTTAGCCAATGGAATTTGATCCCACTGTTGTTTAATACAGGCTTCCAGCTGCTGGAGCTTTGGGTCTCCTTTGACAGACTTTTTGTTTAATTATGCGCCAAATGTTCTGAATCGGTGAAAGATCAGGACTGCAGGCAGGCCAGTTCAGCACACGGACTCTTCTACTATGAAGCCATGCTGTTATAATAGCTGCAGTATGTGATTTTGCATTGTCCTGCTGAAATAAACAAGGCCTTCCCTGGAAAAGATGTCATCTGGAGGGGAGCATATGTTGCTCTAAAACCTTTATATACCTTTCAGCATTCATGGTGCTTTTTAAAACATGCAAGTGTCCCACACCATATGCGCAAATGCATCCCCATACCATCAGAGATGCTGGCTTTTGAACTGAACGCTGATAACAGGAGGGGTGATCTTTCTCCTCTTTAACCCGGAGGACAGGAAGCCTATGATTTCCAACAAGAATGTCAAATTTGGACTTGTCTGACCACAGGGCACTTTGCCACTTTGCTACGGTCCATTTTAAATGAGCCTTGGCCCATAGAACACGGCGGTGCTTCTGGATCATGCTCAACAATGACGTCCTTTTTGCATGATAGATTTTTAGGTGGCATCTGTGGATGGCACGGCGGACTGTGTTTACAGACAGTGGTTTTTTTTTTTTTTTTTTTTTTTTTAAAGATTATTTTTTTGGGAAATTTTCCTTTACTTGACAGCTATACAGTGTAGAGAGACAGGAAGGTTGGGGAGAAGAATGGGGGAAGACATGCAGCAAATGACCTGAGCCGGAATCGAACCCAGGCCGCTGCGGGAAGGACACAGCCTCCACGGTACGCGCGCCCAGACCGATGAGCCACCGGGGCGCCCCAGTGGTTTCTTAAAGTATTCCTGGGCCCATGTAGTAATGTCAATGACAGAATCATGATGGTGAGTGATGCAGTGGCGTCTGAGGGCCCGAAGATCACGGACATCCAGTAAAGGTCTTCTGCCTTGTCCATTGTGCACAGAGATTTTTCCAGTTTCTCTGAATCTTTTGATGATGTTATGCACTGTGGATGATGAGACCTTCAAAGCCTATGCAATTTGACGTTGAGGAACATTGTTTTTAAAGTATTCCACAATTTTTTTACGCAAGCCTTCACAGGTGGGAGAGCCTCTGGTCATCTTTACTTCTGAGAGACTCAGCCTCTCTAAGACATCCCTTTTATAGCCAATCATGTTACACACCTGATGCCAGTTAACTTAATTACTTGCTAAATGTTCTTTCAGCTGATTCTCTTATATATTAATTGCTTTTTCAGCCTTTTTTTTGCCTGTGTCCCAACTTTTTTGAGACCTGTTGCAGCCAGAAAATTTGAGATAAGCGCATTTTGTTGATAAAAATGTAGTATGTGTCTCAGTTTCAACATTTGAAATGTAATCTGTGTTCTATTGTAAATAACATTGGCTCATGTGATCTGAAAGTCATTGCATTTTGATTTTATTCAAAATTTACACTTCGTCCCAACTATTTCGGAATTGGGGTTGTAAATGAATATGCATCTGCTTGGATCTATTAATTTCAGATATTAATAAAGTACAGTATTTCTGACATTTTGGCATTTTGTGTTTATTTCTGCACCCCACCACAAGACACAGATGAAAGGCATGATCAGGACCAAAGATACAGACATACAGGCAGATTTACACATTGACAGGATCAGACCGCGCTGACATTACAGATGTAGAAAGGACAAAACATGTAGGTGAGGACAGGACGTACACTCAGGGACCAAAATGCGCGGACATACAAAAACAAAAATGTGCAAGAAAAAACTATACATGGGTGATTTCCCACAATGATGTTATTAGTTGTATTCTAGTCGAATTTTTAGTGTACTCTCAGTTTGGGGTGCCAATAATTCTGGTTCTCACAGTAATTTTGTTATCTGTTCGCTATGTGCTGCACAATGGCATCAGAAGCCATTAAAAGTTAGTGTTACTGCCCTCATTAAATTTGGGTTCCATCAAATGTAGAAATTTAGATCTTAGATGCCCTTCATGCAGCTTTGAATATTTGCTTGCTCGTGATTCGGAGCGGTCTCAAAGCAGCGGTACTCGCTATGTCAGCTACCTGATGTGGACGTGTGAAATGTTAGATTTTTCCAGTCCAAGGGAAGTTTAATTCGCCCAATATGCTATCAGTCCGCCCTAATGTGCTAAACGGATCCAAAAATACAGAGAGGAATTCAAATTTTTGAATCTGCGTTGACCCAGGAATTGGACGGTGAGGAGAAGAAGAGCAAGAAGAAAGAGAAGAATGGGAAGAAAAGAAGAAAAAAGGCGAAGTCAGAATCTGCTGCCCAGGGGTTCTTGAATAACACCTGCCCGAAGAAGCCAGCTTCAGCTTTCGATTGCACTCAGGAGCCAGATACTACCATCAACTCTGCAGGGGAAACAAATCTTACCAGAATTTGTGCAGGAGAAGCTGCAGTGACCTCTGACTGCGCAGAGTCAACTCTGACCTCTGAATGCACGAAAGAGGAAGTCCTTACCATCTGTGACGAAGAACCAGCTTCTTCAATTAACCCTGCAGAGATGACTGTTACCATCTGTGCTGAGAAAGCATCGCTGGCAACTTCTACTGTCAAATACAAAGAAGAACCAGGTGCTCTCGACGACCATGCGAGGGAGCTTACTCCTGTGTTGCCCCTTACCATCGGAGACACAAGGCAGATATCTCTTAATAATGACTACCCTGAGCAGCCTGCAGCTACCATCCACTGCAGAGCAGGACCCGCAGTTTCCATCAGTGATGCAGAGCCAGCATCTGCTATTGATGGTATAGAGGAACCCCTGACTATCATCATCAGCTGTGCCACAGACGAGCCAGCAGTTAACACCCACTGCAGTGAGGACACTTTGACCACGGACTGCGGAGAAGAGGCAGCTCTTATCAGTGACTGCATGGAGCCAGCACTCTCCATCACCGTCTCTGAGAGGTCAGCTATCTGTTTTAGCTGCTCAGAGAAACCGGCGCGCACTATTGACAGCACAGAGGAAACGCCTCTGACCATCGACTGTGCTGAAGAGACTCCTACTATTGACTGCGTTGAGGCATCAGCTCTTCCCTTTGCCAGTGAAGGGGAAACAGCTCCTGCAATTTTCAGCACAAATGAAATGACCCCTGTTATCGACTGCACAGAAGAGCCAGCAGTTACAACTGACTGCCTGGAGGAGCCATCTTTGGCTTTCATTTGCGCAGAGGAGGAAGATCTGGGTAACGACTGAACCGGAGAGCCTAGCTCTACCATCACTTGCACGAAGTCGATGCTCTCCATGGACTGCACGGAAAGGCCAGATTCAGTGATGGACTGGGCAGAAGGTAATGGTCTTCACATGGACTGTACTGAGGGGCCAGCATCTGTGAAGAATGATGTAAAGCCTCAAGATCTGACAGCCATTGATGTGAAGCCATCTACAGCCAATGACAGTGTGAAGGAGCAGGTGCATTCTACCAACCACGTAGAGGAGGTAGATCCTTCAGTTGATAATGCAAAACCAACTGTTGGCATCGACTTTATGGTGGAGCCTGCTATTACAGAGCCAGCAGTTCCTATTAACCCTCAATGTTATGATTCTGTCAGTTTGCCATGTCTGTTCTGTTTTGCCATGTTCTGTTTAGTTTGTTCCATGCCATGTTTTGTTTCTGCCATGTTTTGCCATTAGCCATATTTCTGTATATAGTCCGGTTCATGTTTTCCACCATGCCCTTCTTTGCACTTTGTCTCCCCTGTCTGGTCTTTTGTTACTACAGCTCATTCCCCAGTCCTCCGTGTCACATGCTTAGGTGATTTAATGGTTTCTGGGTTTCCACCATTCCTTCTAGTCTCGTTTGCTTCCTTCACCTTACTTTGCTATTTTACTAACCCATACTAACAGTTTATTATTTTGTTAAGATACTAACCAAGACTAACATTGTATATAATACTAACTTACTAACGAGCACCAGGGGATTGTATAGCCAAGACTTACTAATTGATTAACAAGCTCTCAGCACTCGCCCTATTCTAGTCTCCGCCTCTTGCCTGCACTTAGTCTTTGCTGCAATTCAGCAGATCCTCCGCACCTGCTCCACTCTGTCCTGCTTCTCATTATCTGTGCACATTAGAACTCCCTAACCGGAGCTGTATGTTTTGTCATAGGATTGTCTCGTGATCCCTGTCCGCGTTTTGGCAGTTGCCTCTTTCATGTGATTAGGTTCTCCCTCATGTTCCCTCCTTTGTAATCAGTCTGACTTCTTGCACTTGTGTCTTGTTAAGCATGTGACTTCCCATGAATGTATATTAGAGTCTTCTCACAGCAGTTCTTTGTCAGAATGTTCTCCTTTGTCTGCTTGTGCCACGCTTCTTTTCGCCTTTGTTTTCATAGTGATTACCTTTCTGACTGGACCGTCCCCTGATTTTCGATTTTTGCCTATTCCTGTACTTTGCCTCATCCATCGTTACTGAATCCTTTTTTTTTGTCCCGACTCTGTGTTTTGTTATTGGTGCCTGGTTACGATTCTGGATTTTGCCCTTTGGATTCTGATTACTGGATTGTGGACTTTGTACCGTTGCCTGCTCTGTTGGGGGTTCCCCCCCCTCCAGAAATGAAGCCTCCTTTTGTATTCACTGGTTCTCGCTTGTGGTTCCTGGCATAATCCTCACACTCAAGCGACCGAGTGGGGTCATTTATGACCCCAGACATACATTTCTATGTGCTGTTTTAATATTTTAAATGAGAAAAATGTTTCCTTCAATGAGTTTGTCAAGCTGTTCCTCCATGGAATTTTCATAGATTTTCAGAGGAATTGGCCTATTGCTGTGTCAAGGACAGCTGAAAGATGTGTGGGGTCATTTATGGTGTGTGTGTGTGTGTGTGTGTGTGTGTGTGTGTGTGTGTGTGTGTGTGTGTGTGTGTGTGTGTGTGTGTGTGTGTGTGTGTGTGTGTGTGTGTGTGTGTGTGTGTGTGTGTGTGTGTGTGTGTGTGTGTGTGTGTGTGTGTGTGTGTGTGTGTTTTTTTGAGTCGACAAAAAAGAACTCCAAGGCGCCATTCCAAATCAAATTATTATGATTATTTTTATTTTATTATGACATTTTCTAGAGATAGAAAATGTGTCCTCTGAGGGGCCACATACCATCCATCGAATGACAAAAAACACTCAATCCGTTAATCTGGCGAATACGTCAATTTTTAATTCAAAAATATTTTTAGTTTTATATTGCTCAGATGAGATAAAATTTTAGCAATTTTGTCCTTGGACCAATAATGACCCGTGTAAATTTTGGCGCAGATTGCACCATTAGTTTTTGGGGTGAAGTTGGTGACTGACAGACACACACACAAAAACAAATGAAAACATAACTTCCTTGGCAAGGATACATACAGCTGCAAACCATGTTATTCTGGTTCTGATAGGCAAGGTTAGTGAATAAAAATTGACCATTGCCAAAAATCAATGCCCATAAACTCAAAAAACATGTACATTTTTTAGGGTCATAAATGACCCCACACAACTTTCCATTATTCTTGGCATTCATAAAAATTAATCAAAATGCTTAACTTTTTGCATTTGATCATTTACTTATATCAGCCATATATAAATGAAGCTGTGTGTATGTGATGAACTTAAAAATAGTCATTAAAAATAAAAATTTTTGCATAAAACACAGCGGGGTCATTTATGACCCCACTCGGTCAGTTTAGTCGCTGAAAACACTTGGTCGCTTGAGGGTTAATGAAATACGCGATCCTGCTACCACCATCAACTGTCCCAGTGAGTTAGCTCTTCTGATGACCCACTCAGAAGACCCAGCAGTTAACACCTACTGCACTGAAGCATCTTTAACCATGGACAGAGGAAGAGACAGAATTCATACCGGTGACGACATGCAGCCAGCCCTTACCATCACCTCCTCTGAGGAGTCGGCTATTTCTGTTCCCTGCGCAGAAAAACCAGATCATACTATTGACAGCGCAAACGAGACATCCCTTCCCAGCGACTGTGCCAAAGTTACGGTTTCTATTCACTGCGTAGAGGCACCGGCTGCTCCTGTTGACTTTGCATTGGAGTCAGCTCCTGTAATTATTGATGCAGAGAAAACAGCTCCTCTTATTGACTGCACAGAAGAGCAAGCAGTTACTAACAGTGCAGCAGAGCCAAATCTCATCATTGGCTATACAGAGGAGCGCTCAATTGCAATTGAATGCGCAGAGCAAGGGGTAGCCATCAGCTATACTGAAGAAGAAGAAATAGCAGCTACCAATCTCTGTAAAAAGGAACCTGCTAATAACATGCACTCTGAGCTGGGTCTTGCCATTGCTTGCGTAGCACAAGATGCAATATTTGACTGTAGAGATGATCCATCTAATTCCAATGACTACATTGACCTCTTTCATGATTTGGCTCATGTGGAAGAGGCAAGGCTGACTGCCAACGATGTAGAGGACCCAGTAGTTTCAATTAACTGCTCGAAGGAGCCATCTTTGGCATTCAATTGCGCAGAAATGCAAGGTCTGTACAATACATTAGAACTAACCAGTATCATGACCCACGCGGTGTCAATGCTCGCCAAGAACTGCACTGAAGTACCAGCTTTAGAGATGGTCTGTGCAGAAGGTCAGGAACGTTGCACTGACCGTACGGAGAAGCCACCATCCATTATCGACCATGAAGAGGAGCAAGGGCGGATAAGCACTGAAGCGAAACTACCTGCAGTTCATGACTGTGTGGAGGAGCAGACCCATACTACTGTCTACACAGAGGTGGCAACTCCTTCCTTATCCCAGGATGACAGCGAGGACCAGGAGGCGACTCAGAGGATCTCACTGGACTACACTGTACTTGGTTAAGACTAGCTGTAAAGGTCGTCCAAGCTGTATAACATAACAGCTGTTTTACTTCCTGAATGTGCAGACGGGTGTCAAAGTATAACAAGTCAAATCACCAGTGCTCCCTGATTCAATCTTTTGGATTCCCAGTGTCCAGTGACATTACAATTAGTACAAAATGTTCATGAGAAGCGTATGGAGATAGCCATTTCAAGCGAGCACAATCTGGACTTCCTTATTGTAGCAGAGTAAGGATTTATTCATGTCTCTGCCACAGGTTACCCAACATTGGGAACTCATGTTACATGAACACAACTCTCCAGAGCCTGTTCAGCCTGCCGACCTTTACCCAGGACATCACGGGAGAAGAAGACATCGGGAGTTCACTTACTGAAGTACATCAACATCTATTGTCACAGGCATCTGCAGATACCAGTGCTGTACTGGGCATCACATTTGTGTTGTTT
Organism: Gymnothorax javanicus; assembly: GCA_029692085.1. Taxonomy (NCBI): domain Eukaryota; kingdom Metazoa; phylum Chordata; class Actinopteri; order Anguilliformes; family Muraenidae; genus Gymnothorax; species Gymnothorax javanicus. The sequence goes on from CM056204.1 coordinate 8,841,432, forward strand.
TTGGTGCTGGCTGATGGTCAGTGGACTAGGAGTTTTGGATTTTGCACTTTGATCGGGATTTTGTGTAAATTGACACTATAGCAGTGTTATTTGAAAATATTTTGCCCACAGGACTTCCCATGAGTCCTATGGACTTTATTGGCTCTCAAACCTCTCCCGGAAGCTCCACTGTGCATACAAACTGGGTTTCTTCTGAGCCATAATTACCCTAATTACCCTAAATCAACCCTAATTACACCCCTGCAGGTGTCTTGCAGATCTGCAGGCAGTGAGGAGCAGCACCAGCAGGAGGCAGAAGACCAGCCTGTTGCGAGCGCTGAAGGACAGCATTGCAGCAGACTGCAGTGACTTGAGCGGGAGTGAAAAGGTGGTGAGACACACACACACACACGCTCGCATGTACATATCCTGTGATCCTTTATTTATTTCTTGTTGTTGCAGACAAAAAGAATGCAGGCTGCAGATTTCCAGAACACAATGTTTTCTACAATATGCAAATAGATTCTGTTGGACGCATTGATATGAGAGTAATCACCTCAGATTTTGCTAATGAAAGTTATTGTGTAACAGGGCTATAGAGGACAGTGTTTGGCTGTGGTGTAAACCAGAGTGATGATATGGCCCATTGTGTGTATAATAATATTATAATATCTGATGAACCCATGTCACAAACGCCAAACTCCCTCTCCTTCCCTCGCGGATTTTCCCCGTCTCCTGCAGGATGCTCATGAGTTCCTCGGCGTTCTCCTCTCCCAGTTTAAAGAGGAGCTGGCTTCCCTGAGTAGAAGGGCGGGGGATCTCCCCTGCAACAGGAGCATCGAGACGAATTTCGAATTCGAGCTTCGGTCCACCAGGACGTGCCTCAGGTGAGCCACTCATATGCAGTGTCTCCCATTGGGTCAGTTAGACTCCAGCCGTCTCCATTTTGCCCACCAATCACACACCAGGCTGGATAGGTGAGCTGTGAGCCAAAAGATCTTTGTCAGGTACTTAAGTAAAACAGTGGCTTTTGGGTGAAGGTCAAAAGGCCAGGGGCCAATAATATGATTGTTTGGCCATAACCTCCACCCACAAATGCCTGCAACTGGTTTGACTGAGTTCCTGGCTGAAGAATTGAGCTAACTGGACAATCCTGGTGACTGGAGCAAATAACAAAGGACTTTAACTTTTTGACCTAGATTTCTCACCGCTGCATTTTTAGTCCCATTTGAATTTTTTGCCCTTGAAAATGTAAAATGTTCAGTTAAAAACAGAAAACAAAGATTTTTAACCTCATTTGTTGAGTTTAAATCCCAAATGAAGACCACAATGATCAGAGTCACATTTTCACGTTGTGGAGAAATGATGAATGAAAAATTCAAAATGATCTTAGAAACAAAGCCCTGAAAAAAAATGCAAAAAATATAAAATATGTAAAATGTTACGATAATATATAATATTACTAGATATTATTATAAATATCATAATAATATATAATATATAAAATATACAAAAATGCAAAATTTGGACTCAGATTGTTTTTCCTTTGTGATCTTCAAATGGAATTGACATCCCTACCTGTGTCTGAATTTCTGTTTCTCTGTGGTTCCTGCTCAATACCTGTGGGAGGAAATTCTCGCATAGAGAGTTGTACAGCTGCCTGTCACTGGATGTGGTCCCAGGGGGCTCTATTCAGGACAGTTTGGGGCTCTACTTCATGGTAAGTGTCCATCTGGGACAGATTCTGCATATATCTGTGAGCGGAGTGTTGACAGTGATGCTTTGCTTCGCAGTGAGAGTTGAGGGTTGAATGTATTGTTGAGTTTTGTGATCTAGCATTCAGTGCTACCATGTTTGGCTGTTGCAGGGCTGTGAGGTGGAGTGTAAGAGCCTGTGGTGCTCTGGGCATTTGGCCACCATGGAGCAGGATCTCCAGTCACCTCCCAGGTAAGAGCAGCCGCCTCTGTCTCTCACTCTTTTCGTCTTTGAGTATATCTGCCCTTATGTCAGGACATGATATACTCCAAACTGAACTCTTTTCACCCTCTTAGTTCATGCTCAAGGTCATATCTAGAATGTTCCAACCATGGATTGAATTCTGCTCTTCGCAATGTCTCAAGGCTACGATTTTCTCACTCAAAAAAATCCCGTCAATAAAATCGGATGTCAGCGAGAACTTTTCTCCGGTTGTGATATCTTTGTCCTGGCTGAAACTATTTCATGCTGCACTAACCCTTTAACTGACAGTTAGAGGAACGTTAGCCATTGCCAGCCATCAAAATCAGGCTATGCTACTCCCACCTGCAACTTAGGACAAAATCCTCAACTTTTATGTACCCCCGTCCAACAAACATGTTGTTTTTCATTCAGAAGTAGATCAAATACAAGAAGTAAAATGCTCTGCTAACTTTAGTTGCGTAGTCTCTTTAATTGTATCTGGAAAAATAGTAAATAAAAAAATTCCCCACTTTGTCCGTGCAGAGTGCTGGTCGTGCAGCTGAGGCGCTTCAGCGCTAACACCAAAGGACACCTGGTGAAGCTGCACGATCGGGTGCGAATCTCGCCACAGCTCAGCCTGCAGCCCCACAGCAGCGCTACTGTTCGTGTTCCTGAGCCCAAGACCCACCTGACTGATGTGGCTCCCTGTGCTGGTATTTTATCCCTGAGAGACATTCCTGCAGATTTTCTCCATAATGTGGATAATAAATTAGCACCAGAGTGTCAGACTCTGGCAGTGCTTTAGTGCTGTTTGTTAAAGTATTGAGCGCGTTTGTAAGGCGTTCACACACGCAGGTGTTGGATCAAAAAAAGTTTTCACTGTTGCTGTGATAAGTGCACATTTTTCTCATTCCTTTACATTAGATCTACATGTACATTTTTTGAGACAGTGTTTAAACCAGGGCTTTGAACCGGTTCGCGGAACAAAAACAAAACCAGAAACTTTAGAATTTTTAATGTTCCGGAGCAGAATCATTTATAAAAAATAATGGTAACCGGTTAATACCGTTATTTTTTTCGTTCTTGAAATGTTTTGTGTTTGGGCTACAATGACCAACAGACGTTCACTTCCTGTGTGTCATTCCCTGGCATGCCCGGGCAGAGTAGAGAGAATTCAGCCTAATTAAGCCTAATGCTATGCCTAGCCTGTCAATTTTATTCACTAAAAAACAATAGTTCTCGCCCATTAGCACAATCCAGGGGTACAAAAGCGTAACACAGCAGCGGTCAGTCGGCAGTCACAAAGGCCTGCTGAAACCTCACCTTTCAATTCTTAATAACATAAACCTCTCGCAGTTTACTTTACCCGACTAGCAACAGCTGCTCAGACTAATTGATCGAAGTCAATGGGAGACGTCAAATTTGTTCTCGATTGCACTGTTATACATTGCACCACAAAATTATGAGGCATTTTCATCCGCACATAAATGAGGACTTAAAATATCAATACGTCCTTAGAAATTCTGCGGACATGTAGCTCTTGAAACGCCAAACATTTGCCTGAATTATTTTGCGAGGCTCATTAAGCAATAAACCAGGAGAATCCGTTTTATATTCTGAATGTAGTCACAGCTAAAGAGCGTTGTTAGGCACGATGTACAGCAGAGTGGCAATTGTGAGAATCGCGAAAACGATTGCTGCGCATCATGGAAAGTTTTGGTTTTGGTTTTTTTTTTTTGGCATTAATATTGCCAATTTGCCATCTTTACAATGCTAAATCGATTATATAAAGGAAACCAAAACCATTGTGTTCGCCAGTTTTTCAGTGATTTTACTTTGCTTAAACAAGGAACAAGACTGGATCTGTTTCCCGCAGCGTCTGCGTCTCTTGAGCTTTTGTCATGGCGGTGTTTGGGCTCAGTCACCCTAATTCAATATTTGACTGTGCGACTAGAAAAAGTACCGAATGACCAGAAGAGCATGTGAAATGCACTGACTGAGTCCTGACAAGGTCTAGCCATTTGTTAAATGATCTCAATGGCAGCTGTAGCCTGTCCTGTTTCTGTCATTTGCATATATTGAGCAATGTGAGAAGCGAAATGGGATCTGTTCTGTTGTTTGGCAATAAATGACGTAGCAGAAGTTATTCTTGTCTTAATTCATCAATAATAACGTGACAAATGTGGCCATATAATTACTTAGTGATGCAGCTTGTATAAAGCATAGGCCTAGTGAATTGTAGTGTTTGTTCTGGGATAAAGGAAATAATAGCCAATTTGACAGTGCTAATGTTAAACTTATCAATTTAAAGTCCTATGGCTGACATGGAACGATATTAACCGGTTCAGGAACAAAATTTTTTGGTTCTAACCGGTTCGAGAACGTAAATTTTTGGGGTGGAACCCAAAACCAGAAACGTTAAAATACTGTTTCGGTTCAGAATGAACCAATTGGGAAAAGATTCTGGTTCAAAGCCCTGGTTTAAACATTTATGTCGATTTTCTGGTCCTTCCTACCCATAGAGATATATAATAGAACCAGAGAGAATGAGGAAGTACCTTCGCTTCAGCCAGTTAGCATGTTAGCTTCCTGCTTCCGCGTTTCCCAAGGATGCAATTTTGTGGCCAAAGACGCTGATGATCCATAGACACCAATTGAAAAGTGCGCATTTTTTCTTGCCAAATAAAGCGAAAACAAAAGAAAATGTATTCGGTAATCCTTCATTATTTTGCTCTTTATCTGACGCAACTGTTCGATGTTTTCAAGAGGGCCTGTAAAATCAGAACTGCTACTTAGAGCTAGATGACAGCTTGTGCACGAGTCTGGTTGTCCAGCTGTTGCTCTGACTGCAGCAGTTCAGCCAATGAGTGTATAGTGCGTGCGCGTTCCAGAATAATAGCGTTCTCGTCATTTCCCCTCGAACACATTCGCCAATCCGCACAGACGACACATTTTCTTGGCCATTTGTGTTGTGTAATCAGATTGGCAATCTTATGAAATGGTGCCGGAGATAAGCACCCATGGAACGCCATTTAATAGATGGCGTCGGTTAATTCCGCACTTCCTGGGCTGAAGTAGCTAGCCTAGCATCTCGCATTGAAAGTAATGGGGGTGGTACCTCCTTGCTCTCTCCAGTTCTATTATATTACCTCCATGTTCCTACCTTTCCAAGTGCAAACAAATCCTGTGATAGCGATAGGCTATTTTTTAAGCAACCAAAAGTAGCATGCAGTGAAAACTTGATGGTTTGAGTCTCGTTGATATATTTACAACAGAATGATAACACTTACAAGCCCTGGCCTAAGAGACTAATAATAATAATAATAATAATAATAATAATAATCATCATCATCATCACACAGCAAGACATGCTGAATAAGGTGTCATATAAAAAAATAAAACATAAATAAAAACACATGCTGAATCAGGCTTTATGGCAAAATAGAGAAATTTTTTGCAGTCGTTAAAAGGAAATGACAGAGACCTGCCGACCCTGTAACCCTGCAGACCTGTGACTCAGTGATAGGATTCCAGAACTCAGGGGTAAATGTGTTCAGTTTGTGGCAGTAAAGATGAGGCGAGAGATCTGATGGTGTTTTGGTTTTGTCTGGTCTCCCCTGAAGCTGAGAAGAAGACCACTCTGGAGGGAAGTTCTACTGTCAGAGTAGAGGACAGATACTCTATGGTGAGGAGAGAGAGAGAGAGAGAGAGAGAGAGAGACAGAGACAGAGATAGAGAGAGAGCGAGAGAGACTTTTGCAATGACAGGTCGCTGAGCACTGATAGATAATAATGACAGTTTGGGATGGGGGTTTAGTGTGTGAGTGTGTACCTCTTCTGACCGCAGGTCTGTACTTTCTGTCTCCTTGGCTAAATACAGAATCACCAGTGTCCTGTCCCACATTGGGTCCAATATGCAACACGGTAAGATACACTGAAGACCCAAAGCAAACACTCCTGGGTCCCATACGCAATCTGATCAGGAGACATTTTCAGGACATGATCAGTTCACTTCTCTGGAGCAGAACAGGTTTGCCGTGGGCCCTGGGGTACATTTTTCTGTTGGTGCTCCTACACTGTCAGATGGTCCGAGTAGCATTGGTGCTGATCTCTTTTTCTGCTGGCGGAAGCTCCAATATATTCGGGGAGGAGAACCCCCATAACCAACTCTGTACAATCACAGAACACTGTTTTAGACCCTTCTCAGAAGCAGTTTTAAAACATTGTCATGTTTACAATTTCTACTTCATATTTGTAGCCTACATGCCACATCATGTTGCAGCAAAAGCTTTGGCTACATTAAGTCTCTCCACCGCAGTCATAAGTGCCATAGGAAATTAACAGCTGCCGATAAAAATACAGACTTCATCGTGGCTGACAGAGAGGGAAGTTGTCACATTAACCCTGGAGAAGCATCGCAAAGTGAAAAAGTTGGTGGCACTATTAAAAAAAAAAAAAATTGATTTAATTTTGGCAGCTTTACAAACTTTAAAAGCCGCTTTTCTGTTTTAGCTTCCTTAGCATAGCTATGCTATCAAAGTTGACAATTGCCAAAAAATGCATACAGTCACTCTAACAATATGTAAAATAGGACATAGGACAGCTAGCTAGCTAGTTTTAAAAATATACATTAGCCTACGTGCAATTGACATCAACCTCATTATATTTCCGGAACAATTTATCCTTCCATTGGCCAATACACTGACCAAGCTAATATCGCAGTTGACATTTCACTCAGCTAATTCCAGTTCTGACTGAAAAATGTGAAGTAATTGTACATAACAGCCTTTACTGTTAAGATTAGTACATTTTCACAAGTCCTAGTGGCAAATAAAACAATATGAAATTTTAATTCTGCATTAATTTGGACTTCCATCACCATAGGTGAGACTTGGTGCACACATGTGGTATATGATTCTGAACAATATCATTAGTATATGAGAAACTTCCTGACATTGTACTATTTGAGAAATACTGCTATTTAGCCCTAATATAATACACATCAAACAAATGCTGTGAAATTATCTGGACTCCTGAGGACCAAGGCCCTCGGGCCTCTGCCCTGACAGAGTTATGCCTGCGTCACAATTATCGGCACAATGAGAACATATAACAGAGTTTTTTCTGCGTAATGTTGCAGGTCATTACATCCGTGAGAGCCGACACCGCGATGAAAGGTGGCTGTTATTTAATGACGAGAAGGTGAAGGAAGTGGACCAGAGGACAGTGTTGAGGCGAAGATCAAACTCGGCCTACTTGCTGTTTTATGAGTTCAGGTAAGAGCTGATCCAGAGTAATATCCCTGCTGTGCTGTGAATGCAGTACAGGTAAAATTTCTGTTAATCTCAATAGAGGTAAAGCCCCTCTATAGCATCAGGTGATAATGTGGGATGTAGGTCAGTACTGAGGCTGGTTTGCAGGCCATGTGACTGAGCTGTTGTCTGTTGTAGTGGTGCCGATGAGAGGAGCAGAAAGGTAGACCAGGACCTTCACTGAGATCATTCTGAGCTCTCCATCTCTCCGAGACTGAGGAACAACTATTCCCCTTTATTATTAACAGCGCCGGCACCAGAATTGAGAACTGGGGGGCAAAGATACATCCGTTTATGACAACAATTAGTCCTAGCTAGTTCAATCATTTTCCTTTATTAACATATTTTCCAATGATAGTAATAATCAATTGGAAATTGAAGACACGGCTTCTCTCCCCCATGCGATCTAAGAGGGGACATTCTAAAACGCTTAAAGTGAAAAAGCTTAACGTGGCTTAATGCTTATTAAATATTTAAACTAAATGTTAATGCTAAATATAAATGTTAAATCTAAATAATAATGTTAAATGTAAATATTAAATTATAAAACTAAATGTTAAATGCTAATCAAAATGATAAATATTAAATCTAAATAATAAATGTTAAATCTAAATAATACATGTTTAATATAAATATTAAATTATAAATGTAAATGTTTAATGCTAAATCTAAATAATAAATGTTAAATGTATATGTTAAATTAGAAATCCAAATGTTAAATGCTAAATATACATGTAAAATTAAAATGTTAAATCTAAATTGTAAATGTTAAATCTAATGCTAAATCTAAATAATAAATGTTAAATGTAAATGTGAAATGTTAAACCTAAATGTTACATGCTAAATCTAAATGATACATATAAAATCTAAATGTTAAGTGCTAAATCTAAATAATAAATGTTAAATCTAAATGTTACAAAAATTGTTGAGCTAATTAATTTTTGAACTGTGTATTGTTTATTTAAACTTGAAAACTGTGTATAAACTTTGTATAAATTTTATTTAGAGGTTGCATTAAAGACAATAAGCGTACAGTGGTGTGCAAAAGTATTTCCCTCTTTCCCAATTTCTTCTATCTTTGCTCATTGTCATATTTAAATGTTTCAGATCCTCCAACCAATTTTAATACAAGACAAAGACAACGTGAGTAAACAAAAATGCTGATTTAAGTGATAATTTCATTTGTTGATGGCAAAGAGTTGTTCAAAACCCATATCGCATGTTAAAAAATATTTCCTAAACCTTATTTCATGTTGTGCATTCCTTTGGGGCAACAGTTGTGATGAGATGTTTGTAATACATGGTAATTTGTCTTTTCCATTGCTATGGAGGAAATATTGTCCACTTGTCTTTTCAGATTGATTTTTTTCAGATGTATTGAAGGGTTTTCAAGCATTACAAGCCCTTTAAGGTTGTGCCACAGCATGTCTATTGGATTCGAGTCAGGACTTTGACTAGCTACTCCCAAACCTTCATTTTGTCTCTATTGAGCCATTCAGAGGTGGAATTGCTTGTGTGCTACAGATCATTGTCCTGCTGCATAACGTAAGTGAGCTTGAGCTTTAGCTTACAAACTGATAACTGGACTTATTTCCTCAGGATATTTTAGTGGAGAACATAATTTTTTGTTTCAACACTTGTGGCTTGTCACCCAGGTCCTGAAGTAACAAAGCAGCCTGGGACTATCATACTACCATCACTGTGTTTGACTGTTGTTATGATGTTCTTTGTATTGAATACTCTGTTAGCTTTTGTTAGGTTTAGGAGAGCAATTCTTTTTTTTCTTGTTTGCATGGTGATAAAGGTTTTGAATGAATCTTGACCTGAAGTACACAAAATGATCAATTAAAACCTGCATTTTACATTTGATCGCAGTGTCTTTGTTTTATATAAAACTATTTGGATGAACAGGAACATTTGAATCTGACAAGTAAGCAAAAATAATGGAAATTAGGAGGGAGCAAATACTTTTTCACTGCACTGTTTGTATTCATGTGTATTGTTGTACATAAGATAGGTTTGAAATATCTTTAAAATTATTTTTAGAATTTAAGATTCTACCAAATAAACTGCCTGTTTACCGATATGGTCCATGATTTCAGTGACTGTTTTGGTGTATGCGTGTGTGTGTGTGTGTGTCCATCTGTCTGTCTGTCTGTGTGTGTGTGTGCATATGTGTTTATGATAGTTAATACTTAATTTTTCAGCACTTAGAATAAACTTAAGTGCCATTTGTACAGTTTATGTTATGTAAATACATCAGTATTATATGCTGTCACTTTCAAAGAAATCTACCCCAGCTGATACACACTTGTTCTGACACTGTTCCAGTGATGATGGAAGCACACAGCTGCTGAGTGAAAAAAGTTTTGATGTAGTAAAAATTTTGACATTATAATGGGCTGTCATAAAATATCTCTCCTTTTAAGGGAAAATGGATTTTTTGGAACAAGAAAAAGTCACATGGCAGGGGGCAAGAATGTGACGCCTGTGTTATCGCAGGAGTGTTTTATTTGCTTAAAAATGCAGAAAAACTGTTTTATTTTTCTGTCTATTTTTATACAACAGTAGCATGAGATATGCCTGCCTTTGAACGTGTTTTTTGAGATGCATATACGGTATACTCTCAGGTTTGGAGAAATGGTTTATCCATTTGGTACATCGCTTTTTGTAATTTTTCATACTTTTGTAAATCTTACTACCTTAGAAGAGGTCCTGGAACTTTTAATAAATACTTGATGCTCATTTTATGTCTGTCTTTGGTAGTTTGTTTGAATATTGTACAATTGTTATTGTTGTAAATTTAAAAAACAATTGAAGAACAATAAATACCATCTAATCAAATGCCGATCAACTTGTTTTTGTTCTTACCCTCCTGTGAATCCCTTGAGTATTTGCACAAGGCACTAAGGGGGATGAAAAGGGAAACAGGGAGACTAACCACTCGGGGAACAGGTGCGTAAACGAGAGAAGCATGCAGGGAGGTGTGGTTACAAATGGGGTGACAATCCAACAATTAAGCAATGGATGAGGGGCATTTCTGACTCAATGCACATTATTCTTAATGTATATAATACCAGTTTGCTTCTATGGTCACCAAAAATAATTATTTATTATATAATGAAGAGTTAAACAACAAAGCAAATGACAATGACTCACACCTTTTATGTGTTAATATATTTTTTCAAAGTTTGAAGGAATAATTGAATGAACTTAACACTTGTGTGTGGCAACCTACAGCAGGTCATTAATTCACCACAGTATTAATTTGATCAGTAATTTTTAGGTAAATTTCAGTTCAAATGTAATTGGAAATCTCTATAGCAATGAATTAACAGAGGGTAAATGAAATGCAATAAATTAAAATGAATTAACATAAATGACAGAATCGTAAGATTGAAAATTGCGATAGTAGTCCCATGAAGACCAACAAAAACAGTGGCTCCCCAGGACTGTGGTTGAGGACCAGTGAAATAGTATAGTAGTCGCTGTGGTTAAGGCAATATATTACTCACTCTTTTCAACTGGTCCTGCAATTTATGATACACTTAGTGAATATGTACATAATCTCTAATGAGCCTGAATAAGTAAAACGTTCAAAATGAGAACTTCTCTCTTACAAGTCGATGAAAACTGAACGCATATATCTTTAAATCAGAGAATGAAATATGTTTAAAAATAAACAACAACAAATAAGGTGCGGATTATGTCAATCTTCAAGTTGGCGTTTGATAAATTGATCATTTTCCATAAACGTGTTATTAATTTTATGGTGACACTCTCGTGAGCTGGGAAACAATAGGCCTAAAACAGAGACCTGCCCACCAAGAGTTATTTTAAAACCTGGAACTTGACAGTTGTACGCACTCATGCAATATTATTTTATTTATCCTTTATTTTACCAGAGAAGTCCCATTGAGCCCTGGGGGGTTGGCATTAGGGAGGGAGAGGGCAATTTGCCCAGCCAATTAGATCAGGGATGATTAGGTGGCAGGTTGAAAGAGCCAGGCTGGGCATTTAGCCATGACACCGGGGAACCCCCTACTCTTGTCTAAGAGTGTCATAGGATTTTTAATGACCTCAGTGAGTCAGGACCTCAGTTTGACATCTCATCTGAAAGACGGCGTCTCCTTCAATACAGTGTCCCCATCACTGTACTGGGGCATTGTGGATTATCCCACCAGAGGAGAGATTGCAACCTACTGGCCACCAACACCTCTTCCAGCAGCAAATTGGTTTTCCCAGGTGGTCTCCCATCCAAGTACTAACCAAGCCCACACCTGCTTAGCTTCAGCCACGCAGCTGGAGCAGATTGAGTCGTGGGTATTATGTAGCCAAGCTAAAAATGAGTGAACCCAATCGCCGTTCATACCAGCGCCTGCTCTTCTAAAACTTTCATACTCTTGCAATCCATTATTATTGACTGAGACAGTTAAGCAGACGTATAGCACTTGTATTACTGTTGGTAAGAAACCATGTCTTGGGAATTTTTGCTCTGAGTCCAGTTTTGGTTTCTTCATACCCAGGTAATATGCTCAACCCACCAAACGTCAAATAATATGGCCTTTTTCTCCAGATTGACAATCAATAGGCCTATAGATCAATCTGCTGGAATGAGTGAATCAAACACATTTCAACCGAAATTATTCAGTGAGCACCACTGTTGGCAGATTATATTTCAAATGAACATCCATTTTAAAGACTGAAAAGGAGTCTGAAGGCAAATAGTCCCTGAAACAATTATGGACTGACGATGGCCGCTGTACAGGCCTGGCAGAGCATTACCAAGGAAGAAACCCCACGTCTGGTGACATCAGTCCATCATGGACTTCAAGGAGTCATTACATGCAAAGAATATGACATCTTAGAAATGATCATTCATTTCTGTTTATCCGACTTTGATGATAACACCCTTCAATAATGGCTGACATTGCATAGTTCATCCTTTTTGTCACTGAATCCTTTCAAGCTGAAAGTGCCAGATTACCATATTAAAAAAAGTGTCAGTGTTATGCCCTTAGTCACTGCGGAGGTCCAAATGATACTGTCGGCCAGTGTTAAATAAATCCATATGGCAGCGGTGGCAGTGAGCATGCAGCAAGAGAGTCAGTGGGGCCAAGATTGGCCATCAGCCTGTCACCGCGGTCTGTAGGAACTCAACACTGCTGACCAGAAGCACCACAAGTCTTGCTGTTTCGAAGATGCCCTGACCCAGCTCTCTGCCCATGACAATTTATCCCTTGTCTGAGTCTCTTAGGTCTCAACTCCTCCCCTTTTCTCCCATGACCTAAACACTGACTACAAACCTGACTGTTCACTTACCGTCTAATATATCCCAGACTTGACATGTGTTCTTGTTACAGGATAATCAATGTTATTCCCTTCGGGGGCGCCCCGGTGGCTCATCGGTCTAAGTGCGCGTACCATAAAGGCTGTGTCCTTCCCGCAGTGACCTGGGTTCGAATCTGGCTCGGGTCATTTGCTGCATGTCTTCCCCCATTCTTCTCCCCAACTTTCCTGTCTCTCTACACTGCATAACTATCAAATAAAGGAAAAATTCCCAAAAAAAAAAATGTTATTCCCTTCATCTGAGAGTGGTCATAATGTTTTAGGTCATTTGTGTATGCAACATGCAAGTTTTACTCCATAGGCTATATTCATACATGGACAAATAGGGCCTTATTTATTTTACTAATCCCTGGAGAGACTTTTGGGGGGTACTGTGGTTTTGGAAGAAAGCCTCTGTCACAGCGTCTGCCGCGGAGATTTTGGCATCATTGCAGGTGAGAAAGAAATAATTCATGCATTTCTATCATTTTTGGCACTTGGCGAGACGGGAATCTAAACCAGAAGCACAACACTCATTCCTACATACGCATCCTCTTCGTGGCGAGGGATAATAATAGCGGGTGGCCTCATCGCTGTTACAATGGCGTGAGGGTTTTAATTTTTTGATAATGCACGTATGTAGTATGTGTGCGTGAAGGAAGCACCCTTGCCTTTTTAATCAGGGATAATGTAAGAGAAGAGACTATGTTTAGAGGGCAACAGTGAATTTCAAGAACAGATATTCATGTTCTCATAGCAATTTAACCCTTTCAGCGCTATAGGCAACTATAGTTGCCCAATGATGCAAGATATCAAAATCAGATGCTGTTGAAAACCTATCATGTGGCGACTTGTTTAAAAGAGCTCCCACAGGGGAGCTCTTTTAAACAAGTCGCCACATGATAGGTTTTCAACAGCTCAGGATAATGACATTTTTAATTCCTTGAAAATTTATTCAGTGCTCAAAGGGTTAATAAAATCATTCCACTTAAATCTATACATATTACTGATTTATTCAATACAAAGTACTTCAGGCGCGAAGTAAACGGGGACAGACCTCCAGACGGAGAGAGAAGCAGGTAAAGAATCAGGGAGGGACATTGAATCAGTGGCAGCAGGACAGGGTGAGAGGAGCCGTAGAGATCGGTGAGGATGGTGGGGTCCCTGTTTACTGCAATAGAAAACATTTTAACTGTTTAACATTTTAACTCTGCACTTCACAGCAGATTCATAAATTTAGCTGTGGATTGAATTCTGTTTTGCCTGCATAAGAAATATGGGCTACTTAGCGGCTTGCATACAAACGCATCAAAACTATTGTATTCAACTGTTTGAGGCTGTTTGATTTTCTATTTAATATCCACACCAATAAAACTATAGGCTTTCTGACAGTAAAAATATTGAAAGTGGTAAAATTACTGTATGTGGGATTGCCCATTTTGCTTTGAGTGTTACTGACCTGGGATGCCTTTCCCAAAAGCATAGTTGCTAACTAAGTTAGCAACTTACAAAGTTCATCCATTCACCGTCAATGGGTCCAACTATGTAAGTTAGCATCCATGATTTCGGGAAACGCAGCTCTGATAAGTTCTCACTCCAAGAATTAAGGGGATTTAGGACTTTTAGCACCGACTTCTCTGTGTCTCTAATCTTTTGCAGAACTCTCACACATTGGAACTGAAGGGTTGATTTCTGGAAGTGCACAAGTCCCTTTGCGTCTTTTTAGAAAAACAAGATTTTGAGAATTTGACAAATTGTGGGGATCAAGTTACATGTGTTAAGCTGATGTAAACGTAATTAAATATCAGAAAAAAAAAATCTCTTAAAACATATTAGGAGTCCTTCCCACCTTTATCTTGATTCTTCACCCAGATATTTCAAACACCAGTCTGCGGACTTGAGTACTTTTAGAAGCAATTGCCCCAAAATAACAAAAATTTAACTTGATTTAAAAAATTCACAGCATTAAATTTTATTATTTCAGAGAACTAAAACAGAGCATCATATTGAAAACAAAACATCACTTTCTAATGAAAATGAACGGCAAATATAGTCACACCAGTGTACTACAGTCATGGATGTCAAATGTTTCTTGAACAAAATGAACAAAAGATATATACAGTGAAATGGAAGGTAAATGCAGCTGAACAAAGGTCAGAATAAAATCCAGTCTCCATGAATTATGAATGGGCTGCACCACCATTCATGAGGTTTTAAGACTTCATTCGTCATCGATAGGGATGTGGTGCGGTGATTAGAAAGCTCAGCCAAAGAATAAGCAGCTAAAAAAGGTGACCTTTTTTGCCAGACTTCTTTTTGCTTGTTTTTAGCCCATGTTTCTGCTTGGGTCTTTTTTTGGCTCTTTTGGGAGGAGTCCACACACACACACACACACACACACACACACACATACGCACACACACGCACACACACATATGCACACACGCATGCACACACACACACACACACACACACACACACACGCATGCACACAGACATACATACACACATATACACACCTCACACACATTGGTGCCTCACACTTTACACACACACCAGCCTATATCCATGCACTTACACACATATGTACATTTGCACACACACACACACACACACACACACAGACACACACACACACATATGCACATGCACATCTTGCACACATTGGTGCCTCACACACTACACACACACCAGCTTATATGCGTGCACTCACACACATATATACATTTGCACACACACACACACTGAAAGGCATATACACATGTTGAGAGGCAAACAGACACCCACACACACACACACACACACACACACACACACCCAGAATCAATAACCAGCATTTTATCTCGCAATCACCCAGATTCAATGGCCACAAGCCAAATGTTAATCACTCCATTGCTGACAGAACAGGAGGCGAGAGTAATGACAGTGCTCAGCCTCATCCAATCACAGGAGGCCCAGCTGACGGCATGAGCCCAGGGGACCAATCACAGGCCAATCTGGGAGCAATCATGGAAGCCCAGAAAAGGGTGCAGTATAACACAACTATAGCCGTTATTCACCTCGAATCTCATCAAACGTTAAAATAAATCACGAAGGCAAGCAAATTCTTCATATGCTGTTTGTCAAAACAATTGACCCGTCTTTTCTGCTTTTGTCACTTGTGTGAATAACCCAGGCCTTGTGACATGATTGTATTCACTTTAAAAGCTTAGCCTAGCATATCTTCCCAGCCCCTGAATCTGAATCCAGGAAGTCCTGCCTAATCCGGCATAGAGAGAGGGCGATGTACTGAATAATGCTCTGTTTGCATTAGCGAATGAGCCTAGCATGCGTTAAATCAACTTGGCTTCATTTACAAAAAGGAGGAGTTCTTTTCAGTGCACCAGGTCTGCAGAATGTGAGCATTCAGATTGAAGCGCAAGCACGCCCATAACACGCACGACTCTAGTTTATAGAACACCAACATCCAGCCAATCTCCAGGATAGCACTTTACCTCTTGCAGAACGCATTATCTTACTTCTATCTGCCCTGGGCCATTTCCTGCGCACAAGAACATTGGCCCAGTCACGTTATTAATGTGTACTCATGCTATACCCTGACAAAAAACACTCCCAGAACCAAAAGTGCGTATGCAACACCCCTAAAATCCTCCGTGCTAAGCAGGTTATGCCAACCAAAAATGCAAATCCTGAGCACATGCTTACTACATCCCTAGCAGGCTTGAAGGAAAAATTCACCTTAAAGTGGAAACAAAATACTATAACTTGAACCTGCACAAACGCCTGGAGTTCTAGAGATGAGGACTGGAGGTGAATAGAGAGTTCACGCTTAACAATAGGCTCTGAATGGGTTCTTCAACTTATCATCATTGGAGAACCCTCTCTAAGTCTCCACAGAACCCTGTATGATTGATAAAAAAACTGTAAAAACTTCAACTAATTGACCAGAAAAGACACGTTTGAAGCGGATGGGGCTCTCCAATGCTATCACAGATGAACCTTTTGGGACCATTATTCTTTGGGTGAACCATTACTCTAGGCCCGACAGATATTATTGAGGATTGGAATTATCTAGAGAGATCGTTACCCTTACTGTGTGAAAATGTAGAATAGTTTTACGGAAGGCCGTGAAGATACTGAATATTGCACACTGGTGGCTGAAACCACCATGTTGCTGTTTGGTGCAACAGTTTGGCGGTGACCCCAGCGTAGGAGTTACCATTGACACTGCGGCCTGGTTCACAGAAACACTGAAAACTCTGTTTTTCGACTGAGCCATGAGACACCCCCCCAACAGATGCAGGACAGATGACCTGTAGTCATTCAGAAGGATGACCGCTGAAACCCCTCCAACCACACTCTGTTTAACACGCTCTGTCCCGCCAAAATCGGCCTTCACTTTCAGTTTTAATACAAGTCAATGGTGACCACAGTGTAAAAAAATTCAAAGGCCACTATGTCTTCCCACAATAAAATCAAAATCCACACCCAATAGATGTAGTTGGATTATCTAATGTCCACATGGCAAAGCCCCACTCTGAAATCCCGCAGTCTATTTTGCAACCCAGCCAACTAGCACAGTGCACACACTCATCCAGGCCCCAGATGCTTAAGTGGTAAATGGGGAATGGAGTGGTCGTCTATAAAATATCAAACCCCCAGAGAGAAATGAGCAGTGTCATTTATTTAATGGGCCCAGCAATTTATCCCCCATCAGCCCCTCTGATGAACAGCTAGCACTGCTGCTGATACTTCTCCCTTTATGAAGACAGGACTACATGCCCCACAATGCACAACTACAAGGCAGCACATCCCAGAATTCAGCCTAAGACCGAGCTAGGTGATTCAGTACACATGCTGCAAGCATTTTTTAGAAGGCAAAACCGGAACTATTTGTACAGAATCAGTCCATTCATAATAGCATAGTCTGCAAGAATTCAGACAGGGACTCTGTATAAAAAGAAGTGGAACTCTCATACAACTCTGATGAGAGGGATGTGAACACCCAAAAACTACATCCATCAATCATCAATATTGCTTCTATCTCACCAGGGTCCCCAGCTGACTGTGGGCGAAAGGGCGGAACAGACCCTGAACAGCTTGCCAATCCATCACCAGACACTTACACCATTCACGAACACACTCACATCTATGGGCAATTTAGAGTCACCAATTGACGCAACATGCATGTCTTTCGATTGTGCGAGGAAACCAAAGTACCTGGAAGAAACCCGCCAACAGCCATTCCACTATTTGATCTGCTGCAGCCACGTGGCTGAAGCTAAGCAGGTGTGGGCTTGGTTAGTACTTAGATGGGAGACCACGTTGGAAAACCAAGTTGCTGCTGGAAGAGGTGCTGGTGGGCCAGTAGGTTGCGCTCTTCCCTCTGGTGGAATAATCCCCAGTGCCCCAGTGCAGTGACGGGGACACTGTACTGAAGGAGACGCCGTCTTTCGGATGAGACGTTAAACTGAGGTCCTGACTCACTGTGGTCACTAAAGATCCTATGACACTTTTCGACAAGAGTAGGGGGTTCCCCGGTGTCATGGCTTAAGTCCCAACCTGGCTCTTTCGACCTGCCACCTAATCATCCCCTGATCTAATTGGCTGTGCAAATTTCCCTCTCCCTCCCTAACAGAGTGAGATTACACAGCCAGTGTTGCTAAACGGGGCAAACAGTACTAACACAACTGAGCCTAGAGCTGATAACCTTTTGGCTCTGGGTCCAGTCACTGGATCCAGTTATTATACGACACAGTAACCCTGAACCAGATTGGTGAGAACCAGGCTGCATTTACAAAGCATCACCCAGCCCCAGGTCACATGGGCGGAGCGAATAAGCATTAGTAATGAGAAATGGGAGTAAATGCGTTCCCTGCACAGGTATAACCAACCCTGTTTCAGGGAGACCAACCATCCAGTAGGTTTACAATCAAACCCCAACAAAGCACATTCCATTCAACAGATAAGACAGGGCTGCCCAACCCTGTTCCTAGAGATCTACCATCCTGTAAGTTTTCCCTTCAACCCTAACAACCTGCATTCAACAGCCAAAGATCTGCTTTGAACAGTGAATTAGTGGAGACAGATGTGTCAAATTAAGGTTTGAGCAAAAACTTATAGGATGGCATATCTCCAAGAACAGGGTTGGGCAGCACCACTCCTGCTGTTGAATGTGGTGTGCTATGTTAGGGCTGGAGTGAAGACTTACAGGATGGTAGATTTCCAGGAACAGGGTGAGTCAGCTGTGATCTAGCTGTTGAATGAGGTGAGCTTTGTTATGGTTGGGGTGAAAACCCACAGGACGGTAGAGCTCCAGGAACAGAGCTTGTGAACAGCGCTGCACAAAGAATGGAAGAAGGCCCCTAATGAGCCCCTGACCCCCACAGCACCCCCTTTTCCCGTCATCCTCGCCACCGCGTACAAACACAGCCTCCCCGGTGACAACAAGATTGGCGGTGATTACCATGAAGACGGGCTGCCGCGGATTTGGTGAGCTGGCTTTTGTTAATGCGATGTTGCCACAGGTTTGGCTGCTGCAGCGTCTCAGGCTGCAGAGAGGACTGAGCATTTACATGTGGCACATGCATACATAATGCCCACTGTCCATCATCATCTCTATCTGCCCAGAAGAGGCAGAGTGGAACAGAGCACCTGGTATTCCCAAACACACCCTGTTGCCCTAAACGCAGGTCACACTGCAGCGTCCTGCTCTCGCTCTCCATGGCAACAGCGGGGTTGATGTCTTTGTAATAGGACACGCGCACTTCAGGGCTTTGACTGACTGCAAGATGCAAGCAGCTGTACGTGCAGAACCCTGCTGCTCAGAGTTAACTGTAAATACTGAAAATTAACACTGAAAATCAACACTGTGTTACAATCAACAATGGTCTGATTGCCTTAGCTCTCACAGAATCAAGGCTGAGTATCAACACCAATAACAACGAGGATCAACAGGGGAAGAGTAAACACTGTGAATCAACACTGTGTCACAATCAATGCTGGGGCCTATTCCACGAAAGCAGGATAAGGGATTAGCCTAGGACTAGGCCTGGGCTAAGCCTGTGATTTAGCTCTGAATCGGTTCCACAAAACCTTTGGGCTAAGCCATGGTGTTAGTTACCATGGTGACAAGGTCTGTGGAGCTAGCCAGCTCCAAAGCTGGTTTACGAACTAGCTAAGCTCCTGCCTCCAGCCAATTTCACCTCACCTCATTCAGCAGTCGCCCAAATTGAAAATCAACGTCCTTAACAGTCATTCTGAATTGTCCACTACACATTGCGATCTCAATTATAGTAGGCCCAGCGTAATTATCTTAGAAACTTGTGACCACTGATATCAGTAAAATAGCCAATAATCGATAATTATATTCATGTATCCATGTGACAGTGACCATCACAATTCAATCAGTCCCCTTCCATGTCACATTTTTACCATATTTAGAATCTGTCATTATCAGATTTGTCCTTATTCCACAAGTTGAGACTTCCTACCCCCCTGTCCTAACGGGAATTGGGACACCCCTACACGCGACACGCAAAAACGGAGGGGCAGGGCTAAGTGGTAGGGCCAAGGGGTGAAATGGGATTCAGCCTTAGTGTCCATGGTGATGATCAGCGATTCTGTGCTCGATCTCTGGGTCTATTTAAGGTGGACGTGTGCGCGCACTCAACAGGATTAGCTGCAGCAGGCTTGAATTAGCAGATCTTCCTGCTCCCGGTTCTGCCTTCGTGGAACTAATTAAGCCAGCTGGACACTGTTTGGGATTTAGTAATGCTTGATATGTCATTCATCCTGGATCTCAGGATCCTACTTTTGTGGAACAGGCCCCTGGTCTTATTCTCTTACATAAGAAGCATGACCCAACATAGAAATACAGGTGCCTAGATGGCCTGTGGTAAATCCCAGATAGTGTAAAATTTATTATAAAAGCTAGCTTCCTTGCTTAACAGCTGAAAAAAAAGCATATCTCTTTCATAATCTTTGTAATTCCTACTAACTATATGAAAGTCTGAAAGTGTACATTGCATAAAAAAATAAAACTTAAAACTGTTTCACACCGAAATGTGTCCCCATACACTTCCTGGCAAAATGACTGATTTTTACTGACGCTATCGTGTACAAACAGTTGTGAATAAAAATTAGAATGTCAGTCAATTATCCTTCCCCCATTCATTGCAATTTCAAGCACAGTTAAATCGCAATTAGTCCACTATTAAAGATTAACGTTGCAAATCAAATTGACTCTCCTTCCATCGAAAATTCCAACAAAGATTTGTTGCCCTTGCAAATACATCATATTGAAGATGCTTTTCTACTCTGGCTTCCATTTCTCGGTGTTATGCTGCAGTTATTTTGCCGAAGTTTTATCTGAAATGACTTACAGTTAATTATACTAAGTGGGGACTAATCACCTCTGGAGCAATGCAAGGTTAAGGGTTGCGCTGAAGGGCCCAACAGCTGCATTGATCTATTGTAGCTACAATGGGGCTTAAATCAACAACCCTTGAAGTCCGAGTGAAATTTTCTACCCTCAAAGCAATAAACTGCAAATGATAAGCAATAAGTAGTAACAGTGAGTACACCATGATTCATTGGACAGTCACAATTTATTATTTTGGTTTTGTGGAGCTTAAAAGAATATGATGTCAATGATGTTAAAGTGCAGACAGTCAGCTTTAATCTCAGGGTGTTTTCATCCATATTGGTAGAACTGTTTAGAAATGACAGCACCTTCTATATACGGTCCCATTTTCGGATGGGTGACGTACAATAAAGTAATCACTTTTAACATTTGGTTACATATTTTGTTTGTGATGGCAGCTTGAAGTCTGAGACACATAAGGCCCTATTTTAACAATCTAAGCATAAGGTCTGAAGCGCATGGCACAAGTGCATTAGAGCGAGTCCAAATCCATTTTTGCGAGTTCAACGACGGGTTATCTGGGCGCTAAGTATGGTGCATGGTTCAAAGGGACTCAATCTCTTAATTAATCATTGGTGTGTGTTGGGCGTAACAGAAAATAAACCAATCAGAGTGTCATCTCCCAATCCCTTTGAAAACCAGAAGCCCTTGCACCTTAGCGAATTGCTATTATGAGGGCATATTTGCCTAGTACCTGGAAAAAAAAAACTATGCTGCAACCATGACTGAAAGTATAAAAACCTGATCAGTAATCTCCAAAAATGTAGTTAAAACATTTTAAAATATTGTTCAAAATTCTTTATTTATATCCAGATGTTAAAAATCATAATAGTGGGGGCGCCCCGGTGGCACATCGGTCTAAGTGCGCGCACCATAAAGGCTGTGGCCTTCCCGCGGCGACCCGGCTCGACTCCGGCTCGGGTCATTTGATGCACGTCTTCCCCATTCTTCTCCCCAGCTCTCCTGTATCTCTCTACTGTGTGACTGTCTAATAAAGGAGAAAATCCCCATAAAATAATCTTTAAAAAAAATAAAAAATTCATCATAGTGAATTCCCGGGGCTGCATTTGAACTTCACATTACATTACAGGTCGTGCTGTTTTAACACTGTTGTATTATACTATACTACAATACTATATATGTATAAATATGTATATATCTGCAACATGTTTTGAAAACTTTGACCCCCAAAAGTGTTATTTAGACACTTATGTACTTCTTGTACACAGGTCTTCAAGTCAAGGTGACGAGTAAAAGAATAATTACACGCTGGTGGGTAACAACCGACAGAAATTAAAACGCGTGAGAAACAGCCAACAAGAAAGAAACAAAAATAATGTTATTTTTATAACACTACAATAACCCCTTAAACAATATCCGACAGGAGCGAGAAGAACTAGCTTCTGCATGGCTGACGATTAAAGGTCAAGTCAGATATATGGAATAAATTTGATTATTGATGGTGATGACATTGTCATCCGTTACTTTTGATTTTTCTAAAAAGGCCGCTTTTTAAGGTCCCTTCGTTTGTCAGCCAATCAGTAAATAATAATAAAGACATTTGAAATGAAATGTGGAGTTTTGTATTTGATAATAGAAGTGGAACAGATGAGTTTGTCACTGTATTAATGAATCAGGTCAGATTCAAAATGTATTGATCAGATATTGGCGGGTAAGGGGTTGTCCATGCATGACTTATCCAAACATCTGAAGCGCATTTTCAGCAGTTCAAACACTTGTTCTGCAAAAGTTTGTGTTTCGTGTGATGGAATGAAAATCCACGCACCGTTTGAGACATGATATGCCATGTGTTAATGTATTCGCTGACCATTGTCTCCGAACAGCCACCCCCAAGGAAGGATCTTCTGGAAAACAGCAGGACTGCCAGAGCTCTCCAATATCAAGGAGTCCTGGCTTTATCCAGAATAATTTTCAAATATCCGCATGTGTAACCTCTCATGTGAATCTCGAATTACCTGATGGAACAGGTTGACTTACGAATTAAGTAGCCTGCATCACAGCATGCTCTGATCAGTCGCACAAACCATTCTGGCATGCGTTTTTTAAACTTCTTGACAATAATCTTTCACATCGCAATTTTTTTTATTCCTAATTGTTTGCACGAGTGGGCAGTGCTGCTAGTCCCTGCATGTGCAGTATGTAACAAGTAGATCATGTGTGCATTGTGCACTTGCCTACAAAGACGCATTATACTATCTGACTATGTGCCCTGAAATTAGCAGTCAAAAACTGACTGTTGACTTTAGACCAGGTTTTTGTTGGTAAATAGTGCAATCACTTTTTGCAATCGCATAACGCCTGACCACACCCTCATTTTAGGACCAACATGCCCATGGGCGCTGAGTTTGACGCAATGACTTTTGCTATGAATGTAAAGTGGGCCCTAGACAGAAGACTAACATCTGCACCAGTACATAAACTAGCAATGACATTAGCATCACTCTTTGCGCCACTATGCACCAGGTGTAAGATGGAGCCCATAGACATCGCCAGATGCTGGGTATCTTCCCTGGTGATGCTCTGCCAGGCCTGTACTGCAGCCGTCTTCAGTTCCCGCTCGTTTCAGGGACTTTCTCCTCAAGTCTCCCCTGCATCATGTAAAATGCAAGTTGAGTTGGATTCAGATCCGGTGATTGACTCAGCTAACAGAACCAGAATAACAAAAAAATTTGGCACTGTCCAATTAATTATGGCTCACTCTATATGCTTTAGCATACCTCTTGAGCTAACAACAGCCAAGCAACACCCACTATGCAGACAGGAAGAGCCTCAATCTAAACAAGCCTTTATTGCCTCTTCCTTCTTTTCCTTGTACCTATTCCTAGCTCCTAGGTCCTAAAATGACACTACGAAGGTTGGAATCATCTTCATGATTGTAGATGTTTATTGATTTCTGGGTCAGGCAAAGGAAAAGACATAAGGACAGAAACAGAGAGGTAAAGAATATGAGACTGGAATGGGGCCGAGGTCTCTCGCTGTAGGTCTGTGTTACAGTGCTGCTCTCTTTACAGAATATAAGTGGACGACGCCAGAGGTTCTGTTTGAGGAATGTAACATTCTGCCAGCGAAGATGACCTTTATAACTAATCTAACACACTGCAGGAATTCTCCTCTGGCAGCTATTTGATTAAATGCAAATTTCCCAAGAGGGGGATTACATTTTTTAAAAGACACAACTCAGAAATATCCCAGTTTGAGTCAAACTGTTTTCAGGCCCTCTTTGAATGCTTGTGTCATTATCATTCTGATTTTTATCCTGCAGAGGGTCCCCAAAGAACACACCCTAAAAAACCGTTCAGACAAATGCAAAAAGAATGTGTCTTGAGCATGCATTGGCACGCACACACACACGCGCGCGCACACACACACACACACACTTGCGTACACTCATGCATGCATGCACTTGCGCAGACACAGACACGCACTCATGCACACTAGCACAATCACACACACTCACACATGCTCGCACGACTCAAACATACACGTACACACTCACATGCATGCACACGTGCACATGCACACATACATGCACATATAGGATTTTAATGAGCGTCTCCTGCAGATAGGATGCTACCTGATAAATTCTGCTGCTTAAATAGCCTTTGTTAATGAAGAAAAGGCCTGCACATAAATATGAATTAATGAATATTTTCTTATGGGTCATTCCATGTCCAATGTCCAAATGGCTCCCACTTGGCCATCTCAGATTTGGCTGAAAAAATTGCAGCAAGTGCATTCACCTCCTAACAGGAGAAATCCAAAATTTTAGCTCTCAACTCCTAATAGTTTTGTCATAAAAAAATATTTTTGCAACTAAGTTCCGCCCCTTTTTGAACAATGATTTCTGAGGAGCCACTTTCACATGGCAATATCTAGAAAAGTATTTCAGCTGGGTCCTTCAAATTTTCAGGGGTGAAAATCTGCTACTCTAACTTGAGGAATGTGGACTTATGAACGTGTCCCTTTAGTTCATCATATATTTCTGGGTGCTTAAATTTGCTCAAAAATTTTACTCTATGCTCTGCGGTAGCATATTTGAAGGACTGTTAAAAGTCTAATGTCAAAGACAGGGATTTGGTATTGCACATAGAGCTTCCCATATATGTCGTGTATTTTTTATTCTAATTCTGCCCCTCTCTTATGAATAATCTAGAAAATATTAAGGCTTGAAAAAAAAAAAAAAAAGTGCTATTTTTATCATTTTATACCAAAAAAATGACACCATCCACCAACATCAAATGACAGTTTTAGAAAGATTAGATGCTTGTTATTAACATATCCAAAATTTGTGATGGGCTTCTGCTTTATTTTCTCAAAATAAATTTTTGAAAATATGGTATTTTTGTGGACACAGCATTTAATTGCATCAAAGGCATATTCAAAGGCATAATTTGAAGGACCTAGCTGAAATACTTTTCTAGATATTGCCATGTGAAAGTGGCTCCTCAGAAATACCTGTTCAAAAAGGGCCGGAACTTAGTTGCAAAACTATTTTTTTATGACAAAACTATTAGGAGTTGAGAGCTAAAATTTTGGATTTCTCCTATTAGGAGGTGAAAACACCTGCTGGAATTTTTTCAGCCAAATCTGAGATGGTCAAGTGGGAAGTTTCTCTGAAATTCGGATATTTGACATGTTTCATGTCTTTAGAGGTTGATAAATATTATGAGACAGCATTTTCACTCGGTTAATTAGAAAGTAGAGCACATTGATAAGTGGGTTGACAGGCAAACTGAAATGAATCCAGGAGAAACCCATTAATAATGAATAATTAGGTTTGGTGGAAAAGGGAAGGGGAGCTAATATTTTTTCCTAGAGAGAAAAGTCTCATTGCCAAGCAGGCATTACAAGACACTTATGGATTAAAAGCAGCATCACATTTCTTGTATTATTATGGTTTCATTTTCACTGCTTTATTATATATTATCATTTTGTCTTCTGCTTCATATTCTCACATATTTATTTCTTTTATAAAACTTTGGCTGACTGTAGTTGTACCACATGCAGTTTAGGAATAAACTTGACTCAACTTATTGAGGTGAAAAAAGATAAATAGATATTAAATTACAGGGACGTGGGGAAGAGATGTTTGTGAATGAGGTGCCCACATCGCAGAGGGAGGGGGGAGCATTCAATTGGCGGCTGTGGCGGAAGAGCACCTGTACGTATGCATATACGTGTGTTTGTGTGTGTTTATGTGCGTGTGTGTGTGTGTGTGTGTGTGTTTATGTGGGTGAGCTACAGAGAGAAACAGAGTCACTGCAGGGAGGGGCATGGATGTTGAGCACATCTAAAGTTGCATGAATATGACTCATGTAGTGACATACACATGCAGAGGTGCCCTGATACTGGAAATGCTATTTTACTGACTCGAATCTTTTGATTATTTCAACCACCCAATTTGTTCATAACTGATAAAAATGAAATCCACTTTGATGAGTTGGGGGGGGGACCATGAACATTTCTTTTAGCTTCTGAAGGGGGGGGCTGACAGAAAAGTCACTGTAGTGAAATCTGGCCATCTCTGGCAGAAGCAGAGCAGAAATATAGGGTGAGGATTCAATTGAACTTTTTGAGTAATTAAAGGTAGAAGTTGGAGAAAAATCCCAAAAAGGATCGACCCTTGTCATGAATCTCTGCTTTCTCACCCGTTATACACATAGGTCCGTATGCATGAACGAGGTATAACTTGTACTGGGTGTAAGCTTATACCGAGAATAGTTATTGCAGCCCCTGTGGTTGAGGAAAATTGGCATGCACGAAACGCAGTTTAACTATTCGCGGAATAACTATTGTGCGAATAAGCTATTCCGTAGTCGTGGGGTTATTCAATGATTTCTTGCCGTCGTTTATCACAAATCTATTAATAGGCCTGCCCTCGCGCTTCATTACTCTGAATAGGGAGTAATTCGCGAGCTAGTACGTGAATGCCCATCTATTGTTCGACCGCTGTTTTGTGGTCAACGCACGTTCGCGTGCACGTTTCGGGAGAGTTTGCGGAAACTCCCTAATCACAATAGGGTTCTGCGTAGAACTGGCAACAGGTCACTAAGGACGATGAGGTGGAGCCAAATGAACATGTCGTGGACAATATGCAAGAGGTTCGAGTCAAGGCCAGGCTGATTGCCGATCATTTCGCCGGTTAAATGAATATGGACTGCAACCTTGAATGTTTGTTCAGGCATTCAGTTATACTTTTTTTGGTAAAGAAAAGTATGAAATGAGTTGAAAATTTACATCTCCAAATGACTGTCAATCTATACAGGGAAATTTGAACATCATTTCACGCCAGTATCCTAAAAACAGAAGGCCCAGTTTTGAGACATCCACTGAAAGCGGACTGCAAATTGTCTTATTTCACTCCTTAAACCTACCCCTTGGTTGGTATAAGTTACACCAGGAAATCTGCGGTATTTACACCACAGATTAAGCTATTCCATATTTGTGCATACGACTCCCTATTCGAGGTTTAAAGTTATACCGCAGTTTAACTTATACCACCTTCATGCATAGAAACAGTGGTAAAACCATTGATTTATACCTGGTATAGGCTATTCTGTCCCTATTCCGCTTTCATGCATACGGGCCATAGTGTAGAAGAGAAGATGGGAGCCTTATTTTTTTGACATTCCACCCCTTTGGCTAATCCTCTGCCGGTTAGATTCACTCCTGGGCAAAAAAAATGGGCCAAGCCCATTTTGAAGCTTTAAATGGCCTTCCCAGCAAATGATTTGGCAGTAAATAAGCAAGAGATAAAGCCACTCAATACTGAATAGCTTTTTTCATCAAATGTTTAAGCCTTATGGTTAAACTTGCGCACAGCTTTTTATCGAAACGAAGAGTTAAAAAATAACATTGGACCCATCCTCTATAGAAAACAACTTCTCAACTGTGGGAAGCAAGCCTTTCAGCAATATTCTCCACAACTCCAAAGTCGTGAAGAAGTTTCCAGCTTTTTAGCATAATTTCATGTTCAGTTGATGACAGTTCACTGAAGGGCAGAACACAGAGAAGACTGTAATGTAGTTGTTAAGACAACCAAAATAAATTCTCACCCAATCAATGCCAAGTGTTCCTCGCCAAAAAGACGATTCACCAAGGAGTACACAAGTGTGACTACGTCTCTCCAGGCACAAGTCCATCTTGTCATTTAAACTCAAAATGTGTTTTAATTAATTATCAAAAAAAAATAATTTGGAAAACACCAAAAAGAGTAACATATCATCTGTGTTCCAGATCATTTGCAGTGGAAGTTGAACTGAAACTAAATTACACTCGGGGCTTAATACCCCTCTGTGCGCCTTACAGGTGAGCCTGCCCACCCTTTGACCTAGAAAAAATTAAGTCAAAATTGAAGCAATGATCTTGACATGAAATAGGCTTCTGGAGGCACCCAATATACATAACTTGTTTAAATTTGAGGGCTGTCTCCATAACGGTTCACTGGCCAGAGCCGCAGCATGGAAAGACAAACAGACAAACAAACAGTCGGCAAAGGGGATGACAATACCCTAGAATTGCCGTGAGAGTGGAAGTAATAAAACTGGCCATTCTGAGGGGTGTCTGGTGGACCAGCAGGGGTCACTGTTGCACAATGACACTTTTATTCCCAGCCAACGGTGGCCCCTTCTCCCCTGGGCATGAACCAAAGCAGCCGGGTCGGCGCTTGGTTTCACTCCTAAGTTTTAATTCTGTTCTAACTGAGGGATCCTCTGGGGGGGCACTGCCCCACACTGGAATTTGACTTGTTTATTTTTTCCACACCATTCGTACAAGACAGCGATGCTCCCACTTGCGCAAAATGTTGGCTAGCATGTATGTGGTGTGATAAGAAGGTGAATTTGGATTGAAATGCACCCTCATTGGTCCACAGCCACCTTGTCTCCTACCCAAAGCATGTGAAGGAAAGAAGGGGAAGAGATAAGTGGAGGAAAGAAGGCAATGAGGCAAGGTGATAGTAAAAGACAGGAGATGAGGATAGAAATAAGAATGTCCTGTTCCTGTGCGGGCAAAAGCCTTGCCGCCCCCTGCCGATCCATTTTATCCATATAAGCACCTCAAAAATATAGGCACTGATCTCAGAGCAGTTTCCCAGGCCCAATTCCACACCATTTCCAAAATGGGCGGAAAAGCCAAATCTGATCCAAGATCAGTGCTCTCACTCCCAGAGCTTTTACAATTAGGGGCCTTCGTCTTAGATGGCCAACCGAATTTATGCATCTTTCTCCAACACCATCTTGTTTCAAAAGCTTCACTCCCGACACACCACCTCTAAGCTCCACAGACCCATTTATTCAGCATTATTTTGGTCATATCAGATGACAGTGGTGAGATGATGATCGATATGAACTTGCAGCCTCTACTGTTCTTCTGGAACACAGATGATACTAGCAAGAGAAGTTACCATGGCAACACTTAATTTCACTCACATCGTCTTTCACTACGCGATGCTCACCTTGCCCTTCTGGGGGCATGCTTACCAATACCACCAATTCACCCCCTCACATATCGACAGACATACACATGCAGATGCACACACATTACGACATACACAAAGAAGCTCAAATACACACACGCACGCACGTGCACATGCCCACAAACACAGACAACAAATGCTAACGCAGTCACGCACGCACACACACACACACACACACACACACACTCACAAGCTCCCACAGAGGCTGTGTTCTACCTGGTGCTGGAGTGATTGAGACTGAAGGGATGAATTGTGGATGTTGTAGTCCCAGGGCCCGATGCAGTTTCAGGCTCATATCCGGCATATAGCACCTCCTCCGATTGGCACCGACCGGCAACCTGCTTTCTCACGGCACTGCCCTCCCCAACCCCATGGCTCATCCTCATCGGACTGAACGAACTCCTCCGGGAGCGCAGACTGTCACCTCCGCAGGGCTGCTACAAACATTAGCATACGGATGGGGCGCGCAACAAAAGTATTACAGATTCTTACTCGCACTTGGATGAAATACAGGACTTAAACTGGTGACTCAGAGGGTACCGAGGACCATAAACACTAAATCACGAGCATGCTTATTGTCAATGTGCCCACACCGAACAACAGGTTCATCAATACAGCAAACACACAAGAGATATGCGGGAGCTAAATGCCGTGTGAAATGCAATTAAGCACCAGTTACGAAGATTGTTTTGGCTCATTCACAGGCCGAGGAGCAAATGTACATCATAATGCAAACCAAACAGGAAATTTTTGTTCATACAAACATGCAGAAATAATTTGCGAGCACAGTTATATGTCTTTTCTGTCAGCTGGCAGTTTTGTCACTAATACTGATGCACAACCAGAAGATTCAGATCATCCAGATTTCTGATTTGAATGAATATGGTGGTGAAGCACTTCGGAAAACAATGAAAAATGTGACTCGTTCCCAATACGCAGAACATCATAGAGGTGTGATAGAAGAATAAATCTGACTTGCAGGGTGCTGACTGTCATTTCTCCAAATAATTTATTCAACTTATAGAACGCTGTATGACAACTAAGTCCCTCAGTGAGACCAGCCTGTCATGGAAACAGTTCTATCGCACAAAGAGGCATCGTCAGACAGTATTGACATCATAGTGTCCAGGGCGGAGTTAGTGGGCACATGTCCGCATGCCAGAAGTTTCCTTTCTTGTCTATCTCCCGTGTTCCACTCTCAAATCTTTGTTTTTTTCTCTAAAATAGAAAACATTAGCTTGTTTTAAGTCACTGCTTGCTTGACAATTACATTCCTAGTCCCATTGGTAAGCATTGAAAAGACTCAAAGGTGAAGCCCCATTAAGGGCGTTTTCTGGCCCAAACCACCGAATTCAAAATAATTTTCAGCATTGATAAACCTCCCCACAGGGTGTATGAATCCATCAGAGAAACCTGCGATATCAATTTTCTTTGTGACAAAAAATTATATTTTTTTCGCATTTTTTAGTTTTTGGGAGGGGCCACCTATTCTGGGGCCCCACAAAGTGTCACCAATGATTATAATCATGTGCTTATCAATGCACATTGTAGCTGATATATATTCCTAATGAATAAAAAAAGAATTTGTTGAAATTGATGTCATACTGCCAAGATTGGAAGATAT
The DNA here is from genome assembly GCA_029692085.1 of Gymnothorax javanicus. Taxonomy (NCBI): domain Eukaryota; kingdom Metazoa; phylum Chordata; class Actinopteri; order Anguilliformes; family Muraenidae; genus Gymnothorax; species Gymnothorax javanicus. The sequence continues at coordinate 8,872,534 of CM056204.1, forward strand.
TTGTTCAAAAAATATGTTCTGAAATGATGATTTCCAACGGCCACGTGTGTAAACGACATAACATTTGACAAAGTTCCCGGCAATGACACACTAAGGGAATTTGCTGAAATTTGTCCCAGGGTATGGCCTACATTCAATGGAAAAACCAGGATGTGTCGACACCGGTAACATTTTCATCTGAACACTTGCATCAACCGACCATTGTAAACCCTAAAATGTGGTGTGATGATACGAAATGGATTGTGTGAGTATGGCCTTCACTTAATTCTTCTATTTTAAGTTTTTTTCAGTAATATAGTTATTAACTATGACCCTTATGATGTTTATGCTTAAAATTATTGCCAATTCTTAGACCTTCAAACTGAAGGAGTCTCAAGACCACGGCGAGGTGACAGGTCCCCTTGAGGAATAACTACCACGCTATCATGCCTATTTAACATATAATATATTTGATACACATTTGACTAGATTTCAAACAAATTTAATGATCTATTTACAATTTATCACAGATTTGAATTTGGCTGTTTGTGGGTGCATCTTTGTGACTGGTGGTACTGGTATTCAAGATAATACAGGATGCTGGCCACATGGGCACACATTCCGATAGCACGCTTACCTGTTGGGCAAACATAATAATATTCCTTGAGAGGATCATCCTCATCAGAAGAGTCGTATTCAATCTAGACATAATATTTAGTCTGAGACCGATGTCTGGAGTGAATCTGACCTCTGATAAGGTTTGGTGTATACTGGCACACCCACACCTCAAAGTCTCCATCAGGGGTGAGATGTTCTGAGACATAACCTGGTGCCTGCTTGAGCTGGTATACCCCACATGTGACTGTCTTCAGGTACTTTAACTGCAAGAGAGGAAACTGTATATCATTATCATCCATTTCAGCAATTTCAACAAATTCCCTTAGTGTGTAATGGCCGGGAACTTTGTCAAACGTACCGTCGTTTACACCCTTGTGGTCTGGCCTACATGGGGAAAACCTCCCGTGCATTTCGCACCAGGATTAGCGAACATAGAAGTAACATTAAAACTGGAGATGAATGCAATCCTGTGGCCGCTCATTTTAAACAAGCAGCTCACAATTCACTGAAGCACTACCAAATTATCTTTATTATCCAGTCAGCCCCCTCTGTACTGACGATGCAGCAGATAAGTTTGCTAATGCTCTCCGTAGTACCCTTAATGTAGTTGCTCCATTGAAATTTAAAAAGGTTACTCAGAAGAAGAGACCAGCCCCATGGTACACTGACCAGACACGGACTCTAAAGCAAAAATCCCGTCAACTAGAACGCAAATGGTGCTCCACTAAACTCCAGGTATTCCACTGTGCTTGGAAAGAGAGGCTTGTTGCGCACGCTCTGTCTGGTGCTAGGTCTTTTTACTTTGCAAATCTTATACAGGAAAATAAAAATAACCCTCGATTCTTGTTCAAAACAGTGGCCAAATTAACAAACAAACATGCTGCAAGTACTACTCAAATTCCAGCCTCCTGCAGCAATGATGATTTTTTAAAATTCTTTAGTGGCAAAATTATTGGAATTAGAGAAAATATCATTGCTTCCCTAGCAGTTGGTGAAGGCCTTAACGTAAAACCTCATGCTATGCATATAAACCAATTTGATTCATTCTCTCCCATATCCCTGAGCGATATTGCTAAATTAGTCACTACTTCCAAATCAACAACTTGTCTCTTAGATCCCATCCCAAGTACGTTATTGAAGGAACTCCTGCCCATTCTTGGCAGTCCAATTCTGCACATAATCAATTCTTCCCTGATTTCAGGTTCGGTTCCGACTTCATTTAAGATGGCTGAAATTAAGCCCCCACTCAAAAAACCAAATTTAGATCCAACAGTTTTGGCTAATTATAGGCCGATCTCAAACCTTCCATTTCTATCCAAGATCCTTGAGAAATGTGTTGCCCAACAGCTTACTTTCTTCCTGCAAATGAATGTGGTACATGAGAGGTTTCAGTCTGGCTTTAGAAAACATCATAGCACTGAAACGGCCCTCACTGTAGTAACGAATGATCTACTTCTCTCCATGGACTGTGGCCGCATCTCTGTCCTTGTCCTACATGATCTAAGTGCTGCCTTCGATACGATAGACCACCATATTCTTCTTTACAGGCTAGACAATCTGGTTGGTATTTCTGGACTTGCCCTTTCATGGTTTAAGTCTTATCTTTCTGACAGATCTCCAAAGAAGGCTCCTCCAACGAGAAACTTATTGGATTCATTTTCTTAATACCATGTCTCCTAAATGTTTGAATGAGGAATTTGACATAGAACCCTGTCTGTGACTGTCCTTTGCCTTCCTGCCTGATTCTTCTGTATGCATATGTCATTTATATTTAATACAAAACATGTCATTACATCTCTTGTTCTATGCTATGTTATGTCTATTTACATTGTGTCATTTTTTTTATGATGAATCTTGACTATGTATCATTGAGTGTATTTGCCTTAATTGGCCGACAGTGATGTCAGAATGATGTCATTGGCCCACTGCCTTCATATATACCTGTCTACGGGTCATGTAAGTCATTTGCCTGATGAAGACCCTGCTGGGTTGAAACTTTGCCTGTTTTTCCAGTCAATAAAGTATTGGGAGCGACAACCCAGTTTGCAGACATTTATCATTTTTCATTTTCAAGGTCTAAGAATTGGCAATAATTTCAAGCATAAACATCATTAGGGTCATAGTTAATAACTATATTACTGAAAAAACTTAAACTAGAAGAATTAAGTGAAGGCCATACTCACACAATCCATTTCGTATCAACACACCCCATTTTAGGGTTTACAACGGTCGATTGATGCAAGTGTTCAGATGAAAATGTTACCGGTGTCGACACATCCTGGTTTTTTCATTGAATGTTGGCCATACCTTGAGGCAAATTTCAGCAAATTCCCTTTGTGTGTCATTGCCGGGAACTTTGTCAAATGTACTGTCGTTTACACACGTGGCCGTTGGAAATCATCATTTCAGAACATATTTTTTGAACAAATATCTTCCAATCTTGGCAGTATGACATCAATTTCAACAAATTTGTTTTCATTCATTAGGAATATATATCAGCTACAATGTGCATTGATAAGCACATGATTATAATCATTGGTGACACTTTGCGGGGCCCAAGAATGGGTGGCCCCTCCCAAAAACAAAAAAAAAGGTTAAAAAATACCATTTTTTTGTCACAAAGAAAACTGATATCGCAGGTTTCTCTGGTGGATTCATGAACCCCATGCGGTGGTTTATCAATGCTGAAAATTATTTTGAAATCGCAGGTTTGAGCCAGAAAATGCCCTTAAAGGGACTCTACCTTTCCCACATCAGAGGCAATCATTTTATCTCAATTAGAACTAAATTTTAGATGTTTTTGATAATAAGACTCAAACACTGTTTGTGACTTTCTGTATGGTGAGGTTTTAGTAGCACCCCCCCCACACCCCATAAGCACAAGTTGCTACACCAACTAATTTTAGCTTCATGACTAATTAATCAGGCCTGCAGCAATAAAAGTGAAAATTAGCAATGAATATACGCAAACGAATAGATGACACATTTTCTTTTTTTGTTACCTCAACAAGGAAAACTAGCCACATCTGATAATTTTGAGTGTTTTCAGAGTCTACCTATTGTCAATTTAAATGAATGATTGAAAACAGGACAGGACCAGTTGTTATTTTCCAGGGATGTTGTTTGCCTCACCAGTTTCAGCTCACCAGCCACCCCGACATATGCACACACACACATGCAGTACATGTATACATACACATGCATTCACAAACACGCTTGCACACACATATACACACACATACTTAAACAGGAAGACCCTGGGATCTCTGTGCATTGAGGTGACTGCGCTATCCACTGCACACTCCTGCGGCTTTCGAGAGGTGGGGGAACTTACCCCTCTGACTGCTGAGGGAGGTTCTCACGATTATAGTTCTCACAAACAGGTTGGGGAAGTGCTGGAGGTTCGCGCTTGAAGCCACTGCGAAATTTTTTTGCCAGTCACCGAGACGCACGTGTCAACATCCGATAGGCGAGAGAGGCAGTAATTCACCCTTGAATATTCGCTGATCCATCACAGGGTACACACTCCGTTCTTCACACACACACACATACCCATGGGCAGGCAATGTACAGTCACAAACGCACATCATGACGCTTGGCAAAAAATAAATTTTTATCCATACAACCACCCCCCAAAAAAAAAACGCAACAACAATTTTCTTGGTCTGTTATGGTAGTTTGCAGTTCAGTCACTGATGCTGTTGTACAACCACCAGTGTGTCTAGATCTCTAATTAGAATCTCATTACAGTGGTGAATATTCTGGTAAACAAATTAAGCAGAAGAACATTGTTGAGTGATAGAAGAATAAATATGAAATGCAGGGTGCTGGCTTTAATTTCTCCAAATAATTTGTTTCATTTGAGGAATGCTGCATGACACGCATGTCCCTAAGTGAGACCGGGTAGTCATGGAAACATTTCTATCTTATAGCGAGGCATCATTGAACAGTGCTGATATTACTGGGTTGAGGGCAGAGTTAGCAGAACTACAACCATTTTTCCAGAATTTTTTTTTTTTTCTCTTATTAGCTTAACTAACATTTTCTGACACCACAGCTTGGCAAATACTGACATGACTCCAACCGTATTGCCTCACTGGCAATAATTTTGCCACAATAAACAAAAATATACTATTAAATAAGACTTAAAATACAAGATTTTTGATAGAAGACAAAAAATGCTGATTGAGCCTGTCACATATTTTGGATTTTGTAGTAACCCCTTCACTATTCAAATGCTACACAGAATGACCCATTGTCTATTTCATGAAGGAAAGAAGGCAATTAGCTTCTTAGTTGCTTCATCCCTGCAAAGAAACACAGGACCAACCTTGGAAGAAAGGAAAGTTCGAATATGGACCACAATCGTTTTGTGATTTGAGACGCCACTCGGTAACATAGTTGTCTGATGAACATGCTACGGCCATCTTTGCTGTTGAGTGAATGACGTATAAATGGAGAGGACATCTGATTTTTCTCAAACATGCCCAAGGTATCTTTAAAACCTTCGTGTGACATTTTCTAGCGAGGTCAAGGAAAAGTGGAGAGGAAAGGAAAATTTAACAGAATTTAAATGCATTTTTTGATTTTTTGATTTAACAGAATTGAAATGCAGCCCCTGTTCTTCCAGAGCTTTACGAGCTTTACATTAGAGAGGAGGATGATTGGCGGTGTTAATTGGTCAGTGGAGCTGTTAGAAGTCAAACACCTCTGTGCGATAGCTATAGGAAGCTAAAAATGGATTCAGTAACCGCAAGGTGTGACTTTTAGATAGAATTTGTATTTTTTGTTGTCGCACAAGCAGATCATCACCTAAAAATATTTTCAGTAATAAAATACAATCAGAGAGTTGGAAGATTTCAGGGTGAATGCATGAAAAACTACCTACATTCCTTCAATCCAGTTCATTCCACAGAAATGGAATAGGCTTCAACAATCGCTGAAATTGGGAAAAACTTATTTCATTTGATTGTTTTAAATGTCTGTTATTGGATGCCATGAAGCTGGAATGTACATGTGTACTGTAGTTCTTTTGTTTTTTGTTTTTAATTTATTGTTGTTTTGCATGTTTTTCTATGGTTCACGACTGGGCTCCGTTGTAAAAGAGAGCTTGCTCTCAATCGGACTCCCAGTATAAATAAATAAATAAAATAAATAACTAAATAAATTATAGTGGTGAAAAAAGCCATATAAAAAACAAAATCTGAAATAAATGTCCATTATCATGATCTGTTAAGATAATAATTGAGGTTGCATTGCATTTCAATACACAAAGAGAAGGAAGTTTGCAGGACCTTTTACTTTGTGTGTTTGATGCATTTCCAAATCAAAAACCAGGGGTTTTGCGGGACGGGGATATATAAAGCTGAGGGGCGTGTCTAGAGATGGAAGTGGGAAGAGCCTCACCTCAGGGAAACAGGAGGGAGGGGCGGGGGCGGAGTCTCAAAAATTTCCGTCTAGGTGAGATTTTTATTAGTGGGAAAATCACGGCCCACGGCTCTGAGAACAGAGAAGAATTTGGCAATAAAACAAAATCCATGGTTAAATCACACCAGATATGACAGCGTGCTTACTAAAAGAAGAGAAAAGTCCTGATGTGATTGCATGGTGTCTTCAATGTTATCTAACTAATGCTTTCATACAAATCTGTTTAACTAGACTGAGCAGGAACCAACAGCCCTAGAGCAGTGTAGTGTTAAGGGCCTTGCTCAAGGGCCCAACAGCAGCACGGACCTCATTGTTTCTGCTAAAACTACCAACTTATTGAGTGGCAGTGAAATGCCCTAGCCGTTATGCTATTGGCTGAGAGGGGCATTGCCTGTACCTGTTGTTAAGTGTTGGTGTAGCTTAATTTGTTAGAAAACTAAACCTGACGCTGAGGGTCCAGGTTTAATTCTGAGATGGGGCGCTGCTGCTGTAATCTTGAGCAAAGTCATTAGCCAGAATTACTCCAGTAAATATCCAGCTCTGTAAATGAATTGTGTAGAAAGGATGAGTCACTTCATTAAGGGTTATGCTATACATGTACAGTGCAAGCCTAGCACCATTATACTGCATTTTTAATATCTCAATATCTCTGCTTTATACAAGCAGTATAGCATAAAGAAAAATCGTTTATTATTAAGCTTTCCAAGACCGCATTTTTTCCTGTTTAACCTTCCCTCACAACAAAATGCACAAATTAGAAACATATATTATTTACATATACTACATATACTATACTAGTGTGCTCTGGCAAGGTGGTATTGAGGTATATTTGCTTAATTATTATCATCTATAATGGCCTTATTGACTATTTACATGATTTCTTCTACTGTGTACTGTTCAAAGGGTAAAGTAGAAGCTATGAGCTCATTTCTGCCCTCTACTGGTCAGACTCTTCACGCACCTCTATAACACACAATCCACAGTAAGCCATTTTTCAAATTGCCAAAAATAGGCACAGATGGATATCAGAAAATTAATCAGAGGTTTTTGCAAGTAAAGGCTATAATTTGATTATGATTGTGATTATTAATAAATTTACGCTGAAAAATAGACTTGTAATCCATAAAACAGCAGTGGTTTATTTTATTCATATGATGTCCCTTGTTTGGATATTTTTCAGAATGTTTTCCCTGATGAGAGAGAAAATTAATGCATAATGTAGAACACTGGGCGAGTCTCCCTTTATTGGTGTCACTGACATTGATGTGTTCCCTCTGACCAATCCTACTAGTCCAGTGACACATGGGGGCGGAATCCACACAAGAGCCTCAGCCAATCGCAATAATGCACTTGCCCATGGGGAAGCTTCCAGTCGATTCCCTCAGCCAATCACACAGATGCCATACTGCTCTAGTCTCAAAGGCCATGCATCTGGTCTTATTAGCACCTGCGCTCTCAATTAGACAACTAAATTATTTAGCGTTTCATCAGATTAAAACCGTGTCAGGACAAAAGGTCCTTGTCGTTGCTCAATACAAGCCTGTTTGTTAGGATACAGTGCTGTGTACTAAATGACTGCAGCAGTCAGAGATTTACGCCCCTGTAATAAATCTCGTTGAGTCAGAAAGCATTTGCTAACACGGTTAGCAGCAGGCAGGTCCAGACTAATTTTGTCCCAGGGACTTTCTGCACAGTCCAGTGGGTGCCCTACTTGGCTGCCAGGCAACAAGGAAGAGCCACTTTAGAACAAAGACAAATACACACACACACACACACACACACACACACATGCACACACGGAGATGTACAAATACACACACACACACACAAACAAACACACGCACATACACCTATTTACACACACAAAGACGCATAATGTATGCATACACGTACACACTCAGAAGGACATTCATACACATACATACACAGACAAAAATATACATAAACATACACAAAGATGTATATATACACACACAAACACTCACAGATATACAAACACCCACATACGCATACATCTGCACAGATACACACACATACACTACCGGTAAAAAGTTTTAGGACACCCCAATTTTTCCTGTTTTTTATTGAAAATTATGCAGTTCCAGTCCAATGAATAGCTTGAAACGGTACAAAGGTAAGTGGTGAACTGTCAGAAGTTTTAAACAAAACGTAAGGTAACCCAGGTTTTTTGTACGCCGTCGAGTAGGTGAAAGGATGGTTCCTCAGTGTGTGACATCAACTGTGAAACATGGAGGAGGAAGTGTGATGGTCTGGGGCTGTTTTGCTGGTCCAGGGTCAGTGCCTTATAGAGTGAAAGGCACCCTGAACCAAAACGGCTCCCACAGCATTCTGCAGCGCCATGCAGTACCCTCTGGTATGTGCCTAGTTGGTCAGGGGTTCATCATACAGCAAGATAATGACCCAAAACATAAGTCCAAGCTCTGCCAGAACTACCTAGGAAAAAAGAACAAGATGGTCAGCTTGAAAACATGGAGTGGCCTCCAGACTTAAACCCCATCGAGATGGTTTGGGATGAACTGGACAGAAGAGTGAAAGCAAAGCAACCTACAAGTGCCACACATTTATGGGAACTTCTGCAAGAGTGTTGGGAAGAACTTTCTGAAGAATATTTGATTTCCATTGTAGAAAGAATGCCACGAGTGTGTTCAGCTGTTATATCTGCCAAAGGTGGCTACTTTGAGTCAAAAGTTTGAAATACATTTTGGTTTATAAATTGATTCCATGATTTATTTTTTAACTTTGATTGTTAATTTGTTCTATCATGTTTATGCTTTCATTCCAGAGTACAATGAGACATTAAACTGCATAATTTTCAATAAAAAACTGGAAAAATTGGGGTGTTCTAAACCTTTGGACCGGTAGCGTACATAAATACACACATTTATCACACATTTATACACGCCTGCACATGTACACACATACATACACACAAAATCACACAAACTTATACACACTCAAATACAAGTACATTTATACTCACCTGATATTCACATAAAAACATTCACATGCACACACAGAACAAATGCGCCCAAATACACTCAGAAAGAAATGAAAAACGAACACACTATGTGCACACACTCATACACGCTGAAACAAACACACAAACTAAACTGGCTTGCATATTGTAGCGCAATAGGAGAATGAGTCATTCAGTGTCTGTGTCATACTGAATTAATCCATGAAACTGGTTGTTACGGTCAGTGACTGTGAGATAACCACGAAACACGAGTCAGAGATGAACAAACACTGACAGTGAAAGAAAGTGAGTGTCTGCATATTTCCCGCATCATTCTTGCTTACTGGAATGAAGCTATCATTTCTGTGGAATGAAAACATTTTTTCTTCTCTCAAGGTCAAACAGACTCGCTGCCCTGACCGTGTATTTTACAGAAGCTCCACGACTCGTTACTCCGATCAGTGTGGTTACAGCGGAACACTGGAATGAGACACCTGCATTTTGCCCCATCTTTCGATTTCATGTCTTTCAGGTTTTTGAAAACTGTAAGCATCGTACAGTATGTATTGTAATATATATATATATATATATATATATATATAAATTGACAAAAAAACCTTGTTGTGCCAACCTGTTCCCCCTATACAATACAGCATATCCCCCACCCATCCATATCCAGCTGTATCTAGCGCCCCCCTCAGGAGATGAGGCTTTGTCAGAGCAGCTAGGATCCCACAGAGCAGTTTTACAGGGCAGTCTGTTACTGCTTGGTGAAGAATGGGATGTGGAGGGCTGGTGGTGCTTGCTCCAGTGTAGCCACAATAAGATCAGCGGAACTGTTGGGCTAATCAGCTGTAAGCCAGCTAAACCACTGTAATATTACCTCATTAGAGAAACACAAGAGGACTCTCCACTGCAACCCTACAGTCTGATAAAGCAGGGAGATGCTAACGGCCAGCTGTATATAGTGGAGGAACAGCTGGATGAGAGTGACTCTGAGCAGAATTACGGATCCTGGCTTTATTCCTAAGGTTGTGATTCAAGGACAGATTGAGCAGTGAATTAGAGCAGCTCTGAAGCTGTAGAGCCAGGAGGATTAGAGTAAGCTAACAATGTCCCTCTCAGGCCCTCTGATCTCACAGCCCCATGTCCTCTACCCACATCCCTGGCTTTACACTCCCCAAAGGCTACCAGCAGGAATTTAAACACACATTCTCATGTCTTCGGCTTCTGTGAGCTGCGAATCACAGAGGTGGAAAATCCAGATTCAGCCAGTGAAAATCCATTCCAGGACATTCCAATCACCAAGATGTGCACATCAGCGCACTCTTTTTAGTACTACGGGAGTCATCTTATTTCAGTATATTACAAGTTTTATAATTAGAAGTATTTCTCACGATGCGTCAGAGAGACCAGCAGTTTCATGTGTCACCATGCCAACGACAGTACATAGTATGTTACTGTGCTGAGATTCAGATTTGCCTGCTCGTTCGGTGCATCTGCACGCCGTTTTAGAGACTTCAAACATTTTTCTCTGAGAGTGCTCAGGCCCACAAACAGCCTTTACAGTTCACTTCCTGTGGTCTTTAAGAGTTCCTGTAGGCAGACGCACAGTGATAATGGGAAGACCAGACGATAGATGGAATATCCCTCAGATCGGGGGACCAGAGCATGATATTCAATTAAAGCTGTAAGAGACACCATGCAGGGGTTATAGCACATAAAATACAACACTGATTTAAATGGCAGGTTATACTGTGCATAATCAATTCTAAATCTACAGATCAATGCATTATATTCACATTGTGTTTGTGAGTCTGTATAAGTATGTTTGCACCCAGCATAGACAGTATAAACACAAATCATACACAAACATGCATAATTTCTATCTCTCTTTTTACACCCTGCAACATACACGCACAAGTGCACGCACACACACACACACACACACACACACACACACACACACAAACGCATGTACACAAAAGCACACAAATACACACCACAAAAACTCACGCACATGCCAACAAAAACAGATGTATGCACGCACACAGAAACACACACATACACTCACTTACACATACACATGCAAACACATACTCACACTCTCATATCCACGTACTAACACACACTCACATAAACCCCTCACACACACACACACACACACACACACACAGGAGATAAGGCAGCTGTAACAGGCAGCAAGGCCATGCTGCAGATTCCCACTGCAGAGACGGGTGACCCTGGAAACACCCCCACCCCTGTCATCACCGCAGTCTGTGTGTGTGGCGCCCTGAGTCCGGCTCACTCACTTCAACACTTTCTATCATTCCTGTGCTTCCCCTTGATTAGCCGGCGGCATTTATTGGCGCTTACTGCTGCAGCCACAATTAATTCCTGCCCTTCCCAAACACTGATGATAAGGTGCCATCCTGTAACAGCACTGTCAGGTGGGTCAGTCCTCAGACACCTGAAACAAAGAGTTCAGGGTCAGTCTTACCTTTCTTACTTACCTTTCTCCATTCCCTTTACTTCCTGCTGCCAGAGAAAGTGATCCAGGTACACCATCATTAATCCTTTCCATCTAGAGACCCACTTCAGTTGGTCCAAAACAAACCTTTTTTTTTGATTGACAGGGAATTATTCTGCCATCACAGAGAGATTGGGCAAGCCACTTTGATTTGAAAGCTTGATGATCTACGGGTACGTTCGACCACTTGCAATCAATGGTTCCAACTACGTAATTTAGCATCTGTGCTTTTGGGAAACATACCCCAGGATCTCAAACTTAAATACTTGTGACTGTAGTAAACTTAATCCAGGAGTGTTCTTGCATGAAGGAAAATTTGAGATGAAGTTTCTCAGGAGACCTGGGAGAGAAAGGGTAGGCATATCATTCCATATTAGTAAGGAAAGAAAGTAAGGGGTTTCCCCCATGAAACTTAAGCTAAAGAACACGGTGACCATTCTTTGAGGAAGCATTTTTTATCTATAATACATGACTGGCCGCAAATCTAGCAATCCCCATCTGCCACGCCTGTTACACCCGGACAGCATATTTCCTTTGGCATGGATGTGGTCCAAATACACAGCAAAGATGTGGCCCACATTTGGAAGTGCATGATGGGCCAAATCCAGCCCAAGGGTACGACAGCCATAACTGAATCATAACAAAGCCAGACTATACCAGGCAGGGCCGGTTCAACCCCAAGATTGCACACCAAGATTGCACACCAGACCCCCCCCCGGACCCGGACTGGAAGTGGGAGAGGGCTAGTCAAGACTAGCTTCACACCATTTAGCTAAGTTTGATGATTTAAAGCCAATAATCTCTGTAGTTCAAGCTAAAAATAACGCCTGTGAAAGGTTAAGTCGACAACTTTTCCTCTCTCGAGGCAGCAGTTCACGGCGACACAGTGGTCAGGCATTCAGAGAAAAACTTCTGGAAAGAAGCATCCACTTTGCTGCACCTTGCTGTATTGGACGCCCGTCACAAGATGACGACCAGACCTGCACATTGAAATTGTAACATAGCGCCTCTGGTATATATAGCTCTTTGCTTGGCTAGCCAACTGTACGTTCCGAGGGGGGAGGGACGGGGTATTTTGATACATTTTGATACTTTTTTTTTGCCACTAGGGGTCAGGCTTCTTGGCGCTGTCCTGCACCATCAGAAAATGAATGCACTTAGCTTAATGGTGCATCAGCACAGCGAGAAAAAATACAATTTTAGTTCTAATTTTATTTGAATTTTTTGGGCCCCCCTCCAGACCAGTCCCGGGTGCAATTGCTCCCCTTGCTACCCCTCTAGATCCGGCCCTGATACCAGGAGTAAGCCAAATATGCCTTTTGCCATATCGCATGAGCTAGCATGCTGCCCAAAAGTTAATTCCCTTATCTGGGCCAAGTGCTTCAATTTCAGAGGTGATCCAGAGGAGAAATTACCTCCAATTTTGAAGGTACGGCTGAACATATGTGGTCACAATTTGGCCATCCTTTATTTTCAAATAGCATTTGAAGGAACTAGAATGTTCCATTCCACCGATTCACATTTAATTTTCTGACCCCTGATTAATGGAGAAAGAGGCATGGTAGGAAGGAAGGGTGTGAAGGGCGAAAAAATCCGAGATTGGAATGAGGAACTCACATGCATTTTAATAAGTTCGATCTCGCGCTCGCGTGAGAAACCAAACCAGTACTGACCCTATGCCAGTAACCATCCTACCATACTCATACCAAGTGCATGAAGGTTTCTCAGCACATACATAAATGCATCAAACAATGACATTTGTTATTAATGACAAACTGTCATGCACCATTTAATGACCCTCAATGAGAAGCAGATTTGCGTATACCATGGTGATTTGACGTGCAGTTTACGCATACATTATTACTCAATATATAGCCAAGCCATAATTGAACATGCCAATTCAAACGTTTTGCATACATGTATTAATACAACTTCAAATATTTCATAAACACAAATTACATGGCAACACGCTGCACTATATGTTACCTCTTCTTGCCTCGTGCATTTGAGTTAGACGAAAATAACAACTCTTTAAATGCACCTTGCATGCGGTTCTGGTGCCAGCCAAAGCGTGAGTGAGGGTAAAATAAGAGCATTTTAGAATATTAAAATCCAGTCTGTTAATCCCTTGGATGTACTCACTGTCACATCATTTATATGACTGTTTTCTTTGGAACACTGTAAAAACAATTAAGGAGATGCATCTGCCTGTTTATGGGGCTTATAATTATTCTCTGGCACATGAAAGGTGATGAATCTCACTTTAATGTTTCTAAAACCCAATCTGTTACTGCTGTGGCACGGCGCCATATCTAAAGAACAGCCTGCTCAGAGCCAGCACGAGGTCTCACGCGTATTCTCCGCCAAATGCAACAGAATGCTTCCGTTTGCTCACTGCGGACTTTACAGGAAAACAGTGTCCAATAAAACGTGAAACAGTATCAAGTCCGAAACAAAACCGAGTTCTTAATTTGGCAACCTTTGTTCAAGGAAACCGAACCCCAAAAAACAAAGATATTTCAATTAAAAGAGGAATTTTCATTTAGACTATTCTAACGATCTTTGCAACCCCCTACCAAAATGCACTAGAGAGATATAAATAATGATTTTCTTGTCGTAATTCCAGCCCTCTCAATGCGGGCTGAAGGTCGCTATCATTGTAAAGCTCCCCCGATTCTGTGACGTATTGTGTGTAGATGTGTTATTCAGCCCTGAATTAGTCAATGTTATTTTAGGACAACTGTTACACGTAAGTAACCAAAATTACATAATATTTTATAACTAAAAAAAAATCAAGAAAGTAAAGAAAATATGCCATCTTTTTACATCATGCAACTTTTTTTTCCGCCATTTCAAATATCTTTTGAGTAGCAATCGATCGATCACCGGCTACTCGGAACTGCATCATTTGTACGCATGTGTAGTATCTAGAAGATTTCCATTGAGTGAGCTCGAGATATCAAAATTATGCAATGACAGTACTAATTCTCATTTATTCCAAGCCTTCGGTGAGGAATACATAAAATTTACTTCTCGAGTTTCATTTAGTTGATATCTCAAGCTCACAAATTTGAGATCCTATTTATCCCATAAATGTCAGCGTCGTTTTATTTGGAAAATGGAAAAATAGCATTGGCTTCTAGTTAGTAGTCTATTCAAGTCAATTGGACGAATACTTAACAAGCTAGCATGCCAACGATTTTCGCCATTAAATTGATAACTTCAAGCATGCACCATAACAGTTACATATGTAACTCATTACTTTAATGGCTAAAAGCATGCTTGCTAACTAATTACTTATTTCTAGACTTGGATAAACAATCCATCCATTCTCTATACCGCTTCTTCCTCACTGGGGTCGCAGGGGAGTTGGAGCCAGCTGGCCCAGGGCGAAAGGCTGTGACCCACCCTGGACAGCTCACCAATCCATCACAGGGCGCACACATTTTTCACACACCATTCGTTCTCACACTCATACTTACAAGTATTTAGCATCTCCAAGCATCCTGACATGCATGTCTTTTGACTGTGGGAGGACGCTAGAGTACCCGGAGAAAACCTACCGGAACCCTAGGGAAACATACAAATTCCACACAGGAAGGCCCCGGGCCAAATTCAAACCCACAACCTTCTAGCTATGAGGTAGCAGTGCTAACCACTGTGCCACTGAGCTGCCCGACTTGGATGCATGGCAAACTAGAAACTAACGCCAGCGATAGTGAATGTTACCGGCAGAATTGGCAAAGTTACCTTTGCGAATATTTTAGTTTGTGTTTGACAATGAACGGAATATGACCAATCGCAACGCAAAAAAGCTGTATTACAGATACCAAACCTGTCCCCAGAACGCGAGCCCCCACATCATCTACTGCCGTGGTTTTCATTCAGAAATATTTTCATATTATGAGGTTCCCCCATCCTCAAGCAATTGGACAGAGACAGATTCTGAGGCATATTGATGAATATAAAGCAGAGTTCTTTTTGAGCAAGAAGAACTGACATTCTGCTTTTCACACCCAGTTTTAATACCTTCATCACAGGAAATATCCAAATATGGTTTTTCCGCCCTCTCTCACTACAATGGTTCAATAACGTAATGTCTGCTTCTTACTTGTTTTTCAATGGTACAATCATGTGGTGTCTGCATGTTACTTGTTTTTCTCTTTTTATCATTAGTTGGCATCCTTTGCAAAATAACAACTTCAAGGCTACTTGTTTCAGAGGACTTTTAGTTGGGTCCAAGGTCATCCCAGAGACAGGCAAACCAAAACACTGCCAACTTGCCTTGAAAACTGTAACCAAAAGATAACAACCCTCTTCCAGTGTAATACTGGAGCAGCATAACTATATGATTCCTGATGAATGATGGTGAATAATGCTGATGACTGAACAGATATTGCCTGAATCAACTGACCAGATGTCAATCAAAGCGACAGAAGCCAACTGCTTATGTGTGTGTGTGTGTACTGCTCATGCGTGTGTGAACTGCTTGTATGTGTGTGTGTGTGTGTGTGTGTGGGGTGGACTCATCCCAAAAGAGCCAAAAAAAGACCCAGGCAGAAACATGGGCTAAAAACAAGCGAAAAAGAAGTCTGGCAAAAGGTAATCTTTTTTAGCTGCTTATTCTTTGGCTGAACTCTCTAATCACCGCACCACATCCCTATCGATGACGAATGAAGCCTTTAAACCTGTTTGGATGGTGGTGCAGCCCATTCATAATTCATGGAGACTGGATTTTATTCTGACCTTTGTTCAGCTGCATTTACCTTCCATTTCACTGTATATATCTTTCGTTCATTTTGTTCAAGAAACTTTCCACATGGAAAGAATCTATATGAACATATATGCAACCTATATGCCACATATATACAGCATATATGCGCATATATGCCATATATAGGCCAAATTCAGGTACATATATGTGCTTGTAGAGGGCATATAGGTCTCCTATATAGTTCATATACCCAGTGGCAGGTTCTGTTTGTCATACCTATTGTATAGCTCATATCTCACTTTTGCAACTGTCATACATGATGCCTAGCTCATATTTTTATTCTCAAGGTAATATCTGCATATTAGTCCAAAGTCCCTTACAGAAATAACAAGAATTTCACGCAATAACTTATTAATTGCATGTGAACATGTGAAATTGGCATCACATTTGATCCTAAATACATGTTGACATGTGACAACGGCATGTTATGTGTAAACCAGTCATTATTAACTATGGCAAGTGAGAGGAGACAAAAAGCTATGATATCAACACAAATATCTAATACTATTTGTTACATGTTTTTCCTGAAACATTAACAATAACAAGGTCATCAACTCTCTCTTTACCATACTTATTTCCATTCTATGAAGATTGAGTTGTGTATTGTGGAAGAGAAGGAAATGTATAAAAACAAAATGGTTTAATTATGTTTATTTCATCAATTAAGCATTTTTTTCAGTTTAAGTCACTGCCAGATTCACCACATTAGATAAAATTGGATTCACATCATTACAGCTCATACACATCCACTGAAAGGTTATACACTACACTGTTACATCCACCAAATGCAATGTTTTCTATCTTGTCTGTAATGCAGTTTCTAGATGACTATGGCTCAGAGGTCCTTAGTCTAAATGTAGCAAAATAAAACAAAAATAACAAAATAAAAGTACACAGAAGAACATACATTCAAGTAAACATGCCTTTCAAAAGTCATTTTCATCCCCACATCTATTTGAGCATTTCACGGTGGTTAATGAATTTGAAGACAAAGTCTACACTTCTGTTCACAGTTTTAATGAACAGACACTTGTCTTCTATCTGAGATGCTTATATAGCAACTAAAGGTCCCAGACTTTTTCTTACAGGGATGAAATAACAAGGATTCTTAAATTCCCATATGGATAGAACCTATATAAACATATAGGTTTTAATCTCTGCCTTGTATCAACCAGCAGTGGTCGGAAGCATAGACTGTATAAAAAGATGGACGAAGCTACCATGACGTCACCCATTGGTTTCAGCATACCATAAAGGAAGCCTTGATTTTGGAAATTTGAATTGCGCCATGTTGTCATTTTGAAACCGGATGTGATTTCTATTGGATGAGAGCAAGAATCAACATCCGGGGAGGGATGAGAGAGGTGGATCTGACCGTATCGGACGAGGACCAGAGGATACCCACGCCCCTAAAGCATATTCTGGCTTTATCTTTTATTCTAGTCTACTTGGGACCATAATTTACAAAAATGAACATCATGATATATCGAAGGAGAATTGAAACTTGCTAAAGCTACCATAGAATAATGTGAAAAATCATTATTAAAATGAAAAATCAGGTGGGAAAGTAGGGTCATTTTCTCATAGACTTATATAGCATCGAACTTCTTTCTGCAACCACCGACGTCGCCATCTGCTGGCCATTAAATGGAATGCCATTTTACGGTACTTCGCATGGACTTCATTTTTCAGACCAGGATGCTGCGTCCATCTTTTTATACAGTCTATGGTCGGAAGCTCTTTTCAGAAGTAGCGCGCAATTGGCCAATGCGCTACAGGGATGCAAATTGCGAAGGGCGTGCTGGGAAGGGTTATGTAGATTAGAGTTCCCCTAGGAGCGTCCTGTTGGCTAGACGGCCGAGATTACCATCCTCCCGCATCAAACTGACATGCAGCCATATTCCGCAAAAAATCAATTACTGGCTGATGCGGGTTATGAGTATGCTCTTTTATCGTGAAATGAAGTCAGGTTGGAAAAAGAGTCTGAGTATTTATACACAATTTCTGACTTAGACACCTCAGCTCTGAATGAAGTTGATAATGCACAATAATGAATTTGCAAAACCCTTCATTGGCCGTTTTCATATATTCTAGGTACATGTGTGTACAAATAGGTACATATATGTATCTATATGTACTTATAATATATGGAAACGGCCAATTTTATGTATGTCGCATCTATGCGAAACCTATATCTGGCCCTGTATTAAAACCTATATGTTTATATAGGTTTTTTCTGTGTGGGTTTTGACATCCATGCCTGTCGTACACTAGTGTGACTATACAGTGCCTGACAAAAGTCTTGTCGCATAAGGACATAGTAACTAAAAATAGCATATAACTTTATTTCTAACCAATCAATTGTTATAATAAATGGTCCATTTTAATATCAAGGGCTTTCACATTAATAATTTGGTGCAAAATGAAACCGTCGAAAAGTGTTCTGATGTTCACAGCTTGGCTAAGCCCAAAACATCTGTTTTTGCTAGGACAAAAGTCTTGTCGTCTCTTCAGATGATGCAACAAATCGCAGATTAGAGTTTAACCTATGACAAATACTGTAATTAACACATTCCCAGATGTGTATAGAAATAACCCCAGCACACCAGACTTTCATATGAGGTGCGACTAGACCTCTGACAACATACCAAAGATTCAACCACAGACCAAAGTTCTGATCATCAAGAGCCTGAAGACTGAGTCTGCTGCTGAGGTGGCAGACATCTTTAATGTATCCAAATGTCAAGTGGAGGGGATGAGAAAAATATTTGAAGAAACTGGTGACGTTCATGGCAAGCGCAGGTCAGACAGACCCCGGTATGACAACTGTTTGAAAGGACCGTTTGTTGCTTCAACTGTACAAGGCTAGCCCTTCTTCAACTACAGCGAAGCTACATGAGGAAATGTCACCAAAAATCCCAGTATCTACAAGAAGAGTTTGTCAAATTCTCTCTCAAAGTGGTTTTCATAGCCAAATTAGTACACAGAAGTCTGCATTAAACAGAAAACAAAAAAACCTGCATTGCATTTGCCAAGGCCCACAGCTCGCAGAAAAGGATTGATACTGGAAAAGTGGCTGAAAGTTTATTTTTCTGGTGAATCATCCATTGAACTGCATGCCAGTCGCCGTACAAGACCTGTTGGAACCCTCATGGACCCAAGATTCTCCCAGAAAACAATCATGTTTGGTGGAGGAAAAATCATGGTTTGTTGTTACATCCAGCATGGGGGTGTGAGAAAGATCTGCAGAGTGGATGGCAACATCAACAGCCTGAAATATCAAGAAGTTCTTGCTGCCCTACTTATACTGCTGCTCCTTCTCATTCTTCTGCCTGCATGTCACAGTTCCTGAAAGCGAAGAAGGTGAAGGTACTCCAGGATTGGCCAACCCAGTCACCTGACATGAACATTATTGAGCATTTCAGGGGTAAGATGAAGGAGGAGGCTTGGAAGATGAAACCATAGAATCTTGATGAACTCTGGGAGTCCTGCAAGACTGCTTTCTATGCCATTCCAGATGATTTCATCATCAAGTTATCTCAGTCATTGCCAAGACGTATGGATGCAGTCCTCCAAGCTCATGGGAGTCATACGCAATATTAATTCTTTTTCCAAGGCACCATGGCTTTATGTTCTGATATTATAGTGGCATATTTGTGTATTCAAAATAAAGTGTATGTATAATTTCCACATTTTTTTTCAATGCGACAAGACTTTTGTCCAAGCAAAATCTGACCTTTCTGTACAAATTAAATTATAAAACTCAATCAATGACACAAAACTCTATTTTGGTATATTTTGCATAATCTAGAGGGCTTTGCCTTTCATATAAGCCATTTTTGATTCCAATTGATCAATTACAAGTCAGGTTATTATTTGTTGTTCCTACAACTTGGATAAGCGACAAGACTTTTGTCAGGCACTGTACATTAAGAATAATGTGCATTGAGTCAGAAATGCCCCTCATCCATTGCTTAATTGTTGGATTGTCGCCCCATTTGTAACCACACCTCCCTGCATGCTTCTCTCGTTTACGCACATGTGTTTAGTCTCCCTGTTTCCCTTTTCATCCCCCTTAGTGCCTTGTGCAAATACTCAAGGGATTCACAGGAGGGTAAGAATAAAAACAAGTTGATCGGCATTAGATTAGATGGTATTTATTGTTCTTCAATTGTTTTTTAAATTTACAACATTAACACTTGTACAATATTCAAACAAACTACCAAAGACAGACATAAAATGAGCATCAAGTATTTATTAAAAGTTCCAGGACCTCTTCTAAGGTAGTAAGATTTACACAGGTATGAAAAATTACAAAAAGGGATGTACTAAATGGATAAACCATTTCTCCAAACCTGAGAGTATACTGTATATGCATCGCAAAAAACACGTTCAAAAGCAGGCTTATCTCATGCCACTGTCATAATAAAAATAGACAGAAAAATAAAAGTTTTTCTGCATTTTTAAGCAAATGAAACACTCCTGCGATACCACAGGCGTCACATTCTTGCCCCATGCCATGTGACTTTTTCTTGTTCCAAAAACTAAATCAAAACTTTTTCACTCAGCAGCTGTGTGCTTCCATCGTCACTGGAACAGTGTCGGAACAAGTGTGTATCAGCTGGGGTAGATTTCTTTGAAAGTGACAGCATATAATACTGATGTATTTACATTACATCAACTGTACAAATGGCACTTCAGTTTATTCTAAGTGCTGAAAAATTAAGTATTAACTATCATAAACACATATGCACACACACAGAGACAGACAGACGGACACACACACACACACACACACACACACGGCAAAACAGTCACTGAAATCATGGACCATATTGGTAAACAGGCAGTTTATTTGATTGAATCTTAAATTTTAAAAATAATTTTAAAGATATTTCAAACCTATCTTATGTACAACAAGACACATGAATACAAACAGTGAAGTGAAAAAGTATTAGCTCCCTCCCAATTTCCATTATTTTTGCTTACTTGTCATATTCAAATGTTCCTGTTCATCCAAATAGTTTTATATAAAACAAAGACATTGCGAGTAAATGTAAAATGCAGGTTTTATGATCATTTCGTGTACTTCAGGTCAAGAGTCATTCAAAACCTTTATCACCATGCAAACAAGAAAAAAAAGAATTGCTCTTCTAAACCTAACAAAAGCTAACAGATTATTCAATACAAAGAACATCATAAAAACAGTTAAAAACAGTGATGGTAGTGGGATAGTCCCAGGCTGCTTTGTTACTTCAGGACCTGGATGACAAGCCACAAGAGTTAAAACAAAAAATTATGTTCTCCGCCAAAATATCCTGAGGAAAACAGTCCAGTTATCAGTTTGTAAGCTAAACCTCAAGCTCACTTACGTTATGCAGCAGGACAATGATCTGTAGCACACAAGTAATTCCACCTCTGAATGGCTCAATAGAGACAAAATGAAGGTTTGGGAGCGGTCTAGTCAAAGTCCTGACTCGAATCCAATAGACATGCTGTGGCACAACCTTAAAGGGCTTATAAAGCTTGAAAACCCTTCAATACGGCTGAAAAAAAATCAATCTGAAAAGACGAGTGGACAAAATTTCCTCCATAGCGATGGAAAAGACAAATTACCATGTATTACAAACATCTCATCACAACTGTTGCCCCAAAGGAATGCACAACATGAAATAAGGTTTAGGAAATATTTCTTCACGTGCGATATGGGTTTTGAACAACTCTTTGCCATCAAAAAATGAAATTATCACTTAAAATCGGCACTTTTTGTTTACTCATGTTGTCTTTGTCTTGTATTAAAATTGGTTGGAGGATCTGAAACATTTAAATATGACAATAAGCAAAGATAGAAGAAATTGGGGAAGAGGGAAATACTTTTGCACACCACTGTACGCTTATTGTCTTTAATGCAACCTCTAAATAAAATTTATACAAAGTTTATACACAGTTTTCAAGTTTAAATAAACAATTCACAGTTCAGGGCAAAAATTAATTAGCTCAACAATTTTTGTAACATTTAGATTTAACATTTATTATTTAGATTTAGCACTTAACATTTAGATTGAATATTTATCATTTAGATTTCGCATGTAACATTTAGATTTAACATTTCACATTCACATTTAACATTTATTATTTAGATTTAGCATTAGATTTAACATTTACTATTTACATTTAACATTTAGATTTAACATTTACTATTTAGATTTAACGTTTTAATTTAACATGTACATTTAGCATTTAACATTTGGATTTACAATTTAACATATGCATTTAACATTTATTATTAGATTTAGCATTAAACATTTACATTTAGCATTTAGATTTAATGATAACATTTAGATTTATAATTTAATATTTATATTTAACATGTATTATTTAGATTTAACATTTACTATTTAGATTTAATATTTATCATTTTGATTTAGCATGTAACATTTAGGTTTATAATTAAATATTTACATTTAACATTTTTTATTTAGATTTAACATTTACATTTAGCACTAACATTTAGATAAAATATTTAATAAGCATTAAGCCACGTTAAGCTTTTTCACTTTAAGCGTTTTAGAATGTCCCCTCTTAGATCACATGGGGGAGAGAAGCCGTGTCTTCAATTTCCAATTGATTATTACTATCATTGGAAAATATGTTAATAAGGAAAATGATTGAACTAGCTAGGACTACTTGTTGTCATAAACGGATGTATCTTTGCCCCCCAGTTCTCAGTTCTGGTGCCGGCCCTGTTAATAATAAAGGGGAAAAGTTGCTCCTCAGTCTCAGAGAGATGGAGAGCTCAGACTGATCTCAGTGAAGGTCCTGGTCTACGTTTCTGCTCCTCTCATTGGCACCACTACAACAGACAACAGCTCAGTCACATGGCCTGCAAACCAGCCTCAGTACTGACCTACATCCCACATTATCACCTGATACTATAGAGGGGCTTTACCTCTATTGAGATTAACAGAAATTTTACCTGTACTGCATTCACAGCACAGCAGGGATATTACTCTGGATCAGCTCTTACCTGAACTCATAAAACAGCAAGTAGGCCGAGTTTGATCTTCGCCTCAACACTGTCCTCTGGTCCACTTCCTTCACCTTCTCATCATCAAATAACAGCCACCTTTCGTCCCGGTGTCGGCTCTCACAGATGTAATGACCTGCAACATTACACAGAAAAAACTCTCCGTGATATGTTTTCATTGTGCCGATAATTGTGACGCAGGCATAACTCTGTCAGGGCAGAGGCCCGAGGGCCTTGGTCCTCAGGGGTCCAGATAATTTCACAGCATTTGTTTGGTGTGTATTATATTAGGGCTAAATAGCAGTATTTCTCAAATAGGACAATGTCAGGAAGTTTCTCATATACTAATGATATTGTTCAGAATCATATACCACATGTGTGCACCAAGTCTCACCTATGGTGATGGAAGTCCAAATTAATGCAGAATTAAGATTTCATATTGTTTTATTTACCACTGGGACTTGTGAAAATGTCCTAATCTCAACAGTAAAGGCTGTTATGTACAATTACTTTACATTTTTCAGTCAGAACTGGAATTAGCTGAGTGATATGTCAACTGGGACATTAGCTTGGTCAGTGTATTGACCAATGGAAGGATAAATTGTTCCGGAAATATTATGAGGTTGATGTCAATTGCACGTAGGCTAATGTATATTTTTCAAACTAGCTAGCTAGCTGTCCTATGTCCTATTTTACATATTGTTGGAGTGACTGTGTGCATCTTTTGGCAATTGTCAACTTTGATAACATAGCTATGCTAAGGAATCTAAAACAGAAAAGCAGCTTTTGTTTGCAAAGTTGCCAAAATTAAATACATTTCTTTTATAGTGCCACCAACTTTTTCACTTTGTGATGCTTCTCCGGGGTTAATGTGAGAACTTCCCTTTCTGTCAGCCATGATGAAGTCTGTATTTTTATCGGCAGCTGTTAATTTCCTATGGCACTTATGACTGCGGTGGAAAAACTTAATGTAGCCAAAGCTTTTGCTGCAATATGATGTGGTATGTAGGTTACAAATATGAAGTAGAAATTGTAAACATGACAATGTTTTAAAACTGCGACTGAAAAGGGTCTAAAACAGTGTTCTGTGATTGTACAGAGTTGGTTATGGGGGTTCCCCTCCCCGAATATATTGGAGTTTCGGCCAGCAGAAAAAGAGTTCAGCACCAATGCTACTCGGACCATCTGACGGTGTAGGAGCTCCAACAGAAAAATGTACCCCAGGGCCCACGGCAAACCTGTTCCGCTCCAGAGAAGTGAACTGATCATGTCCTGAAAATGTCTCCTGATCAGATTGCATATGGGACCCAGGAGTGTTTGCTTTGGGTCTTCAGTGTATCTTACCGTGTTGCGTATTGGACCCAATGTGGGACAGGACACTGCTGATTCTGTATTTAGCCTAGGAGACAGGAAGTACGGGCCTGCGGTCAGAAGAGGTACAAACCCACAGAGGTACAAATCCCAAACTGTCATTGTTATCTATCAGTGCTCAGCGACCTGCCATTGCAAAAGACAAAAGTCTCTCTCCCTCCCTCCCTCCTCACCATAGAGTATCTGTCCTCGACTCTGACAGTAGAACTTCCCTCCAGAGTGGTCTTCTTCTCAGCTTCAGGGGAGACCAGACAAAACCAAAACACCATCAGATCTCTCGCCTCATCTTCACTGCCACAGGCTGAACACATTTACCCCTGAGTTCTGGAGTCCTATCACTGAGTCACAGGTCTGCAGGGTTACAGGGCCGGCAGGTCTCTGTCATTTCCTTTTAACGACTGCAAAAAATTTCTCTATTTTGCCATAAAGCCTGATTCAGCATGTGTTTTTATTTATTTTTTATTTTTTTAAATGACACCTGATTCAGCATGTCTTGCTGTGTGATGATGATGATGATGATGATTATTATTATTATCAGTCCATTAGGCCAGGGCTTGTTATCATTCTGTTGTAAATATATCAACAAGACTCAAACCTTCAAGTTTTCACTGCATAAAACTACTTTTGGTTGCTTAAAAAACAGCCTATCGCTATCACAGGATTTGTTTGCACTTGGCAAGGTAGGCAGGACCAGCAAATCGACATAAATGTTTAAACACTGTCTCAAAAAATGAACATGAAGATCCAATGTAAAGGAATGAGAAAAATATGCACTTATCACAGCAACAGTGAAAACTTTTTTTGATCCAACTCCTGCGTGTGTGAACGCCTTACACACGCGCTCAATAATTAAACAAACAGCACTAAAGCACTGCGAGAGTCTGACACCCTGGTGCTAATTTATTATCCACATTAAAGAGAAAATCTGCAGGAATGTCTCTCAGGGATAAAATACCTGCACAGGGAGCAGCATCAGTCAGGTGGGTCTTGGGCTCAGGAACACGAACAGTAGCGCTGCTGTGGGGCTGCAGGCTGAGCTGTGGCGAGATTCGCACCCGATCGTGCAGCTTCACCAGGTGTCCTTTCGTGTTAGTGCTGAAGCGCTTCAGCTGCACGACCAGCACTCTACACAGACAAAGGGGGGAATTTTTTTATTTACTATTTTTCCAGTTACAATAAAAGACACTACGCAACTAAAGTTAGCAGAGCATTTGACTTCTTGTATTTGATGTACTTCTGAATGAAAAACAACATGTTTGTTGGACGGGGGTACATAAAAGTTGAGGATTTTGTCCTAAGTTGCAGGTGGGAGTAGCCTAGCCTGATTTTGATGGTTGGCAATGGCTAACGTTCCTCTTACTCTCGGTTAAAGGGTTAGTGCAGCATGAAATAGTTTCAGCCTGGACAAAGATATCACAACTGGAGAAAAGTTCTCGCTAACATCCGATTTTATGGACAGGATTTTTTTGAGTGAGTAAATCATAGCCTTGAGACATTGCGAAGAGCAGAATTTAATCCATGGTTGGAACATTCTAGATATGACCTTGAGCATAAACTAAGAGGATGAAAAGAGTTCAGTTTGGAGTACATCACGTCCTGACATAAGGGCAGATGTACTCAAAGACGAAAAGAGTGAGAGACAGTGGCGGCTGCTCTTACCTGGGAGGTGACTGGAGTTTCTGCTCCATGATGGCCAAATGCCCAGAGCACCACCGGCACTTACACTCCACCTCACAGCCCTGCAACAGCCAAGCATGGTAGCACTGCATGCTAGATCACAAAACTCAACAATAAATTCAACCCTCGTCTTTCACTGCGAAGCAAAGCATCACTGTCAACACTCCGCTCACAGACAAATGCAGAATCTGTCCCAGATGGTCACTTACCTGAAGTAGAGCCCCAGACTGTCCTGAATAGAGCCCCCTGGGACCAAATCCAGTGACAGGCAATTGTACAGCTCCGTATGCGAGAATTTCCTCCCACAGGTTTTGAGCAGGAACCACAGAGAAACAGAAATCAGACACATGTAGGGATGTCAATTCCATTTGAAGATCACAAAGGAAAAACAATCTGAGTCCAAATTTTGCATTTTTGTATATTTTATAAAATTTGATAGGGATCATAGGAATTTTTTTGTGAAATGACATGCAAATTTGGTCACTGCCACTGATGAACAATATATTGGATAAATGACATGCAGTCAGACACAAAACACATTTGCACGCATTTTCATGACATTAAATGAGCGTGCAGCCTTACATTTTGGCTTTGACTAACACTTCACCATTTCAACTCAGACGTGTGTGTTGTTGTTGGTGAAAATTTGAAGTTCCCAAATTTTTTGCATTATATTTAGCAATAACAATGTCTCCTCAATGTCTTAGACGCCGATTGACTTCAGAGCAATTGGGAAGATGCATCGAATGCTTGACTCTGGCTTCTCACAACGCCACGCTTGCTAATGCACTTAACGCCAGCCAAAGCGTTGTGAACAGAGCGTGAACTGGCATCAAACGTTTGGTACAGCAGCACACTTTCATGGGGGTGGTCGCCAGAGATCGACTACACAACGACAAGACCACTTTCTCACACTTCAGGCACGATGTCATCCTTTCTGGACAGCCACCACCCTACTGAAATGACCTTCATAACGCCGGGGTCAGGGTATCCACTCAGACGATAAGGAATCGCCTTCATACTGCCGCCTCAACTCAAGAAGGCCATGTGTTCGAATCCCACTGACCGTAAGGCCATAGGAGTGACCGTTTGATTGGGCTCACGATCATGTCACATGGACACACAACGATTGGGCTCCAGTTCTTTACTGATGAGTCCCGATATTGCTTGGACTTTACTGACAGGAGGCAACGGGTGTGGCGAAGACAACGTGAGCGATTTAATGATGCCTACATCAACGAACACGACCGTTATGGTGGCGGATCAATTATGGTCTGGGGAAGAATAAGCAGGAACGGCAGAACGGACCTGCATGTCATGGGGAGAGGGACGATGACAGGGGTACGGTACAGGGATGAGATCCTCAATGCGTACGTAAGACCATACGCTGGTGCTGTTGGCCCTGATTTCATCTTGATGGATGATAACGCCCGTCCCCATTGTGCTAGGGTGGTGAATCAATTCCTAGCGCAGTAGACTATTGTCCGCATGGACTGGCCCGCGCATTCGCCGGACCTAAACCCTATCGAGCATGTGTAGAACATGCTGCAGGTCTCCATTTCCGGTCGTAGGGCACAACCCACAACTCTAGAAGAGCTCGGAAATGCCCTTGTTGAAGAATGGAACAACATTCCAATTGCAAGCATCCGGGTTCTGATTGACAGTATGACCCGACGTTGTCAAGCCGTCATTCAAGCTAGGGGAGGCCATACCCATTATTGACATTGTAATGGGAAAAAAAAGCCACTAGATGGCAGTAGTGACAATTTTTTTTGTTAAGCCCAGTCTGGAGCTAGGTTGGGCATGTCCTGGGCATGCCTCAGAGGGGGCTGGACAAGAGTATATAAGTAGAAAAATTGAGAGAGTTGGAGAGTGGTAGGAGAAATTGCAAGGAGAAATTGTGGAAGGATACATTTGACCAGACCTGTCACTCTTTTTCAAGACCTGTGAAGCTTTTTTGTGGATTTTTGCCTGTGTTGGAGCATTTTCCTGTCCCAGGACATCGCAACACAGCAGCCCATCTCAATTACCAAGGGACTGTAAATATCTCATTTTTTTTATTTCAATCTTGGTCAGTAGATGTAGATTGTAGATTAGTTCAAAGTGTGTGTTTAATTAAATCTGTTGAAGTTGAAGAATTTTGTCTGTCATCCCTTGCTGTCCATGACGTCATAACAAATTGACGCCATAACAAATTGGGGCCATAACAAATTGGGGGCTCGGGTCTGGGATCGACCATTTTGTGAGTCATTTATTGAAAATCTAAAATTTCAAATTGTGAATTTTTTTTCGAATTTTCCTAGATATATATTGACAGATCAAGGAAAGACTGCGTGCAGCTTGTGACCTAGCCAAAGAGAACTTGAAATCAAGTCAGGGAAAAATGAAAACTTGCTATGGCTAGAAGCTGTGAGTTTAAACCAGGAGACAAGGTCCTTGTGTTGTTTCCCTTGCAGTCCAATCCATTGCAGGCTAGATTTCATGGTCCTTATGAAATTCTGACAAAACTCAATGATCTCAATTACATTGTGAAGACTCCAGATAGGAGAAAGCCAAAACAGTTCTGTCACATTAACATGCTGAAGCCTTATCATGATAGGAATGCTAGGGTTGCAGCTGTCACTTCAGATCCTCCTATGGCCGAGACTTGTGAAGATGAGGGGAGTTTCAAGATGATGAACCTAGAATTAAAGCTGAAGTTCCTTCATGTAAATTGTCAAATTCTGAAGTGTTGCAAAAATCTTGATGTAAAACTCCAGCACTTAGAATCCTCACAGAAAGATCAGTTTGAGAGGTTGATCAAGAAATATAAAGATCTATTTCCTGATGTTCCAAAGAGAGTTTCTATAGCCTCTCATGATGTAGATTTTGGTGATGCCAAACCAATAAAACAGCATCCGTGCCGGATGAATCCTGAAAAGAGAAAGATTGCTGAGAAAGAGGTTGAGTACATGTTAGAACATGATATTATCAGACCCTCTAACTCCGATTGGAGTTCACCCTGTGTTCTAGTTCCAAAACCTGATGGAAGTACTAGATTCTGTACAGATTATCGCAAAGTCAATGCTGTAACTAGAACTGATGTGTTTCCAATACCTAGGATTGATGATTGTATCGATAGAGTAGGGCAAGCAAAGTTTCTGACCAAGATTGATTTATTGAAGGGTTATTGGTGTGTGCCTTTAACTGAGAGGGCCAAGAGCATCTCTGCTTTTGCCACACCATCTGGGTTATACCAGTATGAAGTCCTACCCTTTGGCATGAAAAAATGCCCCAGCCACGCTCCAAAGGATGATACAGTCTACAATTGCGGGATTGCCACACACGGGTGCGTACATCGACGACCTGATCACATGGAGTGACTCCTGGGAAGAACATCTGAAAGATGTAGAGACGTTGTTCCAGTGCTTGACCCAGGCTAACCTGACTGTTAACCTGAACAAGAGTGACTTTGGTTGTGCTACTGTCACGTATCTTGGCTATGTCATAGGCCAGGGTAAGGTGGCACCCATAAATGTTAAAGTCCAAGCCATCATGGACTTTCCAGTTCCTGACAACAAAAAAGCTTTGCGCCGCTTCCTTGGAATGATCGGGTACTACCATACGTTCTGCAAGAACTTTGCTGAGATTGCTCTCAGTCTCACCAACCAACTGAAGAAAGGCGTAAAGTTCACTTGGAAATTAAGCATGTAAAGGGTACTGACAATGTAATTGCGGATTGCCTATCCCGGGTTTGAAGATGTGTATATATATCACGTGTTTATTAGCATATTGTATTATATGTATATATACACAAGTGTCTACTGAACCATTTTTGTACTGAAAAGAAAAATTTTGCCTTTATGAGTCAAAAATTTTCCCTTTTGGAATGGAGGTGTAATGGGGAAAAAAAAAGCCACTAGATGGCAGTAGTGACAATTTTTTTTGTTAAGCCCAGTCTGGAGCTAGGTTGGGCATGTCCTGGGCATGCCTCAGAGGGGGCTGGACAAGAGTATATAAGGAGAAAAATTGAGAGAGTTGGAGAGTGGTAGGAGAAATTGCAAGGAGAAATTGTGGAAGGATACATTTGACCAGACCTGTCACTCTTTTCAAGACCTGTGAAGCTTTTTGTGGATTTTTGCCTGTGTTGGAGCATTTTCCTGTCCCAGGACATCGCAACACAGCAGCCCATCTCAATTACCAAGGGACTGTAAATATCTCATTTTTTTTATTTCAATCTTGGTCAGTAGATGTAGATTGTAGATTAGTTCAAAGTGTGTGTTTAATTAAATCTGTTGAAGTTTAAGAATTTTGTCTGTCATCCCTTGCTGTCCGTGACGTCATAACAAATTGACGCCATAACAAATTGGGGCCATAACAACATTATCTGTGGTAATGAAACATCAAACGAACACTGTCTGTTTTCACTTTACATGTCAGAGGTGAAACCATGAAGTGTTCGTGAAAGCCAAAAGTGTGAGGCTGCACGCTCATTTAATGTCATTAAATGCACTTGCAAATGTGTTTTGTGTCTGACTGCATGTCATTTATCCAATATATTGTTCATCAGTGGCAGTTACCAAATTTGCATGTCATTTCACAAAAAAATTCCTATGATCCCTATCAAAAATGAGTAGTATATATTTTTTATTATTATGATATTTATAATAATATTTAGTAATATTATATATTATCATCACATTTTATATATTTTATATTTTTTGCATATTTTTTCAGGGCTTTGTTTCTAAGATCGTTTTGAATTTTTCATCATTTCTCCACAACGTGAAAATGTGACTCTGATCATTTTTCCATTGTGGTTTTCATTTAGGATTTTAACTCAACAAATGAGGTTAAAATCTTTGTTTTCTGTTTTTAACTGAACATTTTACATTTTCCAGGGAAAAAAATTCAAATGGAACTAAAAATGCAGCGGTGAGAAATCTAGGTCAAAAAGTTAAAGTCCTTTGTTATTTGCTCCAGTCACCAGGATTGTCCAGTTAGCTCAATTCTTCAGCCAGGAACTCAATCAAACCAGTTGGAGGCATTTGTGGGTGGAGGTTATGGCCAAACGATCATATTATTGGCTCCTGGCCTTTGGACCTCCACCCAAAAGCCACTGTTTTACTTAAGCACCTGACAAAGATCTTTTGGCTCACAGCTCACCTATCCAGCCTGGTGTGTGATTGGTGGGCAAAATGGAGACGGCTGGAGTCTAACTGACCCAATGGGAGACACTGCATATGAGTGGCGCACCTGAGGCACTTCCTGGTGGACCGAAGCTCAAATTCGAAATTCGTCTCGATGGTCCTGTTGCAGGGGAGATCCCCCACCCTTCTCTTCAGGGAAGCCAGCTCCTCTTTAAACTGGGAGAGGAGAACGCCGAGGAACTCATGAGCATCCTGCAGGAGACAGGGAAAATCCGTGAGGGAAGGAGAGGGAGTTGGGCGTTTGTGACATGGGTTAATCAGATATTATAATATTATTATACACACAATGGGCCATATCATCACTCCGGTTTACTCCACAGCCAAACACTGTCCTCTATCGCCCTGTTACACAATGGCTTTCATTAGCAAAATCTGAGGTGATTACTCTCATATCAATGCATCCAACAGAATTTATTTGCATATTGTAGAAAACATTGTGCTCTGGAAATCTGCAGCCTTCATCCTTATTATCTGCGACAAGAAAAAATAAAATAAAGGATCATAGGATATGTACATGCGAGCGTGTGTGTGTGTGTGTGTCTCACCTGCTTCTCACTCCCGCTGAAATCACTGCAGCCCGCTGCAATGCTGTCCTTCAGCACTCGCAACAGGCTGGTCTTCTGCCTCCTGCTGGTGGTGCTCCTCGCTGCCTGCAGATCTACAAGACACCTGCAGGGGTGTAATTAGGGTAGATTTCGGGTAATTAGGGTAATTATGGCTCAGAAGAAACCCAGTTTGTATGCACAGTGGAGCTTCCGGGAGAGGTTTGAGAGCCAATAAAGTCCATAGGACTCATGGGAAGTCCTGTGGGCAAAATATTTTCAAATTACACTGCTTAAGTGTCAATTTACACAAAATCTTGATCAAAGTGCAAAATCCAAAACTCTTAATAGACCATGACCATCAGCCAGCACCAAAAACAACACAAATGTGATGCCCAGTACAGCACTGGTATCTACAGATGCCTGTGACAATAGATGTTGATGTACTTCAATAACAGTGAACTCCCGAGGTCTTCTTCTCCCCTGATGTCCTAGGTGAAGGTCGGCAGGCTGAACAGGCTCTGGAGAGTTGCGTTCATGTAACGTGAGTTCCCAATGTTGGGTAACCTGTGACAGAGACATGAATAAATCCTTACTCTGCTACAATAGGGAAGTCCAGATTGTACTATCTTGAAATGGCTATCTCCATACGCTTCTCATGAACATTTTGTACTAATTGTAATGTCACTGGACACTGGGAATCCAAAAGATTGAATCAGGGAGCACTGGTGATTTGACTTGTTATACTTTGACACCTGTCTGCACATTCAGGAAGTAAAACAGCTGTTATAATGTTACACAGCTTGGACGACCTTTACAGCTAGTCTTACCCAAGTACAGTGTAGTCCAGTGAGTTTCTCTGAGTCGCCTCCTGGTCCTCGCTGTCATCCTGAGATATCCTGCTGTCCAACCGTTCCAGCCTATAGAACGGAAAAGGGAAACAGATAAATACGCACATTCTTAAAGAAACTGAGAGCCCAAAAAGTAATCATAGGTACCAAAAATGGAATGAAGTGAAAGACTTACCCTTGCTGTCCTGTGCAGTCGATAGGGATGTTGAACTCTTTACGCGGAGAGAAGCCTGTGGCTCTGCAGATCGGATGTTATTAGCAGATGCCTTCCTTGCGCAGGTGATGTTTAGGGCCAGCAAGCATTACAGGCCAGTACCACCTCCGCGTAGCTCAAGTTCTGGGTTGGGGTCTCGTCCATGTGGCCGATGTTCTGGGCCGGGGTCTCATCCGGAGAACTGAGGGTCAGAACAGCCACTTCCTGGCAGAGGTCACTCAGGGTGGCCGACTTTAACATCACTTTGTTCTTCCCCTTCTTCCGTTTTTTGGTTTGCTGATGATTTTGATCAGCATGGTCACTGGTCAGGTCTGATGACTGAGGGCAGGTATTGGTCAGTGCTGGTGATGCAGACGCAGAGGCACTGACTCCCTCCTCAGTGCTGCTGATGGAGGCAGCGGATTCTGCTACACAGGCAGTGAAATGCATTTGCTCCTCAGCACAGCTGATTGGACAAGTCGTCTCTTTTGCTCCATTGATGGAAACAGGAGCTTCCTCTGATAATGTGGTGATGGAAGTGTCATTCTTACTCTGGATGGAATGGGACACAGGCACTGGGGTATGTCCAAGCTCTTCAGTGCAGTTGATTTTAAGGGCTAAACCCTGCTCTGCTGGACTATCTGTGGAGTCTGTAGATGAGCCCAGTTTTTGTGCTTCCGTCCCTTTCTTTCCCATCCTCATCAACTAATTCTTGTTCTTTTTCTTCTTTGATTTTTCTGTGTTCTGCTGAGACAGCTATTGGGGACAGCTGGTGAGTGCTGTCAGTGTAAAGGGCTGGGGTTGCTGCACAGTCTTCAGTAACAGTTGACTGCTCAGTATCATCAGCAGGCTTCAAAGTGTCAATGGCAATCGTTAGTTCTTCGAGGGAAATTGAGGTAGCTACCTGCTCATTGTGGACAACTGGCTGTAGCTGCTCATCCACAGAGTCCCTGACTGCAGGTGGATTTATAGTAACGGTTGTTAGCCCTTGTTGCTCTCCATTGTTGTTTATAGCTGCTAGCTCTGAGCAGTCAATCAAAGTAAAATTTACCTCATTGCAGCAGATGGTAACTGCCAGCTCCTCTGAGAGGGTGATTGGAAGTGCCGGCTTTGAGGCACAGTTGATGGTGCCACCAGGTTCTTGCCTGTCCTCCATAGCAACAGTTTGCTCTGGAACAGCAGGCTCTACTGCACAGTCCATGACAACTGTTGGCACTGCATAATATAAAGAAGGAGTTACCACCTCTGTGTAGACAGTAGTATGGGTCTGCTCCTCCACACAGTCATGAACTGCAGGTGGTTTCGCTTCAGTGTTTGTCCGCCCTTGCTCCTCTCCATGGTTGATAATGGACAGCGGCTTCTCAGTACGGTCTGTGCAACGTTCCTGACCTTCTGCACAGATCACCTCCTCTACGTGGTTGGTAGAATGCACCTGCTCCTTTGCATTGTCATTAGCTGTAGATGGCTTCACATCAATGGCTGTCAGATCTTGCGGCTCTACATCACTCTTGACAGACGCTGGCTCCTCAGTACAGTCCATGTGAAGACTATGACCTTCTGCCCAGTCCATCACTGAATCTGGCTTTTCCATGCAGTCCATGGAGAGCATCGACTTTGTGCAAGTGATGGTAGAGCTAGGCTCTCCGGTTCGGTCATTACCCAGATCTTCCTCCTCTGCGCAAATGAAAGCCAAAGATGGCTCCCCTAAGCAGTCAGTTGTAACTGCTGGCTCTTCTGTGCAGTCGATAACAGGGGTCATTTCATTTGTGTTGAAAATTGCGGGAGCTGTTTCCCCTTCACTGTCAAAGGGAAGAGCTGATGCCTCAACGCAGTCAATAGTAGGAGTCTCTTCAGCACAGTGGATGGTAAGAGGTGTTTCCTCTGTGCTGTCAATAGTGTGAGCCGGTTTCTGTGAGCAGCTAAAACAGATAGCTAACCTCTCAGAGACGGTGATGGAGAGTGCTGGCTCCATGCAGTCACTGATAAGAGCTGCCTCTTCTCCACAGTCCGTGGTCAAAGTGTCCTCACTGCAGTGGGTGTTAACTGCTGGCTCATCTGTGGCACAGTCGATGATGATAGTCAGGGATTCCTCCATATCATCAATAGCAGCTGCCGGCTCTGCATCACTGATGGAAACTGCGGGTCCTGCTCTGCAGTGGATAGTAACTGCAGGCTGCTCAGGGGAGTCATTATGAAGAGATATCTGCCTTGTATCTCCGGTGGTAAGGGGTAACACAGGAGTAAGCTCCCTTGCATGATCGAGAGCACCTGGTTCTTCTTTGTATTTGACAGTAGAAGTTGCCAGCGATGCTTCCTCAGCGCAGATGGTTACAGTCATCTCTGCAGGGTTAATTGAAGGAGCTGGTTCTTCGTCACAGATGGTAAGGACTTCCTCTTTCGTGCATTCAGAGGTCAGAGTTGACCCCGCGCAGTCAGAGGCCACTGCAGCTTCTCCTGCACAAGTGCTGGTAAGAGTTGTTTCCGCTGCAGAGTTGATGGTAGTATCTGGCTCCTGAGTGCGATCGAAAGCTGAAGCTGGCTTCTTCCGGCAGGTGTTATTCAAGGCCCCCTGGTCAGCAGATTCTGACTTCGCCTTTTTTCTTCTTTTCTTACCATTCTTCTCTTTCTTCTTGCTCTTCTTCTCCTCATCGTCTGATTCCTGGGTCAACGCAGATTCAAAAATTTGAATTCCTCTCTGTATTTTTGGATCCATTTAGCACATTAGGGCGGACTGATAGCATATTGGGCGAATTAAACCTCCCTTGGACTGGAAAAATCTAACATTTCACACGTCCACATCAGGTAGCTGACATAGCGAGTACCGCTGCTTTGAGACCGCTCCGAATCACGAGCAAGCAAATATTCAAAGCTGCACGAAGGACATCTAAGATCTAAATTTCTACATTTGATGGAACCCAAATTTAATTGGGGCAGTAACACTAACTTTTAATGGCATCTGATGCCATTGTGCAGCATATAGCAAACAGATAACAAAATTACTGTGGGCTCCAGAATTATTGGCACCCCAAACTGAGAGTACACTAAAAATTCAACTAGAATACAACTAATAACATCATTGTGGGAAATCATCCATGTATCATTTTTTCCTGCACATTTTTGTTTTTATATGTCCGTGCATTTTGGTCCCTGAGTGTATGTCCTGTCCTCATCTACATGTTTTGTCCTGCCTACATCTGTAATGTCAGCGTGGTCTGATCCTGTCAATGTGTAAATCTGCCTGTATGTCTGTATCTTTGGTCCTGATCATGCCTTTCATCTGTGACTTGTGGTGGGGTGCAGAAATAAACACAAAATGCCAAAATGTCAGAAATACTGTACTTTATTAACGTCTGAAATTAATAGCTCCAAGCAGATGCATTTTCATTTACAACCCCAATTCTGAAATAGTTGGGACAAAGTGTTAATTGTGAATAAAATCAAAACTCAATGACTTTCAAATCACACCAGCCAGTATTTTATTCACAATAGAACAGAGATAACATAGCAAATGTTGAAACTGAGAAATTTAGCAATTTTATCCACAAAATGAGCTCATTTCAAATTTGATGGCTGCTACACGTCTCAAAAAGTTGGGACAGGGGCCTGTTTACCATGGTGTAGCATCCCCTCTTCTTTTTAACACAGAGTGGAGGCGTCTGGACATTGAGGAGACAAGTTTCTTGAGTTTAGCCATTGGAATTTGATCCCACTCTTGTTTGACACAGGCTTCCGGTTGCTGGAGAGTTTTGGGTCTCCTTTGACGGACTTTTCGTTTCATTATGCGGCGAATATTCTCAATCAGTGAAAAACCAGGACTGCAGGCAGGCCATTTCAGCACATGGACTCTTCTACTACGAAGCCATGCTGTTGTAATAGCTGCTGTATGTGGTTTTGCATTGTCCTGCTGAAATACGCAAGGCCTTCCCTGGAATAGATGTCGTCTGGAAGGGAGCATATGTTGCTCTAAAACCTTTATATACCTTTCAGCATTCATGGTGCTTTTTAAAACATGCAAGTGTCCCACACCATATGCACTAATGCATCCCCATACCATCAGAGATGCTGGCTTTTGAACTGAACGCTGATAACAGGAGGGGTGGTCTTTCTTCTCTTTAGCCCAGAGGACACGACGCCCATGATTTCCAACAAGAATGTCAAATTTGGACTCGTCTGACCACAGGACACTTTGCCACTTTGCTACAGTCCATTTTAAATGAGCCTTGGCCCACAGAACACGGTTGCGCTTCTGGATAATGCTCAACAATGGCTTCCTTTTTGCATGATAGAGTTTTAGGTGGCATCTGTGGATGACACGACAAACTGTGTTTACAAACAGTGGTTTCCAGAAGTATTCCAGGGCCCATTTTGTAATTTCAATGACAGAATCATGCCGGTGAGTGATGCAGTGGCGTCTGAGGGCCCGAAGATCACGGGCATCTAGTAAAGGTCTTCGGCCTTGTCCCTTACACACAGAGATTTTGTCCAGTTTCTTTGAATCTTTTGATGATGTTATGCACTGTCGATGATGAGACCTTCAAAGCCTTTGCAATTTGACGTTGAGGAACATTGTTTTTAAAGTATTCCACAATTTTGTTTTTAAAGTATTCCTCAATTTTTTGACGCAAGCCTTCACAGGTTGGAGAGCCTCTGGCCATCTTTACTTCTGAGAGACTCAGCCTCTCTAAGACATCCCTTTTATAGCCAATCATGTTACACACCTGACGCCAGTTAACTTAATTACTTGCTAAATGTTCTTTCAGCTGATTCTCTTATATATTAATTGCTTTTTTCAGCCCTTTTTTTTTTTTGCCTGTGTCCCAACTTTTTGAGACCTGTTGCAGCCAGAAAATTTGAAATAAGCTCATTTTGTGGATAAAAATGAAAAATGTCTCAGTTTCAACATTTGAAATGTTATCTATGTTCTATTGTAAATAACATATTGGCTCGTGATCTGAAAGTCATTGCATTTTGATTTTATTCAAAATTTACACTTCATCCCAACTATTTCGGAATTGGGGTTGAAATTAAAAAACAATTTTCTTTAAATCTAACTTTCACAATTCATTGTACCCCTAAATATTATTTCAAATAACACACCAAATCTGAAAGAGGAATGAAACTCATCTTTATTTATTTTCATCCGAGCTTTGAGGAAGTACATTGTGTCGTATCACCCCTTCCTCTTACACTGGGGTGTAAAAGTAAGGCAACATGCATTCAAAGCCCAAAGTCATCCAGCACAGTAAAGAAAACAAAAAAACTGGCGTTTCAAAAAGGAGCTCATCGTACACCTTCTTAAATCAGGTAAAGGTCCACAAAAGATTTAATATGACACCGAGCACCGCCAAGGTAATTATTTAAAATTTGAAATGTGTGAATCTGCACCGGTAGAGGAAGTTACTGCATTTTGCCCCCCAGGAAAGGAGGGAGAGCAAAAAATCACCGAGTCACCATGAAAGAGTCGCAGGCCTTGGTGGCATCTTGGGGGCAGTAGTTTCAAAAAGCACCATCAGATGCCACCCCCATGACGGCTGGGTTGATTCTCTCAGTGAAGGTGCTGCTTTCAGCACAAGACTGAGCACCACAGCAGGGGATCTAACTCAGCCGCGTCAGCGCTGACGGGCCAGCAGCCCCCTGACAGCAGCACAGAACTGGCTTTGTGCTGCTCAGGGACACGAGAGGGGTACAGTTGGTTTGGGTTAGCTTAGTGTTTTGCTCAAACCCCATCTAATGTCGATCCAGGTGCTCCTTTAGTATCAGTCAAAGCGAGTTCATGTTTAGGCACCGCCCTCCTTCTGAGCATGTGCAGTTTCAAACTTCGAGAGGAAAAAGTGCCAGCCGACTGGGGCATTTCAGAGGTGAACCACGAACTGTCTGCACTGTCTCTAGATGACAACATGAGTCGTGCACGAGCCTGCTTGAACATAGTCGCTGATTGGACATTCCAGATTTGGGTGGAATTGTAAATTCTACATTAAGAAAATATACCAAGATTACCATGGGCAGTTTTAAAAGGTTGCAATGCCAGAGGTTTTCTGAGTCCAACACACGTGCAAATGCATGAAAATGGGTATTTTCATATTATGATTGGACAAAGGTGCTGGGTCAGATGAGACCGAAGTTGAACCTCTGGTTCAGGCACATCATGGCTCTCCATGTTCTCCTGAGATGCCAGCACACACACAGTTACACACCAGCAGGCTTGCGCACAGTTTGCTGCATGGATCCC
Organism: Gymnothorax javanicus; assembly: GCA_029692085.1. Taxonomy (NCBI): domain Eukaryota; kingdom Metazoa; phylum Chordata; class Actinopteri; order Anguilliformes; family Muraenidae; genus Gymnothorax; species Gymnothorax javanicus. Next base: position 8,911,918 of record CM056204.1, read on the forward strand.
AGATTCTGATGGGACTGGAGAAGCCATTTTTTCTAACCACATGTCCATGAAAAAACCTCCTGCAGCAACGATTGGCATCATTTATTTCCCTGAGGAATTTGGGCTGTAGATTGACCAAAGTAGGTAAGATCATATAATTAAAATACAACAGCATGATGCCATAATACATGCAAATACTAAATTCAGACAACTGATGAGATGTAAAATGTATGTTTTCCACCACTGACACACAAAAAGACTACCTAAACGCTTGGTAACTGATAATTGTTGAAAGGTTGAGGATATTTTTGATGCAGTAAATTTATATCAAGTCTGTTGCAAATCTGGAGCATACTAGTGAATATTATGCAATAAATTATCGCTGGTATTTCAGGCAGAAAGTCTGACCTACAATGCAAGTGCAAACAACTACAAGCATGTAAAAGCATCCCACTTGCTACTGGGAGCCTGACACCTTATATTCTAGACGATAACAGCCACCTTATTGTAATGGCTGGTGGAATTAGGAAGCCAAGTGCAACGACCAGAGAGAAAGTGAGCAACACGGACACAGTACAAACACAGAGAATAATATAGACCAAACGAAAGTACTCGCGCTTCCAAAGGACGTATAATAGTCCAAAACACAGAAGCAAAGCGAGATAGAAAAGGGAGAAGAAACTCCAATAATCAGAAGATAGAAAGTCATACAAAACCTGACTACAGATATCTTCGGCTATAGTGCGAAGCTAAAAACAGACGCTCTAGCGAAGGGGACATGCCGGACTTCCTGCTTTCTAGAGTCCGGGAAGGCGCCGCCCCAGTTAATCAGCCAGCTGGGTAAAGAATCTGACGGCCATGGAATTTGATATCATCCCGGGACGAGAGCCGCAAAGAAAAGTCCAAACCACACGCACACCTCACAAACCATGACACTTACATGACCATTGTAACAACCTGGTTTACACACTCTAACAACTATTTACAATACTATCATAACCAAAGACAACGACCATGGTCTCCTGTCGCTAACACTCACGCAACCACACCATGACATGTAAATGACTATTAGGTAATATTGTAGAGACCACTCACAAAGACCCAAACAACTACCCAGAGCACCATGGCAGCCATCAAGTAATTCCACACTAACATCCTAGTGAGGTACAACCCGCTCAAGAAAACTGCTGCACATTTTACACCTGAAGTACAACTGTGCTGCAACTTAGTGCATCAGCAGCCACAACTTTGCATTTTCATTTGGAAACATTTTGTTTTCATTCAAATTTAAAACATGACCGAGACAAAATACTCCAAATTTCAATGAACACTTTAAATGTTTCCATGGGAATCACAAGATTAGTTTTAAATGTGAATTATTTATTCTTGCTTTGGCAGGGAAAATACCCAGCATCTTGTGATGCCTGTGGTTGCCAACCTTACACAGTCATTACATGTGTTAGATTTGCAGCAAAGTAACATGTATAATAACTATAATTCAAATTATAATGAAGTAGAATTGCATTCATACCCCTCAAATGAACAGCTATGTTTATCAAGGGGAGGAATTATTGCAGAAATCTGTCAATTAAAGGAAGTGCCTTCAAATTAAACTTGACATCTGTATTTTCGTTGCATATTTATTGTTTATTTTCAATTATGCTTGAGTACTGAGCCAAAATAACTATGTCAATCCCCCAAACTTTTGACAGACAAAAGTGGTTATAGAATACTTTTGGATTTTTTAATCAAGTGCAGAAGCATCAAACATCATATACTACTCTAAATTAGTAATTTGTAGATTACTAATTTATTTGTAGGTTATATGCATTATCAATGTTTTGTTGTTGTATTTTTCATGGTCACTACTGTATTTTGAGATTCATCCCAGGTCTGTATTTAGCAAAAAAACTTAAAATCGATACTAATATTCATGAGGGGAATAATAATAATAATAATAATAATAATAATAATAATAATAATTAGTGGGTACTCACCGGACGACAACAACACAGCAACGAAAACTTCATTTTGGAAAATGATGTTGTCGCTTGGCAGCAAACACTTTTTATACATATGCGTCTTTCAGTCAGAATTCTAAAACTTCAATGCTTCTCTGCGGTTGGTTGACTTTGCATTGTGTTGCCTGGAAGCGCTCACGTAAATAAATAGCGTTATTTACGGAATTAATTTGTTTGGACGTTTCCAACCGTTCATTGTTCAACGGTCTTATGATGACCTTTACGCTCACTGAAAGTGAAAAGGAAAAATAATTTTGTCGCCTTCCAATTATTTAATAAAATAATGCCATCACCATAGATATTACGCTTCGTTTGCTCGTAGAACTCTAGTGGTGCTATTCCACAACATTCGGAATGACAGTATCTCCTTGGTAACGTTCGCTAATGGGCCTAGTTTTACTCTTTTGCGATCAAGAAAGTCCCCGTTTCATGATAAATAAATCCCCTGTCTGTTTATCCAGTCCTGATGTTCTGCGGACTCATTGAAATTATCATAAAGTCAATGAAATGCAAACGAAACGTTCTATACAATTAATTGGGAAAAAGGAATATGCCATCTGCATGAACAGTCAATTCAATCATTCTGCAGATTCGCAGTTAAAACCATTGCAGTAATGAGGAAACATGCAGCATGGGCTTCTCACCGATTGGCGATGGAACCGACAGATTTTCTTAATAAAAATTTAATTTTCCTCAGAAAATTGGACTCAGGTAGGGTAGAGCGGGCTAAGATGCCCCCCTTAAGCAGGAATTTTCACAACCGAAGGTAAACAACATGAATTAATTTTTTTTTTTTGAATGGGTAGTATGTTAAGTTGGCCTCAACATCTCGAAGGATTTATGACAAAGTCACTATAGAAATATTTTTAAATGTTTAATTACTTTTTTTTAAAAAAAGGTCATCTTACCCCACCCGTGGGGTAAGATGCCCTTCTGGATGGGGTACGATGCCCCCCATGGGCATCTGTTTTATGTTATCTAGAATAACTTGTAAAGCCTAATACATTCTGGTTTTACTGCATTTCACATGAGTAATTATCATATTATAGCTGTTTTAATTGGCAGGTACACATCATGAAAAAGATCAACATCCGCACAGCAGAGAAAACACTTAAAATTGGAACAAGGGGCCGGCCGATGGCAGCAGCCTACTGCAGACTGTAAACCACCACTAGCTATGTGATCCATCCACATAAAGTACGCAATAGAGCAGCAGTATCAAACCACAAACCTAAGCTATATGCTCCTCACAAAACATTGAAACAAACGCAAAAATATACTCAAAATAATTAGGCTAAGCCTACTCCATGCTTTGACATTTACAGTAATACAAAAGCCCACATTATAGCCAATTGAATCGTGCTTGGGTCATTCCGCGCCAAACTGAACAAAGCTCCCTCCCTGACCCCCTCCAATTTCCATGAAACTTATTTTGCGAATGGCCCTTAGGACCAAGAGCAATATACCAAAATTTCAGAAACAACGGTGAAATAGCTTTCAAGATATGCATGATTGAGATTTGCTGACCACGCCCATTTTGCTATTTTGCTTGCTCCGGGTCCAATGTTTAGAGGCCAGTATCTGCTTGCGCATTAGTGAGAATCTCAAGATTTTTTTTCTACCTCATCTATGCCTTGCTCGCTTTTGGGCTTCACCATCAGAAGCACTGAGGAATATTTCATATCCATTTTAAAAATTGTTGAAAATGGGAGATAAATATGCACTTAATTTTTTTAAGGACTTTGCAATGCGCTCTTCTCATCTAACAGATACGGTATTCCAGAACAGTTGCTGCCGTTATATTGTACGGACACGTGGTAAATACCAATATGCATGGCTACCCTGAGGTCGACTCAGTTTATCGAAAAATTAAAGCCTGAAATACGCCCCGCGAGCAAATATGCAAAATTAGCATATTTTTCGAATTCAAAAATGACAAGGTTGACAGTAGATGAATGAGACAAGATTTTAACCACGCAATCTTCATTGACATATAAACATTTGAACGAAGTCCTATCGACTAGCTCAGCCTCCTTCCATGGGAAATCCAAGGAACATTGATGCATGGTTTGATGAAATTAACAAACACGTCAAATATGTTAAATCAACTTTCTTCTTTTGGATATTGGCGTAAAAGTGTAAGTTGTGCTATTCCAGAGCTAGACTGTGCACTGATAACAAGCTGGATGGTCCCTCTCCTCTTTAGACCGCACAACATGGCGTCTGTGGTTTCCAGAAAGAACGTCAAATTTTGATTCATCTGACCACTGAACAGTTTTCCATTCTGCCTCAGTCCATTTTAAATGAACATCGGCCCAGAGAATAGTAGTACAGCCCAGAGAATGTGGTATAGTAGCTGCACAGTGGCGGAGAAGCAAGCGCTGCAGCGGGTGGTCAGCTCTGCTCAGAGGATAATCGGCCGCAGCCAACCACCCCTCGCAGACATCTACACCAGAAGAGGCAGGGACAGAGCTGCCTGTATCATGAAAGACCCCACCCATCCTGCACATGAACTGTTTGTCCCTCTCCCCTCAGGCAGGAGGCTACACAGCATCCAGGCAAAAACCACCAGGTTGAGAAACAGCTTTGTCCTGGATGCTGTGAGACTGTTGAACTGTTCGACTCTGCCTGTGACCAATGCACTTTAAAAAACAAAAACAAAATGCTGCCAGTGATAAAGCACCTTAACTAAAGATTGCACCTCGCAGGTAATATCATCCTGCCACTGTGATACTGCTGCACTTTTCTGCACTTCTTGTGAGAGACTTAGCGCATTGATGTTTTAACCTGTTATTGATGTTTTTTAGCCTGTTTTAGCTGATTTTAACTAGATTTAACTTATTATTTAATCTATCCTGAGCACTGTATCTCGCTCTCGTCTTGACATGATGACTGACAAATAAAACTCCTTGATCCTTGAGAAGACGGTGGCGTTTCTGAATCGTGTTCACGTATGGCTTCTTCTTTGCATGATACAGCTTTAGCTTGCATTTGTAGATTGCACGGCGAACTGTGTTCACAGACAATGGGCATCTTTCACCAACCATTCTTAAGAGGAAATTTCTTCTTAAAACCCACTTACGCACTTTTTACGAAAATTCTGACATTCATCAATGTTTTCTTATTTGGAATTTGTTCTTAGGTAAGAACAGAATCTACACACACTGAAGAGCACTCTTACGCGAATTCATGTGTTGACATATTTGAGCAAAATACATGGCTATTGCATTGTTTTCTGTTCTACAGTTGTGCAATATTATATTAGTTGAATTACAATAACATTTTTGTAATTTATAATATTTTTCAATAATGTTATAATGTTTTTCAAAGAATTATGAAAAATATGAACATTACACTGCACTTCAACTTATATCAATCATGTTAACTGGGAACCATATTCCATCCATTAGTCAGTGATTGTCACCCCATTTATTGGCCAAAAGAAGGACGTCTGCACCCTGCTCACACAATAGCATATTTACTGCTACTTCGAGATATTGCAGATGGTGCCCTATGGAGGGAACAAATTTTCCATGAGCATATAGGGAGTGAGAGTTATTAGGAATCTTTAGGCTACCCAGAGCGGTCCTCTTGGACCTTCGTGATCATTTGGAGCCAGCACTTTGGAGCCAGACAGGCCAGTCTAACCCTCTGCCACCACAATGGGAAGGTAATCTCCACCTTGGGTTTTTTAGCCAGCAGGACCTTACAGCAGGAGCTGGGAGACAGGAGGTACTGCTGTGGGGAGGCAGTAACTGCGCTGGGTCGGACCGCGAGGTTCCAGGTTGCGCCGCAGAGGGTGGTTGGCTCAGGACTTCATCTGTTGATAATCGATAATTAAAACACTGTAGTGACCTTTATCTGTGATTGTTAAACAGGCCCAAAGGTCTTAATTTCGAATACAAGCGGGTATTCTTTTTAAACGCGATGTTGCAAGTTAAACGTGCCTTTGGGACACTCGTTATAAATTATATTATCAGAGAAAGATAGCTTGCCCTCTGATTTCTCTTTAATAGGAGATGGACAAGGAGGAGATGGAGGCGCTCACTCAGGGCCCAGGTCTGTGTCTCTAGACACTCAGCTGATGCACACCTGATTGTGCCATCTCTCCGATGATGGCCCTGATGCACTAGTCCAGCTCAGACAATTGATCTATGGCTAAGCCCCGCCCCTCCCACTTACTCGGACAAACAATCAACATTTTAGAACAGGCGCTAATGGCTGGTGTCACAGTCAGAGATATTTTTCAGGATGCTATCGATGATTTTTGGCGATAGAAGGCTCAACTATCATCAAGAAGTCAGCAAAAAGGGTTACACTATGCATTGGAGGGATACATTAATGAATTTAGAGTGGAGAAATTCAACGAAAAGTTTAAATTAGAAGGTAAAATTTTCAGGTCTTAGTGCAAATACGATCAAACACATCTCGTTTCCGTCACCCTCTCACACAACAAGATAGAGGATAAGCATTGTTCGTGCACTGCAGGGTAATAAATTTAATTTACATATTATTATTGCTACCGAATTTAAGAAATCTAACCTGACGTGACTGAACTCCTTCTAAGTAAACAAGGTGACATGTTGAACAATGCAGCCAGGAGCTCACGTTAAGCCAACGTCACTGAAGTTAGCCATACAGTTTACTAACTTTAGCCAACGTTACCTAACTTAGCAATGTAAAAGATAACTTAACGTTAATCTCCAGCGAAGTGACAAGATGTCGCCTTAAACATGATGTTGACTTAGCTTGGAACAAATGTATACATCCTTGTTGACCTTTGTTAGCTACGTTAAGCTGATAGTGGGGTCTTCCACAAAGCTTTATCCAGAGGAGACACTTCTCTCAGTTATGATGTGGCTTTGGGAAGGGTATAAAATACACCCCATCGCCCAGCCTCTTGGGATACCTCGTATCGGAGTTACATTTACCCTAAGCATAGTGTTTGACCATTTTTTTAACTTAGAAACATTTTAAAACCCCATAAGGGCGATTTGGAGTTTCAGTAATGCATTTCAATGGAAGTTCAGGCTCAGAATGTCCGAGTATATGGGGAGAGAATATGCACTGTGATTGGCTCATCGCATTTGAGGGCGGGGCTTAGCTACAGGTCAATTCTTTGCCTGCTGTCCCCCTCCAGTGCTGCGCATCTCTCATCTGAATGTATTTATTTATTTATTTATTTATTTCATTAATTAATTTTTTTGGCGTCAGATTTCAAGTCAAATAATTTCTTTTAACTTCATCTGTTGTGCATCCCTCTGCAGAGAAAGCATTCACAGAAAGGGTAACTGCATCCCATGCATCTTTTTTGTGTGTGATTTTATATCCAGAATTAACACCACTAAATATCACAGTTTGTTTGCGGTTCATTTCCTGTACCAGTACCTCCACTTCAAACCTGTTATTTGCGTTTTGATTCTGGTGCTCCGTTTTTAGATATCTGTTTTTGCATTTCCTCTACTTTCCCTCAAGGAATCTCTTTGTGACTTCTGTCTGTGTCTGCACACGGCCCTTCCATTTCATGCTCTTTTAAGGGCATTTGTGGGCGTTTACTTATGCTAATTAGGGACAACTGGCACCCGCTTTCAACTTACGAGGAGAACGGCATTCATCAATCTAAGAACACAAGTGCGAACGATTCTGCGGGTTAAGAACGTGTTCGTGAATCTGATGTAGACTTTTCGTAAGAACTTTCTTAAGAACAATTTAAGAAGGAATTTAAGAAAATACTTAGGAAGATATCGGTGAATGAGGCCCGATGATCTCTGGAAGTGTTCCTGAGCCGATGCAATGTATTCCAGTGCAGAATCATGCCTGTTTTTAATGCAGTGCCGCCTGAGGGCCCGAAGATCATGAGCATCCAATATTGACCTTCGGCTTTGTCCCTAGTGCACAGAGATCTCTCCAGATTTTCTGAATCTTTTGATGATATTATAAACTGTAGATAGTGGGACATTCAAAGTCTTCACAATTTTACATTGAGGAACATTTTCCTGAAATTGTTCCACAATTTTTAAATACAGTTTTTCATAGATTGGTGAATGTCTGCCCATCTTCACTTCTGAGAGACTCTGCCTCAATAAAATGCTCTTTTCATACCAAGTCATGCTACCGACCTTTCGCCAATTAACCTAATTAGTTGCAAAATGCTTCTCCAGCTGTTTTTATCAGTACCACATACTTTTCCAGCCTTTTTATTTATTCATTTATTTATACTGGATGTCTGATTGAGAGCAAGCTGTCTTTTGCAACAGAGCCCAGTCGTGAACCATAGAAAAACATGCAATACAGCAATAAATTAAAAACAAAAGAACTACAGTACACATGTACATTCTAGCTTCATGGCATCCAAAAACAGATATTTAAAACAACCAAATGAAATAAGTTTTTCCAACTTCAGCAATTGTTGAAGCCTATTCCATTTCTGTGGGGCATACAGGGTGGGGAAGCAAAATAAATCACCATCCATAGATTGTATATTATTCTCAACTGGCATGTGTATTGAAAAAAAGAGATTAGACTCAGATTACAGCTTATAGTCTTTGCTTTTTCAAATAAAAGGTGCACACAATTCAGGGGAGTGGTTGTGGGATTGTTTGTACTTTAAATGTCAGTGCAAGTTTTGCTTCCCCACCCTGTAATACCTGAAAGCAATTTTACCCAGTTCAGTATGAACCCTCAGGATGTCTAAAACCAAATCGCCACGGGCACGCAGATGGTACTCTCCCTTCTAAAGTTAAGCAGACTGGCAATATATCCAGGCAGCTCACCCAACAATGCCTTGTATATAAAAAGACAACAATGTTGCTCTCTTCTCATGGCCAGCAAAGACCAACCAACCTTCAAATGAAGATTACAGTGATGTGTTCTGAAGCCATCTCCTGTTATGAACCTTAAGGCAGCATGGTATACTGCATCAAGCGGCTTCAGCGATGAGGAAGCAGAGTGCATATAAATTGTGTCACCATAATCTATTCTAGAGAGAATAGTTGCCCGCACAATCTGCCTTCTGCAACTCCTTGGCAGGCAGGCTTTATTTCTATAAAGCCTAGCCAATTTAACTTAAATTCTTAGTTAGCTCATGAAAGTGCTTCCTAAATTTAAGCTTCTCATCAACCCAAATGCCCGGGTTTTTGTAGCAAGGAACTCTTGCAATTTGTTTTCCACTTGTTGTAGTAATGCTACCATTATAAAACCAAGCAGCAGGTTTCTGAGAAAATAGCATGCATTTAGTCTTCCCAGAGTTTAATAATAGTTTAAGGTCTAAAAGAGTCTGTTGTAAGATTTGAAAATCTGACTGTAAATTTTGAAGAGCTAGCTCAGCAGAAGGAGCAGCTGAGAAGATGACTGTATCATCTGCATCTAAATGGATTGTACTGTTGATAAAATTAGCACCACAATCATTAAAGGGGACCTATTATGCTGATCCTTCTTTTAATACATATTAGTAATGTTATAATGTTGGTTGTCCATGCTCAACCTCTGAAAAGTTTCTAAACATAAGATCCAGGGGTTTGCGGCGTAATCCAAGAACGTGATTTTTTGAGCGTTTTCCTCTCTGAACAGCTCCTCCCGAGATCTTCACGAGATCTGGGTAAAACCTGACGTCAGGTTGTGCCATCCAATTAGTACAGACCTAGCCAGAGCCAATCATGGCGCTGGACCTGCCCACACCGAAACTATTCTAGCAGGCACTAACAACGATCAGATCATACTATGCCTTAGTAGCATCTTCACTTTTGGAAATACAAAAGAAGAACCGCAGATCATTTGAGGTGCAATTTTGTCAGTATCTCTCCCAAAGCTGCTTGTCCGTTTACTTTTGGACGCGAAGAAAAGCAATGATTTTTCTTCCAAAAGACGATGCCACCAGAAATCAGTGGGTAGCTTTTTTTTGTTTGCTGGCAGCAAACAGCCACGGCCAAAGGAACGTTAGCTGATTGTGCTCAGCATTTCACTAAAGACAATTTATCAATAAAGGATAAAGCGTTTCACACAGGATCTCAAACCTTTCAGCAGTTGCATTGATCAAGCAAACCTGAAGCAGCCTACTTGTATTGATCAAACGCCGAGCCACACGCTGTAAACAAATACGAAGTGAAGCTAACGTGTTAGGG